>OX451736.1:10070773-10670773 GCA_948472305.1 Vicia faba | reverse complement strand
AGAGTGGAAGCTGGGATTAGGAGTGGTAAGATTCAAAAGGATGCATCCTCTAGTACAGTAAGGTAGCCATTTGCTGGGAAGAAGGAAGTCAGTTCCACTTATAGCCAAGGGAATCAGAGCAGAATCAAGCGCCGTCCAACAGTAGGGGTTGTTATGATCTCTAAATCTTCACCTATTCAACAACGAAACAATCATCCTAGAGAAGAAAGGCATGTAATACAGTTTACCCGGATAAATATGACTCTGTCTCAGGTCTTGCCACATTTGTTAAAATCTAATCTGGTAACTTTGTGGGAAGCTCCAAAGAATCCCAACACTGCATCTCCTCGCTACAACCCAAATGCTCGTTGTGCTTACCATTCAGAAAGTCCAGGCCATGATACCAATGACTGTTGGGCTTTGAAAAACAAAGAACAAGACCTTATTGAAGCAAAGGAGATTGAATTCGATGCTCCTAAGATTCCCAATGTTATAACTGCTCCTATGCCCAAGCACGACCGTGGTGTTAATGCTATTGAAGATGATATGTTCGTTACTTTTGTTGAGGAACTTATTACTCCTCTCATGAATGTTAAGTGGAACTTGTTGAAAGCCTATTTATTTCCGGGCTATGGCGAAGGTTGCCACTTATGTTTATCTCTACCGACTGGTTGTTATTTGTTGAAGGCATGTGTTTAGCGCCTGATAAATGATAAGAGATTTTGTTTGAGAAAACTCCCGTCCTGACTATTCCTTGCAAGGATGTTTCAATCATAACCATTTCTGCCAATCCTCCCAGGGTCTCCACCAAAAGACCCGTCAGGATTACATCTGCTTCGAAGTTGGCTCCACTGATTATCATTATGCCTTGGCTAATCCCATACTCCTCAGACAAAGCTGTTCCCTGGAACTATGGGGCTGACGTCTACTACCACGGTGTCAAGCAAGACCTACTGGCTGTTGAAGACCAGGTTTCTGAAAATACTGATCCCAATATTGGCAACATCGTTGGGACCAGTAAAGTAACAAGAAGTGGAAGGGTGTTCTCCCCTGATATTTCTCCTCTAAAAGCCATTACTAGTCCTATGACCATTCCTACTGTCGTTCCTGCTGATACTATTACTGTAATTCCTGTGATTACCCCAGTTGCCACCCCTATCACCGAGTTGGCCGAGACTCGGGGCAAAGACATATTGATTGAGCCTTTCCAAACGAGGCGCATTCAGAATCTATCCCAGAGGCTTCCAGGAAGGAAATGGAAGAAATCTTGAAGATAATAAATAAGAGCGACTACAATGTAGTTGAACAGCTGGGGCAGACCCCTTCTAAGATTTCAATGTTAGCTCTACTGTTGTGCTCCGAAGCTCATGCAAAGGCTTTGGTGAAATTCCTTAAAACTGCCCATGTGCCACAATAAACCTCCACTAACCAATTTGAAGATTATGTGTCCAGTTTGACGGCTGATAACGGTTTGGTTTTTTCTGATGCTGATATGACACCAAGAGGAAGAAAACACAATGATGTGCTGCATGTCTCCATCGAATGCAGGGGCACTACTTTGGCCCATGTACTAGTAGATACTGGTTCATCATTGAACATGCTGCCCAAGAAGGCTCTGGATAAATTAGAATGTGAAGGTTTGACCCTAAAACCCAGCAACTTTGTAGTGAGGGCTTTTGACGGTTCGAAGAGAATGGTGCACGAGGAGGTGGACATCCCCATAAAAGTTTGTTCTTAGACCTTTGACTCCACCTTCTACGTGATGGACATCATACCATCTTATTCTTGCTTATTGGGTCGCCCTTGGATCCATGGGGCGGGAGCTGTCACGTCCACTATGCATCAGATGATGAATTACCCGGTGAAAGGAAAGATTGTCACGGTACATGGTGAAGAAGAATACATTGTAAGTCACCTAAACTCCTTTAGGTATGTGGAAATAGATGGCGGGTTCATCGAGACTCCGTGTCAGAACTTCGAAGAGGTTCCTCAGACTATGGCTGCAACTAAAACTGTCACTAGTCTGCCAAAGATCACCAGGCCTCCCTTGAAGATGGCTTCTCTCAAGGATGCCAAAGCAGTTATTGAAGAAGGTGGGTGTACCATCTGGAGCCAACTCCCTGACATTCCGTACAAATCTGATAAGTTTGGTTTGGGTTTCTCTTCATGGGATCAAAGGGATGCCCGCCGTGCTCGTGCTGGAAGACCTCCCTTACGCATCAACAATCATAGGGACAATGCTCTAGAAGACAGTGATGGTGAATATGACATGGATAGCTAGATTTTCCCTACTACCAACGGTGGACCCAGTAACTGGATGACAAAAAAACTGTACCAATTAATTTTATTCAGAAGTAATTGTCTTTCTTGTTTTTGGATATGTAATAAACAATATAAACTCTATGGTCGTGTGTCTTACCCGAGGAACAATGGTTTATTTGTGAGGGTTATCATGTTTTAATCTCATATGTCATTGATAAAGCATTGGACGTTTTTGCATTCAAATTTTGCGCTCTTTGTTTTTCTTTTCTTATTTTTACTTTGTCTACACAGTTATGCTCTTACACACACTCACGTATCAAACTGCAGATCCATATCCACTCCAGATCCCATTGATAACAGTTCTTCTATTTCCGGTTATGACTTTGAAAATCTGATCAACCAAGCCGAGGACGAAGGCGAGGAAGATTGTGAGGTACCTTGGGAACTTGCTATACTGCTACAGTAGGAAGAAGGGGCTATACAACCTCATGAAGAGCCAGTTAAGACAATAAACTTGGGCACAAAAGAGGACAAAAAAGAAGTCAATATAGGTGCAAATCTGGAGCTTAGTGTCAAACAACGGTTGATATGAATGTTGCATGATTTTGTTGAGATCTTTTCTTGGTCATATGAAGACATGCCAGGACTAGACACAGATATTGTGGTTCATCATCTGCCAACTAAAGAAGATTGCCCTCCGGTAAAGCAGAAGGTCCGCCGTATGCGCCCTGAAGTGTCAGAGAAGATCAAAGCAGAGGTTATGAAACAATTCAACACTAGGTTCTTAGCTGTCACCTCTTATCCCCAATGGGTTGCTAACATAGCCCCGATACCTAAAAATGACGGCAAGGTACGGATGTGTGTGGACTACCGAGATTTGAACAGGGCAAGCCCCAAGGATGACTTTCCGCTTCCCCACATTGATGTTCTGGTTGACAACACTGCACAGCACAAGATATTTTCCTTCATGGACGGCTTCTCTGGTTACAATAAGATCAAGATGGCACCTGAAGACATGGAGAAAATAACCTTCGTCACATAATATGGCACTTTCTGCTACAAGGTGATGCCATTTGGGTTTAAGAATGCTGGAGCAACCTATCAGCGAGCCATGGTAGCTTTGTTTCATGACATGATTCAGCATGAGATAGAGGTCTATGTTGATGACATGATAGCCAGGTCTCAAACTGAAGAAGAACACCTTGATCATTTGCAAAAGATGTTTGATAGGTTGAAGACGTAAAAGATGAGGTTAAATCCAAACAAGTGCACCTTCGGGGTAAGGTCTGGTAAGCTTCTAGGTTTCATTGTTAGCGATAAAGGTATTCAGGTAGACCCTGCAAAGGTGAAGGCTATATAAGAGATGTCGGCTCCTCGCACTGATAAGGAAGTTAAAGGCTTCTTGGGACGCCTAAATTACATTTCCAGATTCATTTCCCATTTAACTGCTACTTATGAGCCGATCTTCAAACTTCTGAAGAAATATCGAGTGGTAAAATGGAATGACGAATGCCAAACTACCTTCGAAAGAATCAAGGAATACCTTCAAGAGCCTCCAATTCTGATGCCTCCAATTGAAGGAAGACCTTTGATAATGTACTTAACAGTGTTAGATAATCCAATGGGGTGTGTGTTGGGGCAGCATGACGAGTCCGGTCGAAAAGAACATGCAATATACTACCTTAGAAAAAAGTTTACCGATTGTGAAAAAAGATACTCACTGCTCAAGAAAACTTGTGCGCTTTGGCATGGGCTACTCGCCGACTGAGACAGTATATGTTGACCCACACTACTTTGTTGATATCTAATATGGATCTGATTAAGTACATCTTCGAGAGGCCTGCTCTCTCCAGATGAATAGCAAGATGACAAATGATCCTGACCGAATACGATATCCAATGCACGACCCAGAAAGCAATCAAGGGAAGTGTATTAGCTGATCATTTGGCTCATCAGGCTGTGGATGACTACCAGTCCATGAACTTTGAATTCCTAGATGAGAATATTATGTTAGTGACTGACTGTGAAGAACCTGGACTGGATGAAGGACCTGAGGAAGGATCCCAATGGACTATGGTTTTTGACGAAGCTTCCAACGCACTCGGCAATGGCATAAGTGCTATAATCATATCTCCTGAAGGCTGTCATACCCCTTTCACCGCCAGATTATGTTTCAACTGTACCAACAATATGGCAGAGTATGAAGCATGCATCATGGGTCTCAAAGCTGCTATTGACCTAAGGATCAAGTTCTTGAGCATTTTCGGGGATTCATTCTTGGTAATAAGTCAAATAAAAGGAGAGTGGGACATGAAGCACCCGAATCTTATCCCTTATAAAGAACATGTGCTGACATTGCTTCCACACTTTGAAGAGGTCACCTTTGAACATTTTCCACGAGAAGAGAACCAGTTAGCAGACGCGCTAGCTACTATGTCATCTATGTTCAAGGTCAAGTGGGACAACGAGGCTCCTTGGATCACTATTGAGAGGTTGGATGAACCAACATACTTCTATGAGATTGATATTGAAGAAGTAGCATAAAAACCTTGGTTCCATGAAGTGAAAAGGTATCTGGAAGCTCAAGAATATCCTGAGGGGGAATCTGTCAATGATAAGAAGTTTCTGAGAAGGTTCTCCGTAAAGTTCTTCCTTAGTAATGGAATCCTCTACAAGCACAACCATGACTCTACTTTACTTCAGTGCGTAGACATGAGCGAATCATAGAGGATTATGGCAGATTTACACAAAGGTACCTTTGGCACCCACTCTAGTGGACACACCATGGCTAAAAATATCCTACATGCAGGATACTATTGGTCCACTATGGAAGCAGACTGTTATCAACATTCCCGAACTTGCCACAAATGCCAGATCTATGCTGATAAAGTACACATACCTCCAGTTCCCTTGAATGTCGTGACGGCTCCCTGGCCCTTTGTAATGTGGGGCATTGACATGATCGGAGAAATTAGACCTACCGCTTCTAATGGGCATCACTTCATCCTAGTGGCCATTGATTACTTCACGAAGTGGGTTGAGGCTGCCACTTTTTCTACTGTTACCAAGAATGTTGTGGCACGGTTTATCAAGCATAACCTGATTTGTCAGTATGGTGTACCAGAGAGAATCATCACAGACAATGGTACAAATCTCAACAGTATAATGATCACCTAACTATGTAAACAATTCAAGATCCAGCATCATAATTCTTCCCCTTACCAGCCGAAGATGAATGGCGTTGTAGAGGCTGCTAACAAGAATATTAAGAAAATCATATAGAAGATAACGGTGACATACAAATACTGACATGAGATGTTACCATTTTCTCTTCATGGTTACCACACCTCAACACGTATGTCAATAGGGGAAACACCTTATTATCTGGTATATGGTATGGAGGCTGTCCTACCTATTGAGGTCCAGATCCCTTCTTTGAGGATCATGAAGGATGCGGGTTTGAACGAAGATGATTGGATCCAGACTCGACTCGATCAACTGGATCTGATTGATGAGAAAAGGCTTACTGCTGTCTGTCATGGTCAAATTTATCAAAAAAGGACGATCAAGGCTTTCAACAAAAAGGTCAGATGTCAAGTATATCAAGTGGGTGATCTAGTAATAAAGCGCATCATATTGCCACAAGGTGATCCCAGGGGCAAATGGACTCCCACGTACAAAGGGCCATTTGTAATCAAAAGCATATTTTCTGGTGGAGCCATGATTTTGACTACCATGGATGGTGACGACCTTCCTCACCCTGTGAATGCGAACATAGTATAAAGATACTATGCATAAATAAAGACCCGCTAGGTTGACTGGCCTAGGAAAAAATAAGGGCATCCCAGCGAGCCAAAAGGGTTTGGGCAAAAATCAGGGATAAATACAAAAAAATGTGTACACCCGACAAGTCGAAAATCCGAGAGGGCGGCTTGGGCAAAAAAGGGTATCCCGGCAGACTGAAAACCCGAAAGGGCGGTCTAGGAAAAAGTTAGGGATTTGAAGCGTATAACCATGTCCCATCGGATCACCTTGCGACTAGACTTCAGTATCAACTATCAAGTTTAAACGGTATTGATCAATCTAGTATGCTTCGGACAAGTAGCAAAGTGATGAGACGCTAAAGGACATAGGGGCAATAGCATAATTGAAACTCAATGTGATTATTACACATAGCTGTTTTCTCTTTGTACACTATTTTGTATAGTTTTCACGACGGTGTTCTCCTACTAGAACATCGGTCTCTTTGTACAAAATGCCTGTTATAGACGAACTTCAGAAATCAATACAAGTCATTTATTTGAAAGTACAAAACTGTTTGTTTTTATTTTTCTTTTTTGTTTTGCAAAAACGTCCAATGATTATTTTTGACATATGCATTTAAATATGATTACTGTTCACAAATACTTGCGTAAAAAAACAAAAAGACAATTGCTAATGACTTTAAGAAACGGGGAAAAGTCTAAAATACAATTTGTAGTATCGATAGTTATTCTTTCCAGCATGGTATAGGGGCTGAGACATTTTGAGACGAAGTCACCACTACATACGACCCCGTGACATCTATGTTCCCCACAAAGTAGAAACAATCAAAGTTTTGATCTCTTCTTCCTCAACCGAGACATTTTGAGACGAAGTCACCACTACATACGACCCCGTGACATCTATGTTTCCCACAGAGTAGAAACAATCAAAGTTTTGATCTCTTCTTCCTCAAACAAGAATTACTTCCTCCAGCAAAGTTCCTTCAAAGAGTTGAAATCTGTTTTCTCCAGTCGAGTCTTATAATTTCAAACAGTTTATAAAACCTCCTCCCAAGTAGAGTTTATTTTTCAAATTGCAGAAGTTCATTCCCCAACAGAGTTTATTTCTCTACATCAGCAAAACCTTCCAACAAAGCATTATCTCTCTCCACAGAGTCAATCCCCGGCAGAATATCTTCAAAACGGAAAGAGGAAATCCCCAACAAATCATCTCCATTCATCATCCCTAGTGGAAATGAAGGATTCGACTTCCTAATACTCTTCAGCAGCAGTCAGGGATTTACTTTCCCAGACTAGCAAATATCGCAATAGCATCCCATATTCATACATCTTGGCATGCGCATACACATCGCATACAACATACTCTCATTTATTTTGAGACCATCATCACAATGCATTTCATACATCATGACATTGCATACGACTAACTCTTTACCATTTTCAAGAAAGATCAAATCAACAAACATCATTGACTACTTACGTGGCCCGATAGTCTTCTTAAAAGTTACGTCTGTTGAAAGGCTATTTCAGCATTGTTCTCAAAAGAAGTTAATTCAAGACCTTCTCTGGTTTAGTTAGATCGACACCAAGATTTTTATGATTTCTATTCCAGTTGAAGATAATCCAAGACTTTTGTCTGGTTCAGTTAAATCGATACTAAGATTTTTCTGATTTCCATTCCAGTCAAAGTTAATTCAAGACCTTCCTCTGGTTCAATTAAATCAATACTAATATTTTATTGATTTCTATTCCAGTTTAAGACAACTCAAGAACTTTCCCTTGATCAGTTAAATAGACACTAATATTTTTCTGATTTCTATTCCATTTAAAGGAACTGCAAAGCCTGGAGTCTGACCAGATAGCAGTTAATTTCACATTTCCCCAGTAAATCACTATGAAGCCTGGAATACAACCAGATAGAAGTTCACCACACTGTGAATCCTGGACCCGACTAGATAATAGTTAACATCATTTCTAAAGCCTGGAATCCGACTGAATAATAGTCAATCAACATTTCAAGACAATGTGAAGCCTGGAATCTGACCAGATAATAGCATAAGGTGCTGCGAAGCCTAGAATCCGACCAGATAGCAGTTTACTCTGTCACTTACTATGAAGCCTGGACACGACCAAATAATAGTATACCTAAAATTCGAGTTGAAGCTTGGATCTGACTAGATAACAGCTTAATCTCTTCAAGTCACTAAAGCCTGGATTCCGACCAGATAACAGTTTGAGTTACTGTGAAGCCTGGAGTACGACCAAATAACAGTTTAATTTCATATTGTCCAATAGATCACTGTGAAGCCTGTAATACGACCAAATAGCAGTCAGCCTTATCATCCTCAGCAAGTCCTTGTGAAGCATGGATCCTGACCAGATAGCAGTTTACTTCCGTCTCTTCAATCAAGAGATGACTCCACAATAGAGTAATGGACAACTTAAGCTCCTAAAATTTATTTCCCAAGACAAAGACCAACATTACTCAATGGAGTCCTCCTCAACAATAGGAATACAGATCCCCACAAAGGAATATCTCATGAAATCAACATTGTTCTATATGGTATCTTTAAGCCCATCTCCGGCGACTCACCATCAGAGTCTTTGGATGGCATCTTTAAGCCCATATCTGGTGATCTTCCATCATCTTCTCCAAATGGAATCTATAAGCCCATTCCCGATATTATCTATACAGTCAAGTATCATTTCTGACGAGTTCAAATTTCTGGGCACCCTAGTGTTCAATCATCTTTCACCTTCAGATCACGAAAGGCAGACTAGCCAATCTACATTTCAAGTTTAAGAAGATTGAACAGGGGAAGCTGTTGTACCCCTAAAATTTCCCTCTCATTTCACCCAAGACATGCCTCTAGAGGTCCTCAATTGCTCAAGGATGACTAAGAATTGACCAGACAAGCTCTCATCCTAAGGCAATAAACCTCAACTAGGGTTTCAATTTTAAGAAAGATGTGTAAGTCCCAAGGATCCCAAATGTTCTCCATTGTCCTAACATGTCCTAAAGATCATCCATGCCAAATTTCATGCCTTGAACCACAAGTTTGCTCAGTCAACTGCTCAAATGCCTAGAAATCAACTATACTAGGTCAAAAGTCAATTGTGGCCCAAATACAGTCAAACTTCAAGATTTTGGTCAACATCAACATTTTGAAGTAATATCCATCATTTTATCAAGGGTTGATCATGATTCCTCAAGAAATTCTCCTAACTCATCAAAAGTCAAAAATGGCAAATTAGGGTTTCTATAGGAAAAGTCAACCAAATTGTGACCAGGCATAACTTTCTCATACTTTGTCAGAAAGTTTTCCACCAAAGATCATTTTGAAGATAATCCAATTCCATATAACTTCTGTTCAACCCTCAAGTTCAAGAAATTCCCCAAACAAAATATACAAACTCAGACATTATAGGTCCTTTCAAAAAGTCAACAAAAACACCTTTTGGTTCAAAGCTGCTTACATGAATATGGAAGATCCAATTGAGATTAAACCAAAAAGGTTGTTTAGAGGATATCCTAAGCTCTCTAAAAAGTCTAAGAACACCCTCTTAGGGTTAAAAATGAGAGAGAGATGCATTGCTAAATTTGACCAATTTTTGGAAATGTGCATGAAGCCAATATTGACCTAACTTGAATTTTTTCCAAATGGGCCCATGTTTTCATGCTTGAAACTTGTTTTTAACATGGCCCACGACCTCTGATCTCACTCATACATTATTTCATTATTTTTATTATTTATTTTGATATTTTATTCATTAAAAGTCCAAATTAAATAAAGAAATAAGGGAAATTGTGTAAGATATGCTTTGAGAATCTTTTCTCATCAAATAAGGGATGAAATATGCTGGCAAATCAGAGGAAAATCATGGAGGGAAAGCAAGAATGGATTTGTTCTAAAAAAGGCCAAAAATCACATAATTGAATGAAGAATATTTCTCATCAAAGCATTGGATTTTTTCTATAATTGTTGACCTAATGAGATTTACTACATATAGACAAGAAGTTCAGACCTAATATAGACGTGAAAGCTGCCTCCACAAGTCCAAAATTTTTTCCAAAATTTCAAAGAAAAAGTGAAATTGTACCAAGCGATCCAAGCCTTCTCCATCCAATCCAAGCATTCTAGTTTCCTCCTGAAGGTCCCAGGAGTCATCCTCATTCGTTAGCCAAGCCAAATTGTGCCCATGATCCCTCCTTCAAGCATCACCGATTTGGTATGATTTCTTGAATTCGAATCCTCTTATTACACAACATAAATGAGTTATGCGTACATATATGTGTTCATATTGATCATTGTAAATGTTTCAATATGCTTCATGTGAGTTTTAGTGCCAAAATCAAAGCTTTCCATTGTTAGGGTTTGAAAACGTGTGAGCTTCGGTTTCAGAGATCGAGACATCTTTAGACTAAACTAAGGCCATGGTTGAACTCGTAGCCTAGGTTTTAGGGGGGGGGGGGGGTAGGTATTATTTCAGGCTTCAAATCTCCCTATTTTGCAGGTTACGTTTTTGTCTGGCCGGAGATGATGATCGGAGCCACCTTCTGAGGTGGTTTGACCAGTCGGTGACCCTGCGTGACATAATGGCTTATTTTGTTTGGATCGTTCAAATATCATGGACCCCACTTGTTGGCTCGTGTTGGAAAACTTAACAGTTGTCCTTGTTTTACATTATATAATTTTGTTTTGTTTATATACATGAATGATCCAGCAGCGCAGATGGAAAAAGCATAAGGGTGCAAAGGGAGAGACCTGGGTTCGATTCCTAGGTCTTGAAGTTTATTTTTTCTAATGAGTTTCTTGCAGATCCAATGTCCCAGGGGCCAGCGCGCATACCATGTGTCATTAGGCCATCACCATCAAACCAATCATCATCCAAATCCAGCGCCTCTAGCACACATGCATACCATAGACCTCCCTAACACAACAACACTAGATCCAGCGTAAGCTTTGGGCTTGCACAAGATCTAGGCTTCAAATTTCAACAGCATACCCCCTAGTTTTGCTTTCTCACCCCCAGGCCATTTCTTAATTTCTTTATTCTTTTTTATTTAGTTTTTTTTATTTTTGTTTATTCATTTTTTTAAAAATCATAAAATTAGAAAATCATTAAAAAAATAGGACTTAGAGTTTTTCTTAATAAAATTAATTTTTGCAAATTAGTTTAATTAACTTTAATTTGTTTTCCTTAATTTAAAATTAATTAGAGAATTAGGTTAAATTCCAAATCTTTTTCATAAAAAACTTCAAATTATTTTTAATAGGCAATTAGATTTTTAGGGTTTCAAACATAGGTCTGTCTTAATTTTCACGCGTCATTTTTCATACGATTATTTCACATTATGTAACTGTGCCGGTTTGTAATAATTTAATTAGGTTTTTTTGATTTCCGCACTTTACTTTTCAGTCATTATTTATGTAACTGCACCAAAGCCTTGTAATAGCTTTAGGAACTTTATATCTCGCTTTTATATTTCTTATATGCTTGTACATGAATTGTTAGTAAAATTAGGCGTGCATGACAAGTATTAATCAATTAATCATTAGGTCATTAACTTCAAGATAAAATATCTTTAAAAAGCACACTATTGCACACCTAGGGTATTCCCTAGTTTGGTTTCCTTCGGAAATGGTCATGTCCCTCGAACATAGCGATATCTTAGCAAAGACCCTCAATTTAAAAGTCATCACAAAGATCATGGTCCCTTAAATGTCCTTCGAGTTGCCTACGAGAAATGATCTTGTCCCTCGATGTTGCCTATATGATGACATTCCCTTCGAATTGGTAAGGTATCCTTACATGTTGCCTTCAATGACCATCAACACCCCTTTCGATAGTCCCTCAACATCCAACGATAGGGCTACCTACTCACTAATAGTAGGATAGCGTTGTATAAAGGATGGGAGGAAAATAACATCCTTTTTCGAGTAGGTAGATAACTGTTAGGTACTAGCTCAAAAACAACTTTTTCACACTACACTTTCAAAACCTTTTCAAAAATGCTTTATCACACTCTTGAGGACAGATACAAGAGTTATCATAAAGCAAACAAAAATCTTTCAAAATACACAAACACGAAAACAGTTTTCAAAAATGAGCAAGTACCTAAGAGCCTGTGGAAAACCACAGATGGAAAGGGTGCTAACACCTTCCCTTTCCATAATCTACCGCCTTACTCATAAAACTCGAAAAGGTCTTTTTCTGTTCTTTCACCCTTTCCTTTGTTGGATAAAAGAAAAGTCGGTGGTGACTCTTGCTTACCGCAACATTTGCGAAAAAAAACGCAAACTAGTATTAACATTCGGTTCGGCCACCATATTACACATCCCTTCTAAATCGCAACTAAGCCTTGAAACCATCTCCTGGACGCTCATAATGTAGGTAAGGGTAAGTTTCAATGGTTCCCTATGCCTAAATCGTGATATCCCTCTTTTCCATTTTATATTTTGTTCATCATTCATATTTTCAAAATTGTGCATTGTTGTTTATTTCTAACCGCATATATCATCGTAAATTGTTGTTTAGAATTGGTCTGGATCAAAAGTGTGAGGTTTTAATGTCAAAACTTCATTTTGTCATGGTTAGGGAAAAATGCTTATGTGTCCTCGTATCCCTATTTCTAGGCCTCCTCGGACAAGATGGACATCACCATTGGATTCGCAGCATGCCTTTTAGGGGGGGTCAAGGTTAATTTAGGGCTTTGATTCTCTTTGTTTTGAAGGTTTTGAATTTTTTGCCACCGCAGAAGAAAGAGTTGACCATTGTGAGAGGTGGTCTTACTCGCCTGAGAATCGCGTGGCACATTAGAGCAGTTCGATTGGTTGATTCAAATGATAATGGCCCACTTGAGCATGTACGTTTGTCTTATCTGGTATTAGCGTGCATTTTACATTATATTTGTTTTTGCTTGTTTCCTATACCAGATTATAGCTACCCCAGTGGAAGCGTGTGTGTTCTTAAGGCATTCCTATGCTTGGTCACGGGTTCGAGCCAGGCATGAGACGTTTTTTTCATTTGTTTCATTTTCATTACAGATTCGGTGCACGCGAGTTTACAACGTGCATGGTAGACATGAGGTTTTGACCTTCAGATCTTAAAAGTTTCAGATCCAACGCCTCTGATGAAATCGCCATGGTGAACCCTAGTGAACCAGCCACGCTGGATCCAGCGCAAGCTCTTGGACTCATTTGTTTTGGGCTTGGCATTTCTTTTCTTTCCACACACTTCAATACACTTTGCAGCGCTGGCCCATAATCTTTTTTTATTGTTTGTTTTAATTTAATTCTTCTTTTAATAACTTTTTTTAATAATAAAATCATAAAATAAAAAAAAAAGAGATTAGATTTAGGTTTTCTTGATTAAATTAATTTTTACTAATTAAATTAATTAATTTTATCACTTCGCTTTTTAATTAAAATTATTTTTCGTAATTAAATCATTTTTCTAAATAAAAATAACAAAAAACATTTTTTCTAATCTTAGAATTTTATAGGGTTTTCTAGATACCTTTTCCCTCTTCAATCTCTGTGTATTTATTTACATTTTTGCATTATTATTTTTCATAATTTTTGTAATTGCCCATAGTTTGTAATAGATAATTAGGATCCTTTTATACTTCCTTTCCCCATTTTTGGTTTGTACCCCCCCATCTCCGAAGCATTGTAATAGTGTAGTTTACTTTCTCGCATTTTTACTTCCCGCACTAATTTATTGAATGTCTGTATATATAACTGTATAGTTTAATAGGATTGCATGATAAGAATTTAAAAGCAAACAGTAGAAACCCTAAAATACAAGATAAACATAACTAAAACACAACACACTTCACACACACGCACCTCTAAGTTACCCCCACTTGTTGCCTTCGGAGAAACAAACAGATACGTCTCTCGAACGTGGGATGTTTTAGCAAAAACCCTTTGGTTAAAAGATCATAATCCCTCGATGACCTTTCGATGCTGCCTTGGTAAATGATCTTGGTACCATAGGGTAATTTCTAAAGTGTCTTTCGAGTCGCCCTCGTGATTGTTCGATGACCCTTATTTGTCCCTTAAAACATCCAATGATAAGGCTACTTACTAACAATAGTAGGATAGTATTGTCTAAAGGAAATGAGGAAAAGAACAAAGATATTTTAAGTAGGTAGATAGCTTGTAGTTTCTTGCTCACAAAACAAATTCTCACACATACACTCTCTTTTTTCTAAATATTTTCAAAGACAAAACACTTTGCATGCATTCTCAACGATACGAGAATCATTACAAAGTTCGCCGCACTAAGGTATCTTTTCAAAAATATTTTCAAATACACTTACACAAAAAGCATTTTCAAAGTGAGCTAGAAACTAAGAGCCCGTAGATAACTACGGATGAAAAGGGTGCTAACACCTTCTCTTTTCATAACCCCCCCTTACTTAGAAAAATTCTCAAAGTTCTTTCTTGTTCTTTTCACCCTTTCCTTTATTGGATAAAAGAAAAGTCGGTGTCGACTCTTTCTAACCTCAACATTTACGATAAAATGCTAAACCAGTAAAGTCAATTCTCCCACCGTATTACACCAATCAATAGAACTGATGGTGATCAACAAAAATACAAATCATAAACTCTAAGATGTTTTCCTAAACTCTACATCAGCAAGGGTATCCCAAACTAGATTCTAATTACTCCGCTCTTGGGCCCTTTTAAAGATCTCCTTCGTTGCTTCGATCTTTGATCTCTAAATTAGAGCCTTGATGAATACATCCCTTCTATTGATAATGCTTTCAAGATGATCAACCTCTTCTTGAATATGAAGGCTGTAAGAATCTTCTTGCTGATCTTCATCTTCAGATTTCATGACCTTAACTTGAACTGGCGTCCAAACATTGTAACTAATGGTACTCCTCTTTCTAGTGTCCATTTATGAGTAATGAGCTTGACACGAGAATAAAAAAAAGTTCCCTACAAATGAAATGACCACGTATGTCACAAGCATGTCATGATGTTTATGAATGCATGAATGTATGGCTATGTAACAAACACATACAAGGTTCAAAGGTTTAACGTCACGAGCATGGAGTCAAAGTTAAGAACTACCCCCAAGGTATGAACTAAGGTTTTAAAATAATTTATAGATCAAGGTTTTAAGAGGTTCCCAAAGTCAACATCCTTCTTTTGGATATTACCAACGTCCCAATTACTCAGTAATTAGTAATATTCACAGGAAAAACTCGTTTGAGTGCAGCATCGCGTGACAACTACTTATAGATTACTCTGTCATTGTCTCTGCACTACATCTAAAAAGGCCAAGATGGGTGAAACTACGCAGCCGAAACCTATCATTTGGATGTTAATGAAACATCAATGAAGTCGCCACCAGACGTCTTTTATCCCGCCGAAAGGGAAAGGTAAACATCGAGAAAACCTAGAAAGGGAGAAATCACAGTTTTTCAACCGAGAGATCGGGTAAGGGTGTCTATTATGCTAGGGGAAGGTGTTAGCACCCCACACGTCTGTAGTACTCTACGGTATCCACTCTTGTTGTCTAATCTAATGGGTGTGGTCAAGTCCTATGTCTATGGCTTAAAACTAAAAAGGGAATGCATGCGAAAGGAAAAAGAAAATAATGTAGGGAAAATAAAAGTTGTGCTCGATTGGGCCCTACCCCAATGCCTACATATCCCTTTTAAGGAATCAGAGCAGCCGTAGTTCGGCTTATGTATTTTGGTTGGTTTGTGTTTTTTAATTAAGACAAGCAAAGATAATCAAGACGGCAAAACATCGAATGAAACAACAAACAAATGAGGCGATCAAACAACGATTAAGTAATAACAAAGTATCATGTCAAGGATGGAGAAACATCGAATGATAAAACGGATGACAAAACATCACACCCATCAATGATATTGAGAATCAAAGCAGGATAACATACATGTGGGATGGCGAAACATCGGCTTCAACAAATGTGCGATGGCGGAACATCAAATAAGAGATAACATGGCAAAGATGGCGAAACATCAATAAAACAGGTGACAAAACATCATACCTAACAATGATATTGAGAATCAAGGTAGGATAACAAACATGTGCGATGGCAAAACATCGGCTTCAAGATAACAAGATATCATGGCAAAGATGGCGAAACATCAATAAAACAGATGACGAAACATCACACCTAACAATGATATTGAGAATCAAAGTAGGATAACAAACATGTGCGATGACGAAACATCGACTTCAAGATAACAAGATATCATGGCAAAGATGGCGAAACATCAATAAAACAGATGACGAAACATCACACCTAACAACGATATTGAGAATCAAAGTAGGATAACAAACATGTGCGATGGCGAAACATCGTCTTCAAGATAACAAGATATCATGGCAAAGATGGCGAAACATCAATAAAATAGATGACGAAAAATCACACCTAACAATGATATTGAGAATCAACGTAGGATAACAAACATGTGCGATGGCGAAACATCCGCTTCAAGATAACACAGACAAAGTAAGATTGGTTTCTATCTTTTACTTTGAAGAAGAGTTTGGGTTCACTAGAAATGTCTTATGATTTGCTAAGAAAACAAATTTTTGTTTTAAGATGCAAAATGCAAAGAAAGAAAAAACAACTAAGGGAAACTAGCCTAGCATTATCCCTAGTGTTATCATACAATGGTTGACCCTAAGGTTGAGTGACTCATCGATCAACAGTTGAAGAAGAAAGCAATAAACATCCTATAGGGAACATGCAATGAGAGCGAAGTCGTGATCTCAATTTCTAAATTGAGTGACTCATCGATCAACAACACAATACATGCATCAGATAAAAAACCAGAGGGCCTCCTGACATATATCAGCAACAGAGATCCCATCATACAATCAGAGAATAATGCAAAATGAAAATGGGAGAAAGGAAGTAGTACAATACCAAACAAATAACTATCTGTAGCAATCAAGCAAGAATAAAAGAAACCCAGAGAAACTTCAAGCAAGCTGGCATCAGTAAACAAATTGAGTCAGGAACTATCAGATATGAATAAGTCCCAGTGACAATGTATGGCATTCACAATCATATGTATATATCCTGCATAAACCATCAAACATGCCAAGCACAAAAAACAATGCCAGTATAATAGATTGTGTTTCACAAATAAAGTGAAACACAGAAAAGCCTCAAGCCAGAAGTGGCAACTTGCTCAGAGTACCTCGCACATTCAACAACCAAGTTAGTATTCCATATGGTGAAGAAGAAATGAGAACAACATGGTGGCAATTATCAACATTAGACATGATAGGCAAGAAGAAACAAGAATATGTACAGATTGCTCCTTTCTATCACCATGTTGAATTGACAATTGAATGTCAATCAAGGATCATAAGAGCTTGAGAATTATATGAACAAAGACCATGAAAGTCAGTAGCAAACACATTTCAATCATGCACAATTGATTCAAACACAACTTCATGAATACAAAAGGTTTTTAAAGATGGTTTTTAAATTCCCAACACATTCATGAACCATAAACAAGACCTGAATTCCCAATAAAGTCCAAGGCACAAAGATTTTGAACATGAAACTTGCACCATAAGTAACAAAACCCTAGATTTTGACTTTTAATCCCAAATATTAATTAAATAGGTTCAAAACTCAACCAAGGTCATGCAAAGTATCAAGAAACCCTAAATTTCAGAAAATATATTTTTTCATATTTTTTTGAATTAGGAAGAGTCAAGAAAGAAATTAATATTCAAATTATTATGTAATTAACAAATATTCACATATCAACATAATATTTAAATTAAAAAGTCAGAAGAATGGCCAACCAAAATTATATTCAAATATTAGGGCCAAAAACACACACCCCTGAATTTTTGTGATTTTTTGGATAAAAGGAAAATATTAAAAACAAAAAACAAAAAACAAACAATTAATAATAAAATTATTATTTAAGGGCAAGAAAATGCAAGTCATAACCAAAAAACCATGAAATGGTCAAAGTAAAAATATATTCTGATTCTATGATTAAAAACAAGATTACATGATTTTTTAGGGATTTTTTGAATTAATAGAATTATTAAAATATAAAAAAACAAACAAATATTACAAATAACCTTTTGAAATTAAATTTTTAATCAAAAATAAGAGAAATGATGAACCAAAATCATAATCATTTTTTACATTATTTTGTGAGTCTAGCATATTTTTTGTGGATTTTTTAGATCAATAGAACTAATAAAACAAAAATAAACCTTGAACAATTAATTAATTAAACCTATGAATTTTTTAAACCAATCAAATTATTTTAAAAAAAATCCAAAAAAAATATGACAAATATTAGATAATAATATTGACCTATGGTAACTTTTTTGTGATTTTTGAATGTGTTTTGATCAGAAAACAAAATTAAACAAAATGTCAAATAAAACAAAAATTCAAATAAACCAAAAAATTCAAACAGACCAATCATGATGTGCCACCACATCATCTTCAACCTCTAGACATTCCAAATACGTGCGCATATCTCAGGCTTGGGGGTCATGTTCAGATCAGTATAACTCACCCGATTTCGCATCATTTTTCATGAAATCAAAGGCAAATCAAAGTCAGCATTTCACATTACAAATTGCAATTGGAATCAAGTCGAATCATCAACCACACTGTCTATAATCAAGCCATGAATATGAACAAAATCATTCTGAATCACGAGTTTCAGAACATCCAATCATGCATAATTCACCATATCAAATGCTATAAAGCTCTAGAAACATTCCATTAACATTATTGAACATGAATCCAAGCTCAAATATCTCAATAAACAAGTGCATATCAGAAATCAAAGTTTGGAACCATTACCTCAAGATGAAAAGTGATCTACTGTCTCCTTCACTCCAGATGCAAACAAATGGTGCTAGCTTGATCTACTTGCTTTGCTGAAGCAGAATCCACAAGAATTTTGAAGAAAACACCAAGGAATTGAGAGAATCGAATCAAGTTGCAGAAGATGAAGGAAAATTTCAGATATGGAATTCTTGCAAATGGAGTGTCCTCTCTCTCTCTCTCTCTCTCTCTCTCTCTTTGCTTGCTTCCTCTTATATAGCGTTTGTAGAGAAGGTTAGAAGTGGAGACCTGACTTTAAAACCGTTGGAGGGAAGGATTGGGAATTTTGGCCAAAAATGGAGTGTGCATGGAACTAGCTATTTGGCTCGTGCATTTTGTGGCTTCTTGTGAATTTTGTGGGCCAAATGACTTCAGAAGATTGTACTTGAAACCCTGGCCCTTAATTCCACATGATCAAAGAATGTTGGAGTTTTTGCAAGCTTGGACCATTTTTTCATTTTTCTCTCAAGCAAGCACCAAGTTCCATAGAACACAAAATGGTTGATATTATGGGCCTTAGAAAATCACAAATAGGTCATGGGATGGGTTAGGAACAAAGAGAATTGCTGAAACTTGAGTTTTCATGAATTGGCCATTTTGCATATTTGCCAAATTTCCATAAAATGCCCCAAAATTCCAAAAATCATAACTTGCTCATGCTTTTGAATTTTGACACAAATGAGCACAATTTGGAAAGGTATTGAAGAGATATACAAACCCTTAGTTTATAGTTTTTGCAAATTAATCGATTAAGGTCCTCAAAATTTGGCTTGAAATTCACTAATTTTGAAAAATGACCTATAATTTTGTAACTTCAAAAGACCATAACTCTTGATTCCTTGCCAATTTGGACATGAGACCAAAAGGAGGTGAAAGATCATTCTCTTAGCTTTCCATGCATATTTCATTTGCATCTTCTTTATCAATGGTGAATAAAATATGAATTTTTGAAATTAAGTCCTTATTTTCCAAAATTAGTAACTTTTAGGGTTTCTTCAAGAACAAGGTTCAACCCAAACTTTAATCTCTTTGATTCAATGACCAAAATGGACTTAAAATATGAAAAGTACATCCTTGAATTGATGGTTGACCAAAAATTCACTTGGTCAACCTTGACTTTGACTGATTTTGACCAAAATGACCATTTTTCCCTTCTGAATCAATTGATCCACTTCACTTCAAAATTGATGATTAAAACTTAAAACATATGATATTCCAAACATATAAAGGCCATGTGCAAAGTTTCACTTCAAAATTCTCAAGAAATCTTGATGAAATACCAAACCCTAGTTTTGTTCAACACATTAGGAGACTGATGAATCATCTTCAAAACTTCAAATCCTCTGGGCATCCTGACCAATTTCTTGTACAAAGACCTTTGAAATATCAAAGAAATGTTGTAGCTCCCAAAATCAAGACTTGTACATTGACAAATAGCCTTGCTCAAACAAAACCCTAACTTGACTGGTGAATCCAAAGAGTGATTCTCCTTGTGATCAAACACGAACTTCAATCCTCTGATGATCCAAAGAGATGAATAAAGCATCTTGAGATATGCAAAAACTTTTGAGCTTGAAAGATTCAGAGATTTAGATGATAGGATTATTCTTGAGCAATTTGTCAATGCAATCAACCTTCAAAGCTTTGAGGAAAACTTGATAACCAAAGTACTTTGATCCTATCATAATGTATGAATGCAATGCACTATGATGTTCATGATGAAACATAAGCCTAAATCAAGAGGGTAAATTTTGGGGTGCAACAGCTGCCCTTATTCAAATATCTTCAACATGATAAGTGAGAAAAGTGATAACTTTCGAGATGGAAACAAAAATTTACACTCTTGAACAAAATGGAAACAAAACTCCCAAGACATGCGTTAGAATGAAGCTATAACGCAGGTTGAGACATAACGAAAACAAGAGAAGGGTAGGCGCAACTAAACTTCCGGACAAACGTGTCAGGGCAAAACTGGGCTTCAAAAGGGAGGGGTGAGGCAAAACTCAACCAATAGAGTATAGACGAGACTAAGCTTTGTAATAGAAAATGTACGCGGGTGAGGAGATGAAACTCTAAGCTCGACCCAAGGCAAAGTGGCTAGAGTGCGTGATTCTAGGAACACTTGCTAATATCAACTAAGATAGACAGTATGAAGGAACTGAAATAATCTCAGAAATGAGGAACAAAAGCGAGACGAGACTCGATTCACAACTAGTCAGACGAAACTAGACTAGACGAGTACCAGGATGATACTGAATTTCACGCACGGGTAATAAGGCAAAACTCGACCCAAAGCGAAGTGATGAGAGTTCATGTTTCTCAGAGCACCTGCTGGTCTCAGATCAATGGATAAACAGTGACGAAAACTGGTAGAAGAATCCAGGGACGCAGCACGAACATTGCACTCGGTAGACGAACACCGTCAAAAAGTACAAGGTAGGAAAGCAAAAACGAGACGAAACTCGACTCAATAACCAGTTAGGCGAAACTAAACTAGATGAGTACCAGGACGAAATTGGATTTCATGCACAAGGCGAAGAGATGAAACTCGACTCAACCCAAAGCAAAGAGATTAGGGCGTACACCTAAAAACCTGCTGAAAGCGAATATCAGGACGAAACTGGTATTCGAAAGGTGCATCAATAGACATTGGAATGAATCAGAGAGGGTAGAGAAGACTAAACCCAAGAAAGACCGTGCCAGGGCGAAACTGAACTACAGTCAAGAGTAGACACTCAAACAAAACAAAAGATTGATGTCAGAAGGATATTGATATGGGGAGGAAACTGAGATAATGAGGACGAAGACCTTGCTGGGGATCAAATCCGAAGTGTTAGCAAATCACTGGGGATGACGGAAATAATAATGGCTTATGTTCCGATGAGTGTTTGAATTCTTTTCTATAGCGCAATGCTCCATATAATGGAAATTCTACGCATTTTGGTAGATGCAATGTAATGATGTATGTTTAAAAGTTCCACTAGGGAATGGCCGAATGAGAAACCAATAACCCAGAAGTCGGGATCTGACAAGACTTGCAAAAATAAATTGCAAAATCCAAAGAAGAGGAGAAAAATATGGGGAACCTCTAGAGAGGGAACCTCGAAGAGATGAAGCTTCGCGGGGAAAACAATCGAGAAACCAGTAGAAACGGGCCACAAACAAAGAGAGGAGCTGCAAAAATAAATTGCGAATTCCCAGGGATGATCAGGTCGACACTGCAGCTTCCGGAAAGGGCCGCCCATCTGACGTTTTAGACAAATGAGAGAGAGGATTAAGGTAAGACTGTAATCTCTGGGAAGGACAACACACGGTCGTGCTGAGGACGACACCAAGACAACAAACCCGACGTGAAGGGTGAACAAAGCCATGCTGAAGAGATGGGACTTCACCGGGGAGATAAAACTCTGTTTAAGATTATCTTGCTGGAGAGATATTCTCTTGGAATGCAACCAAAGGATGAATCCTGCAGATAGTCACACAGTAACGACCTTACTGGGGAACAAGAGGAGATCCTTAACAAAGGATGCCCCGGTCAACAGATCGGATGGGAACTGAGAGGTCAAATCGATGGATCCCTGTTGGCAAATCTGTTGGGGAGTTGAAACTCCTTCAGAATGTGGATTCCTGTTTAACGACTCCATTGGGGATAGGCGACATATCCAAACTTGAAGTCTTGGAACGAGGCTTTTATTTTTTGAAAGACAATCCCTAGAGTAACAAAACTTTGCTTCGGAAACGAAACTTCATTGGGGAAAGGAAACTTCACTGGGGAAACGAAACTTCACAGGGGATAAGCAGAGTCTTAATCAAACATGGGCTCTAAACAGAAGAGAGCCGAACATTCCCTTCTTGACCATCATTAAGCTCTTTACAGGTATTCAACGTGTAAACTTTTTGATATCAAACAACTGTTTTGCATACAGAAAAATGTTTATTGAGAATGATAGACCTGATGCGATGATTATTTAAACCTTGAAGAACTTAACAAAGTGTCGCATCTCTATTGTGAATGAATCACTGGCTAGAGTGCAAAAATGTTTTAGAAACTTCTCTTTCCCTTTCTGAAAAATGAGTCAAAACGCGGGTGATAAGATACCAACACGGCTATGTAACACATATTTGGGGAGTTTAGGAAACGTTATCCCATTGTAGTATGCTTTCGAGTTAAACCCTTGTTTCAGTTAGGACTTTTAGAGGTTGTAACATGGCCTGGTTCAAGGTTCTTTTGAAAAAAGTTTTCAAGGCTCAAATTATTTGGTTCCCACCCCCTTCGTGATATTCTCCTGTTCTAAAGTCAGTTGATTTATCACAAGCATTCATCTTTCAAAAAGATTTATGATGACTGAGTGATCACGACAAATCCTCCAACATGATTGTCGCTTAACTTTTGCTGCCTTTGTTGTTGATATTATTATTCCTCTTCTTTTGATGAAAATTTTATTTGAACAATATCTCCCCCTCTTTTATTTTTTTTGCTTTTCAGGCTCTTCTTTTTCCCTAACTTTTTCCTGGACAAAATCTTTTGAATTTCCATTTTGGGAGTCCAGCGGGATGCCCTAACTTTTGCCTAAGCGACTTGTTTTCAAGTTTCGACTTAGTGGGGCTTTTTGTTTCTTTCTTATTCATACTTTCCACTTCGAACAAGTCAATATGACTTTAGATCTTTGAACTTTTTCTTTCTTTCTCATCCCCTTTTTGGAAGAAAACAAATGCTTCATTCCTTGGTCGGCGAGGGATAGCCATTATTGTATCGATTCGATCTCGACTCAGGATTTTGTGAGGAAATGAACATCGTGGTTTTGACATTTTTCCTGATCTCATGATGCGAAAGATAAAATGTGGTGATCCTCAGATGGGACATTCCTTCTGAAATTTGAATGCTTGGTCAAATCAACTGAACATCTATCCTGCCCCTGGTTAAAAAAGGTTTTTTTAACGGAAAAGAAACTCCTACTTTGAAGGCTCAGAGGGGTTAACGAGGTTCTAACTCCCTTATATCTCTGGTGTTTGGGGATTGAAATAATGCATGTACATCGTCAACGGGGGTTCTGCTCAAAATCATACCATTACAGTCATCGTTTTTTAGCTAAACTTCCTCCAAACTCTTGGCTAAGCAAAAGAATTGGCACAGTTGGTATCAAAATGCCCGAATAATCGATTAAAGAGTGATACTGAATGGATTAAGTAAAATGAAACAATTTCTTCAAGGCAAAAATATTCAACGTATCAAGACTGACATTCGGCTATAAACAAAATCTTATATGCAGACAATGTTAAAACAATCAATCAAGATAACACATGAAAGTGCGAAAAAGAAACGTAATAAAAGCCATTATGGGGAAGAAATGTTCCTAACTAAGTTCATCGATCTCACTGACTTGCCGTAACCTTGATATTATCCTGACCCATGATTTTTATCAAACAACACGGAGTGGTGAAACAAATGGGCAAGGCATTCAACAGTAAAGTGAATGAGAATCCCACCAAACATAGAACTAAACACGCCCTTTGCACAATAGTAGTTGTGTTTGTTATCCGTATTTCAAGCGATCAACTAACCATGACTTGTATTACCATTTTCGTGTAAGGTCATCGAAGTTTATATGCACATGCTTATCAAAAATATTGGATGTTTTTGCAAACAAAATAAAAAAGGGAGAAAAGAAAAGTATGTGTATACTTGAAAGAAGATATTCTATTGATTTTGAGAAATCTGCCTGTGAAAAGGCATTTACATTGGGAAACAAGAAATTGCAAAATTAAAACAAACAAGTGTTTACAAATGGCAATGTAAATATGAATATCCATCAAGTCCCGACTCTGCTATGACTCTGATGACTCTCCTCTTCCTGCCTTCAGACAAATCATTCTTTGATTAGCTTCAAGCTTATGCCAGGTGACGAAACGAAGGAAAGAAACAAAGGATCCCCTGCTGAGCGTAGTCATTTGCTTTGAGTTCCTAACTTTTTCCTGAATCTCCCTTTCGGGTTTTCGATTCACCAGGACACCCTCTTTTTGCCTAAGCCTCCCTTTCGGGTTTTCAGTTTAGCGGGGTTTTATTATTTTTTATGCAAAGTATTTTTTAACTACGTTAGCATTTACAGGGAGAGGGAAGTACTCTCCATTCATAGTCGTGAGCATCATCGCTCCTCCAGAGAAAAATTTTCTGACCACGAAAGGACCTTCATAAGTCGGAACCCACTTGCCCCTGGGATCTCCCTGGGGAAGAACTATCCTCTTGAGCACAAGGTCGCCTGGTTTGTAACACTGAGGCCGTACTCTCTTATCAAAAGCTTTTCTTATCCTTTGTTGATATACCTGACCGTGGCAAACGGCCGTCAATCTCTTTTCATCAATAAGTTCCAATTGATCCAGCCAATTTTGTACCCACCCACTTTCATCTAGCTCAACATCTCTCATGACCCTAAGAGAAGGAATCTCAACTTCTACCGGAAATACTACTTCCATGCCGTAAACCAATGAAAATGGGGTTGCCCCAGTCGAAGTACGCACCGTGGTGCGATAACCATGCAAAGCGAAATGCAGCATCTCTAGCCAATCTTTATAGGTTACCACCATCTTCTGCATAATTTTCTTGATATTTTTATTGGCTTCTTCGACAGTGCCATTCATCTTTGGTCTATATGGGGAAGAATTATGATGCTTGATTTTGAAGGACTTACAAAGCTCCTTCATCATCTTGTTGTTCAGATTAGACCCATTATCAATAATGATCTTCTCAAGCACTCCGTAGCGACAGATAATGTTGTGCTTAATGAACCGAGTTACCACATGCTTGGTGACATTGGCATAGGATGCCGCTTTGACCCATTTTGTAAAATAATCAATGGCAACCAGAATGAAACGGTGCCCGTTGGACGCATTCGGTTCAATCTGGCCGATCATATCAAATCCCAACATCGTAAACGGCCAAGGGGAGGTCAAGACATTCAAAGGTACTGGCGGCACATGCACTTTATCAGCATAGACTTGACATTTGTGGCAAACCCGTGCATGATTGTAACAGTCAGTCTCCATGGTGGACCAATAATAACCTACTCGCAAGATCTTTTTAGCCATGGTATGCCCGTTGGAATGGGTCCCAAAATCACCTTTATGTATCTCCTCAATGATTCTAGCTGCTTCTTTCTTGTCAACACATCTGAGTAGTAGACCATCATGATGCCTTCTATACAAACACCACCGCTGAGGAAGAACTTGGCTGAAAATCTTCTCAAGAACTTCTTATCCATGACGAATGCCCCTTTAGGGTACTCTTGTGTTTCCAGATATCGCTTAACGTCATAAAACCAAGGGTTACCATCTTGCTCCAAACTGGCCTCAAAATAGAAAGCTGGCTCACTCAAACTCTTGATAGTAATGGAAGGTGCCTCATTAGCCCACTTAACCTTGAACATGGAGGACAAAGTTTCCAGTGCATCAGCTATATTGTTTTCTTCTTTGGGAATATGCTCAAACGTGATCTCTTCGAAGTACGGAATCAACTTCATAACATGCTCACGATAGGGAATTAGATTCTGATGGCGAGTCTCCCAATCTCCATTAATCTGGCTGATAACAAGATTGGAATTCCCGTAAACTTTCAAAAATTTGATGTGCAGGTCAATCGCCACTTCAATGCCATAAATGCAGGCTTCATACTCGGCCATGTTGTTAGTACAATTGAAACTAATGCGAGCCGTGAAAGGAATATGGTATCCCTCATAGGAAGTGATAATAGCTCCGACGATGTTACCCATGGCATTAGAGGCACCATCAAAAACAAGCGTCCAACGTGAGCCCGACTCGGGTCCTTCATCTGGGTCTGGTATATTACAATCCCGAATAGACACAATTTCCTCATCTAGAAAATCAAACCTCATCGATTCGTAATCATTCACGGGCTGATGAGCAAGATGGTCGGCCAGTACACTACCCTTAATTGCTTTTTGAGTAGTGTATTGGATATCATATTCAGTGAGTATCATCTGCCAACGGGCTACCCTGCCTGTAAGAGCTGGCTTCTCAAAAATGCACTTGATTGGGTCCATTTTGGATATCAAGTAGGTGGTGTGAGTTAACATGTACTGCCTCAAACGTTTGGCGGCCCAGGCAAGTGCACAACAAGTCTTTTCCAGCAATGAGTACCTTGACTCACATTCCGTAAACTTCTTACTCAAGTAGTAAATAGCATGTTCCTTCTTCCCCGTCTCGTCGTGCTGACCGAGGACACAACCCATTGAGGTTTCCAACACAGTTAGGTACATGATTAGTGGCCTTCCTTTCACTGGCGGCATGAGTATCAGAGGTTCTTGCAAATATTCTTTTATTTAGTCAAAGGCCTTCTGAAAATCCTCATTCCATTTCACTATCTGACTTTTCTTCAACAACTTGAACAAGGGTTCACAGGTGGCTGTGAGATGAGAAATAAATCTGGAAATATAGTTTAGTCTCCCCAAGAAACCATGTACTTCCTTCTCCATCCTTGGTTCATGAATTTCCTATATCGCTTTTACCTTGGCCGGGTCCACCTCGATACCTTTTTCACTTACAATAAAACCCAACAGCTTGTCGGATCTCACCCCGAAGGTGGACTTATTTGGATTCAACCTTAGCAAGAACTGCCTCAGTCTCTCGAATAATTTTTTCAGATGAACAAGATGTTCCTCTTCCGTGTCAGACTTGGCAATCATACCATCTACATATACCTCAATCTCTTTATGAATCAAGTCATGAAAGAGAGTGGCCATGGCGTGCTGATATGTTGCCCCGACATTTTTCAAACCAAACGACATTACTTTATAACAGAAGGTTCCCCAAGGCGTGATGAATGTTGTTTTCTCCATATCCTCCGGAGCCATCTTAATTTGATTGTAACTTGGAAATCCATCCATGAACGAGAACACTTTGGAATGAGCAGTATTATCGACCAACACATTAATATGCGGAAGAGGGAAATCATCTTTAGGGCTGGCCCTGTTCAAATCCCTATAATCCAGGCACATCCTGACTTTATCATCTTTCTTGGGCACAGGCACAATATTTTCAATCCATGGCGAATAATTGACATCCTTTAAGAAATTTGCGTCCAACTGCTTCTGGACCTCCTCCTTGATCTTCTTGGACATCTCAGGATGAGTTCTTCGGAGCTTTTGCTTGACAGGAGAACAACCTTCTTTGAGCGGTAGTCGATGCACCACTATGTCTGTATCCAACCCAGGCATATCCTCATAAGACCAGGCGGAGATATCAGAATACTTATGGAGTAGCTCAATCAATCTGGCTTTTACACTTTCTTCGAGATTGGCCCCTATCTTGACTTCTCTTCTTACTTCTTCCGTGCCAATATTCACCACCTCAATTGAATCCTAATTCGGCTGGATAACTTTCTCCTGTTGTTTCAACAATCTTGCTAATTCCTCAAGGAGATCACAATCCTCATACGCTTCTTCTTCAGCTTGATAAATAGGAGTATCAAAGTCATAATGAGCCATAACAGAGTCATTATCGATAGAATCAGTGGTGGAAGTGCATCTGCATGAATGACATTTTTGCATTTTTAGTGACAGTGTGTGGAAAGAAAAACATTGCCATTTTAAAATTAAAAAAAAAAAGAAAAAGAAGCGAAATTTTGAATGCAAAAACGTCCTTTATTTCATGATAAACTTGAAAATAAACATGGTGGCCCTACACAAATGATCCACTATGCCTTGGGCAGAGCGTAGGAATTATGATATGGAAATAAAAGAAACAAGAAAATTACACCTCAGCGCTTGAAACTTGGATAACATCCACAGAAGTCCAATTGTTGAGTGTCTGGCCTGGAATACTCGGACGAATCTAATCTTTGATATTGTAGCCATCAGCCCTATCGTCACCAATTGCATTGACGTGTCCTTCTTGAGTATCACAAGGACGGGAAAACTTCACAGGAGTAGCTAAACTGGATGCTCTGGGAGCTGCACTCTACTGACCTGGGCTAAAACCAAGACCAAATTTATCAAACTTCGTAGTAATGTCTAGCACCTGACCCCAACCTTCAGGGTTACCACCTTCCACTACAGCTTTTGCATCTTTGAGAGAAGACATAACAATTTCCAATTTCCTTTTCTGTTCTGGGGGAGGAAGATTGACGGCATGAACTGTCTCAAATGCTTGAAACGGAGTTTCATGTATCTCGCCTTCAACTTCAACATAGAGGAATGACGTCAAATGACTCACGATGTACTCTTCCTCACCGCATACAGTTATCACCTTTCCCTCTGCAGGATACTTGAGTTTCTGATGAAGAGTAGAAGTAACTGCTCTTGCTCTATGAATCCACGGCCTCCCCAACAAGCAACAATATGTTAGCTGCATATCCATCACAAAAAAGGTGGCTGTGAAGGTGCGAGGACCAACCTTGATGGGTAGCTCCACCTCCCCAAATACTGACCTTCGAGACCCATCGAATGCCTTCACCATCAAATCACTAGGGCGCAACTCTAGTCCAAAATAATCAATCTTCATCAATGCTGACTTGAGCAATACATTTAAAGACGATCCTGCGTCCACCAAAACCCGGGATAAAGTAATGCCCCTGCACTCTATTGAAATATGCAACGCTTTGTTATGGTCTGGTCCCTCTGGAGGAAGATCAAAATCAGTAAAGCCCAAACCATTCCCGACAGATATATTAGCACAGACATTCTCGAACTGATTGACTGTTATCTCATGTGGCACAAACGCATTCTTTAAGAACTTCATCAAAGCATTTCTGTGAGGTTCTGAATAAATCAACAGAGACAAGATAGACATCTTGGAAGGAGTATGGCTCAAATGACCAATTATGCTATAATCACTCTTTCTGATAATTCACATTAACTCTTCAACCTCATCAGGAACTGAAGAAGCTTCTGGTATCGGAATTGGTTAAGTCACATTGGCTGGCGTAACCCTTGGATTACCGATCATTACCTGTTGTTTTCCTTTTTCTCTTGCAGAAGCATCTACCGCATCTTGCGCACTGGAAGGACCAAATACTCTCCCACTTTTAGTCATTCAACATGTTCTTTCTCAGACAAACGGGCATTAACCTCCTGCTTTACCCCATGGTAATAAACATCGGTACCGTAATGCCACGGGACGGCCTTCTCACTGGTATACGGCATAGCACCAGGTACCATAATCATCAGAGGGGGTGCCCTTGATGGGACAGGAATGCGCGCAGGGGTGTAAGGAATAGATATCACAACAACATCTTCTTCGGTGGCCTTGCGGTAGCTCGGTTTTCTATCGAACTGTAGGGAACCCTCATTTATCAACAACTGGATACCAGCTTTTAAATCAACACAGCCCTTCGGTTGCTCTCTACACTTGGCACACTCTGAAGTACAACCTGGGAAAATAGAATTGTCAAGCAAATACCTCTTAACACAACTCAACGGAGTAGTTACCTGTTCCACATTCATGATTAAGTTCAACATTTCACCATTATCATCAATCATGTTAACAACACCCCCTCCATGCCTCGACATTGGGTTCTGAGTAACATTCAGACCAGTTACTGGGGTAAACTCAATTGCCTTAGCATCCAACAAGTCTTATACCTTGCACTTCAACGCAAAACAATTGTCAGTAGAATGACTAACTCCTCCCGAATGGAATTCGCATCTTGCATTAGCATCATAGTTAACAGGGAGTCTTGCGGGTGGCGGTGGCATATATCTCAAACTGATCAACTTCAAATCAAGCAAATGGTGGAGCGATTCAGTAAGAGATACCGCAAGGGATCGAATTTTCTGGGTTGTCTGTGCTGTTGGTTATTATACTGACAGGGAGCATCTTGTTGCCTTTGTTGTTGAGGCACTTCATTTGGTCTCTGTTGCGGAGGAGCATTAACAGGAATAGAAACAACATTGATTTGTTGGTGCTGATGATCCTCTCTTCTTCCTCTATGAGAGTAAACCGCGCTTGTGTCGCCTTCCCTTTTCTTAGGGTAAGCGCTGAATGGTTTCTTACTGCCCCCTGATGAGCCACTAGAACCTCCAATCTGAATTTTCCCTAATTTCAAACCTACTTCAATTCTTTCACCAGCCATAACCAAGTCTGCAAATCCTGCCGAGGTACTTCCTATCATGTGCTTATAGAATGGCCCTTGCAGGGTACTCATAAATATATCAATGAGCTCTCTCTCCATGAGTGGAGGTTGAACCCTCGCAGCCAACTCACACCACTTTTGAGCGTATTCCTTGAAAGATTCTTTTGGTCCTTGTGACATATTCTGTAACTGAGTGCGATTAGGTGCCATATCCATATTGTACTGATAATGTTTGACAAAAGCCCGAGCAAGATCATTCCAGCAACGAATATGAGTTTTCTCCAACTTCATGTACCACTCCAGGGATGCCCCAGATAAGCTATCCTGGAAAAAATGAATCAAAAGCCCTTGATCCTCAATATGTACTGACATCTTCCAGAAATAAGCAGTTGCATGAGTAATAGGACACAACGTTCCGTTGTACTTTTCAAATGTAAGAGGCTTGAACTTTGGAGGAACTTTCACCCCGGACACCAACCCGAGATCATTAGCATCCATACCAAGGACTCCTTTCCCTTCCACTGCCTTCAGACACTATTCCAATAAACGATACTTCATATCCTCAATCTGAACCCCGGCTCTGAATGCCAAATAGAAAATTTATCTTCATCCTGGTCAAAGTTAGAATCCTGCTCCTGATAGTTCCTTACACCGCCCTGATTAGCTCTTCTGTTCCCCACAAGACGAGGTCCAGGAGACGGAGGAAACTGCCCTACGTTGCGCACAAAAGGGTTTCCCGGCATCCCATGAAAATTTCCAGCAGGATGATCTTGCACATCCCCCAATCCTACAGAAACATCTTGATAGAGCCCTTGATTTCCACCATCCCCTGGATAGCGACGCTGGTTGTTGACAATGGCAGCTAGTTCCTCCTGTCGGCGATTCACATTGGTGATGACCTCCATGAACTGAGTCATCTGAGTAGCCATCTGGGCCCTCATTTCAGCAAGTTTAGCTTGAACCCGTTCCATCTGTCTTGGCAAGTTGTTTCTGGTGGAATACCGATGAGTAGTAGTCTTGAATTCTGAATAAGAAAAGCAGCAGAATAAGAAAATTGTCTTGAGATAACCTGTAATGTTATGAAATGCATGATGTGCATGATATGTTTGTCATTTCCAAGTATCCAAGAGTCCTTTTATTCATCAGTCACAGCACGCAATCATACAAATAAAAGAGAAAGGATAATAAGATGAACACTTCAATTATTTACAAACAAGAGAAACAATGTCTAAGTGACTTCGGACAAATTAAGAGTAAAATGATAAACAACTAAATACATGTCTTAACAATAAATAAAAAAGCAAACAGAACTGAATAATAACAACAATCAATTGGCCCCTTCCAAAAATTCTGGGGGTGACCAAATACACCAAAAGCAAATAACAGAACTAAATCTCTGGAACTAAACATGCTTCAAGATGTTGACAGTACTCTTCAAGTCTGGCTTTCTCCTTCAAGAGTTGAGATGCGACCATTTTACTCTCTTGGAACCGATCTTCTGTGACACGCTTCTGGGCCACGCTTCTGGGCCACTTCCTTCTCAAGCTGAGTGTCTTTGTCTTTGAGTTGTTTTTCTAAGTTCTGAATCTTCTTCTTGTAACTATTTTCTGAGGCCTGAAGCTTCCGAAACTCTTGCTGAGTCTTACTCAATTCTTCTTCCATTTCAGCATGAGACCTCTTCCTAGAATTGGTTGCATCAGAAGTTTCCCCTTGAGCTTCCTTGAGTCTGCGAGCTAAGTCGGCCCTTTCTTGATCTGCCCAATAAAGTTTCATCCCCGCCTCACGGTCTTTTGCACGAAGCTGAATATTCTCAACATGAACCTGGGTGAACACCTCGGTAGGCACCATGTTACCTAAACAACAGGAGGTTGCTCGTATAAAGGAGCCGACCTTGCAAATGGTAACCGTAAGATCTTAACCCTGACTTTAACCCACTCCATGTAAGGAACCCTAACAATAAGAACCTTCTTGCCCAAAGTAGTTCTATCCTTCTTGTGAATTCCCTTCCAAGCACTAGTCACTCTTTTTAACATCACAGGATCACTTCCTCTAGCGAAATACATTGATTCAGACACCTCCTCAACCTTTGGCGGTCCATCCATTGCATATCCCAATTGACGATAAGCAAGCACAGGATTATAGTTGATACATCCCTTAGTTCCTATGAGGGGAACATTAGGGAGATCTTCGCAGCTAGTGACAATACTTCGCACTTCCCCTATGTCATAATTCCACTGGATATCAAATTAAGTAAGGTTGACAAGCCTTGATGACAATCAGAGAGAATGCCTGGTATCCACAAAAGGACCACTTACTGGTAGATGCAACTTAAGCCATTGATACAGCATCGAAGAATGGTGTAAAGTCACATTACCACTTTTTCTATGCCTGGAAGAATGGTGTAAAGAGTATCTTCCAAGAGTGTCGGTATCGGGTTCTTGTTTCTAAAAACACATATAGCCGTCAAATCCACAAAATTTCTCTTGCAAGGAAAAAGGACGATCTCGTATATCATGAGAGCGAACAAAGAGCTAAAGTCACCCCAATTGCCCTTCTTTGCCCGGTCTTCAGCTTTTTTCACTAAGAAATCTAGATAAAACCCTGCAATGCCCTCACTGGACTTCCAATTGTCTTTCACCTCTTTCCAACTCAAATGAAGAATTTCAGCAACAACTTCAAACTTTAGCTTTTCCGGCGCTTGGACAAAAGGAATTTCAAAGGTCAATCTGATATTAAGCAGGTACACGTACTCTTCTAGGGTAGGAACCAGTTGATAATCTTGAAAAGTAAAGCACCGTAATTCTTTGTCATAGAACTGGAAGAGAGTGATCAAAGCCATCGGGTCGACTGGAGTGTTAAGGACTAGTAACAAGTTGCCATAATTTTTGTTGAAATTGTTCAAAACATCATCCTTCAAATAAGAACTCAACCTCTTCAACTCGGACACATCAGTGGTAGGAATCTTATAAGAGAAAGTATGCCTGGTGAGCTCTTTAACACGAACTGAATCAGACTCAATTGGAGGGAGATTAGCCATTTCTGACGGAAAGAAGACTCTTGAATGTCCCTGGAAAATGACATGCGCATGCTAGTTATTTCTTTTTACATCATTTTTTTAGAAGTAAACATGCTATGATGCAATATGACAGGATCAAAGTTTCACACTGGATCGTGGCTGGACCATTACAGAACAACACCACTCAAGATCAAAAGAGAATCTCGAAGCTTCACAGCTAACATGGGAACCTGAGTCACCTTTGCAACACAAAGTCACCAACAGTACCTGTACCTGTAAGAAAAGTTTTCTTGCCCCTCTCACGGGTGTAGTCTAGGTCAAGGTAAGGTTTAAAGCCAAATCAGAGTACGAGAGCTCGAATGTCGGTATCATCATACGATGACACCTATCCGAACTACCTCCGAAGTCATAGGTGTCATGGTCAGGTCTACAAAGCATCCGCTTTATAGCTGCCATGGCCACTCTATTCCTAGTTCCTATGGAATTCACTCATAGCCTGGGTATGAGGCCTTTTACCTCGTGGAACAACCCACCCACCAAGAAAATCCAGAAACCAAACAGTCCAGCCAAATCCAGTATGTAGAAAGTAAAGCACACATAGGATGCAATGCAAACAGATAAATATGCAAAACAATAAAATAAACACCCAAAAAGAAAAAAAAACAAGAGCTAGGATCGACTCCGGGATGGACCAGCAACAAGTCAATCTGTCCCCAGTGAAGTCGCCAGCTGAAACTACGTGGTCAGAACCTGTCATATGGATGTTAATGAAACATCAATGAATTCGCCACCAAACGTCTTTTATCCCTCCGAAAGGGAAAGGTAAACATCGAGAAAACCTGGAAAGGGAGAAATCACGGTCTTTCAACCGAGAGATCGGGTAAGGGAGTTTGTTGCGCTAGGGGAAGGTGTTAGCACCCCACACGTCCGTAGTACTCTACGGTATCCACTCTTATTGTCTAATCTAATGGGTGTGGTCAAGTCCTATGTCTATGGCTTAAAAATAAAAAGGGAATGCAAGCGAAAGCAAAAAGAAAATAATGTAGGGAAAATAAAAGTTGTTCTCGGTTGGGCCCTACCCCAATGCCGACGTATCCCTTTTAAGGAATCAGAGCAGTCGTAGTTTGGCTTATGTATTTTGGTTGGTTTGTGTTTTTTAATTAAGACAAACAAAGATAGTCAAGACGGAAAAACATCGAATGAAATAACAAACAAATGAGGCGATCAAACAATGATTAAGTAATAACAAAGTATCATGTCAAAGATGGCGAAACATCGAATGATAAAACGGATGACAAAACATCACACCCATCAATAATATTGAGAATCAAAGCAGGATAACATACATGTGCGATGGCGAAACATCAGCTTCAAACAAATGTGCGATGGCGAAACATCGACAAAGAGATAACATGGCAAAGATGGCGAAACATCAATAAAACAGGTGACAAAATATCACACCTAACAATGATATTGAGAATCAAGGTAGGATAACAAACATGTGCGATGGTGAAACATCGGCTTCAAGATAACAAGATATCATGGAAAAGATGGCGAAACATCAATAAAACAAATGACAAAACATCACACCTAACAATGATAATGAGAATCAAAGTAGGATAACAAACATGTGCGATGGTGAAACATCGGCTTCAAGATAACAAGATATCATGGCAAAGATGGCGAAACATCAATAAAACAGATGACGAAACATCACACCTAACAATGATATTGAGAATCAAAGTAGGATAACAAACATGTGTGATGGCGAAACATCGACTTCAATATAACAAGATATCATGGCAAATATGGTGAAACATCAATAAAACAGATGACGAAATATCACACCTAACAATGATATTGAGAATCAAAGTAGGATAACAAACATGTGCGATAACGAAACATCGGCTTCAAGATAACACATACAAAGTAAGATTGGTTTGTATCTTTTACTTTGAAGAAGAGTTTGGGTTCATTAGAAATGTCTTATGATTTGCTAAGAAAACAAATTTTTGTTTTAAGATGCAAAATGCAAAGAAAGAAAAAACAACTAAGGGAAACTAGCCTAGCACTATCCCTAGTGTTACCATACAATGGTTGACCCTAAGGTTGAGGATAAAGGGATAATCCTATCCTAATTTACATGCTAAAGGGAACCCAACAAAACTATCCTATAGGGAACATGCAACGAGAGCGAAGTCGTGATCTCAATTTCTAAATTGAGTGACTCATCGATCAACAGTTAAAGAAGAAAAGCAAATAACATCCTATAAGGAACATGCAATGAGAGAGAAGTCGTGATCTCAATTTCTAAATTGAGTGGCTCATCGATCAACAGTTGAAGAAGAAAAGCAATAAACATCCTATAGGGAACATGCAATGAGAGCGAAGTCGTGATCTCAATTTCTAAATTGAGTGACTCATTGATCAACAACACAATACATGCATCAGATAAAAAACCAGAGGGCCTCCTGACATATATCAGCAACAGAGATCCCATCATGCAATCAGAGAATTATGCAAAATGAAAATGGGAGAAAGGAAGTAGTACAATACCAAATAGATAACTATTTGTAGCAATCAAGCAAGAATAAAAGAAACCCAGAGAAACATCAAGCAAGCTGGCATCAGTAAACAAATTGAGTCAGGAATCTATCAGATATGAACAAGTCCCAGGGGCAATGTATGGCATTCACAATCATATGTATATATCCTGCATAAACCATCAAACACGCCAAGCACAAAAAACAATGCCAGTATAATAGATTGTGTTTCACAAATAAAGTGAAACACAGAAAAGCCTCAAGCCAGAAGTGGCAACTTGCTCAGAGTACCTCGCACATTCAACAACCAAGTTAGTATTCCATATGGTGAAAAAGAAATGAGAACAACACGGTGGCAATTATCAACATTAGACATGATAGGCAAGAAGAAACAAGCATATGTACATATTAGGTCAAGAGAATCAGAGGAATGTTGCTCCTTTCCATCACCATGTTGAATTTACAATTGAATGTCAATCAAGGATCATAAGAGCTTGAGAATAATATGAACAAAGATTGTGAAAGTCAGTAGCAAACACATTTCAATCATGCACAATTGATTCAAACACAACTTCATGAATACAAAAGGAGATGAAACCTACATAATGCACTAGGAGGTTCAAAACATTCAAGTATGGGACACTGAGTCAAAATGGTTTGATGCTAACATGGAAAATTAGAACCAACATAAGCATTAGGTCCCCAATTATAGGCCTCACTCAAGTTCATTGGCCATCAAACTAATTGCAACAAGTCATGCAAACATAATTGGGTACCTTCACTTCAAAATTACATCAAAAATAGAAATAAAGATCTATAATTCAAACCAAAAAAATCATAACATCTTGGAAGTGTTTAGAAGTCATAATGCAAGCCCTAATTTCATGAATGATTAAGGAGGAGACCAAATGAAATTCAAAGTTCAAGACTAGTTGGCAAAACCATCAAACTAGACAAGTTTTCAAAATTATTTGTGGAAAAATGTCAAACCAAGTCAAATAATTCAAGAAAAATGGTTTTTAAATTCCCAACACATTCATGAACCATAAACAAGACTTGAATTCCCAATAAAGTCCAAGGCACAAAGATTTTGAACATGAAACTTGCACCATAAGCAACAAAACCCTAAATTTTGACTTTTAATCCCAAATATTAATTAAATAGGATCAAAACTCAACCAAGGTCATGAAAAGTATCAAGAAACCCTAAATTTCAGAAAATATATTTTTTCATATTTTTTTGAATTAGGAAGAGTCAAGAAAGAAATTAATATTCAAATAATTATGTAATTAACAAATATTCACATATCAACATAATATTTAAATCAAAAAGTCAGAAGAATGGCCAACCAAAATTATATTCAAATATTAGGTCCAAAAACACACACCCCTGAATTTTTGTGATTTTTTTGGATAAAAGGAAAATCTTAAAGACAAAAAAACAAACAATTAATAATAAAATTATTATTTAAGGGCAAGAAAATGCAAGTCATAACCAAAAAATCATGAAATGGTTAAAGTAAAAATATATTCTGATTCTATGATTAAAAACAAGATTACATGATTTTTTTGGGAATTTTTGAATTAATAGAAGTATTAAAATAAAATAAAAAACAAACAAATATTACAAATAACCTTTTGAAATTAAATTTTTAATCAAAAATAAGAAAAATGTTGAACCAAAATCAGAATCAATTTTTACATTATTTTGTGAGTCTAGCATATTTTTTGTGGATTTTTTAGATCAATAGAACTAATAAAATAAAAATAAACCTTGAACAATTAATTAATTAAACCTATGAATTTTTTAAACCAATCAAGTTATTTAAAAAAAATCCAAAAAAATATGACAAATACTAGAAAATAACATTGAGCTATGATAATTTTTTTGTGATTTTTGAATGTGTTTTGATCAGAAAACAAAATTAAACAAAATGTCAAGTAAAACAAAAATTCAAATAAACCAAAAAATTCAAACAGACCAATCATGATGTGCCACCACATCATCTTCAACCTCTAGACATTCAAAATACGCGCGCATATCTCAGGCTTGGGGGTCATGTTCAGATCAGTATAACTCACTCGATTTTGCATCATTTTTCATGAAATCAAAGGCAAATCAAAGCTTGCATTTCACATTACAAATTGCAATTGGAATCAAGTCGAATCATCAACCACACTGTCTACAATCAAGCCATGAAAATGAACAAAATCATTCTGAATCGCGAGTTTCAGAACATCCAATCATGCATAATTCACCAAATCAAATGCTATAAAGCTCCAGAAATATTCCATTAACATTATTGAACATGATTCCAAGCTCAAATATCTCAATAAACAAGTGCATCTCAGAAATCGAAGTTTGGAATCATTACCTCAAGGTGAAAAGTGATCTACTGTCTCCTTCACTCCAGATGCAAACAAATGGTGCTAGCTTGATCTACTTTCTTTGCTGAAGCAGAATCCACAAGAATTTTGAAGAAAACACCAAGGAATTGAGAGAATCGAATCAAGTTGCAGAAGATGAAGGAAAATTTCAGATTTGGAATTCTTGCAAATGGCGCGTCCTCCCTCTCTCTCTCTCTTTGTTTGCTTCCTCTTATATAGAGTTTGTAGAGAAGGTTAGAAGTGGAAACCTGACTTTAAAACCGTTGGAGGGCAGGATTGGGAATTTTGGCCAAAAATGGAGTGTGCATGGAACTAGCTATTTGGCTCGTGCATTGTGTGGCTTCTTGTGCATTTTGTGGGCCAAATGACTTCAGAAGATTGTACTTAAAACCCTGGCCCTTAATTCCACATGATCAAAGAATGTTGGAGTTTTTGCAAGCTTGGACCATTTTTGCATTTTTCTCTCAAGCAAGCACCAAGGTCCATAGAACACAAATTGGCTGATATTATGGGCCTTATCAAATCACAAATAGGTCATGGGCTGGGTTAGGAACAAAGATAATGGCTGAAACTTGAGTTTTCATGAATTGGCCATTTTGCATATTTGCCAAATTTCAATAAAATGCCCCAAAATTCCAAAACTCATAACTTGCTCATGCTTTTGAATTTTGACACAAATGAGCACAATTTGGAAAGGTATTTAAGAGGTCTATAAACCCTTAGTTTATATTTTTTGCAAATTAATCCATTAAGGTCCTCAAAATTTGGCTTGAAATTCACTAATTTTGAAAAATGACCTATAATTTTGTAACTTCAAAAGACCATAACTCTTGATTCCTTGCCAATTTGGACATGAGACCAAAAGGAGGTGAAAGATAATTCTCTTAGCTTTCCAAGCATATTTCATTTGCATATTCTTGATCAAGGGTGAATAAAATATGAATTTTTGAAATTAAGTCCTTATTTTCCAAAATTAGTAACTTTTAGGGTTTCTTCAAGAACAAGTTTCAACCCAAACTTCAATCTCTTTGATTCAATGACCAAAATGGACTTAAAATATGAAAATTACATCCTTGGATTGATGGTTGACCAAAAATTCACTTGGTCAACCTTGACTTTTACTGATTTTGACCAAAATGACAATTTTTCCCTTCTGAATCAATTGATCCACGTCTCTTCAAAATTGATGATTAAAACTTCAAACATATGATCTTCTAAACATATAAAGGCCATGTGCAAAGTTTCACTTCAAAATTCTCAAGAAATCTTGATGAAATCCCAAACCCTGGTTTTATTCAACATATTAGGAGACTGATGAATCATCTTCAAAACTTCAAATCCTCTGGGCATCCTGACCAATTTCTTGTACAAAGACCTTTCAAATATCAAAGAAATGTTGTAGCTCCAAAAATCAAGACTTGTACATTGGCCAATAGCCTTGCTCAAATAAAACCCTAACTTGACTGGTGAATCTAAAGAGTGATTCTCCTTGTGATCAAACACAAACTTCAATCCTCTGATGATCCAAAGAGATGAATAAAGCATCTTGAGATATGCAAAAACTTTTGAGATTGAAAGATTCAGATATTTAGATGATATGATTCATCTTTAGCAATTTGTCAATGCAATCAACCTTCAAAGCTTTGAGGAAAACTTGATAACCAAAGTACTTTGATCTTATCATAATGTATGAATGCAATGCACTATGATGTACATGATGAAACATAAGCCTAAATCAAGAGGGTAAATTTTGGGGTGCAACAATGGGTTAGAGGTTCTACGACTCTCAGCTTCTCTGTCTCCCAGGTCGAAAACAACAATGTCTTCTCGATTACTCGATAAACAAATGCTAAAGTCAAAGTGCCTCCACTGAGTGGGAGGTCTCATGCCTCCTTTTTCGAGATTACTCCCTCAAAGTTAACATGACTATACCGCCCGTCCTGTCTTAAGTGTACTTAGTCCGGGTATAGGACTTGTCCTTTGTAATCAACACCCTAAGAAACCACAAAATAACACATATAAGAAAACAAGAAATAATAACAAAAACTGATATAACAAATTAGGTTTAACCCACTTAGAGATTTTCGTCCCCAGCAGAGTCGCCAATTCAGTAGCGGTAAAAATCGGAGATCAAGCTATTGATTAACTTGACTCGCAAATAAGTAAGATTCGCCACCTGCTTTATCATTTCCAAGGGAAAAGGGAAAAGTGTGAAATAAAACCCATAAATATGCAAAGTAAGCACAATAGTAAAAGTAAAGGGACGGTACTAGCACCTTATGTATCTATAGTATCCTATAGGAACCATTTAAATTATCTTTTTTTTTGTTAAAATTGGTTTGCTTGCTAAATGAGTGTGAGGATGAGATTTTTGAAGATGCGACGACCAAGTGTCTAAGTTTTAGTTTAAAAGAGTGGGAGTTTAAAATTAGGGTTTGAAAGAAATTTATCTTTAGATTAATAAAACTAAAAAATGTATAAAGGGGGTTTCGCACAATCGTGTTGAATATATTCGTCCCTTAGATTTTGAACCACAAGTAATTTAAGCGTAATAATCGACTAAGAATCGAAACATAGACATTTGAATATTCACAAGAAAATAAAACAAATAATGACAAGCAAACGGTAAGAACTTCAATTAAGGAGACAAATAAAAATCTCATATAAAAGAAAGGAATTGTAACAAACAATGCTAACTGAAATTATATCTAACTAAACTAAACTAATATTATGAGATTACTAAATTAATTTTAAAAAAAAGGATATATGATTACTAAAATAGACTAAAAAATTTTATGACCTATGAAATTATTTCTAAATTAAATTATAATTTTAAAAGATGCTAAATTAATTCTAAAATTAAACTAATCTAAATAATACAAATTATCTAGTTTACTAGAACATAGTTATTTTATTTTATTTTTAAAATTATTAACTAATTAAAATAAAATATCTAAACAACTTAAAAGAACTAATTAAAGAAACTAGAAAACAAAATATTGGGAGGTGTAATGTTGAATCTCGGTAGGGATGGGGAAAGGATTTGTTGGGCTTAAGTATGATAAACAGTAGGTAAACTAACATAATGAATTAATTGGAGAAAAAAAAGAAGATGGTGATGCTGGGTTGGACCGGGTCGGGTCCGGTCCCAAATCGCTCCTAAAGGCTATCGGGTTAATGTAACCCTAAAATAAAAAGAAGGAAGCATCCCTCCCTAATTTTATTTCCTCTGTGCCTCAATTTACTCTTCTATTCTAAAAATGATTGTACTCCCTCATCTATTCACGGTAAGCATTCATCTTTTCGTTGAGTTGTTGCGATGGATTTGGTGGTATGAAACAGTTTCCCTATGTTTGTGTGTTTGAGATAGTAGGATAAAAGTAACAAGTTTCTGGTAATGACATTTCTATGTTGGGATTTCTTCATAGAACGATTCCTTTATGTTACATATTTTTGTGTGGTTTCAAGAATTCTTGGTGATTTTGCAGTGTATTGAAGAGAGTTTTCTTTTGTGATATTTCTATGTGTGGTTCTCTCTGTTCGCGTCAAATTTTATCAACAACAGCTGTCAATTCAGTTTCAGAAAATAACAATATCGATTTTAATTATTTGTCCATAGCATCTTCATTTCAACTCTCACAGATATCTCTCAAAGTCTCATGTTTTTTTATCTCGGCTCTCGGATTCTTACGGTAAAAGAAGTAAAAAAATAAGAAGACTTCAACTTCTCTCAGTTATGGTTCCAGTTTTGTAACAGTTATGTTTCACGGCTTTGTTTCTCACTTACGATTTACATGGAACAAGAGCAGCAAAATTGTAGATCTTAGGTTTTCTAACTCTGTTTTTTTCTTTAACATTTTTCATATTTTTATATGACTACATATTTGAGTTCACAGGGTCACGGGGCTAGAGAGAAGTAACAACAACAACAAATTAAATCCGCACTTGATTTCTGTCTCCTTCTCCTTCTGTTTTGAACTGGCTTAAGTGTGGTTATGGAGTTGGGATTGAGGGGAAAATTGTATTTATAGGAGTGTGATGGTGCATAGTAACGGCAAGATACAACCATTTAATTAGGCTTTTAAAGCTATGAGACAAGAATCAGACATATTAAAAGATTTCCTTTTTGAAACATTCATGCCCCTTTTGAAATCTTCGATGAACCTGGACACTTGACTCCTTTGAACGCCCTCCAACGTTTCTCTTCGATTGGCCTATTGTTGCTTCCTTCGAATGGTTTTCTTTCAACTCAAACCAATCGAAAACATCACTTGGTTAACATGCCTGTCGAAAGGCCCTTTGTACGCTCTAACGAAAAATAACCTTATTTACGATGCCTGTCGAAGCTGTCTTGTTTGAGATGCCCATCGAAAGGCCTTATACCAATCGAAAGACCTTTTTCAGATGCTAATCGAATGACCTTTTTGTAGATGCTAATCGAAGGACCTTTTGCAGATGCCAATTGAAGGACTTTTTGTAGATTCCAATCGAAGGACCTTTTGTAGATTCCAATCGAAGGACCTTTTGTAGATGCCAATCGAAGGACCTTTTACATATGCTAATTGAAGTACCTTGACACAATGCCAATCAAAAGGCTTGTTATGAGGCCAATCGAAAGGCCTTGTATCCATGCCAATCAAAGGGCTTGGCCATAATGTCAATCGAAGCATTTTTTGGAATGTAAATCGAAAGGCTTGGCCAGAATTCCAATCGAAGGGCATTGTCCATGCCAATCGAAAGGCTCCTTCAGAATACCAATCGAAGGGTCTTTCGGAATGCCAATCGAAAGGTGCTTAAAACACCACTAAACAATTTTCTTTTTCCTTAGGCAAGGGTTTGTGACCAACCATGTAATGGAAGACCTTGGAAAACATGAGAGGGAAAATTTTGGGGTACAACAATATTTTAATTTCTAATGTAGGGTATAGGTAACAGCGCCTGCCCCATGGATCCAGAGGCGTCCTAGTAAGCAGGAATAAGTTAGCCGAATGTCCACTACATAGAAGGTAGATTCAAAGATCTGCGACCCTGCTTTTATTGGAAGATCCACTTCCCCGTGTACCATCCTTTTTGAGCCATCAAAGGCTCAAACTATAATATCACTGTGTTTCAATACGACCCATTCACAATCCAGTCTGTCAAGAGCGCCTTTTGGTAGAACATTTAACGATGAACCAATATCAACCAAAACATGAGCTAGAGTAGTGCCCATGCATTCAATGGAGACGTACATGGCCTTATTGTGATTTCTTCCTTCCAGAGTCAGATCAACATAAGAGAAACCTAATCCATTATCAGTCGTTAAGCTAGCAACATAGCTTCCAAATTGATCGGCAGAGATCTCTTGTGGCACGTGAGCAGTCTTCAAGAATTTTACTAAAGCCTGTGCATGAGCTTCAGAACACAGTAATAGGGATAGCATAGAGATCTTGGATGGGGTCTGCCCAGCTGTTCAACAATTTTGTAGTCACTCTTGCGAATAATCTTCAATACGTCTTCTAACTCTTGTCTAGAGGTGTCTTCAACTGTAGCTTCCTTAGGTGCCTCCATTTGGGCAGGCTCTGTTATTTACTCTTTACCCCGAGCCTCAACAGTTGACTGGGTGGCTGTAACTCTAACAGGTGTAACAATAGTCTTCGGAGATATTTTCGGGGAGAAAACCCTTCCGCTTCTAGTAACCTTACTAGTTCCAGCAATATTGTCAATATCGAGATCAACAACTCTAGTAACTTCATCTTCAACAGTCGCTAGTTCTTGTTTGCCGCCATGGTAGTAGATGTCAGATCCTTAGTTCAAAGAAATGGCTTTATCTGAAAAATATGGGATAGGTCCAAGTGTAGTGATGATCAGAGGAGCAACTTTCAGATTAGCAGTAATCCTTACAAGACCTTTAGAGGTGATCCTGATAGGAGGGCCATAAATTACGGATAAGTCTTGACACAGATTCTCAGCAAACGAAACCTTCTTAATCAGAATTATATGATTTTCCATTAGCCGTTGAATGCCTTTCTTTAGTAATTTGCAGCCATTGGGTTGGGCTGCACAGCAGTAACATTTTTCAATACAACCCGGAAATAAACCGGCATGTAACAGATTCTTTTTTCTTATTGGTAGAGGAGTAACTAATTCACTTACATTAGCCACATAAAGAACATCGTCAATTGCACTTATGCCTTTGTCATGCTTCAGCATAGGCGCAATAATTACATTTGGGGTCTCCGAAAGATCAAACTCAATCTCCTTGTTGTCAATCATGTTTTGAAATTTGTTTTTTAGGATCCAACAGTTGTTGGTGTCGTGCCCAGGACTGTTAGAATGATAGGCGCATTTCGCACTCAGATTTTACTTAGGAGAAGAGGTGTTGAGGTTATGAGACAATGGCATATTAATCTTGGAAAATTTCCTTCCCGAAGCGTCTGACCTATGCCTATTACCCTGTGTTATTGTTGTGGAACATTTGCAGGATTAGAAATCAACACCGCTCCCACAGACTGATTGTGGTCATTTTTACCACGGCCCTTTTGGCCATAAACAACATTGGTCTCCTTCTTACCAGTGAATGTTTTCTTCACAACACTCGAAGACGCAACCACTTGAATTTTTCCGCTCTTAATACCACTTTCAACTTGTTCCCCAGTTAGAATCAGCTCAGTAAAACAAGATGAGGAGCTTCCAATCAAATGGTTAAAGAATGGACATGTCAAAGTGCCCATGAACATGTCAACCAGCTCCCTATTAGACAGAGGAGGTTGAACTCTTCCATCCAGGTCTCTCCATTTCTGGGCATACTCTTTCAACCCATAGTCATGTTTTGTAATTGCACGCGAGTTGGTGCAAAGTCAGCATTATGTTGATATTTCTTGTAAAAAGAAGCAGCCAAGTCTTCCCAAGTATGGATGTTGGTTCCCTCCAGCTGATAGAACCACTCGAGTTGTGTACCAGATAAACTTTCTTGAAAGAAATGAACCCATAACTTTCTGTGAGCATTATGGGTTGGATCTTCCGAACATAAGATCATAGATGAAGTTTCGAACAAGACACACCATCATATTTAGCAAAAGGAGGGTGGACCTTGATCTTATGAGAGATAGCTACTCCCGAAATAAGACCCAGCTCTTCAAAATATAATTCAGGCACTTTCTGGATTTACATAGCCTTAAGACGGTCTTCTAACTTTTTGTATCTGTCATCAGCAGGAGGATACTGTTCATCAGAATAGTTTTCATCCTCAAGCATCTTACAAGAACAAAGGTTGCTTCCACCTTTAGCCCTGACACTTCTACCATCCTCCTCTCAGTTGTCATCTTCATCAGAGGTGATATCAGCAGTTTGAATTGGTTTAGCAGTGTCATACCCAAATTTTTGACTTAAGATCACGCCTTCAATTACATTTTCATAAAACATCAAGGTCACGAGATACAATTGGTTTTTCTTAATATGCTCACCTTTGAGCATTTCTTATACAGAGATTATCAATTATTGTGGATCTTTTATTTTATGCATCACTAACTTCTAATCACGTACAAAGGTATGTTTGTGTTTCTTTGTTTTCATGTGCAGGGACAGGTCTGAATCAAAAGCATCAAGCATTGCGCCTCAGTTAGGGTTTCTGATCCATTAAGTGTTCAAGTATGATGGATCACCGATTCTCAAAAAGCACAGTTAAGACTTCATCATCACTGGTTCACATATGCATCAATATGCCCTGGAATGCGAGGAAAGATCAAATTTGCAAGTCAATTCAAAGCACTTCGACCAAAAGTTAACTTTTGCGAGATCAAGTTCAAACGATCTTAACTTCCTCATTATTTAATATTTTTGAATGGTTCTTTTTACGTATAACTCTCCTTGATGTCATCTGCAACTCTTCTTTACCAGTCAAGATTTGATTATGTGCGGAGGATCATCAAAAGTTCGAATACTTTAGAGGTCGTTATGTGGAATTTTATCTAATCTTAAAATAGTTATTCCCAACTTCCACGGATCATAACTTCCTTTATTTTTAATATTTTGAGGCGATTCTTCTTGCACATTGTCATAACTGATGTCATCGACAAGTTCTCTTCACATGTCAGATTTGAATTATGCTTAGAAGACTATGAAAATTAGTGAGATGTTATAGGTCGTTTTTCCCAACTGGGTTTGTGGAAAGTTCATAATTGAAAGTTCTTTGAGTTTTGAAAGGAAAGGTGAATTTTATGGCATGATTAAATTCAAGTCTATTTCAGAAGAAGAATATATCTAGAACTCTCAGAGCTCTTGTCCTTTAGAATTAAAAGCTAAATCGAATGTGCAGAGCATAATCCATTTATTCATCGAATTTTACTTAAGACATTCATCATCATTCAATTTGCAAGACAATGTTTAAAGTTCAAATGCCAAGTTCAACATCATTTAAGATTTCATACAAGTTCAAATGACAAGGAAATTTTCATTAATTTGAAAGCCTGATTATTACATCAAGCAATTTACACTAATGCTATAATTTATCCTATTACACATTGAGACATCACAAAGAAATTACATAGTCCTAAGTTGATGCTAAAACCAGTCCCAAAATGGTGCAAAAATCCTGCACAATGGTGCAAAATGGTGCAAAAACTAGTCCCAAGTTGATGCTAACTCCTTATTGTCCAAAACCTACTACAAGATGCCAATTTCAGCCCTGCTACACCAGTCCACACCAATCCAAACTTTCTTCCCATAACCTGCAAAGTCATCCCTGCACCAAGCTGCTACAACATGCCAAAAATCTATCCACAAGACCAGCCTATGCTACTGCTATGCTGCTGTCAAAATAGTCTGCTATACTAGTCCATATACATACAAAAAACCTGCTCATAACTTACACCAAAAATACTAAAAATAGATCTTCACCAAGAATACTAAAGATACGCTACCCACAAACCCACCAAATGTTGTCAAAATTTTCATAAGTAATCCAAGCCAAAGCAACCCTTCAACAAAAGTATCCATGCCCAAAAGTCCCAGATCGAAGGTACCCACATCTAGAAAGTGCCAAATCGAAGGTTCCAACTACTGGTAAGAGAGGTTAAAATGTCAAACTTTGTATTTACATAACACATCCATATTTGTTGTTTCATTCAATTTGTCATTCTAGACAGAATCAAAGGGCTTGGGTTTGGCACCCAAGTCATATTTTTCATTTGCTAGCATGTTTGCAGGTATAGCGTCCTCACAAGGGACCCATCAAACAGTTTCCAGCAAGGACTTCTAGGCAGCATCTCCCTGGATCGAAGGGTGGCACCCTTCAATCGAAAGGCAACCTCTCCCTGGATCGAAGGATGACACCCTTCAATCGAAAGAAAACATGCCTTGGATCGAAACCCCATTTTTTCACTTCAATCGAAAGGCCCACTCCTCCCTGCAATCGAAGGAGGCCTTTTATGTTCCTATTCTTTGTTTTTTTAGTTTATCATTTGAATCAATCTTAAAATCAAAAATCACAAAAAAATATCAGGTTAGTGTTTTATTAATCAAATTAATTTATGAATAAATTAATTAATTATTTTAACATCTTTTTCTTAAAATTAAAATTAAATAAACTTAGGCTTTATTTTCGTGTATACTAAAAACAAAAAAAATATTTTCTTTTTACATTTTCAGACGTGTTTTCAACTTTGCACGCATTTATTTAATTTCGTATTTTTACTATTATTGTATCTGTTTACTGGGTGTAATAGATAAAAATTAGTATATTTACTGCTTTATCCCCCTTTATCCTTGTATAATATAAATCCCCTCCCTGAAGCATTGTAATAGCATACATTTAAATTACTGCACTTTAATATTATGCAATATATTAACTGCTAGTAATTAGGCTTGTATGACAAGACTGAAATCAAACGTTAGCAAATTTAATAAAAATACAAAAAAAAAACTGAATATAACACACTTACACATATACACCTCTAAGGTATCTCCCACTTTGGCTGCCTTCAGAAATAAAACAGTCATGGGGCAGGAATGCTTTAGCAAAGATCCGTAAATCAAAAAGATCATAGTCCCTCGATGACCCTACAGCTGGCTTTCGGTAAATGATCTAGTCCCTAAAAGAAAATTGCTAAAGCGTCTCCACAAGTTGCCTTTGTGACTATAAAACGTCCCTTTCGAATGTCCCTAATACATCCAACATTAGGGCTACCTACTCATTAATGGTAGGATAGCACTGTCCAAAGGATAGGAGAAAAGAACGACCCTTTTCGAGTATAAAAGTAGATAGCTGTTAGAAGTTTGCTCAAAAAAACTTTTTGCACTTACACAAATACTACTTTTCAAAAACAAGTTTAAAAAACATTTGTTTTGTTAACACTCTTGAGGACTGATACAAGAGTTAAACTCAAAGCAAATCGCTGCACTAAGGCATTTTCCAAACATTTTCAAACGCACAAAGCACAAAGGTATTTAAAAATGAGGAAACCTCCAATAGTCCGTAGATAACTACGGATGGAAAGGGTGCTAACACCTTCCCTTTCCATAATCTACCCCCTTACTCAAAAAACTCTCGAAAAGGTCTTTTTCTATTCTTTTCACCCTTTCCTTAATTTGGATAAAAGAAAAATCGGTGGTGACTCTTGCTTACCGTGACATTTGCGAACACAAACCAAACCAGTATTAAGCAGTCGGTTATGCCACCGTATCACAGAACTGGCGACTCTGCTGGGGATAATAATGAAAGTGCGGTTTACCTTAGGGTCTAGATCATTTTTCTTCTTTGACTATTTGTTTGCTTTATTTTTCAAGGTACTGTTTGGGGTTACTATAGATCCTACACTCGGATCTGGGGAAACCTTTTAAGTAAGTAGCAATAGATTGTGGAAACTGTGTGGGGTATACCGACACGGTTGAAGCGATGATTATGTTTATGCGACATTTGGTTGGTACCGGTAGCCCTTGAGTTAATCAAGGAGAATACGGGGCCGCTGTGTGGTGTCATAAAGCGCCAACTAACCTTAGAACCTTTAAATGAACAACTTGGCCATTAGGACGTAGCGAGATGGCCGTCTTTGGTGTATACCCAAAGTCGGCAGATACTCGATGCTACACTCATTGAGATTTGACTCTTGAGTTTTGTTTGGTTGTGAGTCAGTCGCCTATCGAACGAAACTTGTGGGAAAGATCAGTGATATTGAGATCCTTTAGAACCCGATTACAATTTATAGGACAGGTTAAGCCAACTAAAATTCAAGAGGGTACTTACCTACAAACCCCATGCAAGCTTAAACCTAAGGCTGCTTGTGTGATTTGTTTGCTTTCAACTTGAGCTACTTGCTGGGTTTTTATCTAACGACGTGATTTCCTTGCAGGATTATTATCCAATAAACTGGTTTTCTTGCAAGACATACTTATCTTCATAACCTTACACTTTTGCTTAACGCATAGCATACACATCATGATATCATGCCACAACATTTCCTTAACCATTTCAAGGATCTCAAGAGTCTGTGGTGCATGTTATGATGAACCAGACGTCTAGCAAGGGGAAAGGGGACTTATTTTCCTCTAGCCAACGCTATCAAAAGACCAAAGTGACAACTTGAGTCAGGGGCTATGACCCACTTTATATGGTGAGCTTGATTCTTGTAGAAGGACCTTCAATGATATGAAAGTTCTTCAATCAAAGATGCAATTAGATTCTAACGTTTTCTTGTTTACCCCATGAGATCCTTGAAAACATTGCACGCATGTCATTTGCATAACATGTCTTCCAGTACAGGTCTCTCATTTTCTTGCTGTTTATTTCAGCAAGGAAAATGGCTCTCCAACAAGACAACATAGATCTTCAAACTCAAGAGGCTCAGTTCATGGAAATGTTCTTAAACCTATCCAATGGGCAGGAAGAGTCGAAAGCACTCCTCGCTGGGAACCTTCCCAAGAAAAGTCCTGAAGACAATAAGGACGAACAGTTGGAACAACTGCAAGCTGAGGTAGAAGCAATGAGAACCCAGATGCTGGGGCAGACGACTCTTATCCAAGGCCTATCCCGGGGACAAGAAGAGCTGAGAGTCATTATCAACAAACTCCATCAAGACGGATACAACTGTAAGAAGAAAACAGTTGAGGTTGGGGACCAAGTCATTGATCAACCTCCAAGAAGACAAGAGGTTGGACCTTTCCAAATTGCTACTACATCACAGGTCCAACAACAACCTCTCCAAAAACAACAGGTTAATCAGAGTAAGCCGGATACACCTAAGAGGATGTTTACCAAACTCAACATGCCACTGTCTCAAGCTTTACAACACATGTTGAGGATGGATTTGTTTATGTTGATAGGGACTCATCTGAATCCCAAGACTTCTTCCCCTAACTACAATCCTGATGCAAGGTGTGCATATCACTCCAATAGTCCGGGGCATGATACTGATGATTGTTGGAGGTTGAAATATAAAATTCAAAACTTGATTGGTGAAGGAGTGCTACGGTCAGGCTGAGTTCTTCTGCCCTCCCTCCGAGGCACGCCATCTGAAGTGACAAGATCAGACAAGGAGGTTTTTTGTTCATTTGAATTCTTAATTGTAATTTTCTTTTGATTGTTCGAACATTTGTTTCATGTTAAACTTTGTTAGTTTATCAATGCATTGTATATGTCTGTTTTGAATCAATTCATTTGTATTCACTATATTTAAATTGCTTTCCTTTTTGTGATATTCAACTCTCGATCAAAAGCTTTGAGCCTTTAGAGGGAGGATGACAAAAATGATACCACAATCTCTATAGTATGATTTCGAACAGACCCCGCTAACGATGTACATGCATTGTTTTAAATCCTAAAAAATGGAGTTATAAGGAAGATAATCCCTAGTCAACCCCTTTGAGCCAAAGAAGTAGGAGTTTTTATTTTCACACAAATTAAAACCCTTAATTATAACCTGGGGCAGTGTAGTTTCTCAGTCAATTCAGACGCACATTCAGTCACAATCTTCCGCTTCGTACACAATGAATGGCATCGAAGACGTCCTTCCAAATCAAAAGATGGTGATGGTTCCTCATAATCATTAAAACTGGAAGTCATTATCTCTCAAAATAAAAGCCCACTAAGTCAAAACCTATGAAGGAGACTTAATAAAAAACTGGGGTATCCCGCTGATTGTAATCACAAAAGAAACAGCTCAGGCAAAAGAAGGGATAACGAAAAAAAAAAAAGGTTAATACAAATCCCCGACACAAAAAAAAGATTACAAAATGACTGCCTCTTCCAAATAGACTTTCAGTATCCGAACCATCATCGGAACATCAAGGACATGATGCCAGCCTCAACTGGGATCTGAACGCACAATTAGCTGAGCATAAGATCTAAGAATGGGTGGGTACAAATAAAATTTGAGCCTTTATCCTTTGTTTCTTGAACCATGAACCAAGCTAAGTTATAACCCTTAAAAGTCCTAGCTGAAGCATGGGTTAGTTTGAAAGTATACTGTTACAAAAGGTATCCTAACTCCGTAGGGTTCGCTATGAATCCTGAGTTGACATCACACTTTTACAAAAAAATTTGTTTTACTAAAAAATGAATTTTCAAACTTCAAGACAGACATAAGCTTTGCATTCTTAAAATACCATTATTTGCGTATGACTATTTGTTCAACAACAGAGAAATTCGCACGACGGATATTCGATGAACAGAAATCTTCTCAGTGGATAGAATCACCTCAAATGGAAAGACATTCCAGTGATAGGCCATTCATAATCAAGGGGCATAGCATGGTGTCCAGCTGATCTGGGCAGTCAAGTCAAGGTTCAAGGAATCTCTCAAAAATTCCAAATAGCCAGGGGTAGAACTCCATCTGAATCACTTGGGGCATTGGACATGAATTCCAGCAATGAATCTTGTACGATCAAACAAACACCTTCTGGAAGTGTGACAACACTTACTACTAAGGATAATGACAATTCTCGGCACCCGGTGAATGTGGACATAGTCAAAAAAGATTACACATGAAAAAGACCCGCTAGGTTGACAGGCCTAGGAAAAATTAAGGGCATCCCGGAAAACCAAAAGAGTTCGGGAAAAAATTAGGGATATATACAAAAACAATTATGCACCCGACAAGTCGAAAACCTGAAAAGGCGACTTGGGCAAAAAAGGGTATCCCGGTGGGCTGAAAACCCGAAAGGGCCGTCCATGCCAAAGTTAGGGATTAAAGCGTATGACTATGTCCCTTTATCTTGTCACTTGTCTATCAGTAGAAGACTTGTTATCCTGATCAGCATTTACCAAGCACCCCATGAGTAGGGATGACACTCAAACCATCCATAAAGTCTCCACAGATACTTTCTCTGGCAGGTACAGGGCTAGAGATATTCTGAGACGAAGTCACCACTACATATGACCTCGTGACACCTATGTTCCCCACAGAGTAGAAACAACCAAAGTCTTGACCTCTTCTTCCCCAAGCAGGAATTACTTCCTCCAGCTAAGTTCCTTCAGAGAGCTGAAATTTGTGTTCCCAAACCGAGCTTTATAACCTTAAACAGTTTATAAAACCTCCTCCCGGTTAGAGTTTATTTCTCAGACTGTGGAAGTTCATTCCCCAACAGAGTTTATTTCTCTACATCGGCAAAATCTTCCAATAAAACATCTCCCTCCATAGAGTTATTCTCAAGCAGAGTCAATCCCCGACAGAACATCCTCAAACAGAAAGAGGAAATCCCTGGCAAATCAACTCCATTCATCATCAGCGGAAATGAAGGTTTCAACGTCCCAACGCTCTTCAGCAGCTGTCCGGGATTTAATTTCCCAGACTGGAAAATATCGCAATAGCATCCCATATTCATACATCATGGCATGTGCATACACATCACATATAGTATAATCTCATTTATTTTGAGAACCTCATCACAATGCATTCCATGCATATGACTAACTCTTTACCTTTTTAGGGAAAAGATCAAATCAATAAACACCACTACTTATGTTACCTGGTAGTCTTCTTAAAAGCTACGTTTTATGAAGATCTATTTCAGCAATTTCCTCAGAAAGATGTCCTCAGAAGACCTTCTCTGGTTCAGTCAGATCGACACTAAGATCTCTCTGATTTCTATTCCAGTTGAAGATATTCCAAGACTTTTGTGTGGTTCAGTTGAATTGATGTTAAGACTCTTCTAATTTCCATTCCAGTCAAAGTTAATCCAAGACCTTCTTTGGTTCAGTTAGATTGACACTAAGATCTCTCTGATTTCCATTCCAATTGAAGAAACTGCGAATCCTGGAATCCGACCAGATAGTAGTTCACTTCTTCAAGACACTGTGAGGCCTGGATTTCGACCAGATAACCGTATAAAGCGCTGTGAAGCCTGGAATCCGACCAGATAGCAGTTTATCCTGTCGGTTACTATGAAGCCCAGAACCCGACCGGATAATAGTCAATCAACAAATTAAGACACTGTGAAGCCTAAATTTCGACCAGATAACATTATAAGGTACTACGAAGCCTGGAATCCGACCTGTTAGTAGTTCACTTCTTCAAGATACTATAAAGCTTGGATTTTGATCAGATAAAAGTATAAAGTGCTACGAAGCATGCAATCCAACCAAATAACAGTTTACCTTGTCGGTTGCTATGAAGCCCGAAGCCCAATCAGATAATAGTCAATCAACAATTTAAGACACTGTGAAGCCTGGATTTCGACCAGATAACAGTATAAGGTATTATGAAGCCTGGGATATGACCAGATAGTAGTTCACTTCTTTAAGACACCGTGAAGCATGGATTTCCACCAGATAACAATATAAAGCATTGTAAAGCTTGGAATCCGACCAGAAAGTAGTTTATCCTGTTGGTTACTATGAAGCCCGGAACTCGACCAGATAATAGTCATTCAATAATTTAAGACACTGTGAAGCCTGGATTTCGACCAGATAACAGTATAAGGTGCTGCGAAGCCTGGAATCTGACCAGATAGTAGTTCACTTCTTCAAGACACTGTGAAGCCTGGATTTCGACTAGATAATAGTATAAAGCGCTGCGAAGCCTAGAATCTGACCAGATAGTAGTTTACCCTGTCGGTTACTATGAAGCCCAGAACCCAACCGGATAATAGTCAACCAACAATTCAAGACACTGTGAAGCCTGAAATCTGACTAGACAGTACTTCACTTCTTCAATTACTGTGAAGCCTGGATTTCGACCAGATAACAGTTCAAATTGCTACAAAGCTTGGAGTATGACCAGATAACAGTTAACTTCTTCATACACTACGAAGTCTGGAATCCGACCAGATAGCAGTTTACTCCGTCAGTTACTATGAAACCTGGATTCAACCGGATAGTAGTATACCTCAAATTTAAGTTGAAGCATGGATTCGACCAGATAACAACTTAATTTCTTCAAATCACTGAAGCCTGGACACGACCAAATGACAGTTCAAGTCACCGAAACATGGGATACAACCAGATAACAGTTTAATCTCATTTCCCCAGTAAGTCACTATGAAGCCTAGAATATGACCAGATAGTAGTCAACCTTATCATCCTCAGTAAGTTACTTCAAAGCCTGGATCCTAACCAGATAGCAGTTCACTTTAATCTCTTCAGTAAAGAGATGACTCCCCAGTAGAGTAATGGACAACCGAAGCTCCTAGACTCTATTCCCCTGAAAAGCATTCCCCAACGGACTCCTCCTCGGACAGCAGGAGCAGGAATCCCCACAAAGAGAATTCTTATGAAGTCAGCATCTATTTTGGATAGCATCTTTAAACCCATCTCCGACGAATCTCTGTCATACTCTTTGGATGGCATCTTTAAGCCCATCTCCGATAGTCTCCTATTATCTTTTCCAAATGGAATCTATAAGCCCATTCCTGATATTACTTACACAGTCAAGTATCATTTTAGACGAGTTCAAATTTCTGGCCACTCTAGTATTCAATCATCTTCCACCTTCAGATCATGAAAGGCAGACAAGCCAATCTATATCTTCAAGTTTAAGAAGATTGAATAGGGGCAACTGTTGTACCATAAAATTTACCCTCTCATGTTTTCCAAGGTCTTCCCTTACATGGTTGGTCACAAACCCTTGCCTAAGGAAAAAGAAAATTTTTGAGTGGTGTTTTAAGTACCTTTCGATTGGCATTCTGAAAGACCCTTCGATTGGTGTTCTGAAGCAGCCTTTTGATTGGCATGGACAATGCCCTTCGATTGGCATTGTGGCCAAGCCTTTCGATTGACATTCCAAAAAATGCTTCGATTGGCATTGTGGCCAAGCCCTTCGATTGACATGGATACAAGGCCTTTCGATTGGCCTAATGACAAGCCTTTCGACTGGCATTGTGTCAAGGTCCTTCGATTTGCATCTACAAAAGGTCCTTTGATTGGCATCTGCAAAAGGTCCTTCGATTGGCATCTACAAAAGGTCCTTCAATTGCCATCTACAAAAAGTCCTTCGATTGGCATCTGCAAAAGGTCCTTCGATTGGCATCTACAAAAGGTCATTCGATTAGCATCTGTAAAAGGTCTTTCGATTGGTAAAAGGCCTTTCGATGGGCATCTCAAACAAGGCAGCTTCGACGGGCATCTTAAAAAAGGTTTTTTTTCGTTAGAGCGTACAAAGGGCCTTTCAATAGGCATGTTAACCAAGTGATGTTTTCGATTGGTTTGAGTTGAAAGAAAACCATTCGAAGGAAGTAACGATAGGCCAATCGAAGAGAAATGCTGGAGGGAGTTCGAAGGAGTCAAGTGTCCAGGTTCATTCAAGATTTCAAAAGGGGCATGGATATTTAAAAAAGGAAATCTTTTAATATATCTGATTCTTGTCTCATAGCTTTAAAAGCCTAGTTAAATGGTTGTCTCTTGCCGTTACTATGCACCATCACACTTCTATAAATACAAGGCCAAGGACACTGTACCAGGAGGGAGATTAGAGATACACTGCCCACAAACCCACCAAAGGTTGTCAAAATTTTCATAAGTAATCAAAGCCAAAGCAACCCTTCAACAAAAGTATCAACGCCCAGAAGTCCCAGATCGAAGGTACCCACATCCAGAAAGTGTCAAATCCAAGGTTCCAACTACTGGTAAGAGAGGGTAAAATGTAAAACTTTGTATTTACATAAAACATCCATATTTGTTGTTTCATTCGATTTGTCATTCTAGACAGAATCAAAAGGCTTGGGTTAGGCACCCAGGTTATGTTTTTTGTTTGCTAGCATGTTTGCAGGTATAACGTCCTCACAAGGGACCCATCAAACACTTTCCAGCAAGGACTTCTAGGCAGCATCTCCCTGGATCGAAGAGTGGAACCCTTCAATCGAAAGGCAACCTGTCCCTAGATAGAAGGATGACACCCTTCAATTGAAAGACAACATGCCTTGGATCGAAACCCCATTTTTTCACTTCAATCGAAAGGCCCACTCCTCCCTGCAATCGAAGGAGGCCTTTTATGTTCCTATTATTTGTTTATTTTTCTTTATCATTTGAATCAATCTTAAAATCAAAAATCATAAAAAATATTAGGTCAATGTTTTATTAAACAAATTAATTTATCAATAAATTAATTAATTATTTTAACATCTTTTTCTTAAAATTAAAATTAAATAGACTTAGGCCTTATTTTCTTTTATACTAAAAAAAACAAAAACAAAACTCTCGAAAGGGTGCTAACACCTTCCCTTTCCATAATCTACCCCCCCTTACTCAGAAAACTCTCGAAAAGGTCTTTTTCTGTTCTTTTCACCCTTTCCTTAATTTGGATAAAATAAAAGTTGGTGGAGACTCTTGCTTACCGCGACATTTTTAAACACAAACGTAAACCAGTATTAAACAGTCGGTTCTGCCACCGTATCACAAATATCATGTGAATGGAAAGATTGTTACTGTCTGTAGTGAAGAAGAGTATATGGTTAGCCACTTGAACTCTTTCTCTTATGTAGAGATGGACAGCGAATTCATCGAGACTCCCTGTCAAACTTTTTAAGTCATCCCTCCTGCCTCAACTGAAGATGTCTCTGCCATTCCCAAAGTTACTAGGATTCTGCCCAGGATGGCTTCATTGAAAGATGCTAAAGCCACTGTAGAAGAAGGTGGTTGTACTAGTTGGGGCAGCTTCCTGACATTCCCTATAAACCTGACAAGTTTGGTTTGGGTTTCACTGCAGATGGTCAGAGGGTTGTTCGTCACGCTCGAGCTGGAACCATTTCGCATCAGCAACAACAGAGTCAATATAGAAGATGTTGATAGTGATTATGACCTTGGCAGTTGGATATTTCCTACCATTCGCAATGGCCTCAACAACTAGAAGGCCGAGGATATAATCTTTATCTCCTTTAGTCAGGAGTAATAGCTACATTTCTTTTTTTTATTGCTTTGAAGTTTTGGCTTTGTAATGTTTGAACAATGACTTTAAGCCTTTTTCCTTACCCAGGGCACAATAGTGCATTTGTTAAGGGTTGTCATTTCATAAACATATTTTCATTTAATAAAGCATTGGACATTTTGCATTCAAATTTTGCGCTCTCTGTCTCTCTTTTATTTTTATAACTTTCAAGATATGTGTTCTTACACACACCTTGTGATACGATGGTAGAACCGACTGTTTAATACTGGTTTTTGCGTTTGTGTTCCCAAATGTTACGGTAAGCAAGAGTCGCCACCGTCTTTTCTTTTATCCAACAAAGGAAAGAGTGAAAAGAACAGAAAAAGACCTTTTCGAGATGTTTTCTGAGTAAGGGGGTAGATTATGGAAAGGGAAGGTGTTAGCACCCTTTCCATCTGTGGTTTTCCACGGGCTCTTAGAGGTTTGCTCATTTTGAAATACCTTTGTGCTTTGTGCGTTTGAAAATGTTTGAAAAACACCTTAGTACAGTGAACTTTGAAACTGTTTTTGAAAAGTAGTTTTTGTGTGTAAGTGCAAAAATAGTTTGGGCAAACTTCTAATAGCTATCTACTTTTGTACTCGAAAAGGTTGTTCTTTTCCTCTTTTCCTTTAGACAGTGCTATCCTACTATTAGTGAGTAGGTAGCCTTGTCGTTGGATAATTCGAGGGACAATTTGAGGGACGTTACAGTCACAAAGATAACTTGTGGAGACGCTTTAGCAATTTTGTTTAGGGACGAGATCATTTACCAAAAAGGCAAATGTTGGTTCATCGAGGGACTGTGATATTTTTATTTTACGGGTCTTTGCTAAAGTGTTCCTGCCTCATGACTACTTTATTGAAGGCAACCAAAGTGGGCGTACCTTAGAGGTGTATATGTGCGAGTGTGTTATGTTCAATTATTTTTTTGTCTTTTTGTTAAGTTTTTTAACGTTTGATTATTAGTCGTTTCATACACGCCTAGTTACTAGCAGTTAATATGAAAAGCAGTAAAAAAAGAAAATAGAGGTCCTACGCTATTACAACCAAATCGAAAGACAAGTAAAAAAGTAAAAATAAAGAAGAGAAAAGAGTTCTTAGATATGTGCCATGGACTCCTTCGATTCACCCTTCTTTGGCCTTCTTTGGATTGAGCTAGGGAATGAGTGTGAGTAGCCTTCGATTGGGATTGAGAATTGACAGGGCAAGCTTCGATTTGCACCCTTTCCTGCCTCCTTTGATTGGGTTTGGGAAGGATATGGGTACACTTTGATTGCAGGGAGAAAGGGGGGCTTCGATTCAGAGGAAGAAGGCTGCCTTTCGATTTTGTAAAGGGTATTATTTTCTTCGATCTAATGACATGATGTGGCCTTCTATCTAGAGGGGTGTTACTGGAAAGGCCTGATGGATCACTTGTGAAGGCACTGCATCTGCAAGAATATGTTAGCGAAATAAAACGCAGGACCTGGGTATCGAAACACAGGTCCTTCGATCCTGCGTGCGTTGGGTCTTGTTGTACCCCAAAATTTTCCCTCCCATATTTCTCAAAACATTGCAAGAAAAATCTCCAAATTGCTCAAAGGAAGTCCAAGAATTGGTCAGACAAGCTCTCTCCTAAGGAAGTCTACCCCAAATTAGGGTTTTGAGTTGCATCAAGATCCTTGAGTCCAATTGACCCCAAGTTATCACCGATGTCCTAATATGTTCTCAAGATCATCCATGTCAAGTTTTAATCCTTGCAGAGGAAGTTTGCTCAATCAATTGCTCAAAGATCCAAAAATCGACTATGCTAGGGTAAAAGTCAAATGTGACCCTAATACAGTCAAACTTCAAGATATTTTTGTCAACATTCTCATTTTGAAGTATATTTCATCATTTGATTAAGGGTTGATCATGATTCATCAAGGATTGCTCAAAATTCATCAAGATTCAAAAGTTGCTAAATTTGGGTTTTGTAGGAAAAGTCAACTCAACTTTGACCAAGCATAAATTTCTCATACTTTATGATAAATGACCCATCAAAATCTCATTTTTAAGAGGATGCAATTCCATACAATCCATCTTCATACCCCAAGATCAAAATATGCACTCACAAGAAGTTATAAATTTGGACATTATAGGTCATTTTGAAAAGTCAACAAAAACACCTTTTTTGTCAAAGCTTCTAACTTGAGCATGGAATATCAAAATTAGATGAGACCAAAAGGGTTGATTAAAGGACATATCAAGATTTCTAAAAAGTCCAATAACACCTCCAAAAGTTCAAAATGGAAGAAGTTAAGCATTGTTGAAGTTGTACTTTTTTGCAAAATTGCCAAAAGTCAACTATCCCCAAAACTTCAAATTTTGCCAAATGGGCCCATTCTTTTTCACTTGATTTGAGTTTGCATTGTTGCCCACGTGATCTAGCCTTGGCCATGTGTCCATATCTTATTTTTATTATTTAATTTGATTTTTATTTGAATTTATTCATTTTAAATCAAATAAAATCACATAAAATATAAGGCATTGATAACTATTGATTTTCTGGTTGTTTTAGACTTTGATCACGGCTAGCATTGCAATAAAATTCGTGTCAAAGTCATTATGCACAAGAAGATATGATTTGGATCAAATTTGGCAAGCTTGTAAAAGCAAATCAAATCAAATATCAAAGCCTTAATGGAGAGAGATTTAGACAACAAATTGAGACCTAATGCAATGCACAATACATAAGCAAGCAAGAGACACGAAAATAAGGGTTAGAAATCACTGGTAGATGCAGAACAAGAGTTGAAAAAATCACAAAAAAGCTTGAGATCGAAATCAAGGTTGGAGGCATCTTCAAGGCCTGAGACGTATCCCAATCGCTTCCTGACAATTCTCACAAGCTAACCCGATCCAGACAACGCGTTTCCAGACCCTCTAGTGCACTGTAAGTCCTTCGTAACATAGCTACTTTCTTGAATTCAATTTGTGTTATTCTAGTATCCATTGAGTAAAATAATGGCATATTTGTGATCACAAGAACATTTGCAAGCTTTTGGCATCATTTGATTTCATTTATCTGACCGGTATCAAGATCCACCATACCTAGGTTTCTTTGTTCGTTTTTAGGGCTTTCTATTTCAGGTGAAATTGGCCTTAATGGTGGTTATGGCTGTGATCAGAGAGATGAGACGAGGCTAACCATGGTCATGGATTCCATTTATATGGCCTGGAGAAAGTTTTAGAAAGAACCTGCGTTTTTAGCTGCAGATAGAAATCCGCAGGTAAAGTTACAGTGATGGGAGGACAGGGACGATGAGGTGTCATCCGTCCATTTGCCCATTCAAATATTACGCACTTTTCTTTATTTATTTTTTCTGGCATTTGATTTGTTGTCATATATTATGTTTCATTCGCGTTACAATAATAAAAACAACAAGTTGGCCTAGTGGTGGCCACATAGGCGTTCAAGGATCCAAAAGCTGGAGGTCAAGGGTTCGATCCCTGCCTCCAGCAAATTTTCATTTTCTTCTTATTTTTCAGGAGATCCAGTGCACATGCCATTCTACAATACACCATACTCCCTCATCAATCCAAGCGCCAGATGGCCAAAGGGCCAGATCTGGTAGTCCATGTTGGAAGTCCACTAAGAGCCAGGTCAATGCACGCATATTGGATCAGAGAAAGTCAATTGGATCAGCAAATGGGCCTACAAAATTGCTTCCAACACCCTCCAATCAGGCCCAATTCTTCTTTTTTTATTTATTTTTTGTTTATTTAATTTAATTGTTTTATTTTATTTAACCAATTTTCTAACCAATAATAAAATTCCTTTTTTATAAAAAAAAAATCACAAAAATTCTTTTTTTATCCAATCAAATTTTAAAACTTTTAGTTTATTAATAAACTTATTAATTAATTAGGATGTTAATTAGGAAACTTTAATTTATTTTGTAAAATATTTAAAATTAATTAGGTTTTAACTACTAATTTAATTATTTTAATTTCTTCCTTAAATTAACAAAAACTCCAAAAATATGTCTTTTATTATTTTTATCAATTAATTTATTTTATAATTAATTTAATAGTTAATTTAGGATTTAATTTCCTTTCTTAAAATAAAAAATAACAAAAAAGCATTTTCTTTTCAAAAAGGGTCAAAACCCTAATTGTGCATCCGATTTAATTTCATGTCGCGATTTACCTTTTTTTCATATTAATGTATCTGTTTCCGGTATGTAATAGATAATTAGGACCTTTTAATTATTTTTTATCGCTTTATTTTATTTTCAATGGGTTGCTTTTGGCGATGTAAATACCCGACGCCTTGTAATTTAATTTCCGCACCTTTTAATTCCGCAAATTATAAAACTGCCAGATGTCTGATAATAGGGTTTGCATGACAAGACTGAATATTTAAATCTTAAAATCAAATTAGATCACCCTTAACATGTGCAAAGATAAAAATAAACTGAAATCGACACACTCGCACATGCGCACTCCTAGGGTACACCCCCACTTGGTTGCCTTCGTAAACGGTCATTGAGTATAGGTCGCTTTAGAGGTCGCCCTCTTGTCTAAAAGATCATAGTCGCCTCGAAATGGTTGCCTCGGATATTGTTGCCTCAAACAAATGATCTAAGATATTAGGGTTACCGCTAAAGCGTCCTAACATTGCTTTAGTGACCGTAAGTCCCTCATTCGAATTGACCCTCAAACTCCAACGACGGTGCTACCTACTCATTAATAGTGGGATAGCATTGTCTAAAGGAAATTAGCATAGAACGATTCCTTTTTCGAGTAAGTAGATAGTTCTTAGATACTTGCTCAATCAAAACAAAACAAAATTTTCACACTTACACTCCTTTTCGAACAAAGTTTTCAAAACACTTTATTACACTCTTGAGGACAGAAGCATGAGTTAAATCGAAGTTTTCAAACAAAAACTTTTTTCAAACCCACAAGCACAAAGAAAACAATTTTGAAAACAATTGAGCAAGTACCTAAGAGCCCGTGGATAACCACAGATAGAAAGGGTGCTAATACCTTCCCTTTCTATAATCTACCCCCCGAACTCGAGAAATATCTCGAAAAAAGGAATTTTTCTGTGCTTTTTTCCTTTCCTTATTGGATAAAATAAAAGTCGGTGGCGACTCTTGCTTACCGCGATATTTTGTGAACTCAAACGCAAAACGCAAACCAGCATTCCAAAAAACAGTCAGTTCTTCCCACCGTATCACGGAATTGGCGACTCTGCTGGGGATATTTATAAGTGGGGTGTACCTTAGGATTAGTTCATAATGTTTTCAATTGCTTGATTTGTATGATTTATCTTTGTGGGCTTGAATCGGAGTTACTATAGATCCTAACCTGGATCTGGGGGATACCCTTTAGGTAAGTAGCAATAAACTGTGAGGGAACTGTACGACGTAGACCGATACAGTTGAAGCAGTAGCTACGTTGGTGTGGCACTTTAGTATGTACTGATATCCCTTGTGGCGCAACGAGGAGAATATGGGTCTGCTAAGGGGTCATTAAGCACCAACTGACCTTAGAACCTATAATTGACCAACTTGGCCATAGAACAGTAGAAGTATGCTACACTCATTAAGACCAAACTCTCGCGATGATTCCGGCCGCAAGAAAAGGTTGCTAAACTGGAATTATGATCGATCGAGGGTGGTCAGTGATATTGAGATCCTCTAGAACCCGATTACTATTTCTAGGACAGGTTTGAACCAACTGAACTGAAAGAGGGTAGTACCTGAGCTCTTTGCCAGCCTAAAATCTAAGGGCTATCTGTGTGACTTGTGTGCCCTTACCATGTTTGTTATTTGTGAATACTTGTGATGTGTTTGTATCATGACATCATGCATCATGACATTGCATGCATATTGCATTGGACTAACCATTTCAAAGACCAATGGGATTCATCTTTGTTCTGTTTTGTAGGTCATGGCATCTATGTGTAGGAACACTATTCGGATCAACTTTGTCCAGATTCCCACTCAGCTTAAAGAATTGGTTTCCAAGGTTTCGGAAACTTCCTGCTTTATCAGAAGACATGGGCACCTCCTTGGTTCGGTCACCTCCAAGATGGATGAACAGATGATGAGTGTCTTAGTCCAGTTGTTTGATCCATTGTACTATTGCTTTACTTTTCCGGACTACCAGTTGGTCCCTACCTTGGAAGAGTTCTCTGATCTACTTGGTATCTCCATTCTAGAGCAGACCTTGTTCACAGGTTGGGAGAAAGTCCTTAGGCCGGAAGAGATTTCCTCAGACCTCCATCTGACAAAGGCTGAGGTAATGTATAATTGGGAAACTCGTAGTGGGACAAAAGGCTTCTTGACTAAGTTCTTGGTTGGTAAGGCTAATCAGTTCTGGGACAGTTTAGACTTTCAGGCATTCGAGGACATCCTGACTCTTCTTATTTATGGTCTGGTGATGTTTCCCAACTTAGATTCCTTTGTTGACATGAATGCAGTGAAGATTTTCATGTCCGGTAATCCAGTACCCACTCTCTTGGGTGATATCCTGCATACTCTATATGCCTGTACCGCTCGGAAACGGGGAACACTTATGTGCTGTGCGCCATTACTGGCGAGGTGGTTTATTTCTCACCTCCCCAAATCAATTTTGAAGAACAAGAAAGGCATGGGTTGGGGCTACAGGATTATGTCTCTTGCTCACACCGACATCATCTAGACTACTAAAGGCATGGAAGATGTGGCTGCTATTGATCGCTGTAGGGGATACCCCAATGTTCCACTGCTAGGAATCAATGGAGGGATCACATATAACCCTTGCCCGGCCTTGCGACAGTTTGGGCGAGCTAGGAGGGAAGGACCTCATGAGTTGCTAATGCAAAGCATGGTCTTTGAATTCCAAGGGGATAATGACGAGCATCGCCACAGGTTCATACGAGTTTGGGATATGGTACACAAGTCTGATCCGCACGAGTTAGGTGTGAAGACTTCTCTTCCAATGGTACCATATCTCCGGTGGGTTCGTACACGTGCTCAGAAGCTAGGGATGCCCTACGAAGCTGTCTTTCCTGTGATAGTTGAACATGCCGATGTAGAAGGGGTTCCTCCTACCATCCTCCACCCTTACATGCATACTGACATTGGGGCATTAAAGAGGTCCTAGATCCAACTAAGGGAAGAGCGGGATACTTACAGAGAAAAGTATCACGAGCAAGAGAGGAAGATCCTGAAGTTGACAAGGCAACTGGAGAACGAGCATATCCTCAACGACTACGTCAGCACCAACGGGAAATGACCATGGGAGCATTGATGTCTTTTTGTTATTTCTAGTTTTGATTTACTTTTCAGTTTTTCTTTTTGTAACGCCTTAAAGGCATCTGTTGAACATTGAATTCAAGTCTTATCTAATAAAAGTGTGTTTCATTTTGGTTTACGAATTTTAATCTCCAAAGTCTTTGAAATCATATCATACACATATCATTCCCATGCACTTCATCACAGGTATCCTTACAGGTTTCTCATCTTCTTCGCTGTTTATTTCAGCACATCATGTCTTCCGAAACATCAATTGATCAAGCCATCAAGGCTCTGCAAGCTCAAAACGCCCAGTTCCAGGAAATGTTCATGAGTTTGGCCAAGGGTCAGCAAGATTTGAAGACCCTTATCCTGAAAGATAAGAAGAAGAAGAAGAAGAAGAAGAAGACGGTCCTACTGAATATGGGTCACAGATTTGGAAACAATTTGCGAGAAGAGGTTAATTTGACTCACTCATCTAGAGGGGGAGATAATCAGGAAGAAATGAGGGCTCCTAGCCCTGTGGTTTCAGACAACGAGACTGACTTTGATGAAGAATAGTATCCTCCGGCTGAGGATAGATATAAGCAGCTCGAAGACTGGTTAAGTGTGATGGAAGTTCAGAAAGTGCCTGGTCTGGACTTTGGAGATTTGGGTCTGTCATCTGGGGTGGTGATTCCCCACAAGTTTAAAGCACCAGTCTTTGCTAAATACGACGGGGTTTCTTGCCCAAAGCTGCACCTCCACTCGTATGTCAGAAAGATTCAACCATACACTTTGGATCCATTTCTTTCAAGACAGTGTTTCAGGGACTCAGCTTGAATGGTTTTACCAGCTGGAAGGAGCTAGTATCCGTAATTGGGAGGACTTGGCTGCTGCTTTCTACAAGCAGTACCAATACAATGCTGACCTCGCTCCCACGCGTACCCAACTTCAGGGTATGTCTATGGGTGCAGGCGAAGGTTTCAAAGACTACGCTCAGAAGTGGAGGGACCTTGATGGAAGAGTGCAACCTCCCTTGGATGATAGGGAGTTAGTAGATATGTTTCTTGGGACCTTGTCTGGTCCGTATTTCAACCATCTGATTTGAAGTTCATCATCCGGGTTTACTGAGCTGATTATGACCAGGGAAAGAATTGAGGCCAGTATCAAATCTTGTAAGATATAGAAGGGTGCTTCATCAGGCACCGAGAAAAAGCCTTTTAAGAAGGAGTCGAGTGCTGTTTACAGCTCGAAGAGCCATAACAAACCTGAACGCAGCCAAGCTGTTAATGCGGTTGTTATATCAAGACCTGCTATTGCTCCTCAACACAACAATCAACCAAGGGCTGATAGACCATGAAGACAATTCACTCAGCTTCATATGACCCTGTCTCAGATTCTGCCGCAGTTATTAAAGACCAACTTGGTGATTCCGAAGGAAGCCCCGAAGAATCCTAACACCACATCACCCATGTACAATCCGAACGCCCGTTGTGATTTTCACTCTGATATCCCGGGGCATGATAAGAATGACTGTTGGGTTTTAAAGAATAAGGCACATGACTTGATTGATGCTAAGGAGATTGAGTTCGAGGCGCCTGAAAGGCCTAATGTTGTGACTGCTCCTATGACCAAGCACGGAGTGAATGCTATATATGAAGACTCATTTGTGGTTTCTGTGAAAGACATTGTTACTCCATTAATGACTGTTAAGAAGAACCTTCTGTTAGCCGGTTTATTTCCGGGCTGCGGTGAAGGTTGCCATCTATGTGCCATCCTACCTACTGGTTGCCATCTCTTGAAGTCAGGTGTCCAACGCCTGATGGATAATAAAGAAATTCTGTTTGAGAAGACTTTTGTTCCTTTGGTTCCTGTTGTACCCCAAAATTTGCCCTCCCATATTCTTCAAGATTTATCAAGATCAATCTTCAAATGCTTCAAGATTCCTTAAAGGTTGCACAGTCCAATCATCTCCTAAGCCAGTCAAAAACTAGGGTTTTGGTTCTTGCAAAGAATTTGAGGTTTTCAATGGTCCAATCAATTCCCATATGCTCATATACATTGTCAAGCACCTACATGTCAAGTTTTCAAGACTCACAGCATCAAAGTCCACAGTCAAAAGCCCTATTTGCTCTACAATCAACTGTAGGGGTAAAATGGTCATTTGGCAGTCAAAAGTCAAAATTTTTGGTCATCATCTTATTTTGAAGTCACAATCATCATTTGATCAAGTCTTGATCATGATTCCACAAGAATGGCTCAAAAATCATCAAAGATGCAAAAGTTGCTATTTTTGGATAGTTGAAAAGTCAACTGTAACTTGACCAGAGCATAACTTTTTCATGGTTCATCAGAAAAATCCCATCCAATGCTCATTTTGAAGGGGATGACATTTCCTACAACTCATCTTCACATTCCAAGTCCAAGAAATGCTCTCACAAAAAGTTATCAATTTCTACATTATAGGTCAATTTCAGAAGTCAACAAAAAGGCATTCTAAGTCAAAGACCATAACTTGAGATTGGTAAATCCAAATGACATGGGACCAAAGGAATTGGTTAGAGGACTTCAAGACCTTTCCAAAATGTCCAAGAACATGTTCATAGGATCAAAATTGAGCAAGATATGCATTGGAGAAGTTGGGAAATTTTTGGGAATTTGCAAAAGTTAACTTTGCCCAAAACACTTCATTTTTGCTAATGGGCCTCAAATTCTTTCTTGAAACATTGCCCAAGGCCTATGCACGACCCATTGAACTTAAATTGATTTATTTTGTTATTTTTAATTAATTAATTGAATTTTTATTAATATTAATTCATTTAATTCATTTAATTGTAGGAAAATTCAAAAGATATGGTTTTCAAATCTTTTTGTGATGCAAATACACTCAGGGCAAGCTGGCAATTCGTGTACATATCAAGGACATCAAAAGCTCCATGTTTGGCAAGTTTTGTCAATCAAAAATATGCAAAAAGATTTGATTGAAATCAAATATTGGAAACATGATTTCAAAGGATTTCTTGTGCAAGATTTACCCTAATTCCATTATACTATATATGCTGAAGCCAAACCTAATTCCATGGACGTGCAAAACTGCTGCAAGAACCATAGCCAAATTCCAAAAAATTCAAAGAAAACCAAAAACTATTTTTTATATTTCAGATCAATCCAAAGCCTTAGAGTGATTCCAATACATTGTTGGAGGTGTAAGGAACCTTTTGCAATCAAAATCAAGTGTTAACACCCAAAGAATCCCAAGAACAGTCGTACGGTTTGCCCACTCTTTTCCATAATCGAAACTCAAGTTTTATGCATCATTAACATGTTATGATTATTGCTTTGCATTGCTAACATCATTCTGAAGCTAACGGTACATATTAATTGTATTATGGTGCCCTAAAACGAAAACTGCCATTAAAGAAATCTAGGGTTTTAAAGCTTTGATTTTAGGGTTTTCTTGACCAAGCAAAATTGGAACCTCCCATGCCCATGGTTGAAACCGATTGAACGTGACGAATACAATGGACACCTCGCGCCATATTTATATGGCTTGGATTTCTATTCGCTATTATTGACAGTTTCACTTTGTGGGGGTTTAAAACCCTCGTTAACTGCTTTTGTTTTACAGGGAAAAAAGGAAGAAGACGATTACGTGTGGATGTGTGATTGGTTGGTTTGAATAAATAGCGCGCGTTTCATTTATTTCCCAGCATAATTATTGTTTTCATACATTAATTTCATTGTCCATTATTATAACAAAAGCGTGCAGTTGGCTTAGTGGAAGAGGACGTGTCTGGAAATCGTTGGGACCTGGGTTCGATTCCCAGGTCCACCCAAAATACTTGTTCTACTTTTTCTAACAAATTCCCATGCAGCGCTTTCTAATGGTTCCACCATACACCTCAACCATCCAAGCGCCAGGTGTTCATAATCAGCAATCCAAGGGCTATGAAGTGTTGACTACCATGCTCCCTAGTCAACGTGCCTCTGGAAAATTCAAGAAAGTCAGCGCAGGCTTGGCTTATTGGGCCTAAGATTTCCAACTTTCACCTCCATTGGGTCCATCAAACCCCCCCTGGTTTGATATTTCTTTTATTATTTTCTTTCTCTTTTTAATTCTTTTGATTATTATTATTATTATTATTAACTAACAAATTATTTTTATAATAAAATCAGAAACTTAAAATATTTGTATTATTATTATTATTAAATTTCACCTTAATTGTTATTTTTGTAAATAAAATACTAACAAATTAATTAGTTTAATTAGTTAATTTTAATCTTTTTCACAATAAATAAAATAGGTTAGAATTAGGGTTTTCTCTTGACTTTTTATTTCTTTTCTTTTTATTTTTCATTAAAATATTAAAAAACACAAAACACTTTTTTTTCTTTAATTAAATAATTAATTAGTACTAGGTTTAATATTTTCATTAATTGCAAAAAAGGACAAAACTTAAATTTCTTTATTTCTCAAAAGGGTCAAAAACCCTAAGGACGTCCCGATTAAATTTCTTTTCGCATATTATTCTTATTTTGATTATTTATGTATCTGCTCCGAGGATGTAATAGTTAATTAGGATTTATCGCTTTCTTTACTTTCTGCATTTATTTTCCAAAACGGGTTTTTGTTTTTGGCGATGTATAGACCCGCGCCTTGTAATAGCGTAGATTCATATTTCCGCACTTTATTTTCCGCACTCTTAACTGTTAAAAATGCATGAAAGATCTGTATGACGAATTAAAATCAACTCGTAGCTCACAAATGCATGTTCAAAGATAAACATTAACTGAAACAACACACATGCACATGCCACTCCTAGGGTACGCCTCACTGGTTTCCTCGAACGTGGTCATTGAGTATAGGGTGTTTTAGAGGTCGCCCTCCTGTCTAAAGATCCAAGTTGCCTCGAAACGTTTGCCTCGGATAAAAAAAGGATCTAGGACATTAGGGTTACCGCTAAGGCGTCCTACTATTGCTTTGGTGACCACATGTCCCTATAATCGAATTGACCCGAAAAACTCCAACGACGGTGCTACCTACTTCTCAAAAGTGGGATAGTACTGTCTAAAGGACATTTACACAACTTAATTTCTTTTGAGTAGGTAGAGGTTCTCAGGTACTTGCTCTTTCAAACAAAATACTTTTCGCACTTACACTTTTCTGACAAAAGTTTCCAAACAAACACTTCATACACTCTTGAGGACAGATACAAGAGTTAAAATGAAGTTTTCAAAATAAACTTTTTCAAAACCCACAAACACAAGAAAAGCAAACATCTTTTGAAAACATAGTGAGCAAGTACCTAAGAGCCCGTGGATAACCACAGATAGAAAGGGTGCTAACACCTTCCCTTTCTATAATCTACCTCCCGAACCGAGAAACATCTCAAAAAGGAATTTTGCTGTGCTTTTGTCCTTTCCTTGTTGGAGAAAATAAAAGACGGTGGCGACTCTTGCTTCCCGCGACATTTTGCGAACCAGCATTCCAAAACAGTCAGTTCTATTTCCACCGATCACATAACTGGCGACTCTGTTAGGGAATTTTTATAAGTGAGGTGTACCTTAGGATTAGACCACTCTTATGTTTTCAATTGTATGATTTGTTTGCTTTTATATTTGTGGGGCTTGCATCGGAGTTTCATAGATCCTAACCCGGATCTGGGGAATACCCTTTAGGTAGCATAAGCCGTGAGGGACCTGTCCGGCGTAGACCGACACGGGTGAAGCAGTGGCTACGTTGGTGTGACACCTTGGTCTGTACCGATATCCCTTGTGTTGCAACGAGGAGAATATGGGTCTTCTGAGGAGTCATTAAGCACCAACCGACCTTAGAACCCTAAATTGACCCAACTTGGCCATAGAACAGTAGCAGTATGCTACACCCATTGAGGCTAAACTCTCGCGATGGTTCTGGCCGCAAGAAAAGATTGCGACGCTGGAGTTATGACCGATTGAGGGTAGTCAGTGATATTGGGATCCTCTAGAACCCGGTTACTTTTGATAGGACAGGTCTTAACCAACGAAACTGAAAGAGGGTAGTACCTGAACTTCATGCTGGCCTAAACTCTAAGGGTTGTCTTGTGTGACTTGTGTGCCTTATCATGTTTGCCTTTGTGAATATTTGTGGTGTGCTTTATCATAACATCATACCATCATACCATTGCATGCATCCTGCACAAGGACTGACCCATTTCAAAGACAAGAGGGTTTCATCTTTGCTCTGTTTTGTAGGACATTATGATGCCTATGCGAAGGAATACTATCCGGCTCAACTTTGTTCACCCACCTGATTTGCTTAAAGAATTGGTTGACAAAATTCCAAACACTACTTCCATCATCCAGAGGCATGGTTCTCTTCTCGGTTTAGTCACTTCAAAGTGGGACCAACAATTGATGAGTGTCCTGACCCAGTTTTATGATCCCCTATACCATTGCTTCACCTTTCAAGACTTCCAGCTGGTCCCTACCCTGGAAGAATTCTCTGATTTGCTTGGTGTCCCTGTTTTAGAGCAGACTCCCTTCACTGGTTGGGAAAAGACTCTTAGGATTGAGGAGATTGCTGCAGCCCTTCCTTTGACCAACAAGGAGGTAATGGATAACTGGGTGACTAGAAGCGGAGTTAAGGGCTTTTTGGCCAAGTTTCTGATTGGTAAAGCTAACAGTTTCTGGAATGACTTAGACTTCAGGGCGTACAAAGACATTCTGGATCTCTTAACCTATGGTCTGGTATTGTTTCCAAATCCTGATAACTTCGTCAATGTCAATGCCATAAGGATCTTCATGTCTCGGAATCCTGTACCCACTCTCTTGGGTGATATCCTGCAACAACTTTATGCTCGTACTGCTCGAAGACGAGGAACTCTGTGGTGTTGTGCTCCTTTGTTAGTGAGGTGGTTTATTTCGCACCTCCCTAAGTTCGTGCTGAAGAACAAAGAAGGAAGAGGTTGGGCTCATAGGTTAATGTCTCTCACTGATAATGACATCATTTGGACTCTCAGAGGTTTGGATGAGGTAGCTGTTATTGATAGTTGCGGAGAATATCCTAATGTTCCATTGATCGGTACTCAGGGAGGAATCTTTTATAATCCATGTTTAGCTCTCCGTCAGTTTGGTAGAGCCAGAAGAGCAGGGCCTCATGAGATGTTGGTACCTCACATCAGTTTTGAGTTTCAGGTAGATAGTGACGAGCTGCGTCGTAGATTCATCAAGGCTTGGGACAGAATTCACAAAGCTGACCCACATGAGTTGGGACCGAAGACTTCTCTACCTATGGAATCCTACTACAGATGGGTCTGCATCCGTGCTCAGAAGTTAGGTATGCCATACGAAGCTGTCAGGCCTATCATTCTTGAATTTCCTGATAGAGACGGGGTTCCTCCAACTGTACTCCCTCCATAGATACCTACTGATGTTGATACACTAAAGAGGTCTTGGGCGCAGCTACAGGAAGAACGGGATTCTTATCGGGAAAAGTTCAACGAGCAGGAACAGAAAATCCAGAAGCTGACAAAGCAGTTGGAGAACGAGCGGGTCCTGAATGACTATATCCGTACCGAGAAGAGATGGCCATGGGAGCACTGATGGGCCTTGGATATTTCTGTTACAGCTTTCATTTCCTTTTCAGTATTTTCATTTATGTAACGCCTAAGGGCAATTTCTTGAACAATGCAAAGTTTAATCTAATAAAGTGTGTTTCCTTTTTGTTTACAAAGTTGAACCCTGATTGTCTTTGAAAACATAAATCATACGCATTCCATTCATCATATGCATAGCAGGTACCCTTTTTTTCTACAGGTTGCTTAATCTTCTTCGCTGTTTATTTCAGCAGTCATCATGAATCCTGAATCATCCAATGAACAAGCTATCAAGGCCCTCCAGGCCCAGAACGCCCAGTTTCAAGAGCTGGTCATGAGCTTAGCCCAGGGACAACAGGAATTGAAGACTCTGTTGTTGAAGAAGAAGAAGAAGAGGACTGTGCTGTTCAACACTGGACGAAGGTTTGGGAGTACACTGCAAGATGAGGCTGATCAGGCTACTTCCTCTGTAGGGAAAGACAGTCCCCAAGGGGGAAGGGTTCCTAGTCCTGTGGTCTCCGACAACGAGAAGGATTTCAATGATGAACAGTACCCTCCTGCTGAGGACAGGTACAAGCAATTAGAGGACCGTCTGAGTGCTATGGAAATTCAACAGGTGCCTGGGTTGGATTTTGGAGATCTAGGTCTATCTTCTGGGGTGGTGATCCCACACAAGTTCAAGGCACCTTCTTTTGCGAAGTACGATGGGGCATCTTGTCCTAAGCTGCATCTCAGATCATATGTAAGGAAGATCCAACCTTACACTGCAGACAAGAACCTATGGATCCATTTCTTCCAGGATAGCCTTTCAGGGGCTCAACTCGAGTGGTTCTATCAGCTAGATGGAACCAGTATTCGAAACTGGGAAGACTTGGCTACTGCATTTTATAAGAAGTATCAGTACAATGCCGACCTCGCTCTTACACGTACCCAACTCCAGGGTATGTCGCTAGGATCGGGAGAAGGTTTTAAAGAGTATGCGCAGAAGTGGAGAGACCTGGCTGGCAGGGTGCAGCCACCGTTGACGGATCGTGAACTCGTGGACATGTTCTTGGGGACCCTGTCTGGTCCATTCTTCAACCACCTGATTGGTAATTCTTCTGCAGGGTTTACAGACCTCATTCTGACTGGTGAGAGGATAGAAGCTGGTATTAAGTCGGGGAAGATACAGAAAGGTGCATCCTCAAGTTCTGAAAAGAAACCCTTCAAGAAGGAAGCTAGTGCTGTTTATGGGTCAAGGAAACAGAATAAACCGGAACGCCGCCAAGCTGTCAACGCGGTGGTAATTTCAAAGCCTGCTGCCGCTCCTCGGCAATATAACCAACCAAGGGGTGAGAGACCCAGAAGAGAGTACACTCGGCTTAGTATGACCTTGTCTCAGATCTTGCCGCAACTGCTGTCAACCAATCTGGTAACTATCAAGGAAGCTCCGAAGGTAGTGAATACAACCTCTCCAAAATACAACCCCAATGCCCGCTGCGCTTATCACTCTGATAGCCCGGGGCATTCTACGGATGATTGTTGGGCTCTAAGGAATAAGGTTCAGGACCTTATTGATGCTAAAGAAATACAGTTCGAGGCGCCCGAAAGGCCCAATGTTGTGACTGCTACCATGCCCCAGCATGGAGTGAATGCTGTGGAAGAAGACCCGTATGTGGCCTCTGTGGAAGATATTGTTACCCCGTTGCTGACTGTAAAAGGAACATGTTGGTAGCCGGTTTATTTTCGGGATGTAGTAAAGGTTGCCTTCTATGTTCTGTTTCACCTACTGGTTGTCCTTTGTTGAAGTCAGGTATCCAAAACCTGATGGACAATAAAGAGATCTTGTTCGAGAAGATTGATGTTCCTACTATCCCTACTGAAGAAGTGTCCATTGTTACTATTTTCAACAACTCTTCTAAGGCTCCCTCAAAGAAGCCTGTCAAAATCATGTCTACTCAGAAGGTTGCACCTATCATCATCATTGTTCCGGGGCCCATCCCCTATACATCTGACAAAGTTGTCCCGTGGCACTATGGGGCAGATGTTTATGTGCTCGGAGTAAAACAAGAGTTTGATACAAGTACCGGCGTCACCAACATCACCGGGCCTGCCAAAGTCACTCGCAGTGGTAGGCTGTTCTCACCAGATATTGCGCCACCAGTTATTCAGAGACCTCTTGTCATCACACCTGCTAGTGTGCCTGCTTCCCTTCCTGACCAAGTTCCTGTTTCTACCCCTGCTGCCGAGTCATCTGACGCTCGGGGCAAAGGGATTGCTACTGGTATGCCTTCCCGGATGGAGGCACCAAAGACAACCACTGTTGAAGCTTCCAAGCAAGAGATGGAAGAGATTCTCAAGATTATCAAGAAGAGTGATTTCAACGTCGTTGAGCAGCTGGGGCACACCCCATCTAAGATTTCCATGCTATCTCTGTTGTTGTGTTCAGAGGCCCATGCCAAGGCCCTGATTTGCTTCCTGAAGACTGCCCACGTGCCACAAGAAATGTCTGCTGATCAATTTAACGATTGTGTGGCCAACTTGACTGCTGATAATGGATTGGGTTTCTCTGACGCCGATCTGACTGCTAAGGGGAAGAACCATAATGATGCCCTGCATGTCTCCATTGAATGCAGGGGCACTACTCTTGCCCATGTATTGGTTGACACTGGTTCTTCAATGAACGTACTACCCAAGAAAGCTCTAGACAGGCTGGATTGTGAGGGTTTAGAGCTCAAGCCTAGTAACATTGTTGTCCGGGCCTTTGACGGGTCGAAGGGGATGGTACATGGTGAAGTTGACATTCCAATCAGGGTTGGTTCTCAAGTTTTTGATTCTACTTTCTATGTGATGGACATTCGTCCATCCTATTCTTGTTTGTTGGGTCGTCCATGGATCCACAAGGCTGGAGCTGTGACCTCAACTCTACATCAGAAGCTTAAATACCCGGTCAGAGGGAAGATTGTTACAGTGCAGGGGGAGGAGGAATATATGGTCAGCCACCTCAACTCATTCCGGTACATAGAGATGGATGGGGAGTTCATTGAGACCCCCTTTGAACATTTTGAAGAGGTGCCTCAGACACTGGCATCAGCAGAAACTGTGACTGAAGAGGATTCTCCTCTGAAGATGGCTTCCTTAAAGGATGCCCGGGCTATGATTGAAAAGGGTGAGTGCGCAAACTAGGGCCGACTTCCTGATTTTACTCTGAAGACTGACAAATTTGGTTTGGGTTTCACTGCAGAAGCTCAGAGGGCTGTTCGTAAGGCAAGGATGGGAAGACCTCCTGTGTTCATCACCAACTCGAGAGTGAATGCTATTGAAGACGACGTGGAGGAATCTGAATTCGACAGCTGGATCTACCCAACGACCAACGGTGGACTAAGCAACTGGACTGCTAAAGACTACATACCTATTACTTTTGTCACTCAGTAATGAACTCCTTTGTTTTAAATTTGTAACAAAGAATAATTTGGAACTTTATGGCTCAGTGTCTTACCCGGGGCACCGTGGATTCATTTGTGAGGGCTTATTATTTGTCATTTTCATATATCATGAATAAAAGCATTGGACGTTTTTCGCACTTCAAATCTTGCGCTCCCTTTCTTTCTTTATATATTTCAAAACAACTATATTTACACACACTCACCTATACAGGTTCCAATCCACTCTGGATCTCACTGGTAACGACTCTGCTACTACCAGTTATGACTTCGATAATCCGATCAACTTAGCCGAAGACGAAGGTGAAGATGATTGTGAAGTTCCTGGTGAGCTTGCAAGACTGTTACTCCAGGAAGAGAGGGCCATTCAGCCGCATGAAGAGCCAGTGGAAACGGTAAATCTGGGTACTGAGACAGACAGAAAGGAAGTCAAGATTGGTGCCAATCTGGATTCTAGTGTGAAACAACGGTTGATTCAGATGTTGCATGATTATGTGGAAATCTTTGCTTGGTCCTACGAAGACATGCCTGGGTTGGATACTGACATTGTGGTTCATCATCTGCCTACCAAGGAAGAATGCCCCCCGGTTAAACAGAAGGTCCGCCGTATGCATCCAGAGATGTCCGAGAAAATCAAAGCTGAGGTCATGAAACAATTTGATGCCGGGTTTCTAGCAGTGACTTCTTACCCTCAGTGGGTTGCCAACATGGATCCGGTACCGAAGAAAGATGGGAAGGTTCGAATGTGTGTTGATTACAGGGATTTGAACAGGGCAAGCCCCAAGGATGATTTCCCTCTACCTCACATCGATGTTCTAGTGGACAATACTGCTCAGCACAAAGTGTTCTCCTTCATGGACGGTTTTTCAGGTTATAATCAGATCAAGATGGCTCCTGAAGACATGGAGAAGACTACCTTTGTTACTCAGTGGGGCACCTTTTGCTACAAGGTCATGCCTTTTGGGTTGAAAAATGTTGGGGCAACCTACCAACGTGCCATGGTTGCTTTATTTCATGACATGATCCACCATGAGATTGAAGTATATGTCGACGATATGATTGCAAGGTCCCAAACTGAGGAGGAACACCTTGACCATCTGCAGAAGCTGTTTGACCGTCTGAAGTTGTACAAGCTGAGGTTGAACCCAAACAAGTGCACCTTCGGGGTGAGATCTGGAAAACTGCTAGGTTTCGTTGTGAGTGACAAAGGTATTCAAGTGGACCCTGCCAAGGTGAAAGGCATACAAGAGATGCCAACTCCCAAGACAGAGAAAGAAGTCAGAGGCTTTCTAGGACGGCTGAACTACATTGCCCGATTCATCTCGCACCTAACTGCTACTTGTGATCCAATCTTCAAGCTGCTGAAGAAAGATCAAGTAGTACGTTGGAACGATGAATGTCAGGCCGCTTTCGACAGAATCAAAGAGTACCTCCAAGAACCACCCATTCTTATGCCACCGGTTGAAGGGAGACCTCTAATCTTATACTTGACAGTACTTGACAGCTCAATGGGGTGTGTGCTGGGGCAGCATGACGAGTCTGGCCGGAAAGAGCACACTATTTATTACCTTAGCAAAAAGTTTACCGACTGTGAGACCCGATACTCACTACTCGAGAAAACTTGCTGCGCTTTGGTATGGGCTGCTCGCCGGCTGAGACAGTATATGTTGACTCACACTACTCTATTGATTTCAAAAATGGATCCCATCAAGTACATATTCGAAAATCCTGCCTTGTCCGGAAGAATAGCAAGATGGAAGATGATCTTGACTGAATACGACATCTAGTACACGACTCAGAAAGCAATCAAGGGAAGTGTGTTGGCAGACCATTTGGCACATCAGGCAGTGGATGACTACCAATCCATGAACTTTGAATTTCCAGACGAGAATATCATGGTAGTAACTGATTGTGAAGTACCTGGACCAGATGAAGGACCTGAGGAAGGATCCCGATGGTCTATGCACTTTGACGGAGCCTCGAACGCTTTGGGTAATGGTATTGGCGCTGTGATCATATCCCCTAAAGGCACTCATACTCCACTCACTGCCCGGCTATGTTTCAACTGCACCAACAACATGGCGGAGTATGAGGCATGCATCATGGGTCTTCAAGCTGCAATTAACTTAAGGATCAAGTTTCTGAGTATCTTCGGAGATTCCGCTCTCGTGATCAGCCAGATCAAAGGTGAGTGGGATACGAAACACCCAAATCTTATTCCTTACAAAGAGTATGTGTTGACATTGATCCCCCATTTCGAAGAGATAACTTTCAAACACTTCCCAAGAGAGGAGAATCAGTTGGCAGACGCGTTGGCTACGATGTCTTCCATGTTCAAAGTCAAATGGGACAACGAGGCTCCTCAAATCATTATCTGGAAATTGGACGAACCTGCATATTGCTGTGATCTTGAGGCTGAAGAGGTAACTGAAAAGCCTTGGTATCATGAAGTGAAGAGGTACTTGGAAGCTCAAGAATACCCCGAGGGTGCATCTATTAATGACAAGAAGTTCCTGAGAAGATTCGCTGCAAAGTTCTTCCTCAGCAATGGCATTCTATACAAGCGAAACCATGATTCAACCTTACTGCGTTGTGTGGATAAGACTGAAGCAAAAAGGATCATGGCAGAGCTACATGAAGGTACCTTCGGAACACATTCCAGTGGACATACCATGGCAAAGAAAATCCTTCGAGCAGGATATTTCTGGTCCACAATGGAAGCCGACTGTTACCAGCATTCTCGGACATGTCACAAATGCCAGATATATGCAGATAAGGTGCACATTCCTCCAGTTCCTCTGTACATCTTGACAACACCTTGGCCTTTTGCAATGTGGGGCATTGATATGATCGGCGAGATCAAACCTACGGCATCCAACAGGCATCGCTTCATCCTGGTAGCGATCGATTACTTTACAAAGTGGGTTGAAGCAGCTTCCTATGCTACGGTAACCAAGAACGTCGTGGCATGGTTAATTCGGCATAACCTGATCTATTGCTACGGTGTACCTGAGAGGATCATTACAGATAATGGTACCAATCTTAACAACAAGATGATCACTGAGCTCTGCGAGCAATTCAAGATACAGCACCACAACTCTTCTCCTTACCGACCGAAGATGAATGGGGCTGTAGAAGCGGCGAATAAGAATATCAAGAAGATTGTGCAGAAGATGACAGTGACCTATAAAGATTGGTACGAGATGTTACCGTTTGCTCTTCATGGGTACCGTACCTCAGCACGAACATTAACAGGGGTAACACCCTTTTCCTTGGTCTATGGCATGGAGGCAGTCTTGCCTATTGAAGTCCGGATACCCTCTCTCTGGATAATGAAGGATGCCGGTTTGAACAAAGATGACTGGATCCAGACTCGACTTGATCAATTAAACCTAATCGACGAAAAGAGACTCACCGCTATTTGTCATGGTCAAACGTACCAAAAACGGATGATCAGGGCATTTAACAAGAAAGTTAGACCACAAGAGTATCAAGTCGGAGACCTGGTAATCAAGCGCATCATTCTTCCTCAAAGTGATCCCAGGGGCAAATGGACCCCTACGTACGAAGGGCCATTTGTGGTTAAACATATCTTCTCAGGAGGAGCCATGATTCTAACCACCATGGATGGTGACGACCTTCCTCACCCCACCAATGCAGACATAGTAAAAAGATACTACGCATGAATAAAAGACCGGCTAGGTTGACACACCTAGGCAAACAATAAGGGCTTCCCGGCGAACCAAAAGGGTTCGGGCAAAAATAAGGGATGAAATGAAAAAATATGTACACCCGGCAAGTCAAAAACCTGAAAAGGCGGCTTGGGCAAAAATGGGTATCCCAGTGGACTGAAAACCCGAAAGGGCGGTCCAGGCAAAAGTTAGGGATAAGCGTAATACTATGTCTCATTGGATCACCCTGCATCCAGAATTCAGTATCAACTATTAGGTTCACACGACATCAATCAATTAACTTCATCTTCAACTACGCAGCAAAGTGATGAGACGCTTGAAGACATAAAGGCGATAGCAGAGTTAAAACCCAGTGGGATCATTTTTCACATAGCTGTTTTGTTCTCTTTTCACAAAATTGTATAAACTCTGTTGTTCGGCGGCGTTCTCTTACTAGGACGTCATCCTCTTGTACATAAACGCCTATTTATGGGCAAATTTCAAAATCAATACAAATTCACTTTTCCATACAAATTGCCAATTGTTTTCCTTTTTCTGTTTTGTCTTGCGAAGAACGTCCAATGTTCATTTTTGATATATGCATTTGACACTAATTGCTAACTCATAAATATTTGCATGCGAAACAAAGGACTAATTACAGGTGACATCAGAAACAGGGGCAATAATGAGTTGTCTAAGCGATCTAGTTGCTCTGTCCACCAAGGTACCAAGGTAGGTTCAGCTGAAGAATGTAACCAGGATACCTCCACTCCATGCAGAGTAAGTCAAGAGTCAGCCATGCTCTCTCCCCTAGCAGAGTTGGTCTCCCATCAGCCCCAAAAAGGCACAACATCTCCAGCAAGTTAACGTTCTCCCCAAGTAGAGTTAGCCTACTGTCAGCCTTAAGGAAGTTGGGTACCCCCAGAAAATCTCAATATTCCCCAGCGGAGTATATAGATGTTCCTAAGCAAGCATCCCCGGCAATCTTGATCTAAGACTGTTCCCCGGCGGAATACCAGACACCCCAATGGAGCCATTCCCCAGTACAGTTCAAAAGTTTCCCCAGGAGAGTTGAATTATCCTCCCCAGTAGATTCTGGAAGCTTATCCCCGGTGGATTCTGGAAGCTTATCCCCTGCAGAGTACGAACGCATCTCCCCGGCTTTATTCAAAGATTATTCCCCACCAGAGCTTATAACTGGGTTATCCTCGGCTAATTACCAAGGAAAGATCGTCCCCAGCAAAGTTCTTTCTATCCCCCAGCGGAGTTCATCATCAATTCCCCAACATAACATATCAACGGTATCCCCAACGGAGTTATCATCAAAACCTCAGCGAAATATCTCTCCCCACAGAGCAATTCCCCGCAGAGTAATCTCTTCACCAAGTTTATTCCCCAACAGAGTCATCTTCTCCTACTGGTTTATTCTTGCAATCATCATCCCCAGCGGAAATGAAGAACTCTACTCTTCAAACATCAGCCCAGGATTCAACAAGTTCCCGGCATTCGTCAAGGATTTATTTTCCTAGACGAAAATACATTCGTAGACATTTCACATTTCATACATCCTGCTTACATACATGATAAAGTGCATACGACACTATCTCATTGAGAACATCATGACATCATGCATTTCATACATCATGACATTGCATACAACTGATGTTTTTCCTTTTCAGGAAAAAGTTCAATCCAAAGATAATTACTATCAACTGTCGCAATTCCGGATTCGATACCTGTATCCAGCCAGGGCATATCTGTGAGCGATTAATTGTAGATTCGATACCTGTATCCAGCCAGGGCATGTCTGCATGAAGAGTTTAGAGATTCGATACATGTATCCAGCCAGGGCATATCTGTAGACGAACAAATTCCAGATTCGATTCCTGTATCTAGCCAGGGCATATCTGTGAGTAACTGATTGTAGATTCGATACCTGTATCCAGCCAGGGCATGTCTGCATGAAGAGTTTAGAGATTCGATACCTGTATCCATCCAGGGCATATATGTAGACGACCAATTCCAGATTCGATTCCTGTATCTAGCTAGGGCATATCTGCGAGCGATTAATTGTAGATTCGATACCTGTATCCAGCCAAGGCATGTCTGCATGAAGAGTTTAGAGATTCGATACCTGTATCCAGCCAGGGCACGTCTGTAAGCAACCTTTTGAAGTTCCGGATTCGATTCCTGTATCTAGCCAGGGCATATCTGTGAGTAACTGATTATAGATTCGATTCCTGTATCTAGCCAGGGTATATCTGCATGAAGAGTTTAGAGATTCGATACCTGTATCTAGCCAGGGCACGTCTGTAAGCAACCTTTTAAAGTTCCGGATTCGATTCCTGTATCTAGCCAGGGCATATCTGCGAGCGATTAATTGTAGATTCGATACCTGTATCTAGCCAGGGCATATCTACATGAAGAGTTTGAAGATCAACCCCTATAACAGGCCAGGTAATTATCTTTCTTTCTCAGGTACGCAAGTTCTCGCTAAGGAATCTCTTACGCGGTCGACACTTCCAAATGGCATCTATAAGCCCATTCCTGATAAGATTCTGTCACATCTCCAGATGGCATCTATAAGCTCATCCTCCTATCCACCATCTCTCCAAATGGCATCTGTAAGCCCATTCCCGACATCACATTGCTGATACTCCACTATACGAGTGCAAATTTCTGGGCACTCTAGTGTTCAATCATCTTCCACCTTCAGATCACGAAAGGCACGCCAGCCAATCTACATCCTCAGGTCTAAGAAGATTGAACAGGGGTAACTGTTGTACCCCAAAATTTTCCCTCCCATATTCTTCAAGATTTATCAAGATCAATCTTCAAATGCTTCAAGATTCCTTAAAGGTTGCACAGTCCAATCATCTCCTAAGCCAGTCAAAAACTAGGGTTTTGGTTCTTGCAAAGAATTTGAGGTTTTCAATGTTCCAATCAATTCCCATATGCTCATATACATTGTCAAGCACCTACATGTCAAGTTTTTAAGACTCACAGCATCAAAGTCCACAGTCAAAAGCCCTATTTGCTCTACAATCAACTGTAGGGGTAAAATGGTCATTTGGCAGTCAAAAGTCAAAATTTTTGGTCATCATCTTATTTTGAAGTCACAATCATCATTTGATCAAGTCTTGATCATGATTCCACAAGAATGGCTCAAAAATCATCAAAGATGCAAAAGTTGCTATTTTTGGACAGCTGAAAAGTCAATTATAACTTGACCAGGGCATAACTTTTTCATGGTTCATCAGAAAAATCCCATCCAATGCTCATTTTGAAGGGGATGAAATTTCCTACAACTCATATTCACATTCCAAGTCCAAGAAATGCTCTCACAAAAAGTTATCAATTTCTACATTATAGGTCAATTTCAAAGGTCAACAAAAAGGCATTCTAAGTCAAAGACCATAACTTGAGATTGGTAAATCCAAATGACATGGGAACAAAGGCATTGGTTAGAGGACTTCAAGACCTTTCAAAAATGTCCAAGAACATGTTCATAGGATCAAAATTGAGCAAGATATGCATTGGAGAAGTTGGGAAAGTTTTGGGAATTTGCAAAAGTCAACTTTGCCCAAAACACTACATTTTTGCTAATGGGCCTCAAATTCTTTCTTGAAACATTGCCCAAGGCCTATGCACGACCCATTGAACTTAAATTGATTTATTTTCTTATTTTTAATTAATTAATTGAATCTTTATTAATATTAATTCATTTAATTCATTTAATTGTAGGAAAATTCAAAAGATATGGTTTTCAAATCTTTTTGTGATGCAAATACACTCAGGGCAAGCTGGCAATTCGTGTACATATCAAGGACATCAAAAGCTCCATGTTTGGCAAGTTTTTTCAATAAAAAATATGCAAAAAGATTTGATTGAAATCAAATATTCGAAACATGAATTCAAAGGATTTCTTGTGCAAGATTTACCCTAATTCCATTATACTATATATGCTGAAGCCAAACCTAATTCCATGGACGTGCAAAACTGCTGCAAGAACCATAGCCAAATTCCAAAAAATTCAAAGAAAACCAAAAACTGTTTTTTATATTTCAGATCAATTCAAAGCCTTAGAGTGATTCCAATACATTGCTGGAGGTGTAAGGAACCTTTTGCAATCAAAATCAAGTGTTAACACCCAAAGAATCCCAAGAACAGTCGTACGGTTTGCACACTCTTTTCCATAATCGAAACTCAAGTTTTATGCATTATTAACATGTTATGATTATTGCTTTGCATTGCTAACATCATTCTGAAGCTAACAGTACAAATTAATTGTATTATGGTGCCCTAAAACGAAAACTGCCATTAAAGAAATCTAGGGTTTTGAAGCTTTGATTTTAGGGCTTTCTTGACCAAGCAAAATTGGAACCTCCCATGCCCATGGTTGAAACCGACTGAACATGACGAATACAATGGACACCTCGCGCCATATTTATATGGCTTGGATTTCTATTCACTATTATTGACAGTTTCACTTTGTGGGGGTTTAAAACCCCCGCTAACTGCTTTTGTTTTACAGGGAAAAAAGGAAGAAGACGATTACGTGTGGATGTGTGATTGGTTGGTTTGAATAAATAGCGCGCGTTTCATTTATTTCCCAGCATAATTATTGTTTTCATACATTAATTTCATTGTCCATTATTATAACAAAAGCGTGCAGTTGGCTTAGTGGAAGAGGACGTGTCTGGCAATCGTTGGGACCTGGGTTCGATTCCCAGGTCCACCCAAAATTCTTGTTCTACTTTTTCTAACAAATTCCCATGCAGCGCTTTCTAATGGTTCCACCATACACCTCAACCATCCAAGCGCCAGGTGTTCATAATCAGCAATCCAAGGGCTATGAAGTGTTGACTACCATGCTCCCTAGTCAACGTGCTTCTGGACAATTCAAGAAAGTCAGCGCAGGCTTGGCTTATTGGGCCTAAGATTTCCAACTTTCACCTCCATTGGGTCCATCAAACCCCTCTAGTTTGCTATTTCTTTTATTATTTTCTTTCTCTTTTTAATTCTTTTGATTATTATTATTATTATTAACTAACAAATTATTTTTATAATAAAATCAGAAACTTAAAATATTTGTATTATTATTATTATTATTAAAGTTCACCTTAATTGTTATTTTTGTAAATAAAATACTAACAAATTAATTAGTTTAATTAGTTAATTTTAATCTTTTTCACAATAAATAAAATAGGTTAGAATTAGGGTTTTCTCTTGACTTTTTATTTCTTTTCTTTTTATTTTTCATTAAAATATTAAAAAACACAAAACAATTTTTTTCTTTAATTAAATAATTAATTAGTACTAGGTTTAATATTTTCATTAATTGCAAAAAAGGACAAAACTTAAATTTCTTTATTTCTCAAAAGGGTTAAAAACCCTAAGGACGTCCCGATTAAATTTCTTTTCGCACATTATTCTTATTTTGATTATTTATGTATCTGCTCCGAGGATGTAATAGTTAATTAGGATTTATCGCTTTCTTTACTTTCTGCATTTATTTTCCAAAACGGGTTTTTGTTTTTGGCGATGTATAGACCCGCGCCTTTTAATAGCGTAGATTCATATTTCTGCACTTTATTTTCCGCACTCTTAACTGTTAAAATGCATGAAAGATCTGTATGACGAATTAAAATCAACTCGTAGCTCACAAATGCATGTTCAAAGATAAACATTAACTGAAACAACACACATGAACATGCCACTCCTAGGGTACGCCTCACTGGTTGCCTCGAACATGGTCATTGAGTATAGGGTGTTTTAGAGGTCGCCCTCCTGTCTAAAGATCCAAGTTGCCTCGAAACGGTTGCCTCGGATAAAAAAAGGATCTAGGACATTAGGGTTACTGCTAAGGTGTCCTACTATTGCTCTGGTGACCACATGTCCCTATAATCGAATTGACCCGAAAAACTCCAACGACGGTGCTACCTACTTCTCAATAGTGGGATAGTACTGTCTAAAGGACATTTACACAGCTTAATTTCTTTTGAGTAGGTAGAGGTTCTCAGGTATTGCTCTTTCAAACAAAATACTTTTCGCACTTACACTTTTCTGACAAAAGTTTCCAAACAAACACTTCATACACTATTGAGGACAGATACAAGAGTTGAAATGAAGTTTTCAAAATAAACTTTTTCAAAACCCACAAACACAAGAAAAGCAAACATCTTTTGAAAACATAGTGAGCAAGTACCTAAGAGCCCATGGATAACCACGGATAGAAAGGGTGCTAACACCTTCCCTTTCTATAATCTACCTCCCGAACCGAGAAACATCTCAAAAAGGAATTTTGCTGTGCTTTTGTCCTTTCCTTGTTGGAGAAAATAAAAGACGGTGGCGACTCTTGCTTACCGCGACATTTCGCGAACCAGCATTCCAAAACAGTCAGTTATATTTCCACCGATCACAGTTCCTACTGAAGAAGTTGCTATAATCACCATTTTCGACAATTCTTCCAAGGCTTCCTCGAGAAAGCCTGTTAGAATTACATCTGTTCCGAGAATTGCACCGTTGATCATCACTGTTCCTGGGCCTATCCCATATACATCAGATAAAGTTGTCCCGTGGCACTACGGGGCTGACGTATATTATCACAGGGTTAAACAAGACTTGAGTGCTGAAGAGGCTGATACTGACATCAGCAATATTGTTGGATCTAGTAAAGTCACCCGCAGCGGAAGGCTTTTCTCCCTTGAGATCTCTCCACCAGTTGTTCGGAAGCCTGTTGTTATTACACCTGCCAGTACACCTGCTACTGTCCTTGTTCATGTTCCAATTCTTACCCCTGTCACCGAGTCAGCTGACACTCGGGGCAAAGGGATCACCGGTGAGCCTGCCCAGACGGAGGCACCGAAGAAGATTACTGTTGAAGCCTCTAGACAAGAGATGGAGGAAATTTTGAAGATCATCAAAAAGAGCGACTACAATGTAGTCGAGAAGCTGGGGAAAACCCCGTCCAAGATCTCTATGTTGTCTTTGTTGCTATGCTCAGAGGCCCATGCCAAGGCTCTGATTGCTTTCCTGAAAACTGCACACGTACCGCAGGAGACATTAGCTGATCAGTTTAAAGACTGTGTGGCGAGTTTAACTGCTGATAACGGGTTAGGATTCTCCGACGCCGACTTGACGTCCAAGGGGAAGAATCATAATGACGCTCTTCATGTCTCCATTAAGTACATGGGCACTACTCTAGCTCACGTGTTGGTGGATACCGGGTATTCCTTGAATGTTTTACCCAAGAAGGCACTAGACCGGTTAGACTGTGAAGGGTTAGAGCTGAAGCCGAGTAACATTGTAGTCAGGGCCTTTAACGGGTCCAAGAGGATGGTACACGGAGAAGTGGATATTCTGGTCAAGGTTGGTTCTCAGATTTTCGCATCTATGTTCTATGTGATAGACATTCGGCCATCTTATTCTTGTTTGCTGGGTCGCCCGTGGATCCATAAAGCTGGGGCAGTAACTTCTACACACCACCAGATGCTGAAATACCCAGTGAAGGGGAAAATTGTTACAGTACGAGGGGAAGAGGAGTACATGGTGAGCCACCTCAACTCTTTTCGGTATGCGGAGATGGACGGGGAGTTCATTAAGACCCCGTTTCAACATTTCGAAGAAGTCCCCAAGACGCTGGCATCAACTGAAACTGTTATTGAAGATCCTCCAATGAAGATGGCTTCCTTCAAGGATGCCCAGACTGTTGTTGAGAAAGGTGGGTGTGCAAATTGGGGCCAACTCCCTGATTTTGAACATAAGACTAACAAGTTTGGTTTGGGTTTCACTGCAGAAGTTCAAAGGGCTGTTCGGCGTGCACAGATCGGAGGACCTCCCCTGTTCATCAACAATTCAAGAGTGAATGCCATTGAAGACGATGAAGAAGAGTCTGAGTTTGACAGCTGGATTTACCCAACTGCCGACGGTGGATTAAGCAATTGGATGGCAAAGGACTTTGTCCCAATTTCTTTTATTACCCAGTAATGAGACTTTTGTTTTAAGTTTGTAACAAACAATTTTTAAACTTTATGGCCCGGTGCCTTACCCGAGGCACCGTGGCTTTGTTTGTGAGGGATTTATATTTGTCATCTCCATATATCATTAATAAAAGCATTGGATGTTTCTTGCATTTCAAATTTTGCGCTCCTTGTTTTTCTTTTTCTATCTTGCAAAACAGCTATTTTACACACACTCACATATACAGGTCTACATCCACTCTGGATCCTATTGATAACGAGTCTGCTACTGCCGGTTATGACTTCGAATGTCCGATCAACTTAGCCGTAGACGAAGGTGAAGATGATTGTGAAGTGCCTGGTGAACTTGCTAGACTGTTACTTCAGGAAGAAAGGGCCATACAGCCGCATGAAGAGCAGGTGGAATCAGTGAATCTGGGTACAGAGGTAGACAAGAAAGAGGTCAAGATCGGTGCAAATCTGGAGTCCAGTGTTAAGCAACGGTTGACTCAGATGCTGCGAGAATACGTTGAGATCTTTGCTTGGTCTTATGAAGACATGCCTGGGTTGGATACCGATATTGTGGTTCACCGCCTGCCTACCAAGGAATAATGTCCTCCAGTGAAACAGAAAGTCCGCTGAATGCGCCCAGAGATGTTTGAGAAAATCAAGGCTGAAGTTATGAAATAGTTTGACTCCGATTTTCTAGCAGTTACTTCTTACCCGCAGTGGGTGGCCAACGTAGTTCCAGTGCCGAAGAAGGATGGTAAGGTTCGAATGTGTGTTGACTATAGGGATATGAATAGGGCGAGCCTCGAGGATGATTTCCCTCTGCCTCATATCGACGTTCTGGTTGACAACACCACACAACATAAGGTCTTTTCCTTTATGGATGGTTTCTACGGTTATAATCAGATTAAAATGGCTCCCGAAGACATGGAGAAGACAACCTTTGTTACCCAATGGGGTACCTTTTGCTACAAGGTCATGCCTTTTGGATTTAAGAATGCTGGGGCGACGTATCAGCTCGCCATGGTTGCCTTATTCCATGACATGATCCATCATGAGATTGAGGTATACGTCGACGACATGATTGCAAGATCCCATACTGAAGAAGAACATCTTGACCACCTTCAGAAGTTATTTGACAGGTTGAAGTTGTACAAGCTGAGGTTAAACCCGAACAAGTTCACCTTCAGGGTGAGATCTGGTAAACTGTTGGGTTTCATCGTAAGCGATAAAGGTATTCAGGTAGATCCTGCAAAGGTGAAGGATATACAGGAAATGCCAGCTCCTCGAACAGAAAAAGAAGTCAGAGGCTTTCTGGGACGTCTGAACTATATTGCCCGATTCATCTCACACCTGACTGCTACTTGTGAGCCAATCTTTAAGCTACTGAAGAAAGATCAAGTGGTAAGATGGAACGCTGAATGTCAGGTCGCTTTCGAAAGGATCAAGGAATATCTCCAAGAGCCACCTATTCTAATGCCTCCAGTTGAAGGGATACCTTTGATCTTATACTTGATAGTACTCGAAAATTCAATGGGGTGCGTGTTGGGGCAGCATGACGAGTCTGGCCGAAAAGAGCATGCTATTTATTACCTTAGCAAAAATTTTACCGATTGTGAGACCCGATACTCACTGCTCGAGAAAACTTGCTGCGCTTTGGCATGGGCTGCTCGCCGGCTGAGACAGTATATGCTAACTCACACTACTCTATTGATATCAAAGATGGATCCAATCAAGTATATCTTCGAGAAGCCTGCCTTGTCCGGAAGAATAGCAAGATGGCAGATGATCTTGACTGAGTATGACATCCAGTACACAACCAAAAAGGCAATTAAGGGAAGTGTGTTAGCGGATCATTTGGCACATCAAGCAGTGGATGATTACCAGTCTATGAACTTTGAATTCTCGGATGAGAATATCATGATAATAACCGACTGTGAAGAACCTGGACCAGATGAAGGACTTGAGGAGGGATCCCGATGGTCTATGTACTTTGATGGAGCTTCAAACGCTTTGGGTAATGGCATTGGCTCCGTGATCATATCTCCTAAAGGCTCTCATACTCCGTTCACCGCCCGACTATGTTTCAACTGCACCAATAATATGGTGGAGTATGAAGCGTGCATCATGGGTCTTCGAGCATCAATTGACCTAAGGATTAAGTTCTTGAGTGTGTTCGGAGATTCCGCTCTCGTGATCAATCAGATCAAAGGCGAGTGGGATACGAAACATCCAAATCTTATTCCCTACAAGGAGTATGTATTGGCGTTGCTTCCCCACTTCGAGGATATAACCTTTGAACACTTCCCAAGAGAGGAGAATCAGTTGGAGGACGCGTTAGCTACGATGTCTTCTATGTTCAAAGTTAATTGGGACAACGAGGCTCCCCGAATTACCATTGAGAGGTTGGAAGAACCTGCACATTGCTGTGACATTGAGACTGAAGAGGTAGCAGATAAACCCTGGTTTCACGAGGTAAAGAGGTATCTCGAGGCTCAGGAGTACCCCGAGGGTGCATCTGTTAATGACAAGAAGTTTCTAAGGAGGTTCGCAGCGAAGTTCTTCATCAGAAATGGTATTCTTTACAAGCGCAACCATGATTCAACCTTACTACGATGTGTGGATAAGAATGAAGCAGAAAAGATCATGGTAGAGTTACATGAAGGTACTTTCGGAACTCATTCCAGTGGACATACCATGGCAAAGAAAATCCTACGGGCAGGATATTATTGGTCCACTATGGAAGCCGACTGTTATCAGCATTCTCGGACATGTCACAAGTGCCAGGTCTATGCTGATAAGGTGCACATACCTCTAGTACCTCTGAACATCTTGACAGCTCCGTGGCCTTTTGTAATGTGGGGCATTGATATGATCAGCGAGATCAGACCTACTGCATCCAATGGGCATCATTTCATCCTAGTAGCTATTGATTACTTTACGAAGTGGGTTGAAGTAGCTTCCTTTTCTACTGTAACCAAGAACGTCGTGGCACAGTTTATTCGGCATAATCTGATCTATCGATATGGTGTACCAGAGAGGATCATTACGGACAATGGTACAAATCTCAACAATAAGATGATCACCGAGCTCTGCAAGCAGTTCAAGATACAACATCACAACTCTTCTCCTTACCGGACAAAGATGAATGGGGCTGTTAAAGCGGCTAATAAGAACATTAAGAAGATTGTGCAGAAGATGACGGTGACATACAAAGACTGGCACGAGATGTTACCATTTGCTCTTCATGGGTACCGTACCTCAGCACGGACGTCAACAGGGGCAACACCCTATTCCTTGGTATATGGTATGGAGGCCGTATTGCCCATTGAAGTCAGATACCCTCTCTTCAGATTATGAAGGATGCAGGTTTGAGCGAAGATGACTGGATTCAGACCCGGCTTGATCAGCTGAACTTAATCGATGAAAAAAGACTTACTGCTATTTGTCATGGTCAAACGTATAAAAAACAGATGATCAAGGCATTTAACAAGAAAGTTAGACGACAAGAGTATCAAGTTGGAGATCTGGTGATCAAGCGCATTATCTTACCTCAAGGTGATCCCAGGGGCAAATGGACCCCTACTTACGAAGGGCCATTTGTGGTTAAGATCATTTTCTCAGGAGGAGCTATGATTCTAACCACCATGGATGGTGACGACCTTCCTTGCCCCGTCAATGCAGACATATTGAAAAGATACTACGCATAATCAAAGACCCGCTAGGTTGACTGGCCTAGGATAAAATAAGGGCTTCCCGGCGAACCAAAAGGGTTCGGGCAAAAATAAGGGATGAAAATAAAAAAACCTGTACACCCGGCAAGTCGAAAACCTGAAAAGGCAGCTTGGGCAAAAAGGGGTATCCCGGTGGACTGAAAACCCGAAAGGGCGGTTCAGGAAAAAATTAGGGATCAAAGCGTAACACTATGTCTCATTAGATCACCTTGCAACCAGACTTCGATATCAACTATCAAGCTCGAATGGCACTAATCAATCTGATCTACCTTCAACCAAGTAGCAAAATAATGAGATACTCGAGTACATAAAGGCAATAGCACAGTTGGAACCCAATGGGATTATTCACATAGCTGTTTTATTTATTTTTTCACAAATTGTGTAAATTCTATTATTCGGTGGCGTTCTCTTACTAGGACGTCAGCCTCTTGTACAAAAATGCCTATTTACAAGCCAAACTTCAAAATTAATATGATTCAATTTCAGAGAAATTTCAAACAGTTTTTTCCTTTATTTGTTTTGTTTTGCAAAAAAAACGTCCAATGTTCATTTTTGATATATACATTTGACATTAATCATTGCTCATAAATATTTACATGCGAAACAAAAGACGATTACTTGTAATATCAGTAACAGGGGCAATACGAATTGTCCAAGCTTTACAGTTGCTCTGTCCACCAGGTACAAGGTAAATTTAGCTGAAGAATATGGCCAAGGTGCGTTCACTACCCGCAGAGTAAAAAAAAGACAGTAATGTTAACTCTCCCCAACTGAGACTCGCAACTGTGAACAAATCAAGTAATCTTCTCCCCAAACAGAGTTTATCTACCATCAGCACTGAAAGGTCTTAATATTCCCCAGTGGAGTATAAGAATATTCCCCGGCAGAATACAACATATCCCCAGTGGAGTTTGAAAATTTTCCCAGCGCAGTCTGAAAAAGCTTCCCCAGTCGACTTTGGAAGATTGTCCCCAGCAGAGCTCAAAGGATTATCCCCATTAGAGTCTAAAAGGTTATCCCCAGTGAAGTCGCAACTAAAAGATCATCCCCAGTGGAGTTCTTCCTTTCACAGACAAGAAGTCAATCCCCAACAGGATTCAGTATCACCAGCAACGGTAATTCATCCCCAGCGGAATTTATCAGTGGAATCCTCTACAGAACATCTCTTCCCCACAGAGTAATATCCTCATCAGTTTATTCCCCAATAGAGTTTTCCTCTCCTGCAGATTTATTCTCAAAATCATCTTCATTCGCTATCCCCAGCGGAAATGAAGAATTCAACTCTTTTCTCCAGCAGCTATCCGGGATTTATTTTCCCCAACTGAAAACATTATATTTTCATACATCATGACACATGCATATACGCATCATACAACACAATCTCATTTATTTTGAGAACATCATTGCCTAATACATATCATGCATTACATACAGCTAACCTTTACCTTTCAGGGAGTATGCGGTTAAATTCTCATAAAATTCAAAGCTATGAAGCTTTTATCCCAGTCGAATTACTGACAAGTTCTTAAATCTCAACAGATTTTTCTCAGTTGAATTACAGACAAGGTCCTAAATCTCAACAAAGTTCCTCCGTCAAATTACAGACGAGTTCCTAAATCTCAGCAGAGTTTTCTCAGTTGAATTACGGGCAAGTTCTTAAATCTCGATGAAGATGTTTCCCAAAGTTGAATTACTGACAAGTTCTTAAATCTCAACAGAATTATCCTGAGTTGAATTACAGACAAGGTCCTAAATCTTGACAAAGTTCCTCCGTCGAATTACATACGAGTTCCTAAATCTCAGCAGAGTTTTCTCAGTTGAATTACGGGCAAGTTCTTAAATCTCGATGAAGATGTTTCCCAAAGTCGAATTACTGACAAGTTCTTAAATCTCAATAGAATTATCCTCAATTGAATTATAGACAAGGTCCTAAATCTCGACAAAGTTCCTCCGTCGAATTACAGACGAGTTCCTAAATCTCAGCAGAGTTTTCTCAGTTGAATTACGGGCAAGTTCTTAAATCTCGATGAAGATGTTTCCCAAAGTCGAATTACTGACAAGTTCTTAAATCTCATTAGAATTATCCTCAGTTGAATTACAGACAAGGTCCTAAATCTTGACAAAGTTCCTCCGTCGAATTACAGACGAGTTCCTAAATCTCAGCAGAGTTTTCTCAGTTGAATTACGAGCAAGTTCTTAAATCTCGATGAAGATGTTTCCCAAAGTAGAATTACTGACAAGTTCTTAAATCTCAACAGAATTATCCTCAGTTGAATTACAGACAAGGTCCTAAATCTCGGCAAAGTTCCTCCGTTGAATTACAGACAAGTTCCTAAATCTCAGCAGAGAAGTTTTCTCAGTTGAATTATGGGGGGTTCTTAAATCTCGATGAAGATGTTTCCCCCCCAGTTGAATTACAGACAAGTTCTTAAAACTCAACAGAGATGTTCTCTCAGTTGAAGTACAGGAAAGTTCCTAATTCTCAACAAAATTAGACTTCCCCAACGGAATCTTCTACAACAACAGGTATACAAGCTCTCGCTAAGGAATCTCTTATGCAATCGACACTCCTTCAGATGGCATCTTTAAGCCCATTCCCTCGTCACCAATCTCCAAATGGCATCTGTAAGCCCATTCCCGACATCACAAGGCTGATACCACTTCATGCGAGTGCAAATTTCTGGGCACTCTAGTGTTCAATCATCTTCCATATTCGGATCACGAAAGGCATGAAATCCAATCTACATCCTCAGGTTTAAGAAGATTAAACAGGGGCAGCTGTTGTACCCCAAAATTTTCCCTCCCATATTTTTCAAAACATTGCAAGAAAAATCTCCAAGTTGCTCAAAGTAGTCCAAGAGTTGGTCAGACAAGCTATCTCCTAAGGCAGTCTATCCCAAATTAGGGTTTCACATTGCATCAATATCCTTGAGTCCAAATGACCTCAAATTCTCACCAATGTCCTAATATGTTCTCAAGATCATCCATGTCAAGTTTCAAGCCTTACAGAGGAATATTGCTCAATCAATTGCTCAAAAGGTCCAAATGTCGATTGTGTTAGGGCAAAAGTCAACTGTGACACTAATACAGTCAAACTTCAATATTTTTTGTCAACATTCTCATTTTGAAGTATATTTAATCATTTGATCAAGGTTTGATCATGATTCATCAAGGATTGCTCAAAATTCATCAAGATTCAAAAGTTTTTAAATTAGGGATTTGTAAGAAAACTCAACTCAACTTTGACCAAGCATAACTTTCTCATACTTTATGAGAAATGACCCATAAAAAGATCATTTTGAATAGGATGCAATTCCCTACAATCCATCTTCATACCCCCAAGATCAAAATATGCACTCACAAGAAGTTATGAATTTGGACATTATAGGTCATTTTGAAAAGTTAACAAAAACACCTTTTTTGTCAAAGCATCTAACTTGAGCATAGAATATCAAAATTATATGAGTCCAAAAGAGTTGATTAAAGGACATCTCAAGCTTTCTAAAAAGTCCAATAACACCTCCAAAAGTTCAAAATTGAAGAAGTTATGCATTGTTGAAGTTCTACTTTTTTGCAAAATTGCCAAAAGTCAATTATCCCCAAAACTTCAAATTTTGCCAAATGGGCCCATTCTTTTTCACTTGATTTGAGTTTGCATTGTTTCCCACATGCTCTAGCCTTGGCCATGTGTCCATATCTCATTTTTATTATTTAATTTGATTTTTATTTGAATTTATTCATTTTAAATCAAATAAAATCAAATAAAATCTAAGGCATTGATAACTATTGATTTTCTGGTTGTTTTAGACTTTGATCACAGCTAGCATTGCAATAAAAATCGTGTCAAAGTCATTATGCACAAGAAGATATGATTTGGATCAAATTTGGAAAGATTGTAAAAGCAAATCAAATCAAATATCAAAGCCTTAATGGAGAGAAATTTTGACAACAAATTGAGACCTAATGCAATGCACAATACATTAGCAAGCAAGAGACACGAAAATAAGGGTTAGAAATCACTGGTAGAGGCAGAACAAGAGTTGAAAAAATCACAAAAAAGCTTGAGATCGAAATCAAGGTTGGAGGCATTTTCAAGGCCTGAGACGTATCCCAATCGCTTCCTGGCAATTCTCACAGGCTAACTCGATCCAGAAAACGCGTTTCCAGACCTCCTAGTGCACTGTAAGTCCTTCGTGGCATAACTACTTTCTTGAATTCGATTTGTGTTATTCTGGCATCCATTGAGTAAAATAATGGCATATTTGTAATCACAAGAACATTTGCAAGCTTTTGGCATCATTTGATTTCATTTATCTGACCGGTATCAAGATCCACCATAGCTAGGTTTCTTTGTTCGTTTTTTAGGACTTTCTGTTTGAGGTGAAATTGGCCTTAATGGTGGTTATGGCTGTGATCATAGAGATGAGACGGCGCTAACCATGGTCGTGGATTCCATTTATATGGCCTGGAGAAAGTTTTAGAACGAACCTGCATTTTTAGCCGCAGATAGAAATCCGCAGGTAAAGTTACAGTGATGGGAGGACAGGGACGATGAGGTGTCATCCGTCCATTTGCCCATTCAAATATTACGCACTTTTTTTTCCTGAGCATTTGATTTGTTTTCATATATTATGTTCCATTCGCGTTACAATAATTAAAACAACAAGTTGGCCTAGTGGTGGCCACATAGGCGTTCAAGGATCCAAAAGATGGAGGTCAGGGGTTCGATCCCTGCCTCCAGCAAATTTGCATTTTCTTCTTATTTTTCAGGAGATCCAGTGCACATGCCATTCTACAATACACCATACTCCCTCATCAATCCAAGCGCCAGTTGGCCAAAGGGCCAGATCTGGTGGTCCATGTTGGAAGTCCACCAAGAGCCAGGTCAATGCACGCATACTGGATCAGAGAAAGTCAATTGGATCAGCAAATGGGCCTATAAAATTGCTTCCAACACCCTCCAATCAGGCCCAATTCTTCTACTTTTTGTTTATTTAATTTAATTGTTTTATTTTATTTAACCAATTTTCTAACCAATAATAAAATTCCTTTTTTATAAAAAAAAAATCACAAAAATTCTTTTTTTATCCAATCAAATTTTAAAAATTTTATTTTATTAATAAACTTATTAATTAATTAGGATGTTAATTAGGAAACTTTAATTTATTTTGTAAAATATTTAAAATTAATTAGGTTTTAACTACTAATTTAATTATTTTAATTTCTTCCTTAAATTAACAAAAACTCCAAAAATGTCTTTTATTATTTTTATCAATTAATTTATTTTTTAAGTAATTTAATAGTTAATTTAGGATTTAATTTCCTTTCTTAAAATAAAAAATAACAAAAAAGCATTTTCTTTTCAAAAAGGGTCAAAACCCTAATTGTGCATCCGATTTAATTTCACGTCGCGATTTACCTTTTTTTTCATATTAATGTATCTTTTTCTGGGATGTAATAGATAATTAGGACCTTTTAATTATTTTTTACCGCTTTATTTTATTTTCAAAGGGTTGCTTTTGGCGATGTAAATACCCGACGCCTTGTAATTTAATTTCCGCACCTTTTAATTCCGCAAATTATACAACTGCTAGATGTTTGATAATAGGGTTTGCATGACAAGACTGGATGTTTAAATCTTAAAATCAAATTAGATCACCCTTAACATGTGAAAAGATAAAAATAAACTGAAATCGACACACTCGCACATGCGCACTCCTAGGGTACACCCCCACTTGGTTGTCTTCGTAAACGGTCATTGAGTATAGGTCGCTTTAGAGGTCGCCTTCTTGTCTAAAAGATCATAGTCGCCTCGAAATGGTTGCCTCGGATATTGTTGCTTCAAACAAATGATCTAAGATATTAGGGTTACCGCTAAAGCGTCCTAACATTGCTTTAGTGACCGTAAGTCCCTCATTCGAATTGACCCTCAAACTCCAATGATGGTGCTACCTACTCATTAATAGTGGGATAGCATTGTCTAAAGGAAATTAGCATAGAATAATTCCTTTTTCGAGTAAGTAGATAGTTCTTAGATACTTGCTCAATCAAAACAAAACAAAATTTTCACACTAACACTCATTTTTGAACAAAGTTTTCAAAACACTTCATTACACTCTTGAGGACAGAAGCAAGAGTTAAATCGAAGTTTTCAAACAAAACCTTTTTTCAAACCCACAAGCACAAAGAAAACAATTTTGAAAACAACTGAGCAAGTACCTAAGAGCTCGTGGATAACCACAGATAGAAAGGGTGCTAATACCTTCCCTTTCTATAATCTACCCCCCGAACCCGAGAAATATCTCAAAAAAAGGAATTTTTCTATGCTTTTTTCCTTTCCTTGTTGGATAAAATAAAAGTCGGTGGCGACTCTTGCTTATCGCGACATTTTGCAAACTCAAACGCAAAACGCAAACCAGCATTCCAAAAAACAGTCAGTTCTTCCCACCGTATCACAGGTCTTTTCAGGCTATATCTGTAGCAAGTATTAGCAACAAAACAAATGTAGACCTGGGTGACGAACCCAGTTCCTTAATTTTGATTATAAATCGAATGACTACAAGTATTGATGTATCATGTAAGTACAAAGTTTGATCTTTTACCCTCTCTTACTAATAGTTGGAACCTTCGATTTAGCACTTTCTGGATGTGGGTACCTTCGATCTGGGACTTGTGGGCGTGGATACTTTTGTTGAAGGGTTTCTTTGACTTGGATTACTTATGAAAATTTTGACAACCTTTGGTGGGTTTGTTGGCAGCGTATCTCTTATATCCCCCTTTTGGCTTGCAAGCATGATGCTTATATAGAGTAAGAGGAAGGGGACAAGAGAAGTAATGTTTGTAACAACCATTTGAATGCCATGAATACCAATATCTAACCTTGTCCAAAGTTAAGGGATTTTTTCCATTTTTGAATTTGGCATAAATGTGGACATATTGGCCTTCAAATGCTCTCTTTCGAATGGGCTGATGCGCTCCTTCGAATGTCCCTGATTTAGCTCCTTCAAACGGTTTTGATTCATTTCCTTTGAATGGGTCTGATTCAGTTCCTTCGAATGGTTATGGGTTCTGATTCGAAGTGTTAAGAACTTCCCCTATCAGAACATGCTATTTGAAGAATATTCTGCCTTAGTAATTCCAATTGAAGGACACTTCGTTCTGATATTCCAATCGAAGGAAGCTCCAATGCTCTAATCGAAGGAACCTCTGATTCTTCAATCAAAGGAACCTTTAGGAATGCCAATCGAAGGATCTTGTTGCAAGGCCAATCGAAAAGTTTTATTGAAATACCAATCGAAGGGCATTTTGGAGATGCCAAGCGAAGGGAACTTGAAAACACTACTCATAAATTTTTTTTTTCTTAGGCAAGGGTTCATGACCAACCATGTAGGTGGAAGACCTTGGAAAACATGAGAGGGCTAATATTGGCGTACAACAACTGCCCCTGTTCAATCTTCTTAAACCTGAGGATGTAGATTGGCTTGTCTGCCTTTTATGATCTGAAGGTGGAAGATGATTGAACACTAAAGTGCCCAGAAATTTGCACTCATCTGAGATGATACTTGACTGTGTAGATAGTATCCGGAATGGGATTATAGATGCCATATGGAAAAGATGACGGAAGATCGTTGGAGATGGGCTTAAAGATGCCATCCAAAGTAAATGCTGATTTCACACATGCTCCCTTTGGTGGTTCCTGTTCCTGCTGTTTGAGGAGGAATTTGCTGGGGAATGTGGGTTTCTGTTGTTCTCCTGCTTGAGGAAAACTTTGTGGGGAATAGAGTCTAGGAACTTCAGTTGTCCAACGCTCTGCTGAAGAGTTATCTCTAGAGGGATGACAGTTTGCTGTGTTCTGGATGAAGTCCAGGTTTTCCAATGATTTGCTGGAGATAATGTAATTAACCGTTATCTGGAAATTTATTGGCAAGACGGGTTGTTCCAGGATGAGTCCGTGTTGGACTTCCTCTGGAGGGTTATGTGAAGGAATCTTTGACGATTATTGCCTCAATAGATGGTGAAGGAATCTTTGACGATAGCTACCTCAGCAGATGATGAAGGAATCTTTGACGATTTATACCTCAACAGATAGTGAAGGAATCTTGAACGATTGCTATCTATGATACGGTGGGTAGATTATAGAAATGGAAGGTGTTATAACCCTTTCTATACATGGTTTTCCATGGGCTCTTAGGTACTTGCTCATTTTTTAAATTGCTTGTGTGTGCTTACTTTGAAAAGTTTTGTTTTACTTTGTTTTAACTCTTGTTTCTGTCCTCAAGAGTGTTACGAAGTGTTTTTAAAACTTTAGTTTGAAAAGTTTGTTTGAAAGTGTATGGTGTAAAAGATTTATTGTTTTGAGCAAGTACCTAACAGTTATCTACATACTCGAAAAAAGTCTATTCATTTTCCTTTTAGACAATGCTATCCCATTATTGAGAAATAGGTAGCATCATTGTTGGAGTTTTAAAGGGAAGTTCGAAGGGATGAAATGGTCTCTGAAGGCAACAAGTAAGGATACCTTAGCATTTCAAAGGGACAAATACAATCACTAAAGCAATAGTTAGAAAACTTTAGTAGTAACCCTAGAGTTTTAAGATCTTTCCGAGCCAACATTTCCGAGGCAACATTTCCGAGGCAACATTCGAATGGGACACTTTGATCTCTTAGACTGGAGGGAAACCACTAAAATCTCCTATGCTTAATGATTTTTTACCGAAGGCAACCGAAGTGAGGTAAACCCTAGGAGTGAATATGTGCATATGATTTGTTTCAGTTATTTAATCTTTGCACATTAGGTGATCTACCGTTTTAATTTTCTAGTCATTCTTGCCATACAATCCTATTAGCCATACATCTAGACAGTTAAATATTGCGAGAATTAAAAGCGGAAAAGTAAATCTAATTATTACAAGGCTTCGGGGAATGGGGATTACATAACCAAAACTTGGGGGGAAATTAAATAGTAAATAAAACCCTAGTTTAATAGACTATTACAACCTCAAAGCAATTACAAAAATATAATGAAAAGTACGTACGACAAACGTAAATGCGAGAGATTAGGGTTTTGACCTTTGAAAACCAAATTGAATTTAATTAAAGAAAAAAAATCATTTTTTGTCATTTTTATTTAAGGCAATAAAGAATAAATTGCAAAATATCCTAATCGCTAATTAAGTTTTAATTATGAAAAATCATTAAATTAATGGAAAAAAACAATTAACCTATTTTTGTGTTTTTATTTTGAGAAGGAATTAAAATTAAGAATTAAACCTAATTTCTATTTGATTTTAATTATGAAAAAAGATTTAAGTTAACCTAATTAAACTAATTAATGCAATTAAATATTTTATGAAAAAAAAAACTAAACCTAATATTGTTTGTGATTTTCTAATTTTTATGTTTTGATTAAAAATGATTTTTGGAAAATAAATAAAATAAATAAATTAAAACAATAAAAAGACTTGAAATAAAATAAAAAAAGAAAAGATTGGGCCTGTGTGGTAGAATGCAGACTGGGGGTGCATTGCGAAATTATTAGGCCCAAATTGGTTGGCCCATGTTCCTTGCGTGTGATCCCATGTGGATTAGCTTCAGAGAGTGCACCATGGGCTGCTGTGGTTAGACGCTGGATCTGGACCAAGGGATGATCCAACGAGTAGGATTTGTGAGCGTATGATGGACGCATGGATTGGTGATGTACTGAATTTGTGATGACACACAAATATGTGATATTTTTGGCTTGATATACACAAAATATTTCTCATACTTTAAATTAAATTAAATTATTTTATAGGTATTATGCAGGTATTTTTCTATTTTTGCAGATATACATTAAGCTGAACACTTTGGAAGAAATGAAGAAAAGAAGGTGCAAAGATAGCAAAAAAGGGCCCAAGTAGAAGAAACCAGCCTAAGCCCATCAAGCATGTGAGCACGTGGCCCACCATGAAGAAGACCTTGACGGTCGTCAAGGAGTATTGCCGCACGTCAGGCATTGAGATGGACCAAGTGACTATCGTCACTTGGACGTGACAAACGTCACAAGGCCACTTTCACCCACTTTCTTCTCATCCAACGGACAAAAACCAATTCAAAGCCAATCCAACGATCACCTATATTATCTGATCCACTCAGTCAAAGCATGAGGAACGTAACAAAATTAATGGTCCTATTATTTCTCAAAGGAACACAAATTGTTCCTGCATTTCCGAGAACGAACTTACCACACAAGAATTATAAATAGAGCCTTGGACCATACGAGAAAGGGAGTTCTTTTTTTTGGCAGAAACTTTGGAGAATTCATATTTACTTTTAGCAAATATTCTTTAAGCATTATTTTATTCCCAGCAATTTCTATATTCCCTCTAGTATTATTTTCATTGTACGGTTACATCTGTTCTCCGATCGAAGCAAAGTCTACAGTTTGTGCAGGAGTGCTTCTATCTTCAGAATTATTACCAGGTTTATGTTTACAAATTCTTATTGCTTTTAATCAATTTAATTATGTTTATTTTCGTATGTCTCTTAAATTATTCTGTGATTTGCTCTGATATTATGTTAGGCTAGAATTCGTATACTGGTATGTAAAGTCACTTAACCAAGGGAACGAGTAACTTAGTTGGGATTATTTTTACTACAAAACTTTCTTTTCTGGCCTAAGTTACTATTTTAATCATTAAATTGTTTTGTTACGAAAGTAAAGAACAGATGGAGGTTAGGGTCAACAAAGCGGAAGTTTGAGATCTTTTAACTGGACAGTAGTAATTAGGCATTAGCTTAAAATACAGCGGAAGCAATTTAAAGTTAATTAAGATTTTATTTAGTTTTCAAAAGGTGTTTTTAACTCCTGCGGGATGGCGGAAGCGTACGTTAGGACTTAACTGCATAGCCTAGATCAACAAAACGACAGTGTGAGACGAGGGTTTTTAAACTAAATAAGTTTTACTGAAAGTTGTTTTGAAAATATAAAGACACCCAACCGGTTGCTAGTTCCCGAGGTTCGACTATTGCATACTGGTAGTTACGCTCATTGATTATTAAAAATCCAACTTAATTTAGTATTTAGTTTTCCCTACAACCCAATCAAACATTCATTAGCTTTAGATTTGCGAAGTAACAATAGAAGACGGTAGATCGATTCATCAGTCTCTGTGGTTCGATATCTTTTAAAACTACACGATAAGACTGTGCACTTGCAGTCCGAATCATTGGATACATATAGTATAATCCCGATCAAGTTTTTGGCACCGTTGTCGGGGACTGATTTAAGTCGATATCGTTACTCTTTTGTTACGCAGTAGAGACTAGAGCAAAAAAAACCTCTCTTTTTCTTCTCTTATTCCTTTTCTATTTCTTTTCTTATTTGTATGCCAAACACTCATTCGCAAGGCGAGCCGTTATACATACAAATCAACGATATCGAGCGGTATCTCAGACTTAGACACCGCATTCAAGAGTATCATCTCTTTCATAATACTCAACCTCGTCAATCCCTCGAACCACCTATTTCTCGACCAACCGAAGAAATGGCTGCCAATCCTGCTCCGCGCCCACTCAAATCCTACGCCATTCCCTCACAAGATGAACCGCACAATAGCATTGCTTCTCCTCCAATCGAGGCTAACAAATTTGAACTGAAATCTTCTTTGTTATCTGCTGTACAACAGAACCAATTCTCTGGTGGGACAATGGAAGACCCTAATCTTCATCTATCAATATTTCTACAATATGCCGATACAATTAAGAGCAATGGGGTCAGTCAAGAGGCAATAAGACTTCGTCTCTTCCCTTTTTCCCTAAGAGACAGAGCCAGAGCTTGGCTCCAATCTCTACCCGCAAACTCAATCACTACATGGGATGAGCTGAAGAAAGTCTTTCTTGCAAGGTATTTCCCGCCAAGCAAAACAACTATGCTAAGATCTCAAATAAGAGATTTTAAACAAAAGGAAAACGAATCCCTTTTCGATGCTTGGGAATGATACAAGGATATAATGAGACTATGCCCACATCATGGCTTGGAAGAATGGTTGATTACCCATACCTTCTATAATGGTCTCCTTTACAATACAAGATTAACGATAGACGCTGCTGCAGGTGGTGCACTTATGGACAAATCCTACACCGCTGCCTATGCTCTAATAGAAAGCATGGCCCAAAACCACTATCAGTGGGGAAGTGAAAGAGGACAAGCAGACAAAGGTACTGCAGAGAAAACACCGACAAAAGGAGGCATGTATGAGATAAGCGAACTAGACAGTGTCCATGCTAAGGTAGATGCCCTCACCCTAAAGATAGATAATTTGACCGCAATACCTCTAGCCACCGTGGCTGCTATAACTCCCAATTGCGAAATATGCGGAGTACCTGGACATTTAGTTACCGAATGTAAGATCTTGGCAGGGACTCCGACTGACCAAGTGAGTTATGCTTAAGGAAACCCTTACTCAAACACATACAACCCTGGTTGGAAAAATCACCCAAATCTCTCATATAAAAACCCCAATGCGTTGTATGCTCCAAACCAAGCACCTGCCGTTCCACCTGGATATCAGAAACCTCCTGCAAATGCTCCTAGTGTGCCTAGAAAATCAAACTTAGAATTGATGATGGAGAACTTCATAGCTACCCAAGCGCAAACAAACAAAGACGTCCAAAATCAAAACATACACACTAACGAGCAGATAAAACAATTAGTAAACAAAATTGATGCTTTGGCCACCCACAATAAAATGTTAGAAACCCAAATCTCTCAAGTGGCTCAACAACAAGCACCTACAGCTGCACCAGCTGATACATTTCCTGGTCAACCACAACCTAACCCAAAGGGGCATGCTCATGCCATCATATTAAGAAGTGGAACCGAGTTAGATGGACCGCCTGACCCAAGATTGTCAAATCAAAGTATGTACCAAAGGTCCGAAATACCAACTGAGAAGGAAAATCAACCAGAGAAACCAAAGGAAGATGAAGAAGATAAAGAAGGAGAAGCCAAAGAAAAAGAAAAACCTTATGTGCCTCCACCGCCTTATAAACCCCAAATCCCATTTCCTGGTAGATTAGCCAAACCTAAGAATGTAGGGCAATTTAATAAATTCGTAGAACTTCTGAAAAAACTTAATATAACAATTCCTTTCACAAAAGCCATAACTCAAATGCCCTCCTATGCCAAATTCCTCAAAGAAATCTTATCTAACAAGAAAAAACTAGAAGTTAATGAAACAGTCACACTTACTGCAGAATGTAGCGTAATTATCAAAAACAAGATGCCTCCTAAGCTGAAAGATCCTGGAAGCTTCTCTATACCATGTCATATAGGTAAGTTTGTCATAGACAAAGCCCTATGCGATTTAGGAGCTAGTATTAGCGTTATGCCTTTATCCATATGCAACAAACTGGAAATGGGTGAACTAAGACCAACAAAGATGTCCGTTCAATTGGCGGATTGCTCTGTCAAATACCCAGTAGGAATCTTAGAAAACGTTCCTGTTCGGATAGGTCAATTCTACATCCCTACAGATTTCATAATTATGTACATTAGAGAAGACGAAAGTACTCCTATCATTTTAGGAAGACCATTCTTAGCCACCGCTGGAGCTATCATAGATGTAAAAAAGGGAAGACTAACCTTTGAAGTAGGTGAAGAGAAAGTCGAATTTATTCTGACACAATTCTTACAAGTGCCTGCCATAGATGACACATGTTATCTGGTAGACATCGTGGACGAATGCGTAAGAGAGATTGAATGGGAACCGATACCTTTTTCTGAAACCATGAAGATTCCCACACCTCTTATATTCGAAGATAATGAATGGTGTCCCGAATACCGAGACGATAATCTGAGTGAATGCTTAGCTCTGACACCCGACCACATGCCTTGTAAAAAAAAAACCAGCATTGGATCTTAAGCCATTACCTAAGACCCTTAGATATGAATTCCTTGACACCGAGTTAAAACGACCTGTAATTGTCAACACGGACTTAGGACAACAAGAAATAGACAAATTATTACAAGTCTTAAGAAAATATCCATCCGCCTTGGGATACAACATTACAGATCTCAAAGGAATAAGTCCTTCCATTTGCATGCATCGTATTATGCTGGAAAATGACTGCAAATCTTCTAGAGAACATCAACAAAGAATTAACCCAATTTGGAGCACCGTAGTTAAAGATGAAGTAAAAAAACTTATGAACGCAGGAATCATATACCCAATCTCTTATAGTCAATGGGTAAGCCCAGTCCACTGTGTACCAAAGAAAGGTGGTATAACAGTAACAACAAACAAAGCAAGCGAAGCTGTAGCGGAACGAACTATAAGCGGAGCTAGAATGTGTATTGACTATAGGAAGCTAAACAAGGCCACTCACAAGGACCATTTTCCTCTACCGTTCATCGATCAAATGCTTGAACGATTAGCTAAGCACTCTCATTACTGTTATCTAGACGGTCACTCGGGATTCTTTTAAATTCCTATTCACCCCGATGACCAAGAGAAAACAACATTCACATATCCTTATGGAACTTTCGCCTACAGACGAATGCCATTCGGATTATGCACCGCCCCTGCCACATTTCAGAGGTGCATGATGGAAATCTTTGCTGATTTCATAGACAACATCATGGAGGTCTTTATGGACGACTTCTCTGTATATGGAGAGAGTTTTGAAGATTTTTTGATAAATTTAGAGAAAGTTTTGGAGAGATGCGTAAAAGTTAACCTCGTTCTGAATTGGGAAAAGTGCCACTTTATGGTCAAACAAGGAATCATACTAGGACACGTTGTGTCCAAGAAGGGGATTGAAGTCGATAAAGCTAAGATCGAAGTCATAGAAAATTTGCAACCCCCTAAAACAGTAAGAGAAATACGCAGTTTCTTAAGACACGCCAGTTTCTACCGACAATTCATAAAAGATTTCTCGCAAATATCAAAACCTATAACTACCCTCCTTATGAAAGACGTTGAATTCGATTTCGATGACAAATTCCTAAAGGCATTTAACCAATTAAAAACAACTCTTGTATCCGCACCAATCATGCAACCACCTGATTGGAGACTTCCATTTGAAATCATGTGCGACGCAAGTGATTACACCGTAGGTGCAGTCCTGGGACAACGAAGAGATAAGAAGCTTCATGCGATATACTATGCTAGTAGAACATTGGACCCTGCACAGATGAATTACGCAACTACGGAAAAAGAACTTTTAGCTGTAGTCTTTGCACTAGACAAATTTCGCTCCTACCTAGTAGGCGCAAAAATAATCATTTATACAGACCACACAACTATTAGATATCTCTTAACAAAGCAAGATTCAAAGCCGAGACTATTGAGATGGATTCTGCTTCTACAAGAGTTTGATTTAGAAATTAAAGACAAGAAAGGTACCGAGAACGTAGTAGCCGACCATTTATCCCGAATGGAAAGGCCGACACCAGAAGAGGTACCCATTAATGATGACTTCCCGTATGAACGTCTGTTAGCTCAGATGGACTTAGGAGATGCCAATGAAGAACCACCTGAACTGAATCCAAATCAAATGCTTTTAGAACTTGACACACAAGTTGTTAGCCGTAATTCACAAGAAAGCCAAGCCAAAATAAATAATGATATAAACGAAACTGTGGCCTCTGTCCGAACTAATCAAACCTTACCATGGTATGCGGATATAGCAAATTACTTGGCTGCCAAAATCCTACCCCCTAATCTGACCTATCAACAGAAGAAAAAATTCTTTCACGATTTGAAACATTACTTTTGGGATGAACCTTTACTATTCAAGAGAAGTGCCGACGGTATTTTCCAACGATGCGTCCCGGAAAACGAAATTGAAAATATCATTTCTCATTGTCATGATGCCCCTTACGGAGGCCATGCAAGCACATCAAAGACCTGTGCCAAAATTTTGCAGTCTTGTTTCTATTGGCCAAATTTATGGAAAGATGTGCACAAAGCCATCCTTAACTGCGACCGATGCCAACGCACTGGAAACATATCCAGACGCGATGAGATGCCTCAGACCGGCATTCTACAAGTCGAAGTCTTTTATGTATGGGGAATAGACTTCATGGGACCATTTCCGTCCTCATTCGGTAACAAATATATACTCGTGGTTGTAGATTACATTTCGAAATGGATCGAAGCAATAGCTTCTCTAACAAATGATACTAGAGTCGTGATTAAACTCTTCAAGAACATTATATTCCCAAGGTTTAGTGTACCCAAGCAAGTCATAAGCGACGGTGGCTCCCACTTCATATCAAGAATCTTCGATAAACTCCTAACCAAATATAGGGTGAAACACCGCGTAGTAACAACATACCACCCTCAGACAAGCGGACAGGTGGAAGTCTCAAATCGAGAAATAAAACAAATATTGGAAAAAACTGTTGCCACGTCAAGAAAGGACTGGTCGGCTAAGTTACCTGAAGCATTATGGGCCTACAGGACGATGTTCAATACGCCAATCGGTACAACACCCTTTAAACTCATCTATGGTAAGTCATGTCACCTTCCAGTAGAAATTGAACACAAAGCTTACTGGGCAATTAAGACTTTAAACTTAAGGTACATTGCGGCAGGTGAGAAAAGGATCCTCAACATAAACGAACTAGAAGAGCTAAGATTAGACGCATATGAAAATGCGAGGATCTACAAAGAAAGGACAAAAAAGTGGCACGACAAAAGAATCTCAAGGAAGGAATTCAACGAAGGAGATGTAGTTCTTCTATTCAACTCTCGTCTAAAACTTTTTCCTGGGAAACTCCGTTCACGATGGTCTGGACCCTTCGAAGTGACCAAAGTTTTCCCCAGTGGTTCCTTGGAATTAAAGGAAACTCCACGAACCCGTTCTTAGTAAATGGACAACGTCTAAAACATTATTACAACGTTGAAAACAAGGACTACACCGTGAGCTTAACACTATTAGAGCTACCACCCGAATTAGGAAACTAATTCACGTCTAAAAACACTGTCAAGCTAACGACATTAAACAAGCACTGTGTGGGAGGCAACCCACAACTTTTTCATTTAATTTCTTTCAAATCTCTTTATATTTTTATTATGCATTTTGATTTTTATTTTCAGATTTTTCTTTTTCTTTCTTCCTCCCATTGCATATTTTATTTATTTGCATTTTTCTTTTACAAATTTTAGTACCGACTCACAGGAACTTACAAGATAAACTCATTTATGGATACTATCATCTTCGCCATGGAGGCCCAGTAGCAGTGGTATGAGATTCTGGCTCAGCGCCAGATGAGCATGACTACTTATGTGCATGATCCCATGTTGACAGTTTTAGGCATCAGGGAGAGTGTATATTTCTTATTCAACCAGATAGGATGGGAAGGATTCCTTGCCCATAAATACCCTACACATCAATGCCTCACCTTAGAGTTCTTGAGCTCACTCATTTATAAACCCACCCAAGGCCTATGGCGTATTAGGGGATAGATGTCCTTCAGATTATTTGGCTTCACCCACCAGTTTACAGTTTGTAGTCTTACTGAGCTGCTAGGATTCCCTAGTTCTGTAGATGCCTACATGGAAACCCAGGAGGATAACTACCTTAATTTTGAACTTAACCACTTTTGGAGGGACATAGCGGGCCAATACCCTGAGGACCCTGACCACATAGATGCAACTGAGATCCATAACCCTGCAATTAGGTATTTCCACCACATATTGGCTTTCACCCTTTTTGGAAAACCTATAAATAGACTATTAGTTTCTAGGGATGAGTTATTTATTATTTACTGTGCTTTCCAGTCCAGACCCGTCATTGGTGCATCATTTATGACCGCCAACATGTTTGCTATAGCTCAGTGTACCCATGGACCCATCTGTGTTAGCAGGCTAGTCACTATGATAGCTGAGGCCTTATCCCTACGGTCATCTTTATCATGCCTTACGCCGTACGGCAGATACTATACCATGGATATCCCTTTCTGTTTTAACATATCTTTAATTGGTAACCTCGACCCACCTCACTTTCAGCTGCTAGTGCGAAATGACCCTTTCTATTACTTCCTCTTGCCTAGCCTTGAGAACACAAGTGTCTATACTAAGAAAAAATGGCTATATAACCTAGAAAAGACAGATGAACATGACCCTGAGAGGGAGGAGAGCGACCCGTCCACACCTACCGGTTACCATGACTATACACCATCAGAATACCCTACACTTCCCCTTGTTACCAACATTGTTGACGTCCCTATGGTTGATCATGCACATGCTATCACGACAATGCAGTCAGATGTTACTACACTCCGAGGAGAGCTCACCACCATTAAAGATCATATCAGTACACTACGGCGTGACTTATTTCATTTCATGGATGTCGTCACGGAGCAGTTTGATCATATTTATCAGCATCTGCATGCTACTGCCCCACCTCCAGGAGGTCCTAGTGCTCGATAGTTTTTTTTCTGTGCCACCCCAGTGAAGACACTGTTTGTCCTCAGTATGGGGGGGGGGGGGGTCATTATTATTCTTAATACTTATTATTGTTTTATACTCATATTTTTGAATACTTTGTTACTTTCGGTTCTAAAAATTTCAACTATCTATTTATCTATTTATTTCATATTTATTTCAAAGCATTTATCTATTTTCATTCACATTATTTATTTTTTTTCATTTCACACTTTACATATTCAAGTTATTATTTATCTTTAATTAAATTATTTCTTACTGACTACCATTCTTCCAATTCTACTACGTGCCACTAAATATCCCTTGCAATATTACTCAAATTATATGAATAAATTAACTAATCAATTCCTGCTTCATTGCACGCGGTCAAACAAAAGACATGCACGCATCATTACACCCTGACGGACGTCAGGAAGCATGTGACGAGCGTCAGAGGTTGTCCCTTTGACCCTGACAAACGTCAGAGAACGCGTGACGAGCGTCAGAGCTTGTCTCCCACGTTTTCTCTTCCCGTGACCGTTAAACCACATTGAAACTTGCACGAAATTTTGTTTTAAAACCCCCACCACCCCATTTACTCTATTCATCCTTAACTTCCATAACCTCTCATATTCAAAATTCTCCCATAAACCTCATTCAATTTCCTACTCTATAAAACCATCTATATAAACATTTCCCCCATCCCTTAGTTTTCATCACTACCACCCACCTTCCATCTCTTCATCACAAATACATTTTTTTCTATCAAGTTCAAAATCATGGCCGCCCAAAGGAATCCACCAAACCAACCCGAACCCGACATGCGACATCTCGTGCTCCGACAAGGAGAAGTAGGTGAACTTCAAAAGCAAAGGTACATAAAATTCCATCGTCGAGGGCTAACATCCACGAGATTCATCGACAACAACTGCTTGCAAGAATTGGGGTTGGAAACCCATATGCAAGGCTTGCTGAACAAAGCTGGCCTGAGCTTTATTAGCACGATGAACACACCAACCTACGAAGCTCTAACGTTGGAATTCTTAAGTTCCTACGCCTATGACACTCGCGATGATGCCGACGCACACCTAACGGGAGCCGCTCAATTTCAGATGTTCAACTGAGAGTACACACTTAGCCATGAAAATTTGAGCGACATATTTCATTTTCCCCGTGGAAATAATGTGCAATATCGCATTCCCCAAGAATTGGATTGGAATGGAAGTGCATACGCACTATGGGAGAGAATAACCGGTGAACCAAATGTTATTCCCGAAGCACGCTACGCCTCTCACACCCACAACCCGGACATTCGCTTCATACACCGCATTATGGTAAACACAATATTTGGAAGGGAAAACAACAACAAAGTCAACACTAAAGACTTGTATGCTCTTCACTGTACCTTTTCACAAGACCTCCGTCTTAATCCCGTTACTTTAATGATGGCCCATATTCAAAACATTGTTACAAGAGATGGGACTACACATTTTTGTATTGGAGGCATTGTCACCACAATCACAGATCACCTGAACTGGGGGGAATGATTCAACTCCTACCTCCGCTGCCAGCAGTTTATATGGATATTGATAACTGTAGAGCTGGCCGCCTGATCAAAGTGCGAGAAGCTGGAGGGTACTATCTAATGGTTAAGAATGCAAAAGTTCGTAGTGTGATCATGCCGAATCACAATCGTACTTATTTGGGAAATCCGGATAATTGGCTTTACAACCTGAACGCCCCAGAACCCTGAGAAAATGAGCAAGGAAATCAAGGTGAAGCCAACAACGTTGCCGCTAATGAAATCAAAGAAGAATTAGAGAAGCAAGAGCCCAAACCACAACACGCCAACAACCCCGCCACCATCGATGCAATCTATGCCGCAATAATGCAGCAAAACCAACTGTCCACTCAATGCTACCAGAGCCTCAAGACACGCCAAATTGAGATGATGACTCTCATGCAACAAATGCAGAGAGACCAAAACGACTACACTCGCAGGCATGATCAAAGTATGCTGGAATTCACTGCAGGAATGACAGAAGATATGTGAGCCTTAACACTTCGTGTTGACGACTTGCATAACGTCATTTCTCATAGGAATGGAGGCGAATCTTCCAGACACAGTGAGCAAGCACGTCGAAGAGCGAGGACACGTGGCAGATTCCGAAGACAAGAGGAGGAAGAATGATTGTCTAGTTTCCATTTCCCCTTTCCATCTTCTGTCAATACATTGAGGACAATGTATGATTCAAGTATGGGGGAGGAAGTATTTCCCTTTCCTAGTAATTTTTATTTTCTTTGTAATTTCCCTTCCGTTATCTTTAATTCAATATGTTATCTTTAATTCAATAAATTTTTTTTATTAAGTTATCTATTGAAGCAATTTGTGTTGTTCTTTTAGACTCCCCTTTCTTTTTTGAGCCCTATAAAAAAAATTTGACTCACTCGACAAGTACATAGACTGTAAGATCTTTAATCGTCAGGATTTGTGGCAAGATTAAGCGAAATTTCTACCGTCTAGACATTCTACAACCCTAGAGTATGATAGATCAGTTCAAGTACCTGTTATTCCAACACCCTGAGTTTAGTCTTTGTAGTAACCCTGAGTAGTTTATATTAGCAGTCAGCACCGTCTTAAACACAAACTACGCAGGAAGTCGATGAATATAAGTGGATGATATAATATTTCAGCAAAATGTTGCAAGGAAACACACCAATTAAATTGGACGATCCTTACCCGATAGTTTAATCCAAAGGATGTAAACCTTACAAAGTAACATGAAAAATCATTTGGTGGATGGTTCAGGAGCATCTGGTACTGAACTCGGTAGGGCAGATTACGGTCTGATCCCCCGCATCCAACCATTGAATTGAAAAAGGTTGCCACATTACTGTGCCAGAAACCTCTAAGGTTTAAAAGGATCATAACCACTAACCGACTATTCTGCTATGTGTGTGTAAAGATAAAGAGCTTAATGTGATTGCGCTAGAATGAAAAGGGAAAAACAAGGCAAATACTTGAGGTAGGCTATGACATGACCTGTAACCAAGTTTACGTAAAATGGGACTGTCTAGTGTCATTGACGTAGTAATGGAGCATGAATCGAGCCATCGATTTTCTGAAAATAACACAATGCAGCTATATATTAGTTGATCCGAGACATAACCATGCATCTGATCATGTTTAGAAAAACATCGTACTTAGCATTTTCTTGAGAACAAGCAAAGTTTAAGTATGGGGGAGTTTGATGACACACAATTATGTGATATTTCTGGCTTGATATACACAAAATATTTCTGATACTTTAAATTAAATTAAATTATTTTATAGGTATTATGCAGGTATTTTTCTATTTTTGCAGATATACATTAAGCTGAACACTTTGGAAGAAATGAAGAAAAGAAGGTGCAAAGATAGCAAAAAAAGGGCCCAAGTAGAAGAAACCAGCCTAAGCCCATCAAGCATGTGAGCACGTGGCCCACCATGAAGAAGACCTTGACGATCGTCAAGGAGTATTGCCGCACGTCACGCATTGAGATGGACCAAGTGACTATCGTCACTTGGACGTGACGAACGTCACAAGGCCACTTTCTCCCACTTTCTTCGCATCCAACGGACATAAACCAATTCAAAGCCAATCCAACTATCACCTATATTATCTGATCCACTCAGTCAAAGCATGAGGAACGTAACAAAATTAATGGTCCTATTATTTCTCAAAGGAACACAAACTGTTCCTGCATTTCCGAGAACGAACTGATCACACAAGAATTATAAATAGAGCCTTGGACCATACAAGAAAAGGGAGTTCTTCTTTTTGGCAGAAACTTTGGAGAATTCATATTTACTTTTAGCAAATATTCTTTAAGCATTATTTTATTTCCAGCAATTTCTATATTCCCTCTAGTATTATTTTCATTGTACGGTTACATCTGTTCTCCGATCAAAGCAAAGCTTACAGTTTGTGAAGGAGTGCTTCTATCTTCAGAATTATTACCAGGTTTATGTTTACAAATTCTTATTGCTTTTAATCAATATAATTATGTTTATTTTCGTATGTCTCTTAAATTATTTTGTGATTTGGTCTGATATTATGTTAGGCTAGAATTCATATACCGGTATGTAAAGTCACTTAACCAAGGGAACGAGTAACTTAGTTGGGATTATTTTTACTACAAAACTTTCTTTTCTGGCCTAAGTTACTATTTTTAATCATTAAATTGTTTTGTTACGAAAGTAAAGAACAGATAGAGGTTAGGGTCAACAAAGCAGAAGTTTGAGATCTTTTAACTGGACAGTAGTAATTAGGCATTAGCTTAAAATACAGCAGAAGCACTTTAAAGTTAATTAAGATTTTATTTAGTTTTCAAAAGGTGTTTTTAACTCCTGCAGGATGGCGGAAGCGTACGTTAGGACTTAACTGCATAGCCTAGATCAACAAAACGACAGTGTGAGACGAGGGTTTTTAAACTAAATAAGTTTTACTGAAAGCTGTTTTGAAAATATAAAGACACCTAACCGGTCGCTAGTTCCCGAGGTTCGACTATTGCATACTGGTAGTTACGCTCATTGATTATTAAAAATCCAACTTAATTTAGTATTTAGTTTTCCTTACAACCCAATCAAACATTCATTAGCTTTAGATTTGCGAAGTAACAATAGAAGACGGTAGATCGATTCATCAGTCTCTGTGGTTCGACATCTTTTAAAACTACACGATAAGACTATGCACTTGCAGTCCGAATCATTGGATACATACAGTATAATCCTGATCAATTTGCAGTAAATTGTTAGGAAAATAATTAAAGTGTGAATTAATAATTAAAAACCTAACTCTGATTAATTTACAAGTTAATTATGAAATAAAATCAATATTAATTAAATCAAAACAACTTTTATGTCAAAAATTATTTTAATTAATTGAAAGCCTAAAACTAATATTTTAATGATTTTTTTGTGATTTTATATGTTAATTAAATTAATGATAGAAAACAAATCAAGTGAAAAATAAATAAATGAAAAGGCTTAGAAAAGAAAATAGTCAAAAAAGTGAAAAATGCATGGGTTGGGTGATGAACCCATACCCCTTGGGTCACAGTTAGGCGCCTCATCCACTAAGCCAAGCTATTACTTGTGATTCAAACCTGTTCTACGTAACAATAAGAACTCATTTAGACAGTTAATAAACATTAGCAATGCATGAAATTAATTATATGAATGTTTGAAATAAAAGAAAATCAGAGAAGATGAGTATGCTTGTTTCAAGCATCAATGGCCATGACCTTCAACCTATTTTCACCCTTAGATACCTCAGGAATGATTTATAATTGATGGCTTGGACTGAAAGTGGCTGGATCTTTGGTTTTGATTTTGCACTAGTTTTGACAGAATTTGAGGTTTTTAGAGAGTGTTCTTGGGCAGCCAATTTCGTGCTCCCTAGTGTATGAGGGTGTTGTGTTTATATAGAGGAGGAATTTAGGTCAAAAATAATTGAAGAAATCTCATGGTATCTTGAGGAATTATGAAGATTTAATTTGATTTTGGCCTTGTGTGATTTCTTTCCAAAATAGCTCCAATCATGACTTTTTCAATCTAAATCATCCTTGCACCAATTACATGCCATGCTAGCTATATATGGACTCATAATGTGCACAAAAATCCCAAGATTTGATTTGCTTTTATTATTTTACCATTTAATTTGATTTATTTAGATTTAAATGAATAAAAAATCAAAATAAATGATAAAAAAATAATAAAATAATAGGTGGAAAAGCTCAGTGGTCGTGAGTCCTATTAGAAACATGTTTCAAACAATAAAACATGGACCCTTTGGAAAAAAATACAAATTTGATCAATGTTGACTTTTGACAATTTTCCAAAAATTGTCAACTTTGACAATGCACACCTCTCTCAATTTTGATCCTAGGAGGGTGTTCTTGGACTTTTTAGAAAGATTAAGATGTCCTATAAAAAAACCTTTTTGTTTCATCTCAATTGGATCTTCCATGTTCATGTATGAAGCTTTGACCCAAAAGGTATTTTTGTTGACTTTTCAAAAGGACCTATAATGTCAAAATTCATATCTTTTTAGGAGTGCATATTTTGAACTTGAGAGATGATGATGAATTGTAGGGAATTGCATCCTCTTCAAAATGAGCCTTGGATGGGAAATTTCTGATAAAGTATGAAGAAGTTATGCTTGGTCAAAGTTGGGTTGACTTTGACTGAGAAACCCTAATTTAGCAACTTTTGGGTTTTGATGAATTTAGGGCATTCCTTGAAGAATCGTGATCAACCCTTAATCAAATGATGAAATTCACTTCAAAATATGGATGTTGACCAAAAAACTTGAAGTTTGACTGTATGTGGGCTACATTTTACTTTTAACCTAATACAGTCGATTCTCAAGCAATTGAGCAGTTGACTGAGCAAACTTCTTGTGTAGTGCTTGAAAGTTGACATGGAGGGTCTTGAGAACATATTAGGACCATGCAGAGCATATGAGGTCTTTGGAGTCCACCTATCTTAATGAAAATGGAAACCCTAATTTGAGACACACTGCCTTAGGAGAGAGTTTGTCTGGTCAACTCTTGGGCAAACTTGAGTAAATTAAGGATCTCTAGGAGTATGTATTGAGTAAAATGAGAGGGAAAAATTTGGGGTACAACACTATCTCAATATATAATGAAGGAATCTTTGACGATTGCTACCTCAGTAGATGATGAAGGAATCTTTGACGATTACTACCTCAACAGATAGTGAAGGAATCTTTAACGATTTCTACCTTAGTAGATGATGAAGGAATCTTGGACGATTGCTAACTCGACAAATGATGAAGGAATCTTGGACGATTTCTACCTCAATGGATAATGAAGGAATCTTTGACGATTTCTACCTCAACAGATAGTGAAGGAATCTTGGACGATTGCTACCTCAATGGATAATGAAGGAATCTTTAACGATTGCTACCTCAACAGATGATGAAGGAATCTTGGACAATTGCTACCTCAATGGATAATGAAGGAATCTTGGATGATTTCTACCTCAATAGATGATGAAGGAATCTTGGATGATTTCTACCTCAATGGATAATGAAGGAATCTTTGACGATTTCTACCTCAACAGATAGTGAAGGAATCTTGGACGATTGCTACTTCAATGGATAATGAAGGAATCTTTAACGATTGCTACCTCAGTAGATGATGAAGGAATCTTGGATGATTTCTACCTCAACAGATGATGAAGGAATCTTGGACGTTTTCTGTTGGATTAAAATATCTAGCGTCAACCTTATGGATTCGAAGGGCTTAACATCCCCCCATGGGTGCCTACACAGGTGTGTTAAGTGAGCCAGGTAGGCCCCTTGTTAGATTCTCTATAAGGAAATAGAGTAGCACCTTGGCTACAACCAATTGCTTTTAGCTCAGTGGTAAGCGCTTGATCCTACAAGTGGTATCAGAGCAAGGTCATGGGTTCGAATCCCCCCGGCTGACACTGGGGGGAGATTGTTAGATTAAAATATCTAGCGTCAACCTTAGGCATTCGAAGGGCTTAACATCCCCCCATGGGCGCCTACACAGGTGTGTTAGGTGAGCCAGGTAGGCCCCTTGTTAGATTCTTTATAAGGAAATAGAGTAGCACCTTGGCTATAAGCAATTGCTTTTAGCTTAGTGGTAAGCGCTTGATCCTACAATTTCTACTTCAATAGATAATGAAGGAATCTTTGAAGATTTCTACCTCAATAGATAGTGAAGGAATCTTGGACGATTGCAACCTCAATGGATAACAAAGGAATCTTTAACTATTACTACCTCAATAGATGATGAAGGAATCTTGGGCGATTGCTACCTCAATGGATAATGAAGGAATCTTGGACGATTTCTACATCAACAGATGATGAAGGAATCTTGGACGATTTCTACCTCAATGGATAATGAATGAATCTTTGACGATTTCTACCCCAACAGATAGTGAATGAATCTTGGATGATTGCTACCTCAATGGATAATGAAGGAATTTTTAACAATTGCTACCTCAACAGATGATGAAGGAATCTTGGACGATTGTTACCTCAATGGATAATGAAGGAATCTTGGATGATTTCTACCTCAATAGATGATGAAGGAATCTTGGATGATTTCTACCTCAATGGATAATGAAGGAATCTTTGACGATTGCTACCTCAACAGATAGTGAAGGAATCTTGGACGATTGCTACCTCAATGGATAATGAAGTAATCTTTAACGATTGCCACCTCGGTAGATGATGAAGGAATCTTGGACGATTTCTACCTCAATAGATGATGAAGGAATCTTAGACGATTGCTACCTCAATGGATAATGAAGGAATCTTGAAAGATTTCTACCTCAATAGAGTACCAGAAATTTGTCTGGTAAGACGAAAATCTATTTGTGTATAGACTTTACCTGAAAAGATAAAGGTTTAGTTGCATGCAATGTCATGATGCATGAAGTGCAAATGGTGTCCTTTAAAAAACGAGAATGTGATATATGCATTCATACTGCGTATGTTATGACATCTGTAAAATGATGTATGAATGCAATGTATGAACGTGTCAGTCATTCCATTGCTGTATTATTAAACTAGGGAAAATGAATCCCTGATTGTTGTTGGAGAGTACTGGGAAGCTGAATCTCGGACTGCTGTTGGTGAGTGAAGAAAGTGATTCTTCATTTTCTGTCGGGGATAAGGAATGGAGATAGTTTTGTTGGCGAATCCCTTTTTCTGCCGAGGATCTTCGACTTTTGTTTGAGAATGATTTTGCCATGGGGAAGAGTTCTGTTGGGAGACTTCACCAACCTGGAGAACAAACTCCGCTGGGGGATGAACTTCCGCAGCTAGAGAAATAAACTCTACTGGGGATAAGGCTTTATAAACTACTTGAGATTTATAAAACTCTGTTGCGGAAGGTGAACTCCATAAACTGCTTTGGAGATTTTGTTGAAAATCCCGTAGGGGAATCTTGAGAAGTTTGGTGACTTCACTGGGGAATTTGAAGCAGTAATTGGAGATTTTTGCTCTACCGTGGATGTGAAAACAACTGACATCATCAAGCTACATGGTGAGAATATGACAGTGACCCTTTTTAGGAGGATGCCCCTGCCTTTGTACCTGTCGAAGAAAGTATTTGATGGGGAAGGTATCTGCTGGGATTTTATAGATGGTTTTGACTGTTATCTGAACATCTGGAGTCCTTGGTGTATGTTGATCAGGGAGTGTTCTAATAATAGACTAATGATAAGATGACGGGACATAATAATATGTTTTAATCCCTAACTTTTGCTAGGACTATCCTTTCGGGTTTTCAGTCCACCGGGATACCCTTTTTTGCCTAAGCCGCCTTTTCCAGTTTACGACTTGCCGGGTGTACAGATTTTTTCCGTATATCCCTAATTTTTGCCTGAACCTTTTTAGGTTCACCGGGATGCCCTTTTTTTCCCAAGTCAGTCAACCTAGCGGGTCTTTGTTCATGCATAGTATTTTCCGACCATGTCCATGTTCACCGGGTACGGAGAATTGTCATTGTCCACAGTAGTAAGTGTTGTCACACTTGCTAGAATATGTTTCTTTGATCGTACAGGATTCGTTGTTGGAATTCATGTCCAATTCCCCAAGTGATTCAGATGGAGATCTGCCCCTGGCTATTTGGCATTTTTGAGAGATTGAACCTTAACTTGATTTCCCCAGGTCAGCTGGACACCATGTCATGCCCCTTGATTATGAAAGGCCTATCACTGGAATGTCTTTCCATCTGAGGTGATTCTGCTCATTGAGAGGATTTCTGTTCATTGAATATTCGTCTGTGAATTTCTCTATTGTTGAACAAATAGTCATATGAAAACAATGGTATTTTAAGAATGCCGAGCTTATGTCTGTCTTGAATTTTTTTTTTAAAATGCGTTTTTTGTAGTAAAATAGAATGTGATATCGACTCAAGATTTATAGCAAGTCCTACAGGAGTCAGGATACCTTTTGTAATAGTTGCTTCCGAACTAACCCATGCTTCAGTTAGGACTTTTAAGGGTTGTAGCGTGGCCTAGTTCATGGTTTAAGAAACAAAGGATAAAGGCTCAAAGTTTATTTGTACCCACCCGTTCTCCATGATATTCTTCAGTCCTATACTTAGTTAATTGTGCGTTTAAATCCCGATTGAGTCTGGCATCTTGTCCTTGATATTCTGGTGATGGTTCAGAAATTGAACGTTTGTTTGAGAAGGCAGTCATTTTTGTAACCTTTTCTTTTGTTGAGGATTTGTAGGACCTTTTCCTTTTAATTTTTCTATCCCTATCTTTTGCTTGAACTGTTTCTTTTGTGATTACAGCCAGCGGGATATCCCAGTTTTTTTTCTTAAGTCTCCTTCATAGGTTTTGACTTAATGGGCTTTTATTTTGATAGATAATGACTGTCGATTTTAATGATTATGTGGAACCATCACCATCTTCTGATTTGGAAGGACGTCTTTGATGCCATTCATTATGTATGAAGTAGAATATTGCGACTAAATGTGCATCTGAATTAACTGAGAAAACTACCCTGCCCCAGGTTATGATTAAGGGTTTTAATTTTTGTTAAAAGAAAAACTCCTACTTCTTTGGCTCAAAGGGGTTGACTAGGGATTATCTTCCTTATAACTCCACTGTTTAGGATTTGAAACAATGTCTGTACATCGTCAGCAAGGTCTATTCAAAAGCACACTGTATAGATTGTGGTATCATTTTCGTCATCCTCCCTCTAAAGGCTCAGGGCTATTGATCGAGAATTGAATATCACAAAAGGAAAGCAGTTTAAATATAGTGAATATGAATGAATTGATCCAAAACAGACATATGCAATGCATTGATAAAGTAACAAAGTTTGACATGAATAAATGTTTGAACAATCAAAAGAAAGTTACAAATTGAAAATTCTAATGAACAAAAGCTTCTTCGTCTGATCTTGTCACTTCAGATGGCGTGTCTTTTGGGGACGGCAGAAAAATTCGGTCTGGCCATCCTATGTGAACTCCAACGTTCCTTCGTTAATTAAGTCCTGAATCTTATTTTTCAATGCCCAACAGTCATTCGTATCATTCCCAGGACTATCATAATGGTAGGCGCATATTGCATCAGGATTGTAGTTAGGGGAAGAAGTTTTAGGGTTTCGATGAGGATCCCTTAACGTAATCAACTCCATCTTCAACATGTGTTGCAACACCTGAGCCAATGACATGTTAATTTTGGTGAATTTCCTTTTGGGCTTGTCTTGCCTTTGTTGATTACCCCGTTGTGGTTGGCGAGGTTGTTGTTGGGCCCATGATGTGGTAGCAATTTGGAAAGGTCCATCCTCTTGTCTTCTCGGAGTTTAATCAATGACTTGGTTCCCAACCTCGACTGTTTTCTTCATACGGTTACAACCGTCCTGATGAGGTTTGTTGATAATGGCTCTTAGCTCTTCTTGTCCCCGGGATAGGCCTTGGATAAGAGCCATCTGCCCCCAGCATCTAGGTCCTCATTACTTCAACCTCATCTTGTAGCTGTTCCAACTGTTCGTCCTTATTGTCTTCAGGATTTTTCTTGGCCAAGTTCCCAGCGAGGAGTGCTTTCAACTCTTCCTGCCCCTTGGATAGGTTTAGGAACATTTCCATGAACTAGGCCTCTTGAATTTGGAGATCTATGTTGTCTTGTTTGAGAGCCATTTCTTTTGCTGAAATAAACAGCGAGAACATGAGAGGCCTGTACTAGAAGACCTGTTATGTAATGACATGCATGATGTGTAAATGTTTTCAAGGATCTCGCGGGGTAAACACAAGAAAATATCAGAAGTTGAAACTTGCAACTTTGATTGAAGAAACTTCATATTGTTTGACGTCCTTCTACGAGAATCAAGCTCACCATATCAAGTGGGCCATAGCCCCCGACTCAAGTTGTTGAGTTTGATCTCCTGAAGGCATTGGCTAGAGGAAAATAAATCCCCTTTTCCCCTTGCTAGACGTCTGATTTACCATAACCTGCATCACAAACCCTTGAGATCCTTGAAATGGTTAAGGAAATGTTGTGGCATAATGTTATGATGTGTATGTTATGCATTAAGCAAAAGCGTAAGGTGATGTAATCAAGTAAACCCTGCAATAAATCCAAGTTATTGGATAATGACTGTAAACAAATCCTGCAAGGAAATCATGTTGTCAGATAATAAAACCCTGCAAGTAGTTCAAGTTGAAAGCAAACAAGTTACACAAGCAGCCTTAGGTTTAGGCTTGCATGGGTTTTAAGGTAGTACCCTCTTGAAGTTAGATTAGTTCAACCTGTCCTATAAATAGTAACCGGGTTCTAAGGGATCTCAATATCACTAACCTTCCCTTCAGAAATTGTTTCAGCTCCGCACCGAAGTATTACAGCCAAAAAATCCTGAAAGTCCATCCTCAATGAGTGTAGTATCGAGTATCAACCAATCTTCGGTCGGAACCAAAGTCAGTTATCTCACTACTTCCTAATGGCTAGGATGGGTCCATTAAAGGTTCTAAAGGTCAGTTAGTGCTTAGTGACACTATGAGGAAGCCTAATGTTATCCTTAACTTACTCAAGAAACATTAGTACAATCCAAAGTATCGCGCTAATGTAGCCACCACTTTGTTCGTATCGGTCTACGCCGTACAACATCCATGATTTATTGCTACTTACCTAATAAGGTGCCCCAGATCTGGCCGAAGGATCTTTTAGTAACAACCCACGCAACCCTCAAAGATAAAGCAAACAAAACAAACAATGTAAAGCATATTAAAAATTGAACTAACTCTAAGGTAAACCCCACTTTTCTTAGTCCCCAACAGAGTCTCCAGCTCTATGATACGGTGGCAGAACCGACTGTTTTATACTGGTTTTTGCGTTTGTGTTTGCAAATTTTGCGGTAAGCAAGAGTCGCCACCATCTTTTCTTTTATCCAATAAAGGAAAGGGTGAAAATAACAGAAAGAGACCTTTAAGAGATGTTTTTTAAGTAAGGGGGGTAGATTATGGAAAGGGAAGGTGTTAACACCCTTTCCATCTGTGGTTTTCCACAGGCTCTTAGAGGTTTTATCATTTTGAAATACCTTTGTGCTTTGTGCGTTTGAAAATGTTTGGAAAACGCCTTAGTACGGGGAACTTTGAAATTGTTTTTGAAAAGTAGTTTTTGTGTGTAAGTGCAAAAATAGTTTGAGCAAACTTCTAACAACTATCTACTTTTGTACTCGAAAAGGTTGTTATTTTCCTCTTTTCCTTTAGACAGTGCTATCCTACTATTAGTGAGTAGGTAGCATTGTCTTTGGATGTTTCGAGGGACAATTGGAGGGACGTTACAATCACGAAGGAAACTTGTGGAGACGCTTTAACAATTTTGTTTAGGGACGAGATCATTTACCGAAAAGGTAACTGTTGGGTCATCGAGGGACTATGATCTTTTTATTTTACGAGTCTTTGCTAAAGTGTCCCTGTCTCATGACTGCTTTATTGAAGGCAACCAATATGGGCATACCTTAGAGGTGTATATGTGCGAGTGTGTTATGTTCAATTTTTTTTTGTCTTTTTGTTAAGTTTTCTAACGTTTGATTATTAATCTTTTCATATACGCCTAGTTACTAGCAGTTAATATGAAAAGTAGTACAAAAAAGAAAATAGAGGTCCTACGCTATTACAACCAAATCGAAAGACAAGTAAAAAAGTAAAAATAAAGAAGATAAAAGACTTCTTCGATCCATGCCATGGACTCCTTCGATTCACCCTTGTTTGGCCTTCTTTCGATTGAGCTAGGGAATAGGTGTGAGTAGCCTTCGATTGGGCTTGATAATTGACGGGGAAAGCTTCGATTTGCACCCTTTTCTGCTTCCTTCGATTGGGTTTAGGAAGGATATGGGTACACTTCGATTGCAGGGAGAAAGGGGGGCTTTAATTCAGAGGAAGAAGGATTCCTTTTGATTCTGTGAAGGGTATTATTTTCTTCGAGCTAATGACAGGATGTAGCCTTCTATCTAGAGGGGTGTTGTTGGAAAGGCCTGATGGATCACCTGTGAAGGCACTGCATCTGCAAGAATATGTTAGCGAAATAAAACGCATGACATAGGTATCGAAACCCAGGTCCTTCGATCCTGCATGCGTTGGGTCTTTTCAGGCTCTATCTGCAGCAAGTATTAGCAAAAAAACAAATGTAGACCTGGGTGTCGAACCCAAGTCCTTAATTTTGATTATAAATCTAATGAGTACAAGTATTGATGTATCATGCAAGTACAAAGTTTGATCTTTTACCCTCTCTTACCAATAGTTGGAACCTTCTATTTGGCACTTTCTGGATGTGGTACCTTCGATCTGGGACTTCTGAGCATGGATACTTTTGTTGAAGGGTTGCTTTGGCTTGGATTACTTATGAAAATTTTGACAACCTTTGGTGGGTTTGTGGGCAGCGTATCTCAAGTATCCCTTTTTTGGCTTGCAAGCATGCTTCTTATATAGAGTAGGAGGGAGGGGACAAGAGAAGTAATGTTTGTAACATCCATTTGAATGCCATGAATACCAATATGTAACCTTGGCCAAAGTTAAGGGATTTTATCCATTTTTGAATTTGGCATAAATGTGGAAATATTGGCCTTCGAATGCTCTCTTTCGAATGGGCTGATGGCCACCTTCGAATGGCCCTGATTCAGCTCATTTGAACGACTCTGATTCATTTCCTTCGAATGGGTCTGATTCAGTTCCTTCGAATGGTTCTGGGTTCTGATTCGAAGTGTTTAGAACTTACCCTATCAAAACATGCTATTTGAAGAATATTCTGCCTTAGTAATGCCAATTGAAGGATACTTTGTTCTGATGTTCCAATCGAAGGAAGCTCTGATGCTTCAAATCAAAGGAATCTCTGATGCTCCAAATCGAAGGAAGCTCCGATGCTCTAATCGAAAGAACCTCTGATGCTCAAGTCGAAGGAACCTTTGATGCTCCAAATCGAAGGAAGTTCTGATGCTCCAATCTAAGGAACCTCTGATGATCCAAATTGAAGGAAGTTCTGATGCTCCAATCAAAGGAACCTCTGATGCTCCAATCGAAGGAACCTTTAGGAATGCCAATCGAAGGATCCTGTTGCAAGGCCAATCTAAAGGTTTTGCTGGAATACCAATCGAAGGGCATTTTGGAGATGCCAATCGAAGGGAACTTGAAAACACTACTCACAAATTTCCTTTTTCTTAGACAAGGGTTCGTGACCAACCATGTAGGGGGTAGACCTTGGAAAACATGAGAGGGAAAATTTTGGGGTAAAACACACTCATACAATACATTGCAGATCCACATCCACTCTAAATCTCGTTGATAACGATTTTTCTATTGCCAATTATGACTTTAAAAATCTGATCCACCAAGCCGAGTGTCATACCCAAACTTGTGACCTAAGATCCCAGCTCCCATCTGCATTATTACATTGCAAATGTTCACAAGCGATTCGACCTAATTTTACCAATCCTCGAGTCAGATTTAAAAAATTCATAACTTCTTCAAATTTTGACATTTTTAGTGGTTCTTTTTACATATGATTCTCCTTGACAACATCTATAACTTTTCTTTACGAGTCAAGAGTGGATTATGTTTGAAAGAGCCACGGAAATTGAAAACGTTAGAAGTCGTTTTTGTGAAGTCGGTAGAATTTAATTTTTGATTTGTTTTATTCATGTTTTTTCTTTTCCATTTAAAAAATCACAAAAAAAATGTACTTAGCATCATGTTATTTTTTTTATTTACTATTTTTACTTCTTTACTAAAAAATTATCAAAAATATATTCTTTTATAAATTTAAATTTATATATTGGTATCATTTATTTCAAAAAAAATCTAGAAAAATTTATATAAGTCCTTTTACTTTCTTATATGTATTTTATTTTTTATCTTTTAATTTTCACTTATATTTTCATTTATTTTAATTCAAGAAAAAATCATAAATAGTTAATTTAATGTCTCTTTTATTTTCTATTTTGTATTTATTATTATTACTAACACTTTTAGTTTTATTATTATTATTATTATTCTTACTACTTTGTCCTTTTATTTATTTGTGTCAATAAAGAAAAGGTGGGACCACTATAATGTAGTACAAACACTTCACATGGATTGCCAACTTGTACTTATCAATGGCCAAGAATCATTCTCACACTTCATATGGATTGCTAACTTGGACTTATCAATGGCCAAGAACCGTTATGATAAAGTCACATGGATTGCCACATCAACACTCCCGTCTCACCCACCCTATAAAGAAGACATCTCTTTGTTTCATTTGGAACTAACAATACCACAAATGATTCACTAAACTAAGCCAAAACTCTCCTTTTCTTTTTCTCTTCATTTTCTTTCAAGTCATTTCTTACTTTTATTGAATAGGTAGGCTATTATACTTGTTCTTTATTTAATTCTATTGCATTTTTACTCTTCATTTATTTATTTATTTATTTAGTACCATAATTATCACCATTTTACAAGGAAACTTCATTGATTCAAAATCAAGAGTTGAAAAGTGTTCTTGAACCCCCAAAAGCAAAAGTGATTTATTGTTGTTTAATTTTCATTTTTTTCTGTAATTTTTTGTTGTTTATTTACTTATTTTGAGCATGGATCCTTGGTCGCGAGATTGAGTAGATAAATTTTCATTATTCATTTTTTAATTTCATGAAAAATTGAGAAAGTTATGATATTTATACTACTTTTATTATAGACTTCATCCTATTCTTCTTTATCTTTTTTTTATTTGGATCAATTTGGAAAGTATTTGAGCTTTTTTAGTTCATCTAAGCTTGTCGGATATTTGATGAACTTTCATCATTTCCAATCTATATCTAAATGGTCCTTTGATCATTCAAGGTACTTGATATTGATGATAAATTTGTCACAATATATCTTCCTTGACTTTATCTTGATCTCCCATGTTTGTTAATTGTACTACATGTATAAGAGAATAAACTTCAAAGTGTCATTTCTCTAATATGTATGGGTATATACATTCTATGCTCCATATGAAGTTACCCTTATCTCAAATTATATTATTAACTTTATATTGCACTAACTTTACTTTAATGTCATTTATATTTCCGCACTTTATATTTTCCTCTCTTTACTTTTATGTAATTTATCATCCATAATATTTTATTTTCTTTACTTTATACATTTTTTCTTTGCTCACTTGAGCATTTATCTTCTCTTTGCTCACTTAAGCTTCTTATTTTCTTTTGCTTTTTATAAGCTACTTCATAAAGAAAAAACCTAAAATTGATTCTTTAAATCCTTGGACTATTCATTTTTATTTGATGCATGATTCTTGTCCGGTATTTATCTGATTATTATCTTTCTGTTTGAATCCAAGGGAAAGGATCGTCTCGTTGACCTTGTCATTGCGAGTCTTTATATTTTATCCCTCATATTTGTTTCCCATTAGTTAATATCTTTAAAACCCTATTTTCAAATTTACTCTTTTTTAAGCCAAAATCTCGATATTAGGTCATTGCATTTTCAAAATGTCATCTCCACACTCATTTAGCAAGCAAACCAATTTTAACCAAAAAACTGATATTTCAAAAGGTTCCTATAGGATACTATAGATATATACGGTGCTAGTACCTTCTCTTTGTCCCCGAACCTTCGATATCTTTCAGATGCATTATATTTTTACTTTTTAGTATTATTCATACTTTGCATATTTATGGGTTTTATTCCGCACTTTTCCCCTTTCCCTTGGAAATGATAAAGCGTGGTGGTGACTCATGCTTTTGCGAGTCAAGTTAATCAATAGCTTGATCTCCGATTTTCACCACTACACCGAGGACGAAGGTGAGGAAGATTGTAAAATACCCAGAGAACTAGCCAGACTGTTAATACAAGAAGAAAAGGTTATACAACCGCATGAAGAGCCAGTTGAAGTAGTAAACTTGGGTTCCGGAACAGACAGAAAAGAAGTTAAGATAGGCGCCAACTTAGAGGACAATGTCAAGAATAGGTTAATACAGATGTTACATGAATATGTTGAGATCTTTTCTTGGTCATACAAAGACATGTCAGGGCTTGATACCAATATTGTGGTTTATTGTCTCCCAATGAAAGAGGGTTGTTTTCTGATAAAGCAGAAGGTTCGTCGTATGTGTCCCGATATGTCAGAGAAGATCAAGGCTGAGGTTATGAAACAATTTAACACAAGGTTCTTAGCAGTGACATCTTATCCTCAATGGGTTGCGAATGTGGTTCTGGTACCTAAGAAAGACGACAATGTACATATGTGTGTAGACCACATGGATCTGAACAGGGAGAGCCCTAAATATGACTTCCTGCTTCCACATATTGATGTTTTGGTCGACAACACCGTTCAACATAAGGTGTTCTCCTTCATGGATGGTTTCTCATGGTATAATCAGATCAAGATGACACATGAAGACATGGAAAAGACTACTTTTGTTAAACAGTGGGGGCAGTTTCTTCTACAAGGTTATACCTTTTGGGTTGAAGAACACCGATGCAACATATTAGCATGCTATGGTAGCTTTATTATATGACATGATTCATCACGAGATAGAGGTCTATATCGACGATATGATAGTCAAATCATAAACTGAAGAAGAGCATATGGACCATCTGCATAAGTTATTTGTGAGGCTGAAGAAGTATAAGCTGAGGCTGAATCCGAAGAAGTGCACCTTTGGGGTGAGGTCCGGCAAACTCCTGGGTTTTATTGTCAGCTGTAAAGGAATTTAGGTTGATCTCGTTAAAGTCAAAGCTATTCAAGAAATGTCTGCTCCCCGTAATGAGAATAAATTCAGAGGATTCTTGGGACGACTAAACTATATTGCCAGATTTATTTCTCATCTGACCGCTACTTGTGAGCTGATCTTTAAGTTGCTGAAGAAAGATCAGGTAGTGAAATGGAACAATGATTTCCAGATAGCCTTTGACAAAATCAAGGAGTAATATCAAGAACCTCCAATTATGATGCCACCAGTTGAAGGAAGACCTCTGATCATATATCTAACAGTGCTAGAGAACTCAATAGGGTGTGTACTAGGCTAGCGTGACGAGTCTAGTCGAAAAGAGCATGCAATATACTACCTTAGCAAAAAAATTACCGACTGTGAAACAAGATACTCACTGCTCGAGAAAACTTGTTGCGCTTTGGCATGGGCTGCTCGCCGACTAAGACAATAAATGTTGACTCATACTACTTTGCTGATCTCTAAAATGGATCCCATAAAGTACATATTCGAGAAGCCCGCTCTCTTTGGAAGTATAACCAGATGGAAAATGGTCTTGACAAAATACGACATTCAGTACACCACTAAAAAAGAAATCAAAGGAAGTGTACTGGAATATCATTTGGCTCAACAAGCCGTAGACAAATACCAATCTATGAACTTTGAATTCCAGAATGAGAATATTATGCTAGTTACAGATTATGAAGAACCCAAATGGTATGAAGGACCTGAGCCAGGATCCTGATGGACTATGGTTTTTGATGGAGCCTCTAATTCACTTGACAATGGAATTGGTGTTGTAATTATCTCTCCTCAGGGTTTCCATACACCCTTCACTGCTAGATTATGCTTTGACTGTACCAACAATATGGCTGAATACAAAGTGTGCATCATGGGTATTAAAGCTGATATTGACCCGAGAATCAAGTTCTTGATCATATACGGAGACTCAACCCTGGTAATCTGTCAGATTAAGGGAGAATGGGATACTAAGCATCTGAATATTACTCCTTATAGAGAGCATGTGCTGACCTTAATTTCGTACTTTGAGGAAATCACTTTTGAACACATACCAAGAAAAGAGAATCAGTTGGAAAACGCGTTAGCTACCATGTCGCCTATGTTCAAAGTTAGATGGGATAACGAGGCTCCCAAAAAATTATCATTGAAAGGCTAGACGAACATGTACACTACTACGAAGTTGACACTGACAGAGTAGAAGAGAAGCCTTGGTTTCATGAAGTGAAAAGATACATTGAGGCTCAAGAGTATCCTGAAGGAGCATCTATCAATGACAAGAAATTCCTACGGAGGTTCTCAGCTAAGTTCTTCCTGAGCAACAAAATACTATACAGGCGCAACCATGATTTAACTCTACTTTGTTGTGTAGACAAGAAAGAGGCGGAGAAGATTATGGAAGATATGCACGAAGGTATCTTTGGGACTCATTCTAGTGGACATATTATGGCTAAGATAATTCTGAGAGCATGTTACTATTGGTCGACTATGGAAACAAACTGCCATCACCACTCAAGAACTTGTCACAAGTTCCAGATCTATGCTGACAAAACACATGTGCCTCCACTACCTCTGAATGTCTTGACTGCTCCTTGGCCGTTTGCAATGTGAGGCATTGATATGATTGGAGATATAAAACCTACTGCTTCTGTAATACGGTGGCAGAACCAACTATTATACTGGTTTTGCGTTTGTATTCGCAAATGTTACGGTAAGCAAGAGTCGCCACTGACTTTTCTTTTATCCAACAAAGGAAAGGGTGAAAAGAACAGAAAAAGACCTTTCGAGAGTTTTCTGAGTAAGGGGGGTAGATTATGGAAACGGAAGGTGTTAGCACCCTTTCCATCCATAGTTTTCTACGGGCTCTTAGATTCTAGCTCATTTGAAAATACCTTGTGCTTTGTGTGTTTTTGAAAAGTATTTGAAATACCAATAGTAAGGCGATTTTCTTTATGATAACTCTTATATCAGTCCTCAAGAGTGTTGATAAAGCGTTTTGAGAATGTTTTTGAAAGTGTTTTGTGTATGTGTAAAAGTTTGATTTTGAGCAAGCATCTAATAGTTATCTACTTTTACTCGAAAGAGTTGTTCTTTTCCTCTTTTCCTTTAGACAATGCAATCCTACTATTAGTGAGTAGGTAGCCCTATTGTTGGATGTTTGAGGGACATTCGAAGGGATGCTTATAGTCACAAAGGCAAATGGGCAAGAAACCTTAGTAACTACCCTAGGGTTTTAAGATCATTTTTACCGAGGCAACATAGAGAGGGTCATCGAGGGACTTATGATCTTTTAAACCGGAGGGTAGCCACTAAAATCTCTCATGTTTCGATAGTTGTGACTGTTTTCTGAAGGCAATCAAAGTGGGATACCCTAGAGGTGCGCATGTGTAATTATGTTGTTTTCAGTTATTTATCTTGTGTTAGGTTTGCTAATGTTTGCTTTTAGTCTTGCCATACAATCCTATTAAACATACATCTAAGCAGTTAATAAGTTTGCAGAAATTAAAAGTACAGAAATGTAAAATCCTAACTATTATATGGCTTCGGGGAGGGGATTATTTACATGTCCAAAATGGGGAATAAAGCATAAAAAAGTAAGAGTCCTAATCCAAACTATTATATCCCAGTAAGCAGATACTATAATATGAAAAATAATAATACTAAAATAAAATTGCGCATGAATTGGATATACTTCTAAAACCCTAAGAAGAACAGTCCTTTTGTTTGTTTTTGTTTAATAAAATAAAAATAAAAATCTAAGTCTACTTAATTTTAATTTTAAGAAAATGTTTAAGTAATTAATAATTAATTAACAAAAACAATTTTTTAATTGAAAAAGACTAAATCTATTTTTATGATTTTATAATTTGTTGATTAACTAAACAAATAAAAAGAAACAAATAATAAAAAGAACAATAATGTAAATGGGCCCGGTGTTAAAGCTAAAAAGAGGGGTGAGATTTGTAATTTATTACTCCCATACCAGGGAAAAGCCCAGGCTACGCCTGATCCTGAGTTACTGACCCTTGAGAGTCTACCATGAAGCTATGTATTTGGAGCGCTAGATCTAATGATACATAGATCCAATGGTGTTAACGATAGGGTGGTGTTGCACCCTAAAATTTACCCTCTTGATTTAGGCTTATGTTTCATCATAAACATCATATTGCATTGCATTCATGCATTGTGTTGGGATCAAAGTACTTTGGTTATCAGGTTTTCCTCAAGCTTTGGAAGTTGATTGTTTTGACAAGTTGCTCAAGTATAGCCTTTTCATCTTAACCTATGGATCTTTCAAGCTCGAAAGTATCACATATCTCAAGATATCTTATCCACCTCATTGGATCATCAGAAGATTGAAGGTTGTGTTGATTATAAGGGGGATCACATCTTTTTGATTCATCGGTCAAAATTAGGGTTTTGGTTGATCAAGGCTATTGATGAATGTGAAAGTCTTGATTTTGAAGATACAACACCTCATTTACATTTGAAATATATTTGTACAAGAAGTTGGCCAAGATATCCAGAGGATTTGAAGTTTTGAAGATGATTCATCATTTTCCTAAGGTGTTGACCAAAACTAGGGTTTTGGATTTCATCAGGATTTCTTGAGAATTTTGAGATGAAACTTTGTACATGGCCTCTATATATTTGGAATATTATATGTTTGAAGTTTTTATCATCAATTTTGAAGATAAGTGGATCAATTGATTCAAAGGGGCAAAATGGTCATTTTGACCAGAATCAGTCAAAGTTGACCAAGTGAACTTTTGGTCAACCATCAATTCGAGGGTGTACTTTTCATTTTTCAAGTCCATTTTGATCATTAGATCAAGAAGATTTAGGTTTGGATTGAAACTTGTTCATGAAGAAATCCTAAAAGTTTCTAAATTTGGAAAATGAGTATCAAACTTTGAAAATTCAAATTTTATTCATCTTTGATCAAAGAAATGAAAATGAAGTATGCTTGGAAAGCTAAGAGAGATCTCTTTCACATGATTCCATGTTTGAGAAAAATGCATGAAATGGTGATAAGTTATGAAGCTTGGAAGTCACAAAATTATGGATCACTTCTCAAAATTTGTGATTTTCATACCATATTTTGAAGGACTCAACGGAATCAAATGTGAGGAAAATTTCAACAGGGTTGAAGAGCATTGTAAGACCTTTCCAAATAGTGCTCATTTGTTTTAAAATTGAAAAATATGAGCAAGTTATGAGCTTTGAAATTTTGAGGTATTTTATTGAATTTTGACCAAGCAAGCAAAATGAAATTTTTTGAGAACTCGAGTTTCAACCATTCCTTTTGTTTCTAATCAAGCCTATGACCAATTTGTGACATGCTGAGGCCCATTACACTCACCATTTCGTGCCTCATATGGAATTGTACTTGTTTGATTGAAAAAATGAAAAACATGCTCGATTTGGCAAATTCATCCATACTCTCATATTTCAAATAATCATGACCTGAAACTTCGAGGTTTTGTTTCTGAGGTCATTTGGCTCATGAAATGCAAAGAAAAGGAGAGAACGCATGGGCAAATTGTTGAGGCCCATGTGCACTCATTTTTTGGCCAAATTTTCCAATCAGGCCCTCTAACAGCTTTGAGGACCAATTTCCTATTCTAACCTTCTATACTTATTCTATATAATGCCTTTTAAGCCTCATTTGCAAGGGATGCACTCATCACTAGAAGAAATTCAAATCTAAAGTTTTCTGCTCTTCTCTGAAGTTTCTACAAATTCTGGAGATTCAGTCGTGCATTCTTCAAATTCTTGGTGGAGACAACTTCAAGGAAGGGAGTAGATTAAGATTGCAGGGTTTATTCACATCTGTAACCAGGTAATAGTGATTTATGTTTCCACATTGAGGTGATTTTCTAAAACTTCTATTTCTCTCTGAGGTATTTGGTTTACTTGATTGAAGCTCAATACGTGCTATGTGATTTTTCTGCAACTTGTGTATTCCATGTTTTCAGCAACTTTGCTTGCGTGTTTCTTTTAGATCTATGAATCATTAAGAATTTTATGAACATCATGAGATAGATGATAGTTTCAGCTTTAAATTGCACTTTGATTCATGAATTTTGATTGAGAAATGAGCGCGTATGATGGATTTGAATATAGGTTTGTAATATGTTTTGTTGAACCCATTTTGAGACGCTGGAGGTTGAAGACGAAGTGAGGTGGTGTGCTCTAATTGGTTTATTTGAATTCTTAATGCATTTCATATTATTTGATTTTAATTGATTTCTTCTAATTTTATTTTGTGATCAAAACACCTTTAAAAATTCCAAACAAATTACCATAGGCTAATATTAATTTGTAGTATTTGTCATATTTTTTCTAGAATTTTTAAAAATCGTTTGATTGGTGAAAAAAATTTGTGTATTAATTAATTTTGTTTAATTGGTTTTTGCATACCTTTTTTTTTTTGTTAATTTTTTTTCTAACCTTTCCTTTGTACAAAAATTATATAAAAAATATTTTGGACACTTTGATTAGTCCATTTTAGGATTATGAATTTTATTTTAGAATTTTATTTCTTTTAGTGGATTAATTAATTAATAGGATTAAATTGATTCTTATGTTTTTGTCAATTATTTTAACCTTGCTCTTAATATAGGAAAATTCCACAAAAAATAATTTGAGAAAATTAATTTCAGAATTTTTTATCAGAAAGTTTAATTTGAGAATTGTTTGGTATTTTTCTCATTTTTTATCAGAAAATTAATTTGGGAATTTTATTTGGTTTATTTTTGTTTCATAATTTTTCTTTTCATATTTTCCTTAATCTAAAAATTCTAAAAATTTTTTGTAAAACTTTAAAATAATATTCCTGAATTTGTGTAATTATCTTGGAAATTTTAAAAATATTTTGATTGATTTTTAAAATTTGTAAGACTAATTAATTGTTTGTTGATATTTTATTTTTTATTTTTGACATTTTTGATGCAAAAATTATGGGAAAATTCATGAAAGCTTATTTGGATCTGGGGAATAAATAAAAAATTTGTTTGGCATGTGCTTTGTGTTTTTATCATAATTCCATTTTGTTGATTAAATAGTTGCTTAATCATTTAATCAATTAAAAAAATTGCTAAATTTTGAATTTCTTGGTTTTAAAAATGTAAACAAAATGGTTCCCCTGACCTTTTGAGTTTCCACATATTTTATGTATCTTTGTTTTGAATTGTTTGATCTTTGATCTTAATTAATCAATTGTTAAGATTAATTTCCAAATACTTAGGGTTTTGTTACTTACTTAGCAAGTTTCCATTTCAAAATCAATTTTCCTTGAGTATTTAATTGAATTTAGTTCTTTTCTGAAGTTCACAGATGGATTGAGAATCTAAAAATGATTTTTCTTCAATTAATTAACTTGGTTTGCTATTTTTCCTCAAATCATTTTGAAAACTTGTCTAGTTTGACATTTTGGTTAATTAGTTTTGATGTTTGAAGCTTGTTTGACCCCCTCCTCATCTATATATGAACTTGAGACTTGCTTTCTAACTTCTACGCATTTCAAGGATATCATGGAAATTTTGGTTTGAATTATTGAAGTCCCTTTCTATATTTGATGAATTTTCAAAGTGAAAGTGCCCAATTAATGTTGCATATCTTGTTGCAATTTGTTTGATGGCCAATGAACTTGTGTGAGGCCTATAATTTGGCATCTAGTGATCATGTTACTCCTGTTTCCTCACACCAATTCAAGTCAATCTTCTTGTTTTCTCATTATTGGTTGATGAGCCCCCCTTTTTTTACACATGCCTCCTAAATAATGATTGACTTCTTGTTTTTACTTTGAGTTTTGAATTGTTGCCTTGAGGTCATCAAATGAACAATGATGACATGTTGAGGAATGATACATCAAGGATAGTCTCATGAATACTTGAGATCATTTGACCTTTAATTCTTGAACCATTTTCATCCATATATGAATTTGATGTTCTCTTCTTCTTTCCTTTTGAATATTTGAGGTATATTGAATGCACATGTGCAACGTATATTAGAATCCACATTTTAAACTCTTGATCAAATCCTCACGGAATTTTAGGAGCTTGATTTCATTTTTCTTTTAGTTAGGTTTGAGCCTTCTAACTTTGTTTTTGCTTGAATTCTTTTCCTTGGTAACTTGTGATCCAAGCTTTGTGATACATTTTTATGGTGCCCCCCTTTTGTTATGCTTGTGAACCATGATGAAGTGAATGAATATGGATGTGAAATATTTTCTAATGACTTCTAAAGACTCTTGATTGTATTATTCTCTATCTCTTTTGATCCTTGATTTATATTTACTTGTCAATTCAACATGGTGATAAAAAGGAGCAACAGTCTTTTAGCTTTGACCTAATTGTTTCCTATGCCTATTTGATGCTTCTCATACCTAAAGCTTTAATATATACTATCATGCTTTTCCATTTCCTTGTTATATCATCATCCATCCCGTATTTGATTCATTACTTCTCTTTGAGATCACTAATTTGTCTGTTAAATATGCGGGGTACTGTGAGAAAGTTTTCCATTTTTGACTTGATGATGTGGTGTTCCACTTTATTTATGGGACACAATTGATTGTGCTTGCACCATCCTTGTGCTTTGCATATTTAATGTGTGTGACTGTGTGACTGTGATTGCCATACATCACATGTGGGATATGTTCATATTTGAAAGCCCCGATGCTTATATTTGATGGCGTGATTTCTGACTCGATTTTTTTGATGATGCCAGCTTGCTTGAAGTTCTCTGGGTTTCATTTCCTCTTGCTCAGTTTCTACGGATAGTTATCTGTTTGGTATTGTACTATTTCCTTTTTACTGTTTACGCTCTTTGTTGCTTTCTGTTGCATGATGGGACCTCTATTGCTGATATATGTCAGGAGGCCCTATGTTTTATTTAAAGACCTGTAGTAGCCATTCTGTACTTTGTTTGCTTTATGTGTTGTGTTTCTATTTATTTCCTCAGTTGTTGATCGATGAGTCACTCAATTTAGAAATTGAGATCACGACTTTGCTCTCAGTGCATGTTCCCTATAGGATTTTATTGTTTTCCTTAGTTGTTGATTGATGAGTCACTCAATTTAGAAATTGATATCATGACTTCACTCTCAGTGTATGCTCCCTATAGGATTTTATTACTTTCCTCAGTTGTTGATCGATGAGTCACTCAATTTAGAAATTGAGATCACGACTTCGCTCTCAGTGCATGCTCCCTTCGGATCGCTCGTGTAAGTTTAGTTCTCGAGCTAGACTTTAGGATAGGTATCCATGCATGTTAACTTAGGGTATAAACTTCCCTCTTTCATCCTCAACTTTAGGATCAATCATTGTACGATAACATTAGGAGTAGTGTTAGGCTAGTCTCCCTTAGTTATTTTGTTTCTTTTTTCCTTTCTTTACATTCTTGCATCTTAAAACTAAAACTTCTTCTTGGCAAACCATAAAACATCTCTAATAAACTTAAATCCTTCTTCAAGGTAGAAAATACAAACCAATCTTATTTGTTTGTGCGCCTCTTGACTTTGTTTTTAAACCTGGATTATTGATGTTTTGCCATCCTTACCATGACATGTTGTTATCTTTTAGTCGATGTTTCGCCATCACATATTTGTTTGAAGTCGACGTTTCGCCATTGCACATGTTTGTTATCCTACTTTGATTCTCAATATCATAGTAGGTGTGATATTTTATCATTTGGTTTATTGATGTTCTGCCGTCCTTACCATGACATGTTGTTATCTTTTAGCCGATGCTTCACCATCGCATATTTGTTTGAAGCCGATGTTTCGCCATCGCACATATTTGTTATCCTACTTTGATTCTCAATATCATTGTCAGGTGTGATGTTTTATCATTTGGTTTTTTGATGTTTCGCCATCTTTGCCATGTTATGTTCCTATCTCTTAGTCGATGTTTCACCATCACACATTATTTTAGCCGGTGTTTCGCCATCGCACATGTTTGTTATCCTACTTCAATTTTCAATATCATTGTCAGGTGTAATGTTTCATCATCCTGTCTAATATTTTGCTATCATGCTGGCGTTTTATTGCCTTATCTGAGTTTGTGTTGCCATTCGATGTCTTGTCATATGTTCTTGCTATTTTATCATCGTTGTTGACATTTTTGTTGTTCTATCTGATGTTTTGCCATCTTGATTGTTGCTTTTATCTTCTTAACTAAAAAAAACACAAACCAACCAAAAATATATGAGCCAAACTATGACTTCTCTGATTCCTTAAAAGGGATACGTAGGCATTGGGGTAGGGCCCAAGCGAGCACAACTTTTTATTTTCCCTACATTATTTTCTCTTTTCTTTTGCATGCATTCCCCCTTTGCATTTTCTTTTAGCTATTAAGCTTTAGATATAGATTTTCGCACCCATTAGATTAAAAAACAAGAGTGGATATCATAGAGTACTCTCGGTCGCAAGACCATGACTTCTCCCTCTTCAGGTTTTCTTGATGTTTACCTTTCCCTTTCGACGGGATAAAAGATGTTCAGTGGCGACTTCATTGATATTTCATATATATGATGACGGTTCGACCGATTGTTTCAGGTGCATGTATGCGCGCTAGCCTTTGTTACACTAGATCTGTAAAAAAAATGTTGGAAAAAATAAAGATGCAGGACCTGGGTATCGAACCCAGGTCTTTCCCCTTAATTTGAACCTTCCCCTAATTCGAACCCCTTGTGTTCGAATTTGGGTTGTTTTGGCTTGAAACTGCCTGTATCATGAGCTTCAGAGGCAAATTCAGATCATGCACTTCGATAGCATGATCTTATTCCTGCATGTTATCTTACATGTGGTATGTTCATATAAACGCAAACAACATTAGCAGTGCAAATATGCAAATAATATGTATTCAAATGGCCTGGAAATATACTTTTGATTTTGTAAATCCTTACCAACTGGAGATGCTTCGATCTGTGAACCTGGGCGTGGATTTGCTAGCGTAAGGGCTTGGGAGGCTTCCTGGGAGCTTGCAAAGCTGGTTTGGTATTTAGGCCACTTATGAGATTTTTGAGTTTTTTCCTCAGGAAACTTCTTGTGTGTCTGGGAAATGTTTTGTGCCCGGAGGCAATGTTTCGTCTGTAGGCAATACGTGTGTCTGGACCATTGATAAACAATCCTCTCTTGTATTTATAGGGGTGCAGTGATGAACGAAAATGGCAAGAATCAGCCACTAACCATGGCTTTGAATGCAGAATCGAAAGTCTTAAAAGGTTTCCATTATTGATGATTTTCTACCATTTTGGGTTTTTGAGTGAACCTGGACAGGTTTCACTCCCACATCTTGACTTTTAGAATGCTCCCAAGTTTTGTTCTTCGATGGTTATGAGTTCTAATTCGAATGGTCCAAGGCCTCATCATTGTGCCTTCTTAGATTGAGCCACTATCTTCTTGAAAACTATCCAATTAGCCCAATCGAACAGTTCTATTGTCCCTTTCGAATCTCTTTTCCTTCAATCAGACCAATCGAAGCATCACCTCTTTCATCTTATCCTGTCGAAGCTTCGTTTTGCTCAATTTGAATACTTCTTCATCGTGGCCTGTCGAAGCTTCATTTTGTCCTTTACTTTGAACATAGTAGTGTAGGTGATCCTTCGATACTAACTCCCACCCCTTGCTTATGCCTACAAAAATATCTTTCTTGTTGATCACTAGTTCACCTTTGATTGGTGAATATTGCTTATATGTGCCAATCAAAGAATGAATTATGAGCACCAAGCCTATACTTTGATTACCAACTCGTTCCTTGCCTGTTCAGGCACATGCCTGAGACACATTGATCCCAAAACTCAAAGATGACTCATATTTGGCTGCTTCGTCTCTAACTATCCTTCGATCATGCCATGTTTAAAAATGGAATGTCCTTTGAACCAATAGATTTCCATGTGTTTCATTGGATAAGATAAGAGCTTTTTGAATTCGAAATATTCTTCTTTTTGAAGCGCCCATTCAAGAATCATGTCAATCGAAAGGTGTCTTTCTTGTAACGCTTCGAATGGCTTACATCTCCATGTTCAAAAATGAACCTTTTGATGGCGCTCATTACCAGTTCTCCCAATTGAAGGCTTCATAAAATCCTTCTCACACTTTCCTTCTAACTAGCCCTCCTTCGATCTTAGTGTTTCGTTGGGCATTAAATTAGACTGCATACTGATGTCGAAGCTGCTTCGATCCAAAAGCCCTTAGGCATATTTTCAGCCTTCGACCTACATTTTGTCATGTACACTTCTTTTTCTTCTTTCAGCCGTGCTATTATGCTGAGGCATATAGGGTGCCCTAGAAATCATTTGAAGCTCTGGAACTCACACATCTTGGTGAAAAGTGAAATTAGTTGAAAGGCCATTGCTTAGGAGGAGAATTTATCTGATCAATTCTTTGTCAACCTTGAGCAATTAGGGACCTCAATGAGTATGCCTTGAATAAAAATGGGAGGGAAAATTTTGGGGTACAACAGCTGCCCCTGTTCAATCTTCTTAAACCTGAAGATGTAATTGGCTTGTCTGCATTTCGTGATCTGAAGGTGGGAGATGATTGAACATTAGAATGCCCGAAAATTTTCACTTGCGTGAAGTAACGCTATTGGTTGATGATGTTAAGAATGGTCTTACAAATGCCATTTGAAGAAGATGACTGAGAGTTGTCAGAGATGGGCTAAAAGATGCCATCCAGATGTTGACTTTATAAGAGGTCTCTTTATGGGAATTCTTGTTCCTATTGTCTGAGGAGGACTCCATTGGAGAATGTTAATTCATGTTGTTCTCCTGCTTAAGGAAAACTCTATGGGGAATAGAGTCTAGGAACTTTAGTTATCCATGGCTCTACTGAGGTGTTATCTATGTATTAGAGAGATGAACGTTAGCTATTTTCTGGATGAAATCCAGGATTCACATTAACTTGCTTGGGAGAATGAAATTAACTGCATCTGGAAATGTATTAGAAGGAGCCTGTGTAGGGCTGCTTCAGGATGAGTCCGTGTTAGACTTCATCTGGAGATAAATGAGAAAGAGCCTGTGTAAGGATGCTTCAGGATGAGTTCGTGTTAAACTGCATCTGAAAATTGCGAGAAGGAATCTGTGTAAGATTGCTTCAGTATGAGCTCGTGTAAAGCTGCATCTGGAGAGAAGGAACTTGTGTAATATTGATTCAAGATGAGCCCGTGTAAAGCTGAATCTGGAGAGATGTGAGAAGGATCCTATGCAAGATTGCTTCAAGATAAGCCCGTGTAAAGCTGCATCTGGAGCGAAGGAACCCGTGCTTCATCTGGTCGTGTAGATAGTCACCCCGTCTTGTTTCTGGAATTGATCCACAATCAGTTGTTCATAGATAGTTGTCCTGTCTTGTTTTAGGTATTAATATGGAACTTACTTTTGTTGGTCGTTGAGATAGTTGCCCTATCTTGTTTTAGGAATTAATCTCTGACTAATTTGAGAAAGAAAGATAGTTTCCCCGTCTTGTTTCGAGAGTTAATCTCCAATCTTCTCATGTAGATAGTTGTCATGTCTGGTTTCAGGTATTAATCTATAATCAGTTGTTCACAGATAGTTGTCATGTCTTGTTTCAGGTATTAATCTGGAATTTACTTTTGTTGATCATTAAGATAGTTACCCTGTCTTGTTTCAGGAATTAATCTCTGACCTATTTGAGAAAGAAAGATAGTTTCCCCTTCTTGTTTCGGGAGTTAATCTTCAATCTGCTCATGTAGATAGTTGTCCTGTCTGGTTTTAGGTATTAATCTACAATCAGTTGTTCACAAATAGTTGTCCTGTCTTGTTTCAGGTATTAATCTGGAACTGATGTATTTGTTGGTAAACCCGTCCTGCTCTGGGAGATCATACCACTTGGTCACGTAGATAGTTTTCCCGTCTGGTTTTAGGCATTAATCTTTGACCTGATATGCATAAATTGGTAGTATTCGTGTGTTGATCTTTCCTGAAAAGGTAAAGAGTTAGTTATATATAATATCATGATGCATGAAGTGCATTGGGTAATGATGTTCTCAAAATAAATGAGATTGTGATATATGTATTTGTGCTGCATATGCTACGACGCTTGTAAAATGATGTATGAATGCAATGTACGAACGTATCAGTTGTTCTATTGCTGTGTTGTTGAACTAGGGAAAATAAATCATGATTGTTGTTGGGGATGAAGAATGTAAGTCTTCAAATTCTGTTAAAATTGAAATGTTGGGAGACAGATTTCTGTTGTTAGAGAAATAAACTCTGTTGGGGAAGGGAAACTCCATAAACCGCTTGGGGATTTTTATGAAACCCTTATTGGGAAACCCAAGAAGCTTGTGAACCAGGCTAGGGAATTCTTTGAGATGTCGGGTAAGTAATTGGAAATTTTTGCTCCGCTGGGGATATAAGAACACCTGACATCATTAGGTTGTATACTGAGGATATGGAAATGACTTTATAGTAGGATGCCGCTGCCACTGTACCGCTGGAGAAAGTATCTACGGGGATTTGCAAAGGGCCTTTAGACATTGTCTCGTTTCTTAAAGCCACTAGTAACTATATTACTATTTTTTACGCGTGTATTTGTAAACGGTAATCACATTCAAATGCATATGTTAAAAAATAATCGTTGGACGTTTTTGCAAACAAAACAGAAAGATAAAAAACAAATAGTTTTGCACTTTCAAAGAGATAGTTTTTGTATTAATTTGATTAAGCATTTTTTGTACAAGGAGACGAACATCCTAGTAAGAGGATGTTGTCGTAAGAATGAAAACTATACAAAATAATATACAAAGAAAAACAGCTATGTGAAATAATCCCATTGGTTTCCCATTCTGCTATTGCACTTATGTCTTTGAGCGCCTCATCTCTTTTACTGCTTGTCCGAAGCTGACTGGATTGATTAGTACCATTTGAGCTTGATAGTTGTTGTCGAAGATTGGATGTAAGGTGATCCAACAGGACATAGTTATACACTTTGAATCCCTAAATTTTTCCTGGACCTCCCTTTCGAGTTTTCAGTACACCGGGATTTGTTTTTAAACCTGGATTATTGATGTTTTTCCATCCTTACCATGACATGTTATTATCTTTTAGTTGATGCTTCGCCATCGCATATTTGTTTGAAGTCGATGTTTCGCCATCGCACATGTTTGTTATCCTACTTTGATTCTCAATATCATAGTAGGTGTGATGTTTTATTATTTGGTTTATTGATGTTGTGCCATCCTTACCATGACATGTTGTTATCTTTTAGCCGATGCTTTGCCATCGCATATTTGTTTGAAGCCGATGTTTCGCCATCACACATGTTTGTTATCCTACTTTGATTCTCAATATCATTATCAGGTGTGATGTTTTATCATTTGGTTTATTGATGTTTCGCCATCTTTGCCATGTTATCTTCTTATCTCTTAGCCGATGTTTTGCCATCGCACATTATTTTAGACGGTGTTTCGCCATCACACATATTTGTTATCCTACTTCGATTTTCAATATCATTGTTAGGTGTAATGTTTCATCATCCTGTCTGATATTTTGCTATCATGCTGGCGTTTTATCGCCTTATCTGAGTTTGTATTGCCATGCGATGTCTTGTCATATCTTCTTTCTATTTTAACATCATTGTTGATATTTTTGTCGTTCTATCTGATGTTTTCCATCTTGATTGTTGCATTTATCTTATTAACTAAAAAAACATAAACCAACCAAAAATATATGAGCCGAACTACGACTGCTCTGATTCCTTAAAAGGTATACGTAGGCATTGGGGTAGGGCCCAGGCAAGCACAAATTTTATTTTCCCTACATTAATTTCTCTTTTCTTTTGCATGCATTCCCCCTTAGTAGTTTCTTTTAACTATTAAGCTTTAGATATAGATTTTTGCACCCATTATATTAGACAACAAGAGTGGATACCGTAGAGTACTATGGGCGTGTGGGGTGCTAATACCTTCCCCTCACGTAACAGACTCCCTTACCCGATCTCTCGGTCGCAAGACCGTGACTTGTCCCTCTTCAGGTTTTCTCTGATGACAGTTCAAGCGGTTGTTTTAGCTGGCGACTTCACTAGGGACATGGCAGACCAATTGTTGGTCTATCCCAGAGTCGATCCTAGATCTTGTTTGTTTTCTTTTTAGGTGTTTATTTTACCGCTTTGCATGTTTATCTGTTTGCATTGCATCCTATGTGTGCTTTATTTTTTGCATACTGGATTTGGCTGGACTGTTTGGATTCTAGTTTTCTTGGTGGATGGGTTGTTCCATGAGATAAAAGGCCCCATACCTAGGCTATGAGTGAATTCCGTAGGAACTAGGAATAGAGTGGCCATGGCGGCTATGAGTCGTATGTCTTGTAGACCCGACCATGAGACCCATGATTTTAGAGGATGCTCGGATAGGTGTTATCGTATGATAATACCAACAGATGAGCTCTTGTACTCTGATTTGGCCTTTGACCTTACCACGACCTAGTTTTCACCTGTGAGTATGGCGGGAAAACTTTTCTTATAGGTACAGGTACTGTTGGTGACTTTGTGTTTTGATGGTGACTCGGGTTCCCCTGGTAGTTTCCAAGCTATGTGATATTGAGTTGTGTTATTATATATAATGGTCCAACCATTATCTAGTGTGGAAACTTTGATCCTGTCATGTCACATTATAGCATATTTATTTCAAAAAAATGGTATAAAAAATAACTAGCATGTGCATGTCATTTTCCAGGGACATTTAAGAGTATTCTTTCCATCAGAAATGGCCGACTTCCCGACATATGAGTTTGATTCAGTTGATGTCAAAGAACCCACTAGGCATACATTCTCTTACTGGATTCCTACTATTGATGTGTCCGAGCTGAAGAGGTTGAGTTCTTATCTGAAGGGTGATATTCTAAAAAAATTTAACAGGGACTATGGCAATTTGTTATTAATCCTCAATTTCTATGACAAGGAATTACGATGTTTTACTTTTCAAGACTATCAACTGGTTCCCACGCTAGAAGAATACTCATATCTTCTTAATATCAAGTTTTCCAATGAAGCACCTTTTTCCCAAGTGACGGAGAAGTTGAAGTTCGAAGTTATTGCTGAAACCCTTCGTTTGAGTTGGAAATAGGTGAAAGACAAATGGAAATCGAGTAAAGATACTACGGGGTTTTATTTGGATTTCTTAGTAAAGAAAGCTGAAGAATGGTCAAAGAAAGGGAATTAGAGTGACTTTAGCATTTTGTTTGCTCTCACGATATATGGTATCATTCTCTTTCCTCATAAAAGAAACTTTATGGATTTGGCGGCTATTAGTGTTTTTAGATATAAGAACCCGATACCGACACTTTTGGCAGACACCCTTTACACTATTCACTTCAGACATGGAAAAGGAGGTAATGTTAGCTTGTGTCATTTAATGTTGTATCAGTGGTTTAAGTTGCACCTACCAGTAGGTGGCCCTTTCGTGGACAAGAGGCATTCTCTCTAATGGTCTTCATGGTCTGTCAACCTCACTTCATTCGATATCGGGTTGAATTATGTCATGGGAGAGGTACGAAGTATCATCACTAGCTGTGGAGATTTCCGTAATACTCCCCTCATAGGAACTAAGGGGTGTATCAACTATAAACCTCTGCTTGCTTACCGAAAGTTGGGGTATGCAATGAATGGACCACCAAAAGATGAAGAAGTGACTGAATCAATATATTTTGATAGAGGAAGTAATCATGAGATGTTAAAAAGAATGATGAGTGCTTGGAAGAGAATTCACAAGAAGGATATGACTACTTTGAGCAAAAAGGTTCCTATTTCTAGGGTTCCTTACTTGTAATGGATTAAAGACAGGGTTAATACTCTACAATTACCATTTGAAAGATAAAGTCCTTTATGTGAGCAACCTCCCGTTGTTTTGAGTGATATTGTACCAACTGAGATTTTCACCCAAGTTCATGTCGAGAACATTCAACTTCATGCAAAAGATCGTGAGGCGGGGAAGAATTCTATTGGGTAGATCAAGAGAGGGCTGAATTAGCTCACAAACTCAAGGAAGCTCAGGGAGAAACTTCTGACGTAACAAGGTTTAGGAAGAGGTCTCATGCTGAGATGGAAGAAGAGTTGAATAAGAAGCAGCGGGAGTGTCAAAAACTTCTGGCATCTGAGAGTAGCTACAAGAAGAAGATTTAAAATCTGGAGAAACAACTCAAAGACAAGGATGCTCAGATTGAGAAGGAGGTAGCCCAGAGTCGTGCTGTGAAGGATCAGTTCTGAGAAAGTAAAGTACTTACATCATAACTTTTGAAGGAAAAAGCCAGACTCGAAGAATATTGTCAACATCTTGAAGTGTGTCTTGTTCTGGAGATTTAGTCTTACTATTTACCTTTGATGTATTCGTCACCCCCGGAATTGTTGGAGGGAACCATTTTTATACTCAGTTGTTGTTATGTCTACTTTGAAACACGTGTTTTGTTGTTTAGTGTCACACTTTTAACTATATGGAATCAGTTAAACATCATATTTTTCTTATGAATGAATGAAATATTGTTTTGTCGTTATTCCTTTTTCATTGATTGAACATTTATCTGGTTGCACGCCATGATTGATGGTCAAAAGGACTCTTGGATACCTAAAAATGACAAACATATCATGCATATCCTGCATGTCATAGCATGAGAGGTTATCTCAAGATGGTTTTCTTATTATCCTGCTTTTCTTATTTGGAATTCAAGACGACTACTCACCTTTATTCCACCAGAAACAATTTGCCAAGATAGATGGAACAAGTCCGAGCTGAACTTGGTGAAATTAGAGCCTAGATGGCTACTCAAATGACCCACTTCATGGAGGTTATCACCAATGTGAATCGCTGACAGGAGGAGTTGGCTGCCATTGTCAACAATCAACGCCGTTATCCAGTGGATGGTCGAAATCAAGCGCTCTATTAGGAAATTTCTGTAGGACTGGGGGATGTACAAGATCAGCCCGTCGGGAATTTCCACGGGTCACCTGATAATCCTTTTCTGCGCAACATGGGACAATTTCCCCCGTTTCCAGGATCTCGCCTTGTGGGGAGCAGAAGAGATAATCAGGGCAGTGTAAGGAACTATCAGGAATAGGATTATGACTATGATCAGGATGAAGATCATCTTTCTGTTCGGCATTCTGAGCGGAGGTTCAGGTTGAGGATATAAGGTATCACTTGTTGGAAGAACGTTTGAAGGTTATGGAAGGGCAAGGAGTCCTTGGTATGGATGCTAATGATCTTGGGTTATTATCTGGGGTGAAAGTTCCTCCAAAGTTCAAACCACCTGTGTTTGAAAAGTACAACAGTTCGTCATGTCTCGTTACTCATGCAACTGCTTATTTTCGAAAGATGTCGGTGCATACCGAGGATCAGGGGCTCTTGATTCTTTCCTTCCAGGATAGCCTATCTGGGGCATCCCTGGAGTGATACATGAGGTTGGAGAATACCCACATTCGTTGCTGGAATGGTCTTGCTCAGGCTTTTATCAAACATTATCAGTATAACGTGGATATGGCGCCTAATCGCACTCAGTTACAGAATTTGTCACAAGGACCAAAAGAATATTTCAAGGAATATGCTCAGAAGTGGCGTGAGTTGGCTGCGAGGGTTCAACCTCCACTAATGGAGAGAGAACTCATTGATATATTCATGAGTACCTTGCAAGGGCCATTTTATGAGCACATGATAGGAAGTTATTCAACAGGATTTGCGGACTTGGTTATGGCTGGTGAAAGAATTGAGGTGGGTCTGAAATTGGGGAAAATTCAGATTGGAGATTCTAGTGGCTCATCAGAGGGTGGTAAGAAACCATTCAATACTTACCCTAAGAAAAGGGAAGGCGACACAAGTGCAGTTTACTCTCCTAGAGGAATAAGAGAGGATCGTCAACACCAACAAATCAATGTTGTTTTTATTCCTGTTAATGCTCCTCCACAACAGATACAGAATCTGACACCTCAACAACAAAGATAGCAAGATGCTCCCCGTTAGTATAATAATCAACAACAGAGATAGCCGAGAAAATTTGATCCCTTACTAATATCTCTCACTAAAGCACTCCACTATTTGCTCGATTTGAAATTGATCAATTTGAGAAATATGCCACCATCCACCGGAAGACTTCCTCATAACTATGATGCTAATGCAATATGTGAACTCCATTCTGGAGGAGTTGGTCATTCTACTGATAATTGTTTTGCGTTAAAGTGCAAAGTACAAGACTTATTAGATTCCAAGGCAATTGAGTTTACTCCAGCGACTGGTCCGAATGTAGTCCAGAACCCAATGCCTATGCATGGAGGGGGTGTTGTTAATATGATTGATGGTAGTGGAGAAATTCTGAATTTAGTCATGAATGTTGAACAAGTAACTACTGCATTGTGGTGCGTTAAGAGGTATTTGATTGACAACTTTATTTTCCCGGGCTATGCTTCAGACTGTGCCAAGTGTAGAGAGCAACCGAAGGGCTGTGATGATTTGAAAGCTAGCATCCAATTGATGATGGATGAGGGTTCCCTACAATTAAACAGAAGACCAAGATGTCAAAAGGTTACCGAGGAGGATGTTGTTGTGGTGTCTATTTCTTACACCCATGTGCGCATTCCTACCCCATCTAGGGCGCCTCCTTTGATGATTACAGTACCTGGACCTATGTCGTATACTAGTGAGAAGGCCATCCCATGGCATTATGGTGCTGATGTTTATTACCATGGGGTGAAGCAAGAGGCAAATCCTGGTCCTTCCAAGAAAGAATGTATTGAAGACAATGTAGGGGATGTTCATAATTTCTTTGGCGTGGGTCGAATGACTAGAAGCGGGAGCATTTTTTGTCCTTCCAATGTACAAGATGTGACAGATGCCTCTGCAAGAGAAAAAGGAAAACAACAGGTAACGATTGGTAATCTGAGAGTTACACCAGCCAATGTGACTCAGCTAGATCCAATGCCAGAAGCTTCCTCAGTTTCTGATGAAGTTGAGGAGTTGATGCGAATTATCAAGAAGGGTGATTATAGCATAATTGATCATCTAAGCCATACCCCTTCTAATATGTCTATATTGTATTTGTTGATTTATTCAGAACCTCACAAATGCTTTGATAAAGTTGTTAAAGAATGCATTCGTGCCGCACGAGATAACAATCAATCAGTTCGAGAATGTTTGTGCTAACATATCTACTGGGAACAGTTTGGGCTTAACATATTTTGATCTTCCTCCAGAAGGGAGAGATCATAACAAAGTGTTACATATTTCTATAGAGTGCAGGGGCACTACTCTATCTCGAGTTTTGGTGGATACATGGTCGTCTTTGAATGTACTACCCAAGTCAGCATTAATGAAAATTGATTATTCATGCATGGAGTTACGTCCTAGAGATTTAATGGTAAAAGCCTTTGCTGGGTCTCGAAGAGCAGTATTTGGGGAGGTGGAATTACCTATCAAGGTGGGTCCTCGCACTTTCAATGCTATTTTCTTTGTGATGGACATATAGCCAGCGTAGTGTTGTTTCTTGGGGCGACCGTGGATTCACAAGGCAGGGGCAGTCACCTCTACTCTTCACCAAAAGCTAAAATATCCTACAGAGGGAAAAGTGATAATTGTATGCGGCGAGGAAGAGTATATTGTGAGTCATTTGACATCATTCCACTATGTTGAAGTTGAAGGTGAAATACACGAGACTCCATTTCAGGCGTTTGAGACAGTTCATGCAGTCAATTTTCCTCCCCCAGAACAGAAAAAGAAGTCGGAAAATGTCATGTCTTCTCTCAGGGAGGCTAGAGTGGTGGTAGAGAATGGCAACCCTGAAGGTTGGGGTCGAGTGTTGGATGTTACCCCAAAATTCAACAAATTCGGTCTTGGTTACATCCCGGTCTGCAAAATGCAACTTCCAAAGCTTCTGGTTTATCTACTCCTGTGAGATTCTCCCGTCCTAATTCTACTCAATAAGGATGCACCAATTCAATTGGTGACGATAGGGCTGATGGATACAATATTGAAGATTGGATCCGTATAAGCATTTCAGGCCAAGCGCTCAACAATTGGACTTCTGTGGATGTTATCCAAGTTTCAAGCGTTGAAGAGTAATTTTTCTTGTTTTCTTTTATTATCATATCATAATTCATACGCTTTTCCCAAGGCGTAGTGGATCATTTGTGTAGGGCCACCATGTTTATTTTCAAAAGTTTGTCATAAATAAAGGACGTTTTTGCATTCAAAAATCTTGTCCCATTCTTTTCTTTTTATTTTATTTTCTTTTAAATGGAAATGTTTCCCTTTTCACACACCATCACTAAAACACAAAAATAACGTTTATGCAGATGCACTGCCACCACGGATTATATTAATAATGACTCCGCTATCGCGCACTATGATTTTGACAAACCGATTTATCAAGCTGAAGAAGAGGCATATGAGGATTGTGATCTTCCTGAAGAATTAGCAAGATTATTAAAATAAGAAGAGAAAGTTATCTAGCTGAATCAAGAGGTAATTGAGGTGTGAATATTGGCACAGAAGAGGTAAGAAGAGAAGTCAACATAGGGGCATATCTCGAGGAAAGTATGAAAGTCAGATTAATTGAGCTACTTCGAGAATATTCTGATATCTTTTCTTGGTCTTATAAAGACATGCCAGGTTTGGATACAAATACTGTGGTGAATTGACTACTGCTCAAAGAAGGTTGCTCCCCTGTCAAGCAAAAGCTCCAAAGAACTCATCCTGAGATGTCCAAGAATATTAAAGAAGAAGTTCAGAAACAGTTTGATGCGAATTTCTTAAAAGTCATCAATTATCCGCCATGGATTGCAAATATTGTGCATGTGCCCAAGAAATACGGTAAGGTCAGGATGTGCATGGATTATAGGGATTTAAACATATCTAGCCCTAAGGATGATTTCCCTCTTCCTCATATTGATGTGTTGGTCGATAATACTGCTCACTCTAAAGTGTTTTCCTTCATGGACGGCTTTTTGGGTTACAATCAAATTAAAATGGCTTCGGAGGATATGGAGAAGACAAAATTTATCATGCCTTGGGGAACCTTTTGCTATAAGGTGATGCCGTTTGGTTTGCAAAATGCTGGGGCAACATATCAGCGTGCCATGGTTACTCTCTTTCATGATATGATTCACAAGGAGACTGAGGTATATGTGGACGATATGATTTCTAAGTCTGACACGAAGAGGAGCATTTGGTTCATCTGGAGAAGTTGTTTGAGATATTGAGGCAATTCCTGTTGAGGCTGAATCCTAATAAATGCACCTTTGGGGTGAGGCCCGACAAGTTATTGGGATTTATTGTAAGTGAAAAAGGCATCTAGGTTGACCCAGCTAAAGTGAAGGCGATACAAGAATTGCCCGAACCAAAAACAGAAAAGGAAGTCTGTGGTTTCTTGGGGAGGCTAAAATACATTTCTAGGTTTATTTCTCATCTCACGGCCACAGGTGAACCTTTGTTCAGATTGTTAAAGGAAAATCAGACCGTAAGATGGAATGAAGATTGTCAGAAGGCTTTTGACAAAATAAATAAGTATTTGTAGGAACCTCCGATACTCATGCCGCCGGTGGAAGGAAAGCCACTAATCATGTATATAACTGTGTTGGAAAACTCTATGGGTTGTGTCCTCGGTCATAATGACGAGACAGGGAAGAAATAACAAGCCATTTATTACTTGAGTAAGAATTTTACGGAGTGCGAGTCAAGGTACTAATTGCTGGAAAAAACTTGTTGTGCGCTTGCTTGGGCCGCCAGATGCTTAAGGCAATACATGTTAACTCACACCACCTACTTAATATCAAAAATGGATCCAATCAAGTACATTTTTTAGTAGCCGACACTTACAGGCAGGGTAGCCCGTTGGCAGATGATACTCACTGAATATGATATCCAGTACACTATGCAAAAGGCGATCAAAGGTAGTATATTAGCCGATCATCTTGCTCATCATCCCATGGACGATTATGAACCGATGAAGTTTGACTTTCCAGACGAGGAAATAGTGTACATTCGAGATTGTAATATACCAAGCCCATATGAAGGAACCGAGCTAGGATCACGTTGGACACTTGTGTTCGACGGTGCCTCCAATGCCATGGGCAACGTTGTCAGAGCTATTATTACTTCCCCTGAAGGATTCCACATTCCTTTCACGGCTCGTATTTGCTTCGATTGTACTAACAATATGGCCAAATATGAAGCTTGCATTTATGGCATTGAAGCAGCAATCGACTTGTGGATCAAATATTTGAAAGTTTACAGGGATTCCAATCTTGTTATCATCCAGATTAATGGAGATTAGGAGACTCGTCATCAGAACCTGATTCCCTATCGCGAGCATGTTATGAGGTTGATTCTGTACTTCGAAGAGATCACGTTCGAACACATTTCCAAGGAAGAGAACAATTTAGCTGATGCACTGGCAACTTTGTCTTCCATGTTCAAAGGTAATTGGGCTAACGAAGCACCTTCCATTACCATCAGAAGGTTGGATGAGCCAGCTTTTTACTTTGAAGCCAATTTGCAATCAGACGATAAACCTTGGTTTTATGATATCAAAATATAAGAAGTTCTTGAGAATATTTTCGGCAAAGTTCTTTCTCAATGGTGGTTTGTTGTATAAGAGGCATCATGATGGTTTACTGCTCAGATGCATTGACAAAAGAGAAGAAGCTAGAATAATTGAAGAGATACATGAGGGTGATTTCGGGACTCACTCCAGTGGGCATACCATGGCCAAAAAGATTTTGCGAGCTGGTTATTATTGGTCCACCATGGAGACTGACTGTTATAATAATGTACGAATTTTTCACAAATGTCAAGTCTATGCTGATAAGGTACATGTGTGGCCCGTACCACTGAATGTCTTGACTTCCCCTTGGCCGTTCGCGATGTGGGGAATTGATATGATTGGAAAGATTTAACCGATTGCATCCAACGGACACCGTTTCATTCTGGTTGCCATTGATTATTTCACTAAGTGGGTCGAAGCCGCATCTTATGCCAATGTCACCTAGCAAGTGGTAACTTGGTTCATTAAGCACAATATTATCTGTCGTTACATAGTGCCCGAGAAGATCATCACCGACAATGGGTCCAATTTGAACAACAAAATGATGAAGGAGCTTTGTAAGTCCTTTAAAATCAAGCATCATAACTCTTCCCCGTATCGGCCAAAGATGAACGGCACTGTCGAAGAGGCCAATAAGAACATCAAGAAGATTGTACAGAAGATGGTAGTAACCTATAAAGATTGGCACGAGATGCTTCCCTTTGCTCTACATGGTTATCGTACCACTGTGTGTACTTCAACTGGGGTAACCCCATTTTCCTTGGTCTACGTTATGGAAGCATTGTTACATGTAGAAATTAAAATTCCTTCTCTTAGAATCATGAGGGATGTTGAGATTAATGAAGGCGAATGGGTGCAGAATCGGCTGGATCAGTTAGAACTTATCAATGAGAAGAGGTTGATAGTTGTGTGTCATGGTTAGGTATATCAGTAAAGGATGAGGAAAGCTTTTGAAAAAAAGGTGTGGCCCCAGTATTACAAGCCAGGTGACCTTGTGCTCAAGAGGATAATTCTTCCCCAGGGGGATCCCAGAGGCAAGTGGACTCTGACTTATGAAGGACCATTCGTGGTCAGAAAAGTTTTCTCTGGTGGAGCAATGATGCTCGCAACCATGGATGAAGAATACTTTCCTCTTCCTGTAAATGCTGACATAGTTAAAAAATACTTTGCATAAAAAAAAGAGAACCTCACTAAGTTGAAAACCCGAAAGGGAGGCTTAGGCAAAAAGAGGGTGTCCTGGTGAATCGAAAACCCAAAAGGGAGATTCAAGCAAAAGTTAGGGACTTAAAGAAAATGATTGCGCTCAACATGATTTCCTTTGTTTCTCTCTTTCAGTCACCTGGCAGAGGTTCAGATCTAATCCAAGACAATTGTGTCAAAAGTAGGAAGACGAAGGTGTTAAAGTCATAAGAGTCAGAACTTGATGGATATCTGTATTTGCATTGCCATTTGTAAACACTTGTTTGTTTTGATTTTGCATTTAGCTACTCCCAAATGTAAATGCCTTTTTGACATGTTGATTTCTCAAATCAATAAAAGATCCTCTCTTATATGTTCACATAAACTCCTTTTTACTGTTTTGTTTGCAAAAACGTCCAATATTTTGATAAACATGTGCATATGAACATTGTTGGGCCTACATGAACATGATAATCTAAGTTATTGTTTCTTGAAATACGGATAATAAGTACAAATGTCATGCTATGCAAGGGGCATGTTAATTTTCTTCTTGTTGATACTCAACTGCTTTTCTTGGGGGTGCTTTGCTAAGTTTTTTCTTGGCCTCGTATTGGTGGCAAAGGTCTATCTCTTCCCCCTTTGAATGCTAATTTCTTCGAGGAAAAAAAACATTCGCAACTTCTCTTCATAATGTAGAGGTCGTGGGTCAGGATACGTACAGGATTGCAGAGCATCGTCCAGATTGACAAGTCTGGATGGAGACAATCCTCTTTCATGGTGGCATTTTTTTTCTCTGCTGCATTTTTATGTGTATCTTGATTGAATGATTTAACATTTTCTGCATGTAGGAACTTGTTTATTTTTTAATGTCAACCCTGATGCACTGAATATATTTGCCTTGAAGTGTTTTTTTTTTACTTAAACCATTCATTATCACTCTTTAAATGATTTTCTGGCATTTTAATACCAATTGTGCCAACTCTTTTGCCTAGTAAAAAGATTGGAGGAAGGGCGATATCTCTGATTGTATGCTTTTGAGTAGAACCTTGTTGACGATGTACATGCCTTATTTCAATTCCAAAACATTTGAGATATAAGGGAGATAGACCCTCGTTAACCCCTCTCAGCCTTTGCAGTAGGAGTTTCTATTTTGCATGGAAAAAAACCTTATTTTAACCCGGGGCATCGCATATGTTCAACTAATTTGATCAAGCTTTCAAATTTTAAAAGGAGTGTCCCATCTGAGGATCACCACACCTTATCCCTAACATTACGAGGTCAGGGAAAGATCAAAACCACAATGGTTATCTCCTGACAAAAAAATCCTAAGGTCGAGATCAAATCGATATAACAAAGGTTATCCCTCGCCGACCAAGGAATAAGGCAGTTACTCTCTTCCAGAAAATTCAAAAACTTAGAGTCACACGACTTGTTCAAATGGAAAGTATGAATAAGAAAGAAATAAAAAGCCCTGCTAAGTCACAACTTGAAAAAAAAGGGGTCTCATAGGCAAATGTTAGGGCATCCCGCTGGACATCCAAATCGAAGTTCAAAAGAATTTGTCCAGGAAAAAGTTAGGGAATGCGAAAATACCAAAAGCCTGAAAGGCAGAAAAGGATTATCCGATAAAATCTTCATCAAAAGAAATAAAAATCGTTTGTTCAAATAAAAAAAAGAAGAAAACAAAGGTTAAGTGACGAACGTGTCAAGGAATTTGTCTTGATTACTCAACCATTATGAACCCATTTTTAGAGATGAATGCTTGTGTCAAGTCAGCTGTACTTAGGAACGGAGAACATCATGAAGGGGGTGGGCACCAAATAATTTGAGCCTTAAATTGTTTTTCTAAAAACCCTGAACCAGGCCATGTTACAACCTTTAAAAAGTCCTAACTGAAACATGGGTTTAACTCAAAAGCATACTACAACAGGATAGTGCTTCCTAAACATGTGTTACATATATATGTTGGTATCTTATTGCCTGCATCATGTTTATTTTAAAGAAGAAAAGTTTTTGAAGTTGTGTACTCTAACTAAGTGATTCACTCACGACAGGGATGCAACATATTTTTCATTCAAGGTTTTCAATTTCAAGGTTTACGTAATTGTCGCATCAGGGTTGTTATTCCCATAATAAACATCCTTCTGCATATAAAACATTTGTTTCACATCAAAAAGAGCTTACACAATGAACATCAGTAAGGAGCTTAATGTTGTCAGGAGGGGAAGATTTGGCTTTTCTGTTGGACAGAGGCCATTCGTGTCATGAAAAGGATCTTTCCCTATCCCTATTGAAGTTTCGCTTCCCCAGTAGAGTTTTTGTTGCCCCAAAAATCTTTTTCAAGAGAAAGGCTTTGTGTTGAGACTTTAAGTTGGAAGATGTCTCGTATCCCCAATGGAGTTGTTTAAATGGGAACTCACATTCTGAATAAGTTTCAATTCTCTAGCGGAGTTGCCAATTAGAGATTTATCGTCCTGACTTCTCATTTCCCAGCTAATTTGTTTCTTGGGGCATCCCTATGTTAGGATCTCTCCTTATCCCCAGTAAAACTAATACTGTGTGGCTATCTGCATGATCCATCCAATGGTTGCATTCCAAAAGTTCAAAAATCTCCAACAAAATGCTCTTCGAAAGAGTTTTGTTTCCCTGGTGAAGTCCTGTTTCCTCAACAGAGCTTTGATCCCCCTGCAAAGGTTTTTACCACTCACGTCTGGTTTGTCATCTTGGTGTCATCCTCAACACGCCTGCGCGCTGTCTTTTCCAGAGATTATAGCCTTTCCCTGATCTTCTCCCATAATGTCCAATATTCATTTGGCATCCCTCTCCAGAAGCTACAATGTTGATATGATATTCTCTAGGAGTTTGCAATTTATTTTTGCAACTCCTCTCTGTGTTTGTAGCCCGTTTCTACCGGTTACTCATTTGTTACTCCCCACGGAGTCTCATCTCCTAAAGGGTTTCTCTCCACTGTTTCGGCAGGTTTTAGGTGTACGCCCTAATCACTTTTCTTTGGTTCAAGCTCATAGTTTCGTCTCCTCACCCGTGCATGAAATCCAGTTTCATCCTAGTACTAGTTCAGTTTCACCTAGCTAGTTATAAAGAGTCGAGTTTTGCCTCGTTTTTGTTTTCATACTTTGGACATTTATCAGTGTTTGTTTATTGAACCCTTTATCGGTTTTCGTTTACTGAGTCTCTTTGCGGTGTTTGTACTGCGTCCCTGGTCGAATTCAGTCTCTTTGTTCCTTGGATTCTTCTATCATTTTTCGTTATTGTTTATCCAGTGATCTGAGACCAGTAGGGTCTCTGAGAAACATGCGCTCTCATCACTTTGCTTTGGGTCGAGTTTCGATCTTGTCGCCTGTGCATGAAATCCAGTTTCATCCTGGTACTCATCTAGTTCAGTTTCGCCTAGCTAGTTATAATGAGTCGAGTTTCGCCTCGTTTTTGTTTTCATACCTTGGACATTTATCAGTGTTTGTTTACTAAACCCTTTATCGGTTTTCATTTACCAAGTCTTTTTGCGGTGTTTGTACTGCGTCCCTGGTTGAATTTAGTCTCCTTTGCTCCTTGGATTCTTCTATCAGTTTTCGTTACTGTTTCTCCATTGATCTGAGACCAGCAGGTGCTCTGAGAAACATGCACTCTCATCACTTTTGCTATGGGTCAAGTTTCGCCTCGTTATCCGTGCGTGAAATCCAGTTTTGTCCTGGTACTTATCTTGTTTAGTGTCGCCTAACTGGTTACTGGGTCGAGTTTCGTCTCGTTGTGTTCCTCACTCCTTGGATTCTTTCAGTTCCTTCATATTGTCTATCTTAGGTTGAGATTAGCAAGTGCTCCTAGAATCACGCACTCTAGCCACTTTGCACCGCGTACTTTTCCGGAGTTTAGTTTCTCCTATTCTCTTTAGTTTGAGTCTTATCTCTCCCCTTTTGTGATCCAGTTTTATCCTGGCTCATTTATTCTGAATTTTGGTGTCGTCTACTCTTCTAATATTTCTGTTTCAATTTTGTAAAAAAAAACTATTGCGTTACTGCTTCTTTATGACACTTGTCTTGGGGGGTTTTCTGATTGTAAATTATCGGGTTCTTTCGTATTCAATCATCTTCAACTCTGAACACTCGAAAGCTATCGCTTTTCTCGCTTATCTAGTTAAAGATAATTGAATAGGGGCAGCTTTTGCACCCCAAAATTTACCCTCTTGATTTAGGCTTATGTTTCATCATAAACATTATATTGCATTGCATTCATGCATTGTGTTGGGTTCAAAGTGCTTTGGTTATCAAGTTTTCCTCAAGCTTTGGAAGTTGATTGTATTGACAAGTTGCTCAAGTATAGCCTTTTCATCTAAACCTCTGGATCTTTCAAGCTCAGAAGTATCACATATCTTAAGATATGTTATCCACCTCATTGGATCATCAGAAGATTGAAGGTTGTGTTGATTATAAGGAGGATCACATCCTTTTGATTCATCACTTAAAATTAGGGTTTTGGTTGATCAAGGCTATTGATGAATGTGCAAGTCTTGATTTTTAAGCTACAACACCTCATGACATTTGAAATATCTTTGTACAAGAAGTTATCCAAGTTATCCAGAGGATTTGAAGTTTTGAAGATGATTCATCATTCTCCTAAGGTGTTGACAAAAAGTAGGGTTTGGGATTTCATCAGGATTTCTTGATAATTTTGATATGAAACTTTGTACATGGCCTCTATATATTTGTAAGATCATATGTTTGAAGTTTTGATCATCAATTTTGAAGAGAGGTCGATCAATTGATTCAAAAGGGGCAAAATGGTCATTTTGGCCAGAATCAGTCAAAGTCAAAGTTTACCAAGTGAACTTTTGGTCAACCATCAATTCAAGGGTGTATTTTTCATTTTCAAGTCCATTTTTATAATTAGATCAAGAATATTGAGGTTTAGATTGAAACTTGTTCATGAAGAAATCCTAAAAGTTTCTAAATTTGGAAAATGAATATCAAACTTTGAAAATTCATATTTTATTCATCTTTGATCAAAAAAATGCAAATGAAGTATGCTTGGAAAGATAATAGACAGCTCTTTCACATGATTCCATGTTTGATAACAATGATTGAAGTGGTGGTAAGTTATGAAACTTGGAAGTCACAAAATTATGGGTCATTTCTCAAAATTTGTGATTTTCATACCATATTTTGAAGGACTCAATGGAATCAAATGTGAGACCAACTGCCACAGGGTTGAAGAGATTTTCAAGACCTTTCCAAAGAGTGTTCATTTGTTTCAAAATTCAAAAATATGAGCAAGTTATGAGCTTTGAAATTTTGAGGCATTTTATTGAATTTTGACCAAGCAAGCAAAATGCAATTTCTTGAGAACTTGAGTTTCAGCCATTTCTTTTGTTTCTAATCAATCCCATGACCAATTTGTGACATGTTGGGGCCCATTACACTCACCATTTCGTGCCTCATATGGTATTGTACTTGTTTGATTGAAAAAATGATAAACATGCTCGATTTGGCAAATTCATCCATACTCTCATATTTCAAATAATCATGACGTGGCACTTTGAGGTTTTGTTTATGAGGTCATTTGGCTCATGAAATGCAAAGAAATGGAGAGAATGCACGGGCAAATTGCTGAGACCCATGTGCACTCATTGTTTGGCCAAATTTTCCAATCAGGCCCTCTAACAGCTTTGAGGACCAATTTCCTCTTCTAACCTTCTATAATTGCTCTATATAATTCCCTCTAAGCCTCATTTGCAAGGTACACACTCATCACTAGAAGAAATTCAGATCTAAAGTTTTCTGCTATTCTCTGAAGTTTCTGAAAATTCTGGAGATTCAATCGTGCATTCTTTAAATTCTTGGTGGAGACAACTTCGAGGAAGGGTGTAGATCAAGGATGCAGGGTTTATTCACATTTGTAACCAGGGAATAGTGATTTCAGTTTCCACATTGAGGTAATATTCTCAAACTTCGATTTGTCTCTTTTAACTTGATTTGATGAATCAATTCATGTTTATGATGTTCTAGCTGGCCAGACTATATGTCTGAGGTATTTGGTTTGCTTGATTGGAGCTCAATACGTGCTATGTGATTTTTCTACAACTTGTATATTCCATATTTTTAGCAACTTTGCTTGCGTGTTTCTTTTAGATCTCTGAATCATTAAGAATTCTATGAACATCATGAGATAGATGATAGTTTCAGCTTTAAATTGCACTTTGATTCATGGATTTTGGTTGAGAAATGAGCGTGTATGATGGATCTGAATATAGGCTCGTGACCTGTTTTGTTGAACACATTTTGATATGCTGGAGGTTAAAGACGAAGTGAGGTGGCGTGCTCTGATTGGTTTATTTGAATTCTTAATGCATTTCATATTATTTGATTTTAATTGATTTCTTCTGATTTTATTTTGTGATCAAAACACCTTTAAAAATTCCAAAACAATTACCATATGCTAGTATTACTTTCTAGTATTTTTCATATTTTTCTGGAATTTTTAAAAATCGTTTGATTGGTGAAACAAATTCGTGCATTAAATAATTTTGTTTAATTGATTTTTGCATACCTTTTTTTTGTTAATTTTTGTTTATGACCTTTCCTTTGTGCAAAAATTATGTAAAAAATATTTTGGACACTTTGATTAGCCCATTTTAGGATTATGAATTTTATTTTATAATTTTCTTTCTTTTAGTGGATTAATTAATTAATACGATTAAATTGATTCTTATGTTTTTGTCAATTATTTTAACCTTTCCCTTAATATAGAAAAATTCTACAAAAAATGTTTTAGACTCCTCAAATTACTTCAAAATTGATTCTGAAATTTGTTTGGTATTTTTCTCATTTTTTATCAGAAAAATTCATAAAACTTAAAAATAATATTCCTGAATTTGTGTAATTTTCTTGGAAATTTTAAAAATATTTTGATTGATTTTTAAAATTTGTAAGACTAATTAATTGTTTGTTGATATTTTTTATTTCTATTTTTTATTTTATTTTTATTTTTGACATTTTAGATGCAAAAATAATTAGGGCTTTGTTACTTACTTATCAAGTTTCCATTTCAAAATCAATTTGCCTTGAGTATTCAATTGAATTTAGTTCTTGTCTGAAGTTCATAGATGGCTTGAGAATCTAAAAATGATTTTTCTTGAATTAATTAACTTGGTTTGATATTTTTCCTCAAATCATTTTGAAAACTTCTCTAGTTTGACATTTTGGTCAACTAGTTTTGATGTTTGAAGCTTGTTTGACCCCCTCCTCATCTATATATGAACTTGAGACTTGCTTTCTAACTTCTACATATTTCAAGGATGTCATGGAAATTTTGGTTTGAATTATTAAAGTCCCTTTCTATTTTTGATGAATTTTCAAAGTGAAAGTGCCCAATTAATGTTGCATATCTTGTTGCAATTTGTTTGATGGCCAATGAACTTGTGTGAGGCCTATAATTTGGCATTTAGTGATCATATTGCTCCTGTTTCCTCACACTAATTCAAGTCAATCTTCTTTTTTTTCCCATAATTGGTTGATGAGCCCCCCTTTTTTTACATGTGCCTCCTAAATAATGATTCACTTCTTATTTTTACTTTGAGTTTTGAATTGTTGCCTTGAGGTCATCAAATGACCAATGATGACATGTTGAGGAATGATTTATCAAGGATAGTCTCATGAAGACTTGAGATCATTTGACCTTTAATGCTTGAACCATTTTCATCCATATATGAATCTGATGTTCTCTTCTTCTTTCCTTTTGAATCTTTGAGGTATATTGAATGCACACGTGCAACATATATTAGAATCCACATTTTAAACTCTTGATCACATCCTCATGTCATGTTAGGAGCTTGATTTCATTTTTCTTTTGGTTAGGTTTGAGCCTTCTAACTTTTTTTTTGCTTGAATTATTTTCCTTGGTAACTTGTGATCCAAGCTTTGTGATACATTTTTATGGTGCCCCCCTTTTGTTATGCTTGTGAACCATGATGAAGTGAATGAATATGGATGTGAAATATTTGCTACTGACTTCTAAAGTCTCTTGATTGTATTCTTTTCTAGCTCTTTTGATCCTTGATTGATATTTACTTGTCAATTCAACATGGTGATAAAAAGGAGCAACAGTCTTTTAGCTTTGACCTAATTGTTGCCTATGCCTATTTTATGTTTCTCATACCTAATTCTTTAATATCTACTATCATGATTTTCCATTGCCTTGTTATATCACCATCCATCCCTTTTTTGATTCATCACTTCTCTTTGAGATCACTAATTTGTCTGTTAAATGTTCGAGGTGCTCTGAGAAAGTTTTCCATTTTTGACTTGATGCTGTGGTGTTCCACTTTATTTGTGGAACACAATTGACTGTGCTTGCACCATCCTTGTTCTTTGCATATTTAGTGGTCCTTGCAGGATATATATGTGACTGTGATTAGCATACATCACCTGTGGGATATGTTCATATTTGAAAGTCTCGGTGCTTATATTTGATGGTGTGATTTCTGACTCGATTTATTTGTTGATGCCAACTTGCTTGAAGTTCTATGGGTTTCTTTTCCTCTTTCTCAGTTTCTACGGATGGTTATCCGTTTGGTATTGCACTATTGCCTTTTTACTATTTATGCTCTTTGTTGCTTTTTGTTTCATTATGGGACCTCTGTTGCTGATATATGTCAGGAGGCCCTCTGTTTTATTTAAAGACCTGTAGCAGGCATTCTGTACTTTGTTTGCTTTATGTGTTGTGTTTGTGTTTATTTCCTCAGTTGTTGATCGATGAGTCACTCAATTTAGAAATTGAGATCACGACTTCGCTCTCAATGCATGTTCCCTATAGGATTTTATTGTTTTCCTCAGTTATTAATCAATGAGTCACTCAATTTAGAAATTGAGATCTTGACTTTGCTCTCAGTGTATGTTCCCTATAGGATTTTATTGCTTCCCTCAGTTGTTGATCGATGAGTCACTCAATTTAGAAATTGAGATCATGACTTCGCTCTCAGTGCATGCTACCTTGGGATCGCTTGTGTAAGTTTAGTTCTCGAGCCAGACGTTAGGATAGGTACCCATGCATGTTAACTTAGGGTAGAAACTTGCCTCTTTCATCCTCAACTTTAGGATCAATCATTGTATGATAACGTTAGGAGTAGTGTTAGGCTAGTCTCCCTTAGTTATTTTGTTTCTGTTTTCCTTTCTTTGCATTCTTGCATCTTAAAACTAAAACTTCTTCTTGGCAAACCATAAAACATCTTTAATAAACTTAAATCCTTCTTTAAGGTAAAAAATACAAACCAATCTTATTTGTTTGTGCGCCTCTTGGCTTTGTTTTTAAACTTGGATTATTTATGTTTTGTCATCCTTACCATGACATGTTGTTATCTTTTAGCCGATGTTTCGCCATCCTATATTTGTTTGAAGCCGATGTTTCGCCATCGCACATGTTTGTTACCCTACTTTAATTCTCAATATCATAGTAGGTGTGATGTTTTATCATTTGGTTTGTTGATGTTTTTCCATCCTTACCATGACATGTTATTATCTTTTAGCCGATGCTTTTCCATCGCATATTTGTTTGAAGCCGATGTTTCGCCATCGCACATGTTTGTTATCCTACTATGATTCTCAATATCATTGTCAGGTGTGATGTTTTATCATTTGGTTTATTGATGTTTCGCCATCTTTGCCATGTTACCTTCCTATCTCTTAACCGATTTTTTGCCATCGCACATTATTTTAGCAGGTGTTTCTCCATCGCACATGTTTGTTATCCTACTTCGATTTTCAATATCATTGTTAGGTGTAATGTTTCATCATACTGTCTAATATTTTGCTATCATGCAGGAGTTTTATCGCCTTATCTAATTTTATGTTGCCATGCGATGTCTTGTCATCTCCTTGCTATTTTATCATCGTTGTTGACATTTTTGTTGTTCTATCTGATGTTTTTCCATATTGCTTGTTGCTTTTATCTTCTTACTAAAAAAACACAAACCAACCAAAAATATATGAGCTGAACTACAGCTGCTCTGATTCCTTAAAAGGGATACGTAGGCATTAGGATAGAGCCCAGGCGAGCACAACTTTTTATTTTCCCTACATTATTTTCTTTTTCTTTTGCATGCATTCCCCCTTTGCATTTTCTTTTAGCTATTAAGATTTAGATATAGATTTTCGCACCCAATAGATTAGATAACAAGAGTGGACACCGTAGAGTACTACGAACGTGTGGGGTGCTAATACCTTCCCCTCGCGTAACAGAATCCCTTACCTAATCTCTTGGTCGCAAGACCGTGACTTCTCCCTCTTCAAGTTTTCTCGATGTTTACCTTTCCCTTTCGGCGGGATAAAAGACATTCGGTGGCGACTTCATTGATATTTCATATTTTCGATGACGGTTCACCCGGTTGTTTCAGGTGCATGTATGCGCGCTAGCCTTTGTTACACTGTATCTGCAAAACAAGTGTTGGTAAAAATAAAGATGTAGGACCTGGGTATCGAACCCAGGTTTTTCCCCTTAATTCGAACCGTCCCCTAATTCGAACCCATTGTGTTCGAATTTGGGTTATTTTGGCTTGAAACTTCCTGTATCATGAGCTTCGAAGGCAAATTCAGATCATGCCCTTCGATGGCACGATCTTATTCCTGCATGTTATCTTACATGTGATATGTTCATATAAATGCAAACAACATTAGCAATGCAAATATGCAAATAATATGTATTTACTGGAAATACAGTTTTGATTTTGTAAATCCTTACCAACTGGAGATGCTTCGATCTGTGAACTTGGGCGTGGATTTGGTAGGGTAAGGGCCTGGGCGGCTTCCAGGGAGCTTGCGAAGCTGTTTTGGTATTTAGGCCACTTATGAGATTTTTGAGTTTTTTCCTCAGGAAACTTCTTATGTGTCTGGGAAATGTTTTGTGGATGGAGGCAATGTTTCGTCTGTAGGAAATGCGTGTGTCTGGACCTTTGACATACAATCTTGTCTTGTATTTATAGGGGTGTCGTAATGAACAAAAATGGCAAGAATAAACCATTAACCATGGCTTTTAAGGCATATTGAAAGTCTTAAAAGGTTTCCATTATTGTTGATTTTCTACCATTTTGGGTTTTTGAGTGAACCTGGACAGGTTTTACTCCCACATCTTGACTTTTCGAATCCTCCCAAGTTTTTTTCTTCGATGGTTCTGAGTTCCAATTCTAATGGTCCAAGGCCTCATCATTGTTCCTTCTTCGATTGAGCCAATATCTGCCTGAAAACCATCCAATTAGCCCAATCGAATAGTTCTATTATCCCTTTCGAATCTCTTTTCCTTCAATCAGACCAATCGAAGCATCACCAGTTTCATCTTAGCCTGTCAAAGCTTTGTTTTTCTCAATTTGAATACTTCTTCATCTTGGCCCGTCGAAGCTTCGTTTTGTCCTTTCCTTCGAACATAGTAGTGTAGGTGATCCTTCGATTCTAACTCCCACCCCTTGCTTATGTCTACAAAAATATCTTTCTTGCTAATCACTAGTTCACCTTTGATTGGTGAATATAGCTTATATGCGCCAATCGAAGAATGACTTATGAGCACCAAGCCTATACTTTGATTACCTAACTCCTTCCTTGCCTGTTCAGGCACATGCCTGAAACACATTGATCCCCAAAACTCTAAGATGACTCATATTTGGCTGCTTCGTCTCTAACTATCCTTCGATCATGCCATGTTTGAAAATGGAATGTCCTTTGAACCAATAGATTTCCACGTGTTTCTTTGGATAAGATAAGAGCTTTTTGAACTCCAAATATTCTTCCTTTTGAAGCGCCCATTCAGGCAACATGTCAATCGAAAGGTGTCTTCCTTGTAATGCTTTGAACGACTTACATCTCCATGTTCGAAAATGAACCTTTTGAAGGCGCTCATTACCAGTTCTCCCAATTGAAGGTGTGATACGGTGGCAGAACCGACTGTTTATATTGGTTTTGCATTTTTTGTTTGCTAATGTCGCGGTAAGCAAGAGTCGCCACCGACTTTTCTTTTATCAAAAAAGGAAAGGGTGAAAAGAACAGAAAAAGACCTTTTTCGAGATTTTCTGAGTAAGGGGGTAGATTATGGGAAGGGAAGGTATTACCACCCTTTCCATCTGTAGTTTTCCACGGGCTCTTAGGTACTTGCTCATTTTCTAAAATTGCTTGTGTTTGTGTGTTTTAAAAGATTTGAAAATTGCGTTAGTGCGACGATTCACTTTATGGTAACTCTTGTATCAGTCCTCAAGAGTGTGATAAAGTGTTTTTTTGAAAACTCTATTTGAAAGGTGTTTGAAAGTGTGGTGTGAAAATTTGTTTGAGCAAGCATCTAAGAACTTATCTACTTATACTCGAAAAAATAATGTTCTTCTCCTCCTTTCCTTTAGACCGTGTTATCCTACTATTAGTGAGTAGGTAACCCTAGTCGTTGGATGTTTTAGGGACTATCAAAAGGGACGTAATGGTCATCAAAGGCAACATGTAAGGACACCTTAGCATTTCGAAGGGACTATCATCATAGGATCATTTCTCGTAGGCAACTCGAGGGACGTTTAGGGACTATGATCTTTATGATGACTTTAAACTGAGAGTCTTTACTAAGAGTATCCCTACGCTCGAGGGACATGACCATTGTTTCCGAAGGCAACCAAGTGAGGTAATACCCTAGGGTTGCAAGTGTGCAAAATTGTTCTTTTTTCAGATATATTTTATCTTGTGCAATTAGGGTTATCTAGGTCCAATTAATCATTATCTTTCAGACAACCCTATTAAACATTCATCTAAACAGTTTATTAGGCGGTAAAATAAATGGTGGAAAGATAAAGTTCCTACAGCTATGTTGTACCCCAAAATTTTCCCTCTCATTTTACTCAATACATACTCCTAGAGATCCTCAATTTGCTCAAGTTTTCCCAAGAGTTGACCAGACAAACTCTCTCCTAAGGCGGTGTGTCTCAAATTAGGGTTTCCATTTTCATCAAGATAGGTGAACTCCAAAGACCTCATATTCTCTCCATGGTCCTATTATGTTCTCAAGACCCTCCATGTCAAATTTCAAGCACTTCACAAGAAGTTTGCTCAGTCAACTGCTCAAATGCTTGAGAATCGACTGTATTAGGTCAAAAGTCAATTGTGGCCCACATACAGTCAAACTTCAAGATTTTTGGTCAACATCAACATTTTGGAGTTATATCCATAAATTGATCAAGGTTTGATCATGATTCTTCACGGAATGCCCTAAATTCATCAAAACCCAAAGTTGTTAAATTAGGGTTTCTTAGGAAAAGTCAACCAAACTTTGACCAAGCATAACTTCCACATACTTTATCAGAAATTTTCCATCCAAGGCTCATTTTGAAGAGCATGCAATTCCATACAACTCATATTCAGCCCATAAGTTCAAAATATGCACTCGTAAAAAGATATGAATTTCTACATTATAGGTCCTTTTGAAAAGTCAACAAAAAACACCTTTTGGGTCAAAGCTTCTTACATGAACATGGAAGACCCAATTTAAATGAGACCAAAAGGTTTGCTTAGGGGACATCCTAAGCTTTCTAAAAACTCCAAGAACACCTCTCTAGGGTTAAAATTGGAGTAGATATGCCTTGTCAAAGTTGACCTTTTTTGCAAAATTGCCAAAAGTCAAATATGCTCAAAAGTGCATTTTTTACCAAATGGGCTTAGCATTTCATGATTGCACCTCACTTGTAGCATGGTCCACGACCCAAATGTTCACTCACATGTTATTTTCTTCATTATTTATTTTATTTTTATTTTTTATTTATTAAAATTTTAATAAAATCAAATAATTGGTAAATAATATCAAAGATTTGTTTTGATATGATTTTTGGACAGGATCTCAATCAAATTATGCTGAGATATCAAGACCAAATCGAATCAAGCATGATTGGTACAAAAATGGGATAATTTGGCTCAATTTAGAAAGTTTGCATATGGCTAAAGAACCAAATCAAATCTTCTCAAAACTTCAAGATTCAATCTGTTTTGCAACCCTAATTCACTCAAGGGTATATAATGAACAAGAACAAAGCATAAAATAGGGTTGGCAGGCGTGAAAAGAAAGAACAAAGTTCCAATTTTTCAAAGAAAAGTGCATATCCAATCTTGCTCTGTAGGTCGTTTAAGCGTTTCTAAAGATCAAGTCATATCCCTAGGCACTCACTAAACCTGTAGCAAGCATTTATAAGGCCTGAAGCATCCAGAATCGTGCGCTACAACTCATACGGTTTGTATATTTTTCAAAATCGATTAATGTAATTCTTGCATTGTTAGCACATTTGATTGACATATTTGTGATCATTGACATGTTTGCAAGCTTAGTGAATGGTTTGATTAAAGTTTTGACGCATATATGTGCCTTTGCCATTGTTAGGGTTTGCGTGTGCATTTTAGGGGTTTATCCTACAGGTTAAATTGGGCCAGGAGAAGGGTACCATGATGTTCACGAGATCAAAATGAATTGATCTATATAGTTAGAAATCATTTATCATTTGTTTTGTGAATTTTGAAAGTTGCAGGGGCTATGGATACAGGCGTTGTCTGTGGGAATAGAGGGGATGTCTAAGACGACAGAGCCTTGGAGAAGAAGAATAGGTGGCAGGCCATCACTGGCCAGTTAGAGTCTGGCGTGCGCGTTTTAAAATTCTGGACAATAATTTTGTTTTTTCTATATTATATTAATATGCCACTATTTGTACAACTAACGCATGTAGCGCATATGGCAAGTGTATACGCTGGGTAGTGGGAGGACATGGGTTCGATCCCAGGTCTAGGCAATTTTGGCTATTTTTCTAACGTTCCAACGCAGAATTCAGTGCGCCTCATACCTAGGTGTCAACCTTGCATCCTCCAGATCTGGCCATTAGATCTAGCCTCAAGGGAGATCCAACACTCACATAGGTGCAGAGCATGATGGACCCTCAAGAGATGATCCCACTGGATCAGGCGCTGGTAGGCTGGGCCAAAAACCTTGGGCCCAGCAATTTCAGAATCATACCCCCAGATTGCTAACAACATACATGCCCATTTTCAATTCTTTCTTATTTTTATTTCCTTTATTTAATTAGTTTGTTTAATTATTTTTTCCATAAAAACTAATTACTTTTTTTTATTATTAAATCAAAAAATCACAAAACACCAAAAATCATTTTTTCATAAAATATTATTTTCTTTAATTAATTAATTTAATTAGAAATTAGGTTAATTCAATTTTTTTTGCAAATAAAACCAATTAGAAATTAGGGTTTAATTTGTATATAATTTAATTGTTTTCTCAAATAAAAATGCACTAAAAAAATATGTTTCTCTCAATTAGGGTTTTTAGGTTATTTTTAACCGTCCTCGCATTTAATTCGTCGCGCGCATTTTAATTTTTTTCATCATTTATGTAACTGCCAATGGTTTGTAATAGCTTTAAAAATTAGGATTTTTATTTACTGTTTAATCCCCGGTTTTTAATTATGTAATTAACCCCCCTCCCCGAAGCCTTGTAATAGCTAGGTTTATTTTCTCGCACTTTAAATTCTTGCAAATCTTTAACTGTCTAGATGCATGGCTAATAGGATTGTATGGAAAGATTGTTTAAAAATTAAAACGGTAGATCACCTAATGTGTAAAGACTAAATTAACTGAAAAATATTCACATGCACATATTCACTCTTAGGGTTTGCCTCACTTCGGTTGTCTTCGGTAAAACAAACATTAAATATAGGAGGTTTTAGTGGTTGCCCTCCAATCTAAAAGATCAAAATGACCCATTCGAATGTTGCCTCCGAAATATCTAAGGACCTTAAGGTAATTACTAAAGTTTCCTACCCATTGCTTTAGTAACTGTACTTGTCCCTTTCGAATGTCCCTTACAAACTCCAACGACGGGGCTACCTACTCCTTAATAGTAGGATAGCTCTATCTAAAGGAAATGAGAATAAATAACCTTTTTTCGAGTAGTTAGAATCTTAAGTACTTGGTCAATAAAACCTTTCACACAAACACTTTTCAAAACAATTTTCAAAACAACTTCGTCACATCCTTGAGGACTGATACAAGGGTTATCACGAAGTAAACCTCTTTTCAAAACAAGTACACACACAAGAAATTTCAAAATGAGCAAGTACCTAAGAGCCCATCGAAAACCATAGATAGAAAGGGTGCTAACACCTTCCCTTTCTATAATCTACCCCCCGTACTCAGAAATATTCTCGAAAAAGATTTTTTCTGTTCTTTTTCCTTTTCCTAATTGGATAAAATAAAAGTCGGTGGCGACTCTTGCTTACCGCAACATTTTGCGAACAAAAAAAGCAAAATGCAAACCAGTATTAACAGTCGGTTCTGCCACCGTATCATAGAACTGGCGACTCTGCTGGGGAAAATAAAATAAGTGGGGTATACCTTAGGATCTAGGTCATTTTTTAAATTTATTTCTTGTTTGTTTCGTATGCTTTATTCTTAAAGGGTTTTGCTTGGGTATTATTGAAGATCCTACACCCGAATCTGGGGCACTTTTTAGGTAAACAACAATAGATCGTGGAGACTGTACGGCGTAGACCGATATGGTTTAAACGATGGATGTGTTGGTGTGACACTTTGGTTGGTACCAGTATCCTTCGTGTGGAAACAAGGAGAATACGGGGCCGCCGCATGGTGTCGTGAAGCACTAACGGACCTTAGAACCTTAGTTGAACAAACTTGGCCATTAGAAAGTAGTGAGATAGTCGGCCTCGGCATAAAGCTGAGGATTGGTTGATACTCGATGCTACACTCATTGAGATCGGACTTTCGGGATATTTCGGCCGCAAGAAAAGATTGCTTGAGCTGAAACAATGCCCGATAAAGGATGATCAGTGATATTGAGAATCCGTAGAACCCGGCTACTTTTCTAAGACAGGTTTAAAACCAACTAAACTTCAAGAGGGTACTTACCTATGGAATCCATGCAAGCCTAAACCTAAGGCTACTTGTGTGACTTGTTTGCCTTCTTTACCTAACAATTTGAACTCATTGCAGGGCTTTGTTTGTATTCCTTACAGGACCTTATTTGTATAAATCCAATAAATTGGTTTCTTACCCTACATTTTTGCTTGATTCATAGCATACACATCATAGCATCATAACATTACATATCATACTAACCATTTCAAGGATCTCGGGGGCATGTGATGCAGGTTATGATGAACCAGACGTCTAGCAAGGGGAAAGAGGATTTATTTTTCTCTAGCCAATGTCGTCAAAAGACTAAAACACGATAACTTGAGTCAGGGGCTATGACCCACTTGATATGGTGAGCTTGACTCTTGTAGAAGGACCTTCAATGATACGAAGTTCTTCAATCAAAGCTATAAAGTTCAACGCCAAACATTTTTCTTGTTTACCCCGCGAGATCCTTGAAAACATTGCATACACATGCCATACATATCAATGCATAAACAGGTCTCATAACATGTTTCTCATCTTCCTCGTTGTTTATTTCAGTAATGGCTCTCAAACAAGACAGTAGAGATATCCAAGCTCAAGATGCCCAGTTCAAGGAATCTCTCCTGAATCTATCCAAGGGGCAAGAAGACCTGAAAACACTCTTCGCTGGGAATCTAACCAAGGAACGTCCTGACAACAACAAGGATGAACAATTGGAACAACTGGAAGCTGAGGTAGAAGAAATGAGAATCCAGATGCTGGGGCAGATGGCTCTTATCCAAAACTTAGCTCGAGGACAAGAAGGGCTAAGAGCTTTCCTCAACAAGCTTCACCAAGATGGGCGCAGATCCATGAAACAAACAGTTAAATTTGTGGATCAAGGCATTAATCAGCCCCCAGTGAGAGAAGAGGTTGGTTTTTCCAGGAACAGACCTTTCCATATTGCTGCTACATCACAAGCCCAACCACAACCTCGCCAACGACAACGGGGCAATCGGCATAAGAAGAATATATCCGAAAGACGCTTCACTGAAATCAACATGTCATGGCTCAAGCATTGCAACGCATATTGAAGGCCAAGTTGGTTATGTTAAGGGACCCTCCTCAGAATCCCAACATAGCCTCCACAAGGTACAATCCAAATGCAAGATGTGTGTGCCACTCCAACAGTCCTGGACATGACACCAACAACTGTTAGGCTTGAGAAATAAAATTCAAGACTTGATTGACGAAGGAGCGCTAGAATTCGCACAAGGTGGTCAGGTTGAGTTCTTCTTCCATCCCTCCAAGGCATACCAACTGAAGTGACAAGTTCTCACAAGAAGACTTTTCGTTCATTAGAATTTTCAATGTGTAATTTTCTTTTGATTTGTTTGAACATTTATTCATATCAAACCTCGTTATTTCATCAACGCATTGCACATTTTTGTCTTAAATCAATTCATTCGTATTCACTATTTCAAAAATGTGTTCTTTTTTCCTTTTGTGATATTCAACTCTTGATTAAAAACCCTAAGCCTTAGAGGGAGGATGACAAAAATGATACCAAAATCTCTACAGTATGCTTTTGAACAGACCCCGCTGACGATGTACAGGCGCTGTTTCAAATCCTAAACAGCAGAGTTATAAGGAAGATAATCCCTAGTCAACCCCTTCGAGCCAAAGAAGTAGGAGTTTTTCTTTTAACACAAATTAAAACCCTTAATCATAACCTGGGGCAGGGTAGTTTTCTCAGTTAATTCAGAGGTGTATTCAGTCACAATCTGTCGCTTCGTACACAATGAATGGCATCGAAGACGTCCTTCCAAAACAAAAGACGGTGATGGTTCCGTATAATCTTTAAGATAGGCAGTCATTATCTCTCGAAATAAAAGCCCACTAAGTCAAAACCTATGAAGGAGACTTAAGAGAAAAATTGGGGCATCCCGCTGACTGTAATAAAAAAAGAGACAGTCCAGGCAAAAGAAGGGATAACGAAAACCAAAAAAAAAGATGTTACTACAAATCCTCAACAAAAAGAAGATTACAAAAATGACTGCCTTTTCAAAACAAAGGTTCAATTTCTGAATCATCACCAAGTATCAGAGCAAAGATTCCAGACTCAATCGGGATCTAAACGCACAATTAATTGAGCATAGGACTGAAGAACATCATGAAGAGCGGGTTGGGTACTGTTGTACCCCAAAATTTTCCCTCCCATATTTCTCAACACATGGCAAGTGAGGTCCCCAAATTGCTCAAGGAAATTCAAAGTTGGCCAGACAAACTCTCTCCTAAGGCAGTCTACTTCAAATTAGGGTTTCATTTTTCATCAAGATGCTTGAGTCCAAAGGATCCCAAATGCTCACCATTGTCCTAATATGTTCTCAAGATCATCCATGCCAAGTTTCAAGCCTTACAGAAGAAGTTTGCTCAATCAATTGCACAAAGGCCTGAAAATCAACTATACTAGGTCAAAAGTCAACTGTGGCCCACATACAGTCAAACCTCAAGATTTTTGGTTAACATCCTCATTTTGAAGTATAATTCATCATTTGATCAAGGGTTGATCATGATTCATCAAGGATTGCTCACAATTCATCAAAACCCAAAAGTTGCTAAATTAGGGTTTTGCAGGAAAAGTCAACTCAACTTTGACAAAGCATAACTTTCTCATACTTCATCAGAAATGACCCATCCAAAGCTCATTTATAAGAGGGTATAATTACCCACAATTCATCTTCATCTCCCAAATTCAAAATATGCACTCACAAAAAGATATGAATTTTGACATTATAGGTCATTTTGGAAAATCAACAAAAATACCGTTTGGGTCAAAGCTTCATACATGAACATGGAAGATTCAATTGAGATGAGACCAAAAGGGTTGATTAGGGGACATCCTAAGCTTTCTGAAAATTCCAAAAACACCTCTCTATGGTAAAAATTGAGAGAGATATGCATTGTTAAAGTTGACAATTTTTGGGAAATTGTCAAAAGTCAACATTGATCAAAATTGCATTTTTTCCACATGGGCTCATCTTTTTAAGATTTCATCTCATTCCTAGCATAGTCCACGACCTATGGGACCCTCCATGCTTTATTTATTTATTTATTTTGATTTTTATTCACTTAAAATTTAAATAAAATCAAATAAATCTAAATAAATCATATAATGTGTTTTAGGGATGATATTTGCATTGAAGGAAGATCTTATGTGCTGTCAATTGAGAATCAATTCATGCAAGGATAATTTGGGTCGAAAAAGATTGAATTGAATCAAGTTTAGAAAGATATCATATGCCATGAAAGACCAAATCAAATCTTCATAATGGGCAAGATTGAATTCGTTTTTGTTAACCTAATGTGTTGCATTACATATAGAAGAGATCCAAGGCAAGAAAAGAGGTTAAATTGTCGTGCAAAGTAAGAACAAAACTGAAAAATCTCAAGAAAAGGTGGTGATCCAATTCCAAGTTACAAGCCATCCCAAGTCATCCTCACCTTGCCAATCGATTGCTGTACGTCTCATGATCATATTTCAATCATTAGCAAGCCTCCCCACGCCCTGAAACACGTTGTAGAAGTCACACGGTTAGCCAAAACATTTTGTTTTCATTTTCATTGATTTATACATCATTGGCATGTTTTGATTACATATTCTTGTTCCTTATTGAGTTTGCAAGCTATTTATTCTATTCAATTGCGTTTTTAACGACTGTATGCAAAATTGCCATGGCTAGGGTTTTTTGTTTGGTTTTAGGGATTTGCAATACAGGTTAAATTGAACGTTGATTCTGGTACCATGATACTCATGAGGATGAGACGGGTTGATTGGTACCATCCATGGTCATTTATCTTGCTTGTGGATGATTTTTGAGACACACAGGTTTGTAGCTACAGTGCAATGTCCGTAGGTAAAAACATATTGGGCTAAAACAACGGTTGGGAGGAAGAAGATGATGCGTGGCACTCCCTGGTTGGGCAGTTTGAACTTTAGCGCATTTTCCCCATTAATAATTGTTTTCCATATATTATATTTTGTTTCTATTATATGTACAATTAAGTGAAACAACTCAGTTGGCAAGCAGGGATTGGAAGTATGCATAAGGACCTGGGTTCGATCCCCAGGTCCCAACCTTTGTTCATATATTTCTTCAATATGTAATCCAGCATGCTACACATCAGTAGGTTGACCGTGTGTCATCAAGATCTGGCCATCCAATTCATCAGCGCTCTAGATCCAATGCCATTCCACTGAAGGCCCGCCATACGCCCCAGGTCAACGCGTGCATTGAATCAGGCAAAGTCAAAACGGGCTATCAACCTTGGGCCCAAAAAATTTATATTCCAACCCCCCTTTCAGCAATACCACCAGGCCCATTTTCTTGTTTTTTATTTCTTATCTTTATTTTATTCTTTCATTTAATTTCATTTATTTATTTTAATTCACAAATTAATTTATTTTCCATAAAATCATAAAATCCAGACTTCATAAAAATTTAGGATTAGTTTTTTATTATTATTATCAAAATTAATTTAATTTAGTTTAACTTAGGGAAATTGTAATTTATTTTTGCAAATAAAATCAAATAGAAATTAGGTTAAAACTCTTGATTTAATTTTATTTTCTCTTTTTCTCAAATAAATAAAAATACAAAAATTGGTTTTAGAATAAATTAATTTGTTTTTCTTAATTTAAAATTAATTAGAATTAGGATTTCTTTTTAATTTATTGATTTCTTTATTTTTAAATAACAAAGAATGACAAAAATTTTTTTTTAATCAATCGCAATTAGGTTTAAGTCAAGGGTCAAACCCTAGTTGTCTCATTTTTGATTCATCGCGCGCGTGTTATTTATTTTTGCCAATATTGTTGTAACTGTCCATGGTTTGTAATAGTTAATTTAGGGTTTTATTTACTGTTTAAATCCCCGGTTTTTTTGGCTATGTAATTAATCCCCCTCCCTGAAGGCTTGTAATAGCATAGATTTACTTTCTCGCATTTTAATTCCCGCAAATATTTGACTATTTAGATGTATGCTAATAGGATTGTATGATAAGAATGCATGACAAATTTAATATAGTTAGAAAACCCTAATGTGCAAAGACAAATAACTGAAAACAGATCACTCGCACATATCACTCTTAGGGTATACTCACACTTCGGTTGCCTTCGGTAAACGATCATTAAGTATAGGGTGTCTTAGTGGTTACCCTCAGAAATGTTGCCTCGAATATGATTTTCAGACTCTAGGGTTATAACTAAGACATCCTAACATTGCTTTAGTGGTCGTACGTCCCTTTCGAATTGACCCTTACAAACTCCAACGATGGTGTTACCTATTTCTCAATAGTAGGATAGTGTTGTCTAAAGGAAACGAGAATAGAAACGATCTTTTTTCGAGTAGGTAGATGCTAGTAGGTACTTGCTCAAAAATCAAAACTTTTCACACTTGCACATTTCAAAACAATTTTCAAAACAACTTCGTCACACCTTTGAGGACTGATACAAGGGTAATCACGAAGTTAAAACTCTTTTAAAAAACAAAGCACATACACAAGCAACTTAAAAAGATGAGCAAGTACCTAAGAGCCCATGGAAAACCATGGATAGAAAGGGTGCTAACACCTTTCCTTTCTATAATCTACCCCCCCGTACTCAGAATATCTCGAAAAAGGATTTTTTTTTCTGTACTTTTTTCCTTTCCGGTTGGATGAAATAAAAGTCGATGGCAATTCTTGATTACCGCGACATTTTGCAAACAAAAAACACAAAACGCAAACCAGCATTCAAACAATCGGTTTTTCCACCGTATCACAGAACTGGCGACTCTGCTGGGGATATAAGTGGGGTATACCATAGGATCTAGGTCATCATAATTGCTTCTCTTGATTGATTTGTTTTCTTTATTTTTGAGGGTTTTATTTGGGGTTACTATAGATCCTAACCCGGATCTGGGGATACCTTTTAGGTAAGTAGCAATAGACTATGAGGGAACTGTATGGTGTAGACCGATACGGTTGAAGCAGTAGCTACATTGATGTGGCACATTGGTTGGTACTGGTATCCCTTGGGGAGAAATGAGGAGAATACGGGGCCACTGTGTGGTGTCGTTAAGCATCAACTGACCTTAGAACCTTTAATCGCCCAACTTGGCCATTAGAAAGTAGTGAGATAGCCGGCCTCGGTGTAAAGCTGAGAACTGGTTGATACTCGATGCTACACTCATTGATACCATACCCTCAAGATAGTTCTGGACGCAAGAAAAGATTGCGTGTGCTGAAACCATGACCGATGGAGGATGGTCAGTGATATTGAGATCCTCTAGAACCCGATTACTTTTTATAGGACAGGTTTGAACCAACTTAACTTCAAGAGGGTACTACCTTTGACCTCATGCAAGCCTTAAACCTAAGGGCTTTGTGTGATTTGACTGTGTTTGCAATATCTGTGTTTGCTATACCTGTAGTTTACCATGACATCATGCATCATAACATGACATTCATGCTTCATTACACTAACCATTTCAAAGACCAAGGGAATTTATCTTTGTTTTGTTTTGCAGTTTATGGCTTTCGTGCGCAGAAATACTATCCAAGTCAACTTTGTGCAAATACCTGCCCAACTTAAAAAGCTAGCCTCAAGAGTTTCTGAGACATCTATGTTCATTAAGAGACACGGTTAATTTCTCAGCTTGGTTACTTCAAATCTTGTTGAGTAGATGATGAGTGTACTATTTCAGTTCTTCGATCCCGTGCATCATTGCTTCACCTTTCCAGATTACCAGCTGGTACCCACCTTGGAAGAGTTCTCTCATCTATTGGGCATATCCATCCTTGAACAGGTACCCTTTACAGGTATGGAAGAAATTCCTAGACCAGAAGACATTGCCTCAGCTCTGCATTTGAAATGGGCTGATGTAGTATCTAATTAGGAAACACGAAGCGGGGTCAAAGGTTTTCTAGCCAAATTTCTGATAGACCAGGCTCAGCTATTCTGGGATGATTTGGATTTTCAAGCTTTTGAAGATGTCTTGTCTCTCCTTATCTATGGTTTGGTTCTCTTCCCGAATCCGGATTCCTTTGTAGATGTGAATGCTGTCAAGATTTTCCTTTCTCGCAACCCCGTGCCTACCTTGCTGAGAGATATCTTGCATGCTCTCCACACTCGTACTATAAGGAGAAGAGGAACTCTTATGTGTTGCATGTCGTTGCTGTCGAGGTGGTTTATTTCTCACCTCCCTAGGTCTGTGCTGAAGAACGAAGAAGGTTTGGGTTGGTCCTACAGAATAATGTCACTTGCTCATACATATATTCTTTGGTGTTCCTGAGTTATGGAAGACGCTGTTGTTATTGACTGTTGTGGGGGATACCCTAATGTCCCATTGCTTGGAATCAGAGGGGGTGTTGTACCCCAAAATTTTCCCTCTCCTATTTCTCAAAACATTGCAAGAAAAATCTCCAAGTGGCTCAAGTTTGCTCAAGAGTTGGACAGACAAGCTATCTCCTAAGACAATCAACCCCAAATTAGGGTTTTTTGTTGCATCAAGATCCATGAATCCAAATGACCTCAAGTGCTCCCAAATGTCCTAATATGTTCTCAAGGTCATCCATGTCAAGTTTCAAGCCTTGCAGAGGAAGTTTTCTCACTCAAATGCTCAAGAGTCCAAAAATCGACCATGTTAGGGCAAAAGTCAACTGTGACCCAAATACAATCAAACTTCAAGATTTTTTGTCAACATTCTCATTTTGAAGGATATTTCATCATTTAATCAAGGGTTGATCATGATTCATCAAGTATTGCTCAAAATTCATCAAGACTCAAAAGTTGTTAAATTAGGGTTTTGTAGGAAAAGTCAACTCAACTTTGACCAAGCATAACTTTCTCATACTTTATGAGAAATGACCCATCCAAAGCTCATTTTGAATAGGATGCAATTTACTGCCATCCATCTTCATACCCCAAGATCAAATAATGCACTCACAAGAAGTTATAAATTTGGACATTATAGGTCATTTTTGAAAGTCAACAAAAACACCTTTTTTTGCCAAAACTTATAACTTGAGCATGGAATATCAAAATGAGACGAGACAAAAAGGGTTGGTTATAGAACATCTCAAGCTTTCTAAAAAGTCAAAGAACACATCCAAAAGTTCAAAATTGAAGAAGTTATGCATTGTTGAAGTTGGACTTTTTTGCAAAATTTCCAAAAGTCAACTATCCCCAAAAGTTCAAATTTTGTCAAATGGGCCCATTCTTTTCCACTTGATTTGAGCTTGCATCATTTCCCACGTGTCCTAGCTTCAGCCATGAGCCCATATTTTATTTTTATTATTTAATTTTATTTTTAATTGAATTTATTCATTTTTTATCAAATAAAATCATATAAAATCCAATGCTTTGATAACACAAGATTTTTTTGATATTTCAGGCTTTGATTATCATCATTAACATCATCAAAATAGAATCAGACCAAATCATGTGCAAAAAGATTGAGATTTTGCATAATTGGCAAGTTTGTAAAGGGAGATAAAATCAAATAAGCAAGCAATGATGGGAGAAGATTTGAGCCAAGTCTGTAGACCTAATACACTAAGCATTACATAAGGAAGCTTAAGACACGAAAACAAGGGTTGGAGAGTGCAGAGGGAGGCAGAACAAAAGTTGAAAATTTTACAAAAAAGCTTGAATTTGAAGTCATAGCTAGAGGCGTTTTCAAGGGCTGAGACATATCTCAATCGTTCACTGGGTGTTCACACAAGCGATCTGGATCAAAAGCAAGTGTTCTCAGACCTTCACAAGCGCTGTAAGTGTCACGATACCTAGCTCTGTTCTTGTAATCTAAACTCACCATTCTTGCACCTATAATGAAAACTATTGGCATATTTATAATCCTCATAACATTTCTAAGCTATTTGCATCATTCAATTTTGTTTATCTAATTTGTAATGCAAAACGCCATAGCTAAGGTTCTTGGAAGCGTTTTTAGGGTTTTTTGTTTCAGGCAAAATTGGGACTCAAGAAGGGCATGGTGTTGATCAGGAAGCCAAGACGAATCCAACCATGTCCTTGGAATGGATTTATTTGGCCTAGAGAGATTTTTAGCATAAGCCTGCGTCTTTTGCTGCAGATTCAAATCTGCAGGTAATGTGGTTACAGGTTTCAGAACAGGGACGATGAGGTGTCCCTTGCCCATAGGTCCATTCAAAAAATAGAGTGCATTTTTTTGTTTTGCTGGCACATGATTGGTTTTCATTATATTATGTTTTCTTTGTATATTATTAACAAATAGATCAAGGAAGCATAGTGGCAAGGCAAGCGAGAAATTTCCTTCAGGACCTGTGTTCGAATCCCATCTCCCCCACTTTCCTTAATAATTTTTTTTTCCAGATGATCACGTGCATACTCAAGCTTGCAGTATACCATGCACCATCAAGCATCCAATGGCCAGATGGCCAAAGGCCAAATCTGAGGGTCCAAGGCTGAGGGTCCACCATAGGCAAAGTCCAAGTGTGCACATGGAATCCTAAAAGTCAACAAAGGCCAGCATTTTTTGGGCTTCAGAATTGCTGTCCATACTCCCAATTTCAGGCCCAAACCCCTCTCTCTTTCGTTTTTATTTACTTTGTTTTATTTTTATTTTTTATTATTTTGTTTAAATTCTAACCAATCAAATTCCTTTTCATAAGATAAAAACCATAAAAAATATTTTATTCAATCAAATTTTTATTTTTCTTAATAAACACTAATTAATTAATTTAGTTTTTTTTAATTCTAGAATAATTTTGACTTATTTTGTAAATAAATAATTAATTAGACTTAATTAGGTATTAACCATTAATTTAATTAACTCCATTCTTCTTTTTTAAAATAATCCAAAAAAAATGTCATAATTTATTTTTCATTTAATTAATTTATTAATTTAATTTAGTAATTAATTTAGGTTTAATTTATTTCTTAAAATAAAAACAACAAAAAGATCTCTTCTTTAACCAAAAGGGTCAAAACCCTAATTATGCGTCCGATCAAATTTTGCGCCACAATTTATTTTCTTTTATCCAATATTGTACTTGCTCCCGGATTGTAATAGTTGAATAGGACTTTTAATTATTTTTCTTGCTTTATTTTATTTTTCAAAGTGCTTGTCTTTAGCGATGTAAATACCCGACGCCTTGTAATTTAAATTCCGCATTTTATTTTTCGCAAATTATACAACTGCTAGATGTTTGATAATAGGGTTTGCATGACAAGACTGGATGCTTAAACTAAAATCAAATTAGATCACTTTTAACATGTACAAAGATAAATAATAACTGAAAATGACACACTCGCACATGCGCACTCTTAGGGTACACCCCACTTGGTTGCCTTCATACACGGTCATTGAGTATAGGTAGTTTTAGAGGTCGCCCTCTTGTCTAAAAGATCATAGTCGCCTCGAAATGGTTGCCTCGGATATTGTTGCCTCAAACAAATGATCTAAGACATTAGGGTTACCGCTAAGGCGTCCTAAACATTGCTTTAGTGACCATAAGTCCCTCATTCGAATTGACCCTTAAACTCCAACGATGGTGCTACCTACTCACTAATAGTGGGATAACATTGTCTAAAGGAAATTAGCATAGAACGATTCCTTTTTCGAGTAGGTAGATGGTTCTTAAGTACTTGCTCTTTCAAAAAACGAAATCTTTTTCACACTTACACTTTTCGAACAAAGTTTTCAAAAACACTTCATACGCTCTTGAGGACAGAAGCAAGAGTTAAATCAAAGTTTTCAAAACAAAAACTTTTTTCAAAACCCACAAGCACAAAGAAAGCAATTTTTAAAACAATTGAGCAAGTACCTAAGATCCCGTGGATAACCACGGATAGAAAGGGTGCTAATAGATTCCCTTTCTATAATCTACCCCCCGAACCCGAGAAATATCTCGAAAAAGGAATTTTTCTGTGCTTTTTTCCTTTCCTTGTTGGATAAAATAAAATTCGGTGGCGACTCTTGCTTACCGCGACATTTTGCGAACAACAAATGCAAAACGCAAACCAGCATTCCAGAAAACAGTCAGTTTTTCCCACTTTATCACAGAATTGGCGACTCTGCTGGGGAGTTAATAAGTGGGGTGTACCTTAGGAATAGGTCAACATATTGTTTTCAATTGTTTGATTTGTTTGCTTTATTTTGTAGGCTTTGTATCAGAGTTACTATAGATCCTAACCCGGATCTGAGGGATACCCTTTAGGTAAGTAGCAATAAACTGTGAGGGAACTGTACGGCGTAGACCGATACGGTTGAAGCAGTAGCTACGTTGGTGTGGCACTTTAGTTTGTACCGATATCCCTTGTGGCGCAACTAGGAGAATATGGGTCTTCTAAGGGGTCATTAAGCACCAAATGACCTTAGAACCTCTAATTGACCAACTTGGCCATAGAACAGTAGCAGTATGCTACAGTCATTGAGACCAAACTCTCAAGATGATTCCGGCCGCAAGAAAAGGTTGCTAAACTGGAATTATGACCGATCGAGGGTGGTCAGTGATATTGAGATCCTCTAGTACCCGATTACTATTTCTAGGACAGGTTTGAACCAACTGAACTGAAAGAGGGTAGTACCTAAGCTCCTTGCCAGCCTGAAATCTAAGGGCTATCTGTGTGACTTGCTTGCCCTTACCATGTTTGTTATTTGTGGATACTTGTGGTGTGTTTTCTATCATAACATCATGACATCATAACATTGCATGCATCTTGCATTGGACTAACCTATTTCAAAGACAGGAGGGATTCATCTTTGTTCTGTTTTGTAGGTCATGGCACCCATGTGTAGGAATACCATTCAGATCAAATTTGTCCAGTTTCCCACTCAGCTTAAGGATTTGGTTGCAAAGATTTTAGACACTACCTCCTTTATCAGAAGACATGGTCACCTCCTGGGTTTGGTCACTTCCAAGATGGATGAACAGATGATGAGTGTCTTAGTTCAGTTCTTTGATCCACTGTACCATTGTTTTACTTTTCTGGACTACCAGTTGGTCCCTACCTTGGAAGAGTTCTCTGATCTGCTTGGTATCTCTATTTTGGAGCAGACCTCGTTCACAGGTTGGGAGAAGATCCTTAGGCCAGAAGAGATTGCTTCAGCCCTCCATCTGACAAAGGCTGAGGTAATGTCTAATTGGGAAACTCGTAGCGGAGCAAAGGGCTTTTTGATTAAATTCTTGGTCGGTAAAGCTAATCATTTCTGGGACAGTCTAGACTTCCAGGCATTTGAGGATATTCTAGCTCTTCTTATATATGGTTTGGTGTTGTTTCCTAACTCGGATTCCTTCATCGACGTGAATGCAGTGAATATTTTCATATCCGGTAATCCTGTGCCCACTCTCTTGGGTGACATTCTTCACTCTATTTATGCTCGTACTGCTCGGAAGCGGGGAACCCTTATGTGATGTACGCCATTGCTGGCGAGGTGGTTTATTTCTCACCTCCCCAAATCAGTTTTAAAGAACAAGGAAGGCATGGGTTGTGCCTATAGGATTATGTCTCTCTCTCTCATAATGACATCATTTGGATTATTAAGGGTGTGGAATACGTGGCTATTATTGATCGCTGTGGGGAATATCCCAATGTTCCACTGCTAGGAACCCATGGAGGAATCACCTATAATTCGTGTTTGGCCTTACGTCAATTTGGACGAGCTAGGAGGGAAGGACCTCACGAGTTGCTTATGCCAAGCATTGTCTTTGACTTCCAAGGGGATAGTGACGAGCAACGCCGCAGATTCATAAGGGCTTGGGATAGAGTACACATGTCTGATCCGCACGAGTTGGGTGCGAATACTTCTCTTCCAATGGAGCCATATCTCCGATGGGTTCGTATCTGTGCCCAAAAGCTGGGAATGTCGTATGAAGCCGTATTGCCTATAATTGTTGAAGTTGCTGATGAAGAAGGGGTTCCTCCTACCATCCTCCATCCATACATGCCTACTGACTTTGGGGCATTGAAGAGATCATGGATGCAGCTGAGAGAAGAGCGGGATACTTACAGAGAAAAGTATCACGAGCAAGAGCAGAAGATTCAGAAGTTGACAAGGCAGCTGGAGAACGAGCGGATCCTCAACGACTAGGTCCGCACCGACAAGAAACGACCATGGGAGCACTGATTGTGTTTTGATTATCTCTAGTTTTGATTTACTTTTCAGTTTTCCTTTCTTGTAAAGCCTCAAAGGCATCTGTTGAACAATTGATTTCAAAGTTTATCTAATAAAGTTGTGTTTCATTTTGTGATTTACGAATTTGAATCCCTAAAGTCTTTGAAATCATATCATGCTCATATCATTCCCATGCACCACATAACAGGTACCCTTACAGGTTTTTCTCATCCTCTTCGCTGTTTATTTCAGCGTCATGTCTTCCGAAACTTCAACTGAACAAGCAATCAAGGCTCTGCAAACCCAAAATGCCCAGTTCCAGGAATTGTTCATGAGTTTGGCTAAGGGTCAGCAAGATCTGAAGACCCTTATCTTGAAAGAGAAGAAGAAGAAGAAGAAGAAGAAGAAGAAGACGATCCTATTTAATATGGGTCGCAGATTCGGAAACAATTTGCGAGAAGAGGTTGATTTGACCCACTCATCTGGAGGGGGAGACAATCAGGAAGAAAGGAGGGCTCCTAGCCCTGTGGTTTCAGATAACGAGACGGACTTCGATGAAGACCAGTATCCTCCGGCTGAGGATAGATACAAACAACTGGAAGATCGTTTGAGTGTGATGGAAGTTCAGAAAGTGCCTGGTCTGGACTTTGGTGATCTGGGTCTGTCATCTGGGGTGGTAATTCCCCACAAGTTCAAAGCACCGATCTTTGCTAAATACGACGGGGTTTCTTGGCCGAAACTGCACCTCCATTCGTATGTAAGGAAGATTCAGCCATACACCGCTGACAAGAACCTATGGATCCACTTCTTTCAAGATAGTCTTTTAGGGACTCAGCTTGAATGGATTTACCAGTTAGAAGGAGCTAGTATCCGCAATTGGGAAGATTTGGCCGCTGCTTTCTACAAGCAGTACCAATATAATGCCGACCTCGCTCCCACGCGTACCCAACTTCAGGGTATGTCTATGGGTGCGGGCGAAGGTTTCAAAGACTATGCTCAGAAGTGGAGGGACCTTGCTGGAAGAGTGCAACCACCCTTGGCTGATAGGGAGTTAGTGGACATGTTTCTAGGGACCTTGTCTGGTCCGTATTTCAACCATCTGATTGGAAGTTCTTCCTCCGGGTTTACAGAGCTGATCATGATTGGGGAAAGGATTGAGGCCGGTATCAAATTTGGCATGATACAAAAGGGTACTTCATCAGGCACCGAGAAGAAGCCTTTTAAGAAGGAGTCCAGTGCTGTTTATAGTTAAAAAATTCAGAATAGACCTGAACACCGCCAAGCTGTTAATGCGGTGGTTATATCAAGACCTGCTGGTGCTCCTCAGCGCAACAATCAGTCAAGGGCCGAAAGGCCACAAAGATAATTCACTCAGCTCAACATGACTTTATCCCAAATTTTGCCGCAGTTATTAAAGACCAATCTAGTGATTCCAAGGGAGGCTCCGAAGAATCCAAATACAACATCACCGAAGTACGATCCGAATGCCCGCTGTGCTTTTCACTCTGGTGGCCCGGGGCATGATACGGATGACTGCTGGGTTTTGAAGAATAAGATACAGGACCTAATTGATGCTAAGGAAATTTAGTTTGAAGAGCCAGAGAAGCCAAATGTCATAACGACACCTATGCCCAAACATGATGCGGGAGTGAATGCTATTGGGGATGACGATGATGAAAAGTTTGATATTCACAACTGGATATACCCGGCTACTGGTGGTGGATTAAGCAATTGGACAATGAAGGATTCTATGCATGTTTCCTTTATTACCCAGTAATGAGACTTTTGTTTTGAATTTGTAACAGACAATGTTTTAAACTTTACGGCCCGGTGTCTTACCCGGTGCACCGTGGCTTCATTTGTGAAGGCTTTATGTGTGTCATCTACATATATCATTAATAAAAGCATTGGACGTTTCTTGCATTTCAAATTTTGCGCTCCTTGATTTTCTTTTATTATATATTGCAAAACAGTTATTTTACACACACTCACATATACAGGTCTACATCCACTCTGGATCTCACTGGTAACGACTCTGCTACTGCCAGTTATGACTTTGAAAGTCCGATCAACTTAGACGAAGACGAAGGTGAAGATGATTGCGAAGTGCCTGGTGAACTTGCAAGACTGTTACTTCAGGAAGAGAGGGTGATTCAGCCGCATGAAGAGCCGGTGGAATCAGTAAATCTGGGTACAGAGATAGACAAGAAAGAGGTCAAGATCGGTGCAAATCTGGAACCTAGTGTCAAGCAACGATTGATTCAGATGCTGCGTGATTATGTTGAGATCTTTGCCTGGTATTATGAAGATATGCCTAGATTGGATACCGATATTGTGGTTCATCGCCTGCCTACCAAGGAAGATTGTCCTCCAGTGAAACAGAAGGTCTGCCGAACGCGCTCGGATATGTTTGAGAAAATCAAGGCTGAAGTTATGAAACAGTTTGATGCCGGTTTTCTAGCAGTTACTTCCTACCCACAGTGGCTGGGCAACGTGGTTCCAGTGCCGAAGAAGGATGGTAAGGTTCAAATGTGTGTTGACTATAGGGATCTGAACAGGGCGAGCCCCAAGGATGATTTCCCTCTACCTTATATCGGCGTTCTGGTTGACAACACCGCACAACATAAGGTCTTCTCCTTTATGGATGGTTTCTCCGGTTATAATCAGATTAAAATGGCTCCCGAAGACATGGAAAAGACAACCTTTGTTACTCAGTGGGGTACCTTTTGCTACTAGGTCATGCCTTTTGGATTGAAAAATGCTGGGGCAACGTATCGGCGCGCCATGGCCGCCTTGTTCCATGACATGATCCATCATGAGATTGAGGTATACGTTGATGACATGATTGCAAGGTCATAGACATAGGAAGAACATCTTGACCACCTTCAGAAGTTATTTGATATATTAAAGTTGTACAAGTTGAGGTTAAACCCGAACAAGTGCACCTTTGGGGTGAGATCTGGTAAGCTGTTGGGTTTCGTCGTAAGTGACAAAGATATTCAAGTGGATCCTGCAAAGGTGAAGGCTATACAGGAAATGCCAGCTCCCCGAACAAAAAAAGAAGTCAGAGGCTTTCTAGGACGTCTGAACAACATTGCCTGATTCATCTCACACCTGACTGCTACTTGTGAACCAATCTTCAAGCTACTGAAGAAAGATCAAATGGTAAGATGGAATGATGAATGTCAGGACGCTTTCGAAAGGATCAAGGAATATCTCCAAGAGCCACCTATCCTGATGCCTCCAATTGAAGGGAGACCTTTGATCTTATACTTGACAGTACTCGACAACTCAATGGGGTGTGTGCTGGGTCAACATGATGAGTCTGGCCGAAAAGAGCATGTTATTTATTACCTTAGCAAAAAGTTTACCGACTGTGAGACCCGATACTCACTGCTCGAGAAAACTTGCTGCGCTTTGGCATGGGCTGCTCGCCGGCTGAGACAGTATATGTTGACTCACACTACTCTATTGATATCAAAGATGGATCCAATCAAGTATATATTCGAAAAGCCTGCCTTGTCTGGAAAAATAGCAAGATGGCAGATGATATTGGCTGAGTATGACATCCAATACACGACCCAAAAGGAAATTAAGGGAAGTGGGTTGGTCGACCATTTGGCACATCAAGCAGTGGATGATTACCAGTCTATGAACTTTGATTTTTCGGATGAGAATATCATGATAGTGACCGATTGCGAAGAACCTGGACAGGATGAAGGACCTGAGGAAGGATCCTGATGGTCTATGTACTTTGACGGAGCTTCAAACGCTTTGGGTAATGGCATTGGCGCCGTGATCATATCTCCTATAGGCTCTCATACTCCAATCACCTCCCGACTATGTTTCAACTGCACCAACAATATGGCGGAGTTTGAGGCGTGCATCATGGGTCTTCGAGCAGCAATTGACCTAAGGATTAAGTTTCTAAGTGTCTTCGGAGATTCCGCTCTCGTGATCAGTCAGATCAAAGGCGAGTGGGATATGAAACACCCTAATATTATTCCTCAGAAGGAGTATGTATTGACGTTGCTTCCACATTTCGAAGAGATAACCTTTGAACATTTCCCTAGAGAGGAGAATCAGTTAGTGGACGCGCTAGCTACGATGTCTTCTATGTTCAAAGTCAATTGGGACAACGAGGCTCCCCGGATTACCATTGAAAGGTTGGAAGAACCTGCACATTGCTATGATATTGAGACTGAAGAGGCAGTGGATAAACCATGTTTTCATGAGGTGAAGAGGTATCTTGAAGCTCATGAGTACCCCGAGGGTGTATTTGTTAATGACAAGAATTTTTTGAGGAGGTTCGCAACTAAGTTCTTCATCAGCAATGGTATCCTTTACAAGAGTAACCATGATTCAACCTTAATATGTTGTGTGGATAAGAACAAAGCAGAAATAATCATGGCAGAATTACATGAAGGTACTTTCGGGACTCATTCCAGTGGACACACCATGGCAAAGAAAATCCTTCGGGCAGGATATTATTGGTCCACCATGGAAGCCGACTGTTATCAGCATTCTCGGACATGTCACAAGTGTCAAGTCTATGCTGATAAGGTGCACATACCTCCAGTACCTCTGAACGTCTTAACAGCTCCGTGGCCTTTTGCAATGTGGGGCATTGATATGATCGGCGAGATCAGACCTACAGCGTCCAACGTGCATTGTTTCATTCTGGTAGCTATTGATCACTTCACGAAGTGGGTTGAAGAAGCTTCCTTTGCTACAGTGACCAAGAACGTCGTGGCACGGTTCATTCGACATAATCTGATCTGTCGATACGGTGTACCAGAGAGGATCATTACAAACAACGGTACCAATCTCAACAATAAGATGATCACCGAGCTCTGCAAGCAGTTCAAGATACAGCATCACAACTCTTCTCCCTACCGGCTGAAGATGAATGGGGCTGTCGAAGCGGCTAATAAGAATATCAAGAAGATTGTGCAGAAGATGACGATGACATACAAAGACTGGCACGAGATGTTACCATTTGCTCTTCATGGGTACCGTACCTCAGCACGGACGTCAACAGGGGCAACACCCTATTCCTTGGTTTATGGCATGGAAGCCATATTACCCATTGAAGTTTAGATACCTTCTCTTCGGATTATGAAATATGCAGGTTTGAGCGAAGATGACTGGATTCAGACCCGGCTTGATCAACTGAATTTAATCGATGAAAAGAGACTTACTGCTATTTGTCATGGTCAGACGTACCAAAAACGGATGATCAAGGCATTTAACAAGAAAGTTAGACGACAAGAGTATCAAGTTGGGGATCTAGTAATCAAGCGCATTATCTTACCTCAAGGTGATCCCAGGGGAAAATGGACCCCTAATTACGAAGGGTCGTTTGTGGTTAAGAACATTTTCTCAGGAGGAGCTATGATTCTGACCACCATGGATGGTGACGACCTTCCTCACCCCGTCAATGAAGACATAGTGAAAAGATACTACGCATAATCAAAGATCCGCTAGGTTGACTGGCCTAGGCAAAAATAAGGGCTTCCCGGCGAACCAAAAGGTTTCGGGCAAAAATAAGGGATGAAAATGAAAAAAAAACTATACACCCGGCAAGTCGAAAACCTGAAAAGGCGGCTTGGGCAAAAATGGGTATCCCGGTGGACTGAAAACCCGAAAGGGTGGTCCAGGAAAATGTTAGGGATCAAAGCGTAACACTATGTCTCATTGGATCACCTTGAAACCAGACTTCGGTACCGACTATCAAGCTCGGATGACACTAATCAATCTGATCTATCTTCAACCAAGTAGCAAAGTGATGAGATGCTCGAGGACATAAAGGCAATAACAGAGTTGGAACCTAGTGGGATTATTCACATAGCTATTTTGTTTAGTTTTTCACATATTGTGTAAATTCTATTTGCTCGGCGGCGTTCTCTTACTAGGACGTCAGCCTCTTGTACAAAAACGCATATTTACAGGCCAAACTTCAAAATCAATACAATTCATTTTCAGAGAAAATTCAAACTGTTTTTCCATTATCTGTTTTGTTTTGCAAAGAACGTCCAATGTTCATTTTTGATATATGCATTTGACATTAATTGTTGCTCATAAATATTTACATGCGAGACAAAAGACGATTACTGCTAATATCAGAAACAGGGGCAATAAAAATTGTCCAAGCTTTACAATTGCTCTATTCACAAGGTACAAAGGTAGATTCAGCTGAAGAATATGGCTAAGGTACTTTCACTCCCTGCAGAGTAAGACAGTAATGATGGCTCTCCCCAGCTGAGACTTGCAACTATGAATGAATCGGTAATATTCTCCCCAAGCAGAGTTTATCTACCATCAGCACTGAAAAGGCTTAATATCCCCGACAATCTTAATATTCCCCAACGGAGTATAAGTATATTCCCCGGCAGAATACAAAATATCCCCAGTGGAGTTTGAAATTTTTTCCCAGCACAGTCTGAAAAAGCTTCCCTAGTGGAATTTGGAGGATCATCCCCAGTAGACCTTGGAAGATTGTCCCCATAAAAGCTCAAAGATTATCCCCAGTGAAGTCGCAACTGAAAGGTCATCCCCAGCGGAGTTCTTTCCTTTCACAAACAGAAATTCGATCCCCAACAGGATTCAGTATCACCAGCAACAGTAATTCATCCCCATCGGAATTTATCGGTGGAATCCTCAGCAAAACATCTCTTCCCCACAGAGTAATCCCCTCATCAGTTTATTCCCCAACAGAGTTATCCTCTCCTGCAGGTTTATTCTCGCAATCATCTTGGTTCTCTATCCCCAGCAGAAACGAAGAATTCAGCTCTTTTCTCCAGCAGCTATCCGAGATTTATTTTCCCCAGCTAAAACATTACATTTCCATACATGCACATGCATATACGCATCATATAACACAATCTCATTTATTTTGAGAACATCATTGCTTGATATATATCATGCATTGCATAGGACTAACCTTTACCTTTCAGGAAGGATGCAGTTAAGTTCTCAGCTATGTCGAACTACTGACCGATTCTTAAATCTCAACTGAATTATTCTCGGTTGAATTACAGATAAGGTTCTAAATATCGACAATTTTCCTCTGTCAAAGTGTGGACAAGTTCTTAAATCTCAACAGAATTATCCTCCATTGAAGTACAGACAATCATAGATCTCGATGAAGATGTTTCCCTCAGTCGAAGTACTGACCGGTTCTTAAATCTCAACTGAATTATTCTCGATTGAATTACAGATAAGGTTCTAAATCTCGACAATTTTCCTCCGTCGAAGTTTGGACAAGTTCTTAAATCTCAACAGAATTATCCTCCGTTGAAGTACAGATAGTCCTACATCTCGATGAAGATGTTTCCCTCAGTCGAATTACTGACCGGTTCTTAAATCTCTACTGAATTATCCTCGGTTGAATTACAGATTGTTGTACCCCAAATTTTGACCTAAGATATCGTCTCCTACCTGCATTATTACATTACAAGTGTTTTGATCCATCGATTTTAAAATTCATGACTTTTTTCAGGCCAAGAGCTATTTATGCTGAACATTAAATCATTTAACCGATTCGTGCTAAAATGATGTTTATTAATTATTTATTATCTTAAATTCAAATAATTGAAATTCGTTTTCGATTATTATGTAGTTTAAAGATGTATAGATAATAAAATAAACATTAGAGAAGAGGCGCATTAACTGTGCGGACAATATTTATTTATTACTCACTATCTTAAATTTAAATAACTGGAATTCATTCTTAGTTATTACATAATTTAAAGGTTTATGAATAATATAATAAATATTCGGAAAAGTTCATTGGTCAATAACGATTATTTAATCATTTGTCATTCTAAGTTAAATAATTGAAACCCTATTTTAATTATTATAATTTAGAAAGTTATGGATAATGAATTAAATAATTGAGGCTATTAATTGATCAATGATACTTATTTATTTATCTGTTTATTATTCTAAATGTAGGTAGTTGAAATTCGCTTTCAATTATTATACGATTAAAGAACTGTAAACGATAAATAAATAATTAAAGAGGAAGAAGAGCTTAATTGGCAAATAGTGTTTTTTTATTATTCATTTTTTTAATTGTACAGTTATTATGTAAACATTGTATCTATTACAATAAATTACAATAATAAATTTACAAAAACTAAAATGAAATAAAAAAAAACTAATCTAATATTCCTAATTCTAAAACTTCCGATCCGATGCGTTTTGTCTGCTCACTTAATGTTACCTGCAAAATTAAAAAGAGATTAGAATTCGAATAAATAATTAAATAGCGAAATTATTAAAGTTTCATCATTAAAAGCAATGGCCGGAATCAGTTACTCTTTTTTGCAAATCACGGGATTTCTCCCGGTTCACAAAAAAGAAAGGAATTTTAAATGAATGCACAAGTTTATTTTGTCCAAAAATTTCATGTTTAAATTAATTGCATTTTTTTTCAAATCCCAAATGCACATTTCAAAAACATACAGCATACAAGCCCCTGCATGAACTACATATGCAAGCATGCTAACGTAAACCAATGCCCACACAGCAGAAAACAAAACAAGCTTTTGTATTAGAGGAAAACATGCAGTTTAACTACATATGCAAGCAATATGGACATTCTATTTTCATCATTTTCTGGCCATTTGCAGTTTCAGAAAAAGTACAGCCTATCACTTTTTTTATCAAAGCTATACTGAGAGAAAAAGAGAGGGAGAAGTGTGGGTTTTACAGGCTTGGCATAGGCAGAAAAAGGATATACAAGACAAACTGTAAAATATAGCCAGTAGAGATAAAAACATAAAAGAAGAATAGAAACAAATTGGAGGGACAGTCTAGTGCAGAATGCCCAGGAAATCCCAAAGCATATTTCAAAAACTTCCAGCCTGTAACGTAAACAAGAGAGGGAAGTTGTTATAACAATAACAAAAGGAAACCAATAGGAGATCAGAGATATCCAAGCCTTCAAAAAACTTAGAGAAATATAGTTATCAAAGAAAAAACACACAAAGCTCAGCAAACCTGCATAGTTATCCCATATACTGTCAAAAACTATTTCAACCATATGGCCAAAACTTTGCAAAATTGATTGAGCCATTCAAGCCAACATCATCATCCTATTGTCAAAGAGATATCAAAAATAATATCACGCCCAAAGAACCAGTTAAAACCACACCATCAATATGGCCTAGAAAAGACTTATGCCCCTGTTTCCATCAAACCTGTCCAACTAGCACGTAATCACCATATTCATAACCATGTCAAACTATTATTCAAGCCTGAACATCACCAATCCAAAAACCTGAAACGATTCAAGCCAGAACCAACTCCTAAGGCAACAAGCTAGGCCTCAGTATTACCATCACTGGCCTTTCAAAGTATATTACTCAAGCCAACATCATACCAAAAAAAAAACAATTATTCAGGCCAACATACATCGTACAGTAGCAGTCTCAACAAGAAGAAGAGAAACAATAGTAGTCTCAACAAGAAGAAGAAAAACAGAATCATCGTACATCATCACGTTCAAGAAGAAGAAGGAAAACAAAATACAGTACCAAGGCCAACAAGGAGAAGAAGCATCACAATACAGTGACAACAACAAGAAGAAGAAAAATCGCGTAGTACCGGTCACCGAAGCGGGTTCGCTTCCCCTCTCCTCGCCGTCTAGCCTCCGTCGCTCCCGGCCTCCTCCTCCGTCTCCACCTAGGTAACGGTCCCTTCTCCTTTTTACTTCTTTGGAACCTCAATCAACATTAACAATCAAGTATAAGAATTAACAATAAAATTCAACATAATAGAAATCGTGGAATCAAAATCAACATGCAAACGAATTAAGCGTTAACGAAATCAATCGCGTTCTTACCGAATCCGTAGCCGTCCCTTTTTCTCGTTCAACTGGAGGGAAGAGGAGCTGGAGTGGGTGGCCATGGCAAGGAGAGACAGCAAGATTCAGAGGCAAGTGTGAAGAAGAAGATGCGAAGAAGAAGATCAAAGAGAAGAAGAGGCGCGCCGTTTCTGCCTAATAAAACAAAACCCTAATCTTATGTTAAAAAAAAATTAACCCTAACACCTTGTCAAACTGATGGGCCTCGTCCCTTTTCTTCTCCTTAAGCCCACGACCTGCTTTTTTGCACCCCCCTCTCGTTTATGAGTTCTTGCTTTGGGCCTTCAGCTCCCTGGCCCATCCACTTTTGTTTGTTTTATTTTTGATATATTTTCTTTTTCACCTTTTGTTATTTTTCTATAATTTGTTTTTGTGGAATTATTATTTATGTTAATTAATTGATAAGTAAAAAAAAACAAACAAAGATATGTCTAACTAGGTTTTATTAATTAGTTGACCTCTTAGTTTAATTTTGGATTTAATTTAAGATTTTAATTTTATCTCACTAAGGTAAATTATTAATCTTTAACTTAATTTGGAACCCCCTTAATTTTTTTTAAATAAGTATTTTTTATACATAAAAAAAAACATAGAATTTAAGGTTGTAGACATTTTATCATTTTATTAATTAATTAATTTTTCTCTTACATCGTTATCAAACAAAAATCCTAAAACATATAAAAAAACAGAAAAAAACTAAAAAATATATTTTATTAACTCATTTTCTTGTCTTATTAATATTAATATCAAATATATCAAAAACTTAATAACTTAAAACTAAAAAAAACATTACGTCCTCGTTAAATAATTCTTTTGTTTTTTTATCCTTATCAAAATACGTAAAAATTTAAAATGCTTTCTTCCCGTTAACATTAAACCAAAAAATCATAAAAAACGCATTATTCGCATCATTTATTCCCTCATTTAGATTATCGTTATTTAATCGTTATTCGCATATTTTGTCCGTGTATTTACTTGTTTATTCGGTTTATGCTTAAATCCAAAGGAAAAAACAGTAAATTTGTTGACTTCATGTCCTCAAGTCTAACTGCACGAATTTTCGCATTTTCATTAAAACTTAGGATAATTTTTCCTCAAATATTCACCCTTTTCAAAATTTATGCCCTTTAAGCAAAAAACTTCGACATTAGGTCGTCGCAACTTCAAAAAAACCGCCCGTATCCTGTTTCGGCCAAAACGATTTATTTTCAATCAAGCAATCAATTTTAAATAAAACAGATATTTCAAAAGGTTCCTATAGAGTACTATAGATACATTGGGTGCTAGTACCTTCCCATTGTATAACCAACCCCCGAACCATAAGATCTCTTTTCAAAAAAGCTTTGTATTTTTATTTACATTGCATATTTAGGGTTTTATTTCGCTCTTTCCCTTTTCCTTTGGAAACAATAAAGCGCGGTGGCGACTCTTGCTTTTGTGAGACGAATTAATCAATAATTCGATCTCCGATTTACCCCGCTACATTTTTTATCGCTACAGAATTGGCGACTCTGCTGGGGAAAGATTGACCTCTTGCTGGTCCATCCCTAAGTGGGTTAAGCCTAATTTGTTTTATCTGTTTACTATTATTTGATTTGCTTGATTATGTGTTTAAATTTGGGGTGTTTGGGTTTTTTGCAAAGGACGAATCCTATACCCGGATTAAGTAACACTTAAGGAATAGGACGGGCGGTATAGTCATGTTAACTTTGAGGGAGTAATCCCGAAGAAGGAGGCATGAGATCCCCCACTCAATGGAAGGCCCTCTTGAACTTAATATTTGTTTACCGAGTAATCGGGAAGACATTATTACTTTCGACCTAGGAGCCCGAGAAGTTGAGGACCGTAGAACCCCAACCCATCTTGGCCTTTTTAGGTGTAGCGCGGAAACTATAACGGAGTAATTCGGAAGTAGTTGTTACGCGATGCTACACTCGGACGAGTTTCTCTTGAGAATATTGCTAATTATTGAGTAATCAAGACGTTGGTAATACCCGAAAGAGGAATGTAGACTCTGGGAACTCTTAGAACCTTGTCTTACAGGTGTGATCGAAACGTTAGTACATACCTTTGGTTGGGCTTTACCCTCGACTCCATGCTGAACGTTGAACCTTTAAACCCCATGTTTGCAAACTTGTGTGTGACTGTTGCATTATCATTCATTCATGCATTCATCAACATCTTTGTAAAAAACTCGTTTTTCAAGGAATTTTGGAATGATTTTTGCAAACGTCTAAGGGTATTATGGAACTTGGAAGGAGAAATACTCGAAGCTTTAGCTTCAAGGAGCCCGAGATTGAAGAACTGAAGAGTTTGATTCCGAAGATAGAGAGTCCGACCGATTTTCAGAAGAAATATGGGTCCATCGTACCGCTCTTGAAGCGCAAGATGAAGAAAGGCATCCTCAACACGTTGGTTCAGTTCTATGATCCCCTGTACCGATGTTTCACCTTCCCGGATTATCAGTTGATGCCTACTTTAGAGGAATACTCCTATATTCTTGGTTTGCCGATCGCCGACCGTGTTCCTTTTTCTGGATTAGAAGAGGAGCCTAAATCCCACGAGATAGAAACCATCACCCACCTGAAGAAGTCAGAGATAGAGGAGAATATGACTATGAAAGGAGGAATCCGGGGTTTGCCGGCACAGTTTCTGTTGAAGAAAGCTCGTTACTTTGCTGATACCAAGGATACTGTTGCCTTCGAGGATGTGTTTGCTTTACTCGTGTATGGTCTTTTCTTATTCCCTAACGTTGATAAATTTGTGGATGTCAACGCCATCAGAGTTTTCCTGATTGGAAATCCGGTCCCCACGCTGCTAGGGGACACGTATTACTCTATCCATCTTCGAAACTCTTATCAAGGAGGGATGATTATTTGTTGTGTGCCGTTGCTGTATCAGTGGTACGTCTCGCATTTACCTGGGTCCGATGCTTTCTGGGATCTCGAGAAGGAGCCGCGTTGGGCGCCAAAGATTATGGCTCTCACTCATTTCGACATTGACTGGTACAATCGAGTTTACCATGACGTGGAGATCATTGACAGCTGTGGTGCTTTTCCCAACGTACCTCTTCTTGGTACGAGGGGTGGAATCAACTACAACCCTGTTCTAGCGCGCCGTCAGTTCGGGTAGCCGATGAGAGATAAGCCGAACAGTATCCATGTGAGTGGTTTCTTTCTTCAGGAAGGACAAGATCATCAGGCTGCTAAGAGGGAGATTGAAGGAGCTTGGCGCCATATCCACAAGAAAGGGAGAGATATGTTGGGACATAGAGGTTCCGTTTCTTTGGAACCTTACCTGCAGTGGGTCCGTGCTAGGGCTTGTGCTCTCAAGATGCCATATAAACTTGAGAAACCTTTATTCCCTGCCATCGCACCATCATCAGTTGTTATCCCTATCGCGGATGTAGGAGAATATCAAGGAAACCTGGCTAGGATGAAGTCCGAGAGGGATGCTTGGAAGGAAAAGTACCATATGTCTGAATATGAGAATCGAGTCCTGACTCGACAGCTGAGAGAAAAGAAGGAGTTGTTGCTTATTCAAGACGGCCGGTTCGTTGACCATGATGAGAAGCTTCGTCAGAAGGATGCCTTGCTGAAGAAGTATGTGAGTGAAAGGAAAAGAAAAAGGGAAGGTTCGGTAAGCTTGGCTCTCGTTCCTAATCCGCAGGAAGAAATCATCGATCAACTGATAGCGGAAAAGCAGGATATGGAAGAGTTTTACGAAGAAAAGATCAAGAAGCTCCGATTACAGCTGGTGTTTGGTCCGTCATCTGAGGATTCCGAGTGAGCTTTAGCTTTAGTTTATTTTATTGATGTCATTTTGTAAAGCTATGTAAAAGGGCTTCATGCTCCGAAGTTGTAATTTATTGTTTTATTAAGGGCTTCACGCTCCGAAGTTGTAACTTATTGTCTTATTTTGGGCTTCATGCTCCAAGTTGTAATTTACTGCTTTCATGTTTTAAAAATGTAATTTATCACTTTATTATGGTTTTCATGTTGCGAAGTTGTAATTTATTGCTTTCATTAGTGGATTTGTTATCCCAAGGTTGTAATTTACTATTCCAAATTGTAAGTTGTAATTTATCGCTTTCGATTAACGGATTGAGTTTTTGTTGTTCTAAATTCCTTTACCATTGATGTATGCAAAGTTACTAAAGTTCCTTGAAAAACTTTTAAAATGAGTCATCATTTGCATCGCCATCATGCATCATTTCACATTCCACCTCACATGTTTTCTAGAGTCTCATTCTTGTTCTTTTTCCACCGAAGGTTGTCAAGCTGTCTCACCGATACGACACTCGGGCCAATCGTCAGAGGAGAATGGAAGATTTGGAACAGGAAAATCACGAGCTTCGTGGGGAAGTTGCTACACTTCGTGCCGAGATGGAAAAGTTAACAGCGTTGGTGGAAAGTTTGGTGGCTGTTCAGAATCAGCCATCGACTACGGCTGCCGAGATTCAGACTTCAACTCCCGTGGTTTCCGAAATTGTCACAGTTCCTGCCTCCGTAACTCAAATCAACTCTCCGCTTCAACATCAGATGCCGAAAGGTTTTCCGTGGGGGATGCCTTACAACTTTGTGCCAGAGGGGTATCAGCCTGCCATACAACCTATATTTCAGCCTGCATTGTCTCTTCCTCAACCAGAGACAACCGCCATACCGCCAGTAATTCCGTCTGTAACACCTTTTCCGTAACCAGTTATGACGACCGTTGCTCCTGTGGTCCACTCCGTGCCATACTTGAATGAACCAAGTTATCCTGCCGAGCCCGCTGAAAGTTTGGGTCTTTTTGATAGAATGGAAGAATTTCAGGATCAGTTCCAGGAAATGCAGAAGGAGCTTAGAGCATTGAAAGGGAAGGATTTGTTTGGGAAGAGTACGCATGACCTTTGTTTAGTTCCGAATGTCAAGATTCCAGCGAAATTCAAAGTGCCAGACTTTGAGAGATATAAGGGTGATTCGTGTCCTAGAAGTCATTTGACAATGTACGTGAGGAAGATGTCTACGTACTCCGATGATCATGATTTGTTGATTCATTATTTTCAAGACAGTTTGACGGGTGCTGCTCTAAAGTGGTATATGGGTTTAGACAGCATTCGAATCCGCAACTTTAACGATCTTAGTGAAGCCTTTGTCCATTAGTACAAGTACAACGTTGACATGGCGCCAGACAGGGATCAACTCCGGGCGATGTCGCAGAGAGACCGAGAATCTTTTAAGGAATACGCCCAGAGGTGGCGTGAAATTGCCGCTCAAATCTATCCACCTCTTGAGGAGAAAGAGATGACTAAGATATTTTTGAAGACTTTAGGGTCCTTTTACTATGAAAGAATGATAGCCAGCGCACCCAGTGACTTCACCGAAATGGTGAGCATGGGCATGCGATTAGAGGAAGGGATTCGCGAAGGGCGTTTGGTTAAAGAAGGGAGTCCGTCTAGCAGTGCGAAGAAGTTTGGAAGTGTTTTCCCGAAAAGAAAAGAGCAAGATGTCAGTGCTTTATTTCCAGGTAGGCCTAGGAGAGGTTACTCTCACGTTGCGGCAGTCACTCCGGCTGTCCGCCCAACTTTGATGGCCTCAGCTCATCAAATCCCGCCAACTCAACCACGGCCATTTCAGCAGCAGCCTCGACAACAGGCTTATCCGTTCAATAATCAGAACCGTTCACCCAGAAAACTGCAGTTCGATGCCATTCCTATGACGTATACTGAATTGTTCCCTGCTCTCATCAGAAAGAATCTCATCACAACAAAGCCTCCTCCTGTCGCACCGAACAGTGCTTCTCCGTGGTACAAGGCGGATCAATTCTGTGAATATCATCAAGGGTCGCCGGGGCACAACCTTGAGAATTGCTTTGCTCTGAAGGCGGACGTGCAGAGGTTAATTAAGAATGGCATCTTGTCTTTTAAGGATGTTAATCCAAATGTTAGAGATAATCCTTTGCCTCGACATGGGGCAGCTTCAGTGAATATGGTGGAAGGTTGTCCGGGGAAGTTCCGAGTTTTGCAAGTCGAGCACATAAGAGAATCATTGATCAGGTTACATCAGAGTTTGAGAAGACTTGCCTTTGTTAGGCACCAACATGATTATGACGTTTGTGAGTTTTGTTCAAGAGAGGATGATTGTCCTATTGTGAAGGAGGACATTCAGAAGTTGCTAGATCAGAGAATTATCACTATTACCTATGACCGAAATCTGGAAGATGAAGTGAATGTTATCACCCCACAATTTAATTTGCCAGAATCAGTAGAGATTGCTTACAACAGTCAGACTGCGTCTATTGATCCTTTGATTATTTACCCGCTTGGCCCTGTGCCTTACCGCTCAGACCAAGCCGTGCCGTACAAGTATAACGCCACAATGATTGAGAATGGGGTAGAAGTCCCCATACCAACCAGACCGTCTTTTGTTAACATTGCCGATGTGAGCAGAGTTACAAGAAGTGGGCGTGTTTTTGCAGCAGTACCGTCGAGGAGACCAGAAGTTCAAGTTAGGAGGCCCATACCGGCGGAGGTTCCTGTAAGAAATGGTGAACCAAGAGTTGAGATAGGCCGATCCAGTGAACCTATCCCTCACCCTGAAGAGGATGAGATCCTAAAGCTTATCAAAAGAAGTGAGTATAAGATTGTGGACCAGCTTTTGCAAACACCTTCCAAGATTTCTTTGCTTGCCTTATTGAGAGATTCTGGTGCACATAGAGAAGCCTTGATGAAGGTCTTGGACCAGGCGTTCGTAGACCATGATGTGACGGTTGATCAGTTTGATGTGATTGTGGAAAATATAACTTCGTGTAACAATCTGGGTTTCAGTGATGAAGAACTCCCGGAGGAGGGGAGAAACCATAATATGGCTTTGCACATTTCAGTAAGTTGTGGAAACGATACCTTATCAAGTGTGTTGGTGGATACGGGCTCGTCGTTGAATGTGATGCCCAAGACCACGCTGTCTCGACTTTCATATCCAGGTGCTCCTATGAGGCCTAGTGGAGTAATTGTTAAAGCATTTGATGGTTCGAGGAAGACAGTTATTGGTGAAGTGGATCTTCCCATAGTGATTGGTCCCCATACTTTTCAAATCACTTTCCAAGTGATGGATATCCGTGCTGCCTACAGCTGTTTATTGGGTCGTCTCTGGATCCATGATGCCGGGGCAGTCACCTCCACGCTCCATCAGAGACTAAAGTTTGTAAGACATGGGAAGCTAGTGACGATTGGGGGAGAGCAGGCTATGGTGGTAAGCCATTTATCATCGTTTTTTTTTATTGATGCTGACGAGGATGTTGGGACCCAGTTCCAGGGCCTATCTGTTGCTAAGAATACAGTGAAGAAGCAAGGGGCATCCATCTCTTCTTTTGAGGATGCGCGGCGAGTGGTGGAAAGTGGTTCGGCCGAAGGATGGGGCCAGGTGTTGACGTTACCCGAGAACAAGTCTGGGGAAGGTCTGGGTTTTCATCCAATATCTGCAAGGGTCAAGAAGGAGGTGGTGGTTCGTCCGATTCAAGAGGTTTTCCGAAGTGCAGGGTTTGTGCATCCTGAGGTTGATGTTATCATAGATGATGATTCTGAGGAGGATTTACCCGTGTTTGTGACGCCTGGATTGGCTTGCCAAAACTGGATAGCTGTTGATGTTCCTGTGGTTATGCACATTTCCGAGTAATGTTTTGTTTATTTTCCTTTGAAAATTCGCTCTGCCCAAGGCGAAACGTATTTTGTGTCGGGCTATGATAAAAATAAATCCTTTTGCTCTGCCCAAGGCAAAAGAGAAATGTCTGGGCTTTTTGTTTCAAGTATTTCCCTTTAATGAATAAAAATGTTATTTTGTCCACTGCTGTTTTATTTTTCACTTTTCTGGGAAATAACAATGAAAATTAATTAATAACATCTTGTTTTATTTGCACAAATCGATTTCTAAAATAAAGCATAATCATGTGTGCAGATTACTTCATGACTTAACCATCGAAAACAATGATCCTATGCCCCCTCCCAACTTTGAATTCCCTGTGTTCAGAGCCGAAGAAGAGGATGATGAAGAGGTTCCTGTTGAGATTTCCCGTTTGCTTGAGCAGGATGAGAAGGTTATTCAACCATTTGAAGAACCTGTAGAGTTGGTCAACTTGGGTGATGAAGAGGATAGAAAGGAAGTCAAAGTCGGAGCTTTGCTTATCCCGGAAGTTAAGGAGAAAATGTTGGAGCTTCTCAAAGAGTATGTTGATGTATTTGCTTGGTCCTACCAAGATATGCCAGGGTTGGACAATGACATTGTGGAGCATCGTTTACCGTTGAGACCCGAGTGTCCACCGATCAAGCAGAAGTTGAGAAGGACTCGTCCTGACATGGCTGACAAGATTAAAGAGGAAGTTCATAAGTAGATCAATGCAGGTTTCCTTGTTACATCGGTCTATCCTCAATGGTTAGCCAATATAGTGCCTGTTGCAAAGAAGGATGGCAAAGTTCGGATGTGTGTGGACTACAGAGATCTGAATAGAGCTAGTCCGAAGGATGATTTCCCATTACCTCATATTGACGTATTGGTCGACAGTACCGCAAAGTTCAAAGTCTTTTCTTTCATGGATGGTTTTTCTGGTTACAATCAAATCAAGATGGCGCCGGAAGATATGGAGAAGACCGCTTTCATTACACCTTGGGAAATTTCTGTTATCGGGTTATGCCGTTTGGTTTGAGGAATGCTGGTGCAACATACCAAAGGGCCATGACTGCTTTGTTCCATGACATGATGCATAAAGAGATTGAAGTGTATGTGGATGATATGATTGCCAAATCACAGACTGAGGAAGATCATTTGGAACATTTGTTGAAGTTATTCCAGCGTTTGAGAAAGTACAAACTCCGTCTGAATCCCAACAAGTGCACTTTTGGTGTTCGTTCTGGAAGACTTTTGGGTTTCATTGTCAGTCAGAAAGGTATTGAGGTAGATCCTGATAAAGTCAAAGCTATTCGGGAGATGCCCGCTCCCAAGACGGAAAAACAAGTAAGAGGATTCCTTGGGAGACTGAATTACATTTCTAGATTTATATCTCATATGACTGCTACCTGTGGGCCGATTTTCAAGCTTCTCCGGAAGAACCAAGGATGTGTATGGACAAAAGATTGTCAGAGAGCTTTTGATAGCATCAAAGAATATTTGCTTGAACCTCCCATTTTGATTCCTCCGGTGGAAGGAAGACCTTTGATTATGTACCTGACTATATTGGAAGACTCCATGGGATGTGTGCTTGGTCAACAAGATGAGACTGGAAGAAAGGAGCATGCTGTATATTATTTGAGTAAGAAATTCACAGACTGTGAGTCTCGGTACTCATTGCTTGAGAAAACCTGTTGTGCTTTAGCTTGGGCTGCTCGCCGTCTGCGCCAGTATATGATTAATCACACTACTTGGTTGATCTCCAAAATGGACCCGATCAAGTATATCTTTGAGAAGCCAGCCTTGTCTGGAAGAATAGCCCGTTGGCAGATGTTGTTATCTGAATATGACATTGAGTATCACACTCAGAAAGCGATCAAAGGGAGTATTTTAGCTGATCATTTGGCTCACCAACCAATTGAAGACTATCAATCCATCAAGTTTGATTTCCCAGATGAAGATGTTATGTATTTGAAAGCTAAAGACTGTGAAGAGCCATTACCTGAAGAAGGACATGATCCTGAATCCCGTTGGGGTTTGATATTTGACGGAGCTGTGAATTCCTATGGAAATGGAATTGGGGCAATCATCGTCACTCCCCGAGGTACTCATATCCCGTTCACGTCAAGATTGAAGTTTGACTGCACGAACAACATGGCTGAGTATGAGGCGTGTATTATGGGTCTCGAAGAAGCAGTGGATCTAAGGATTAAAATTCTTGATATTTACGGAGATTCGGCACTGGTGATTAATCAAATCAAAGAAGAATGGGAGACTCGTCATCCTGGTTTGATCCCTTACAGAGACTACGCTAGAAGGTTGTTAACTTTCTTCAACAAGGTGGAATTACACCATATTCCTAGAGATGAGAATCAAATGGCTGATGCTTTAGCTACTTTGTCTTCAATGTTTCAAGTGAATGATTGGAACGACGTGCCTACAATCCGAGTTATGCGCCTCGACAGACCTGCTCATGTGTTCTCAGTGGAAGAGGTCACCGACGACAAACCGTGGTTCTATGACATTAAACGTGTTCTTCAAACTCAAGAGTACCCGCCTGGGGCATCCAATAAAGATAGGAAGACATTGAGAAGATTAGCAAGCAGTTTCTTTCTCAATGAAGAAGTATTGTATAAGAGGAATTACGACATGGTCTTGCTCAGATGTGTAGACAGACGTGAAGCAGACATGCTGATGCAAGAAGTACACGAAGGATCCTTTGGCACTCATGCCAATGGACATGCAATGGCTAGAAAGATGTTGAGAGCTGGTTATTATTGGATGACAATGGAATCTGATTGCTGCAAGTATGTGAAGAAGTGTCATAAATGCCAGATTTATGCGGACAAGATGCACGTGCCGCCGACTCTCCTCAATGTTATTTCTTCACCTTGGCCTTTCTCTATGTGGGGCATTGATATGATTGGGATGATTGAACCCAAAGCTTCAAATGGTCATCGTTTCATCTTGGTAGCGATGGATTATTTTACTAAATGGGTGGAAGCAGCATCTTATGCTAATGTAACCAGACAGGTGGTAGTCAGATTTATCAAGAATCAGATCATTTGTCGATACGGTATCCCGAGCAAGATCATCACTGATAATGGTTCGAATTTGAATAACAAGATGATGAAGGAGCTTTGTGAAGAGTTCAAAATCGAACATCATAATTCTTCTCCTTACAGACCGAAGATGAATGGGGCTGTTGAAGCTGCGAACAAGAATATCAAGAAGATTGTCCAGAAGATGGTGGTAACTTATAAGGATTGGCATGAAATGCTTCCGTTCGCTTTACACGGGTACCATACTTCAGTTCGAACTTCAACGGGCGTGACCCCATTTTCCCTAGTTTACGGTATGGAAGCAGTACTCCCCGTGGAGGTTGAGATTCCGTCTCTGAGAGTGTTGATGGAAGCTAAACTTTCTGAGGCTGAATGGTGTCAAAGTAGATACGATCAGTTGAATTTAATCGAAGAAAAGAGATTGACAACTTTGTGTCATGGTCAGTTGTACCAGCAAAGGATGAAGAAGGCTTTTGATAAGAAGGTTCGACCGCGCGAGTTCAGAGAAGGTGACCTTGTGCTCAAGAAGATATTATCTTTCCAACCTGATTCTAGGGGCAAGTGTGCTCCGAATTATGAAGGACCGTATATTGTTAAGAAAGTTTTCTCTAGGGGTGCCATGATTCTCACCAATATGGACGGTGAAGAACTCCCGCGTCCCTTGAACGCTGATGCAGTCAAGAAGTATTTCGCTTAGGCAAATTTCTGGTCAAATCAGTCTCGGCATCTGAACACATTCTGGAATTCAAAGTTGTTAGGGAGAATAGTGATCATTGTTTTGTATGACCTTTTATTTCATGAATTATTTCCCCAAGTTTTTGTAAACCGTTGGAGTCGCATTGTTAGCGAACTACCTCTTATCAATGAAATTTGAGCACTTACCTTTTGTGGGCAAAATTTTAATTTTTATGAAAAATACTTGAAACAAATTTACTTAAGTGTTCTTATTTTAAATATGTGTCGTGGATAACGAAAGGAATATTAACAGTTTGTTCCAAGGATGGTCAAGGCATGAAATGCAAAGCAGTACAGTAGTTTATCCTCGCATGATGAGCATGTTTCGTTTCGAAATCGTCATGAGGTGTTGGTTGTGTAAACTTGCGTTTCTCGTGGTACAAAGTTTGGTGACTCCCCAGCTGTCCCAGTTAAGCTTTGTTTCAGTTATCTTCATTTGGGCGATTTCTGAAGTTTGGTACGCTTTGTCTCATACCGTGGTCTATTGGTGTCAGAATTTTGGATTTAGTTGTTTTTCTCCTCAGAAGACTTGAGCCTTGTAGCGTGATACTCTCCGACGTTGCTTTGTGTCTCCAGTTCCATTTATCTTCCGTCTTTTCAAGATTGGCCGAGTATCTATTTTGCTGTGACATCTTATTATCTCCAAGATATTCCATCTGTTTGTTTTGTCAGCATAACATTCGTTTATTCATTTACGCTCCCATCAGCATGCATATCCACATTCGCCGTTGATTTTGGGTCGTACTTTGTTTATTCGAACAACGTACATTTTTCTTTCCAAGTAGAAGGTTAGCTTAGGCAGAAAATGTGCTTCCTTTCTAAATTCCCCAACTGAGCTAATCCTCATGGATGATTTTGGTTTAGCCTACCTTGCCCATTTCTGAATACGCGGAATTCCCCAATTGAGTTACTTTCTCATCGGGTGGAGTCTTGTTTGACTGTTTTTCTCTCTTGTTTATCCCTGGATGAAGTTGTTGTCTTTTGCATAGGCTATCTCATGATTTTCCCTAGTGAAGTCGCGACCTAGACGATTGGTGCATTTATTTTGCACGTTTAAGTATATGATCTCCTCGGGAAGGATTGATTCAGGGTTCTCTTTGACGAGGATTTTATTCTCTGCCAGTATCATCGCAATTTCCTCCTGTTTGTTTTTGGAAAACGACAAGCGACAGCTCTTCATGAGCAACTTGTGCGTTATAGACACCGTTGGAAAACGACGAGCGGCAGCTCTTCATGAGCAACTTGTACGTTTACTTGTTGAAAACAACAAGCGGCAGCTCTTCATGAGCAACTTGTACGTTTACTTGTTGAAAGCGCCGAGCAGCAGTTCTTCATGAGCTACTAGTGCGTCATTTTATCTTTTCGAAAGCGCCGAGCAGCAGTTCTTCATGAGCTACTAGTGCGTTATTTACTTTTTTTGAAAGCGACGAGCGGCAGTTCTTCACGAGCTACTAGTGCGTCATTTTATTTTTCTGAAAGCGACAAGCAGCAAACTCTTCATGAGTTACCAGTACGTTATTACTTTTCTGGAATACAACAAGCGGCAGCTTCTTTATTTGAGCAGCTTGTATGTTATCGGTATTTTCTTTGGACGACAGCAAGCGGCAGCTTCTTTATTTGAGCAGCTTGTATGTTATCGGTATTTTCTCTGGACGACAACAAGCGGCAGCTTCTTTATTTGAGCAGCTTTTATGTTATCGGTATTTTCTCTGGACAACAACAAATGGCAGTTTTCTTTATTTGAACAACCTTCGTATCTACAGTCTTATTACCTCAGCATTAACGAGTATATCTCTGAAAATCTAGCAAAGAAGTCTGTTACAAATCTATACCTCCAGAAGTCGGTAATCAGTTATCCGCAATTTGATACTCTCTGTCTACCATCGACCTTGAGTTGCGAACTCACTGTTTTGGATCAATGATCTGTTATGGCCTATGCAAGATGCTCTCTTTGTTAGGGTTAGAGGTTGTTTTCCCTCGATTTTATTTGCTGTCGGGAGTCTGTCGTTTGAAGTCGATAGCTTGTTTCCCCAGTAATGTATAATCCATGCCGCTGTGTTTTGTTGGTGTTCGATTCCCCCAACATTGTCTCGTTTCACAATATCTTTGTCTGTGAGTTCGATCGCTGCATTCATATCAAACATGACGACGACATCTTAGGACAAAATTTGCGTAGTTATGTATTTAAGTACCTTCAATCTCGTCGAAACGAAGATTTCAATCTTCATATCTCCGGATAGAAGAAACTTAAATAGGGGCAGCTGTTGTACCCCAAATTTTGACCTAAGATATCGTCTCCTACCTGCATTATTACATTACAAGTGTTTTGATCCATCGATTTTAAAATTCATGACTTTTTTCAGGCCAAGAGCTATTTATGCTGAACATTAAATCATTTAATCGATTCGTGCTAAAATGATGTTTATTAATTATTTATTATCTTAAATTCAAATAATTGAAATTCGTTTTCGATTATTATGTAGTTTAAAGATGTATAGATAATAAAATAAACATTAGAGAAGAGGCGCATTAACTGTGCGGACAGTATTTATTTATTACTCACTATCTTAAATTTAAATAACTGGAATTCATTCTTAGTTATTACATAATTTAACGGTTTATGAATAATATAATAAATATTCGGAAAAGTTCATTGGTCAATAACGATTATTTAATCATTTGTCATTCTAAGTTAAATAATTGAAACCCTATTTTAATTATTATAATTTAGAAAGTTATGGATAATGAATTAAATAATTGAGGCTATTAATTGATCAATGATACTTATTTATTTATCTGTTTATTATTCTGAATGTAGGTAGTTGAAATTCGCTTTCAATTATTATACGATTAAAGAACTGTAAACGATAAATAAATAATTAAAGAGGAAGAACAGCTTAATTGGCAAATAGTGTTTTTTTATTATTCATTTTTTTAATTGTACAGTTATTATGTAAACATTGTATCTATTACAATAAATTACAATAATAAATTTACAAAAACTAAAATGAAATAAAAAAAAAACTAATCTAATATTCCTAATTCTAAAACTTCCGATCCGATGCGTTTTGTCTGCTCACTTAATGTTACCTGCAAAATTAAAAAGAGATTAGAATTCGAATAAATAATTAAAAAGCGAAATTATTAAAGTTTCATCATTAAAAGCAATGGCCGGAATCAATTACTCTTTTTTGCAAATCACGGGATTTCTCCCGGTTCACAAAAAAGAAAGGAATTTTAAATGAATGCACAAGTTTATTTTGTCCAAAAATTGCATGTTTAAATTAATTGCATTTTTTTTCAAATCCCAAATGCACATTTCAAAAACATACAGCATACAAGCCCCTGCATGAACTACATATGCAAGCATGCTAACGTAAACCAATGCCCACACAGCAGAAAACAAAACAAGCTTTTGTATTAGAGGAAAACATGCAGTTTAACTACATATGCAAGCAATATGGACATTCCATTTTCATCATTTTCTGGCCATTTGCAGTTTCAGAAAAAGTACAGCCTATCACTTTTTTTATCAAAGCTATACTGAGAGAAAAAGAGAGGGAGAAGTGTGGGTTTTACAGGCTTGGCATAGGCAGAAAAAGGATATACAAGACAAACTGTAAAATATAGCCAGTAGAGATAAAAACATAAAAGAAGAATAGAAACAAATTGGAGGGACAGTCTAGTGCAGAATGCCCAGGAAATCCCAAAGCATATTTCAAAAACTTCCAGCCTGTAACGTAAACAAGAGAGGGAAGTTGTTATAACAATAACAAAAGGAAACCAATAGGAGATCAGAGATATCCAAGCCTTCAAAAAACTTAGAGAAATATAGTTATCAAAGAAAAAACACACAAAGCTCAGCAAACCTGCATAGTTATCCCATATACTGTCAAAAACTATTTCAACCATATGGCCAAAACTTTGCAAAATTGATTGAGCCATTCAAGCCAACATCATCATCCTATTGTCAAAGAGATATCAAAAACAATATCACGCCCAAAGAACCAGTTAAAACCACACCATCAATATGGCCTAGAAAAGACTTATGCCCCTGTTTCCATCAAACCTGTCCAACTAGCACGTAATCACCATATTCATAACCATGTCAAACTATTATTCAAGCCTGAACATCACCAATCCAAAAACCTGAAACGATTCAAGCCAGAACCAACTCCTAAGGCAACAAGCTAGGCCTCAGTATTACCATCACTGGCCTTTCAAAGTATATTACTCAAGCCAACATCATACAAAAAAAAAAACAATTATTCAGGCCAACATACATCGTACAGTAGCAGTCTCAACAAGAAGAAGAGAAACAGTAGCAGTCTCAACAAGAAGAAGAAAAACAGAATCATCGTACATCATCACGTTCAAGAAGAAGAAGGAAAACAAAATACAGTACCAAGGCCAACAAGGAGAAGAAGCATCACAATACAGTGACAGCAACAAGAAGAAGAAAAATCGCGTAGTACCGGTCACCGAAGCGGGCTCGCTTCCCCTCTCCTCGCCGTCTAGCCTCCGTCGCTCCCGGCCTCCTCCTCCGTCTCCACCTAGGTAACGGTCCCTTCTCCTTTTTACTTCTTTGGAACCTCAATCAACATTAACAATCAAGTATAAGAATTAACAATAAAATTCAACAGAATAGAAATCGTGGAATCAAAATCAACATGCAAACGAATTAAGCGTTAACGAAATCAATCGCGTTCTTACCGAATCCGTAGCCGTCCCTTTTTCTCGTTCAACTGGAGGGAAGAGGAGCTGGAGTGGGTGGCCATGGCAAGGAGAGACAGCAAGATTCAGAGGCAAGTGTGAAGAAGAAGATGCGAAGAAGAAGATCAAAGAGAAGAAGAGGCGCGCCGTTTCTGCCTAATAAAACAAAACCCTAATCTTATGTTAAAAACAAATTAACCCTAACACCTTGTCAAACTGATGGGCCTCGTCCCTTTTCTTCTCCTTAAGCTCACGACCTGCTTTTTTGCACCCCCCTCTCGTTTATGAGTTCTTGCTTTGGGCCTTCAGCTCCCTGGCCCATCCACTTTTGTTTGTTTTATTTTTGATATATTTTCTTTTTCACCTTTAGTTATTTTTCTATAATTTGTTTTTGTGGAATTATTATTTATGTTAATTAATTGATAAGTAAAAAAAAACAAACAAAGATATGTCTAACTAGGTTTTATTAATTAGTTGACCTCTTAGTTTAATTTTGGATTTAATTTAAGATTTTAATTTTATCTCACTAAGGTAAATTATTAATCTTTAACTTAATTTGGAACCCCCTTAATTTTTTTTAAATAAGTATTTTTTATACATAAAAAAAAAACATAGAATTTAAGGTTGTAGACATTTTATCATTTTATTAATTAATTAATTTTTCTCTTACATCGTTATCAAACAAAAATCCTAAAACATATAAAAAAACAGAAAAAAACTAAAAAATATATTTTATTAACTCATTTTCTTGTCTTATTAATATTAATATCAAATATATCAAAAACTTAATAACTTAAAACTAAAAAAAACATTACGTCCTCGTTAAATAATTCTTTTGTTTTTTTATCCTTATCAAAATACGTAAAAATTTAAAATGCTTTCTTCCCGTTAACATTAAACCAAAAAATCATAAAAAACGCATTATTCGCATCATTTATTCCCTCATTTAGATTATCGTTATTTAATCGTTATTCGCATATTTTGTCAGTGTATTTACTTGTTTATTCGGTTTATGCTTAAATCCAAAGGAAAAAACAGTAAATTTGTTGACTTCATGTCCTCAAGTCTAACTGCGCGAATTTTCGCATTTTCATTAAAACTTAGGATAATTTTTCCTCAAATATTCACCCTTTTCAAAATTTATTCCCTTTAAGAAAAAAACTTCGACATTAGGTCGTCGCAACTTCAAAAAAACCGCCCGTATCCTGTTTCGGCCAAAACGATTTATTTTCAATCAAGCAATCAATTTTAAATAAAACAGATATTTCAAAAGGTTCCTATAGAGTACTATAGATACATTGGGTGCTAGTACCTTCCCATTGTATAACCAACCCCCGAACCATAAGGTCTCTTTTCAAAAAAGCTTTGTATTTTTATTTACATTGCATATTTAGGGTTTTATTTCGCTCTTTCCCTTTTCCTTTGGAAACAATAAAGCGCGGTGGCGACTCTTGCTTTTGTGAGACGAATTAATCAATAATTCGATCTCCGATTTACCCCGCTACATTTTTTATCGCTACACAGATAAGGTTCTAAATCTCGGCAATTCTCCTCCGTCGAAGTACTGACCGGTTCTTAAATCTCAACTGAATTAGTCTCAGTTGAATTATAGATAAGGTTCTAAATCTCGGCAATCCTCCTCGGTCGAAGTACCGATCTGTTCTTAAATCTCAATTGAATTAGTCTCGGTTGAATTAAATATAAGGTTCTAAATCTCGACAGATTTCCCCCCAGTTGAATTACGGACAAGTTCTTAAATCTCAATTGAATTATCCTCGGTTGAAGTACAGGCAAGCTCCTAAATCTTGACAAAGATCAGACTTCCCCCAGCGGAATCTTCCACAACAGCAGGTATACAAGATCTCGCTAAGGAATCTCTTATGCGATCGACACCCCTTCAGATGGCATCTTTAAGCCTATCCTCCTTCCAGCAATCTCCAAATGGAATCTGTAAGTCCATTCCCAACATCACAAGGTTGATACCAGTCCATACGAGTTCAAATTTCTGGGCACTCTAGTGTTCAATCATCTTCCACCTTTGGATCACAAAAGGCACGAAAGCCAATCTACATCCTCAGGTTTAAGAAGATTGAACAGGGGAAGCTATTGTACCCCAAAATTTTCCCTCTCATATTTCTCAAAACATTGCAAGAAAAATCTCCAAGTGGCTCAAGTTTGCTCAAGAGTTGGACAGACAATCTATCTCCTAAGGCAGTCAACCCCAAATTAGGGTTTTGTGTTGCATCAAGATCCTTGAATCCAAATGACCTCAATTTATCCCCAATGTCCTAATATGTTCTCAAGGTCATCCATGTCAAGTTTCAAGCCTTGCAGAGGAAGTTTGCTCAGTCAATTCCTAAAGAGTCCAAAAATCGATTGTGCTAGGGCAAAAGTCAACTGTGACCCAAATACAGTCAAACTTCAAGATTTTTTGTCAACATTCTCATTTTGAAGGATATTTCATCATTTGATCAAGGGTTGATCATGATTCATCAAGGATTGCTCAAAATTCATCAAGACTCAAAAGTTGCTAAATTAGGGTTTTGTAGGAAAAGTCAACTCAACTTTGACCAAGCATAACGTTCTCATACTTTATGAGAAATGACCCATCCAAAGCTCATTTTTAAGAGGATTCAATTTCCTATCATCCATATTCATACCCCAAGATCAAATAATGCACTCACAAGATGTTAAAAATTTAGACATTATATGTCATTTTTGAAAGTCAACAAAAACACCTTTTTTTCCAAAACTTATAACTTGAGCATGGAATACCAAAATGAGATGAGACCAAAAGGGTTGGTTAGAGGACATCACAAGATTTCTAAAAAGTCCAAGAACACCTCCAAAAGTTCAAAATTGAAGAAGTTATGCATTGTTGAAGTTGGACTTTTTTGCAAAATTGCCAAAAGTCAACTATCCCCAAAACTTCAAATTTTGTCAAATGGGCCCATTCTTTTCCACTTGATTTGAGCTTGCATAATTGCCCACGTGTCCTAGCTTCAGCCATGAGCCCATATTTTATTTTTATTATTTAATTTGATTTTTAATTGAATTTATTCATTTTTTATCAAATAAAATCATATAAAATCCAATGCTTTGATAACACAAGATTTTTTTGATATTTCAGGCTTTGATTATCATCATTAACATCAGCAAAATCGAATCAGACCAAATCATGTGCAAAAAGATTGAGATTTGGCATAATTGGCAAGTTTGTAAAGGGAGATAAAATCAAATATGCAAGCATTGATGGGAGAAGATTTGAGCCAAGTTTGTAGACCTAATACACTAAGCATTACATAAGGAAGCTTAAGACACGGAAACAAGGGTTGGAGAGTGCAGAGGGAGGCAGAACGAAAGTTGAAAAATTCAAAAAAAAGCTTGAATTCGAAGTCATAGCTAGAGGCGTTTTCAAGGGATGAGACATATCTCAATCGTTCCCTGGGTGTTCACACAAGCGATCTGGATCAAAAGCAAGTGTTCTCAGACCATCACAAGCGCTGTAAGTGTCACGATACCTAGCTCTGTTCTTGTAATCTAAACTCACCATTCTTGCACCTATAATGAAAACTATTGGCATATTTATAATCCTCATAACATTTCTAAGCTATTTGCATCATTCAATTTTGTTTATCTAATATGTAATGCAAAACGCCATAGCTAGGGTTCTTGGAAGCGTTTTTAGGGTTTTTTGTTTCAGGCAAAATTGGGACTCAAGAAGGGCATGGTGTTGATCAGGAAGCCAAGACGAATCCAACCATGTCATTGGAATGGATTTATTTGGTCTGGAGAGATTTTTAGCATAAGCCTGCGTCTTTTGCTGCAGATTCAAATCCGCAAGTAATATGGTTACAGGTTTCAAGACAGGGACGATGAGGTGTCCCTTGCCTATAGGTCCATTCAAAAAATAGCGCATATTTTTTTGTTTTGCTGGAACATGATTGGTTTTCATTATATTATGTTTTCTTTGTATATTATTAACAAATAGATCAAGGCAGCATAGTGGCAAGGCAAGAGAGCAATTTCCTTTAGGACCTGGGTTTGAATCCCAGGTCCCCCACTTTCCTTAATAATTTTGTTTTTCAGATGATCACATGCATACTCAAGCTTGCAGTATACTATGCACCATCAAGCATCCAATGGCTAGATGGCCAAAGGCCAAATCTGAGGGTCCAAGGCTGAGGGTCCACCATAGGCAAAGTCCAAGTGTGCGCATGGAATCCCAAAAGTCAACAAAGGCTAGCATTTTTTGGGCTTCAGAATTGCTGTCCATATTCCCAATTTCAGGCCCAAACCCCTCTCTCTCTTTCATTTTTATTTACTTTGTTTTATTATTTGTTTTTATTATTTTGTTTAAATTCTAACCAATCAAATTCCTTTTCATAAGATAAAAACCACAAAAAATATTTTATTCAGTCAAAATTTTTTTTTTCTTAATAAACACTAATTAATTAATTTAGTTTTTTCTAATTCTAGAATAATTTTGACTTATTTTGTAAATAAATAATTAATTAGACTTAATTAGGTATTAACCATTAATTTAATTAACTCCATTCTTGTTTATTAAAATAATCAAAAAAATATTTCATAATTAATTTTTCATTTAATTAACTATGTGTCCGATCAAATTTTGCGCCGCGATTTATTTTCTTTTATCCAATAATGTACTTGCTCCCGGATTGTAATAGTTGAATAGGACTTTTAATTATTTTTATTGCTTTATTTTATTTTTCAAAGGGTTTGTCTTTGGCGATGTAAATACCCGACGCCTTGTAATTTAAATTCTGCATTTTATTTTCCGCAAATTATACAAATGCTAGATGTTTGATAATATGGTTTGCATGACAAGACTGAATGCTTAAACTAAAATCAAATTAGATCACCTTTAACATGTACAAAGATAAAAAAATAACTGAAAACGACACACTCGCACATGCGCACTCTTAGGGTACACCCCACTTGGTTGCCTTCGTACACGGTCATTGAGTATAGGTAGTTTTAGAGGTCGCCCTCTTGTCTAAAAGATCATAGTCAGCTCGAAATGGTTGCCTCGGATATTGTTGCCTCAAACAAATGATCTAAGACATTAGAGTTACAACTAAGGCGTCCTAAACATTGCTTTAGTGACCGTAAGTCCCTCATTCGAATTGACCCTTAAACTCCAACAATGGTGCTACCTACTCACTAATAGTGGGATGGCATTGTCTAAAGGAAATTAGCATAGAACAATTCCTTTTTCGAGTAGGTAGATGGTTCTTAAGTACTTGCTCTTTCAAAAAACGAAATCTTTTTCACACTTACACTTTTCGAACAAAGTTTTCAAAAACACTTCATAAGCTCTTGAGGACAGAAGCAAGATTTAAATCGAAGTTTTCAAAACAAAAACTTTTTTCAAAACCCACAAGCACAAAGAAAGCAATTTTGAAAACAATTGAGCAAGTACCTAAGAGCCTGTGGATAACCACGGATAGAAAGGGTGCTAATACCTTCCCTTTCTATAATCTACCCCCCGAACCGGAGAAATATCTCGAAAAAGGAATTTTTCTGTGCTTTTTTCCTTTCCTTGTTGGATAAAATAAAACTCGGTGGCGATTCTTGCTTACCGCGACATTTTGCAAACAACAAACGCAAAACGCAAACCAGCATTCCAGAAAACAGTCAGTTCTTCCCACCGTATCACAAGGGGTATAACTTACAATCCTTGTTTGGCGTTGCAACAATTTGGTCGTGCTCGGAGAGATGGTCCCATGAGTTACTTCTTGAGGACATTGTATTTGACTATAAGGAGGATGTTAAGGAGCATCGCCGGAGGTTTATACGAGCTTAGGGCATGGTGAACAGATCTGACCCCCAAGAGTTGGGACCAAAGACTTCCCTTCATATGCAACCTTACCTCCAATGGGTCCGAGCTCGTGCCCAGAAGCTTGGGATGCCCTATGCGGTCGTATTACCAGTGATTGTGGAGCCCACTAATGAAGAATGCATTCCTTACACAGTTCTCTATCCTTACATGCCCACTGATCTTGGGGAGTTGCAGAGGTCCTGGATTCAGCTGAAGAATGAGCGGGACACTTACCGGGAGCAGTTCCATGAGCAAGAAAGAAAGGTTTTAAAGCTCACCAGGTAGCTCGAGGAAGAAAGAGTGATCAATGACTACATCAGAACAAAGAGGAAGCGACCATGGGACTTTTGATTTTGCTTTTTCTAGTTTTTTATTTTGTTTTATTTACTTCTTTGTAACGCTGTAAAGGCATCGCTGAAACTTTCAAAGTTAAGCTAATAAAGTTTTGTTTATTTTTAGTTTACAAATTTAAATATCCCAAAGTCTTTGAAATCATTACATGCGTATCCCATTATCATGCACATCATTACAGGTACGCTTACAGGTTTCTCATCTTCTTCGCTATTTATTTCAGCAGCAATGTCTTCTGATCAGGCCATCAAAGATCTTCAGGCATAGAACGCCCAATTCCAACAGATGCTCATAAGTCTGGCTAAAGGGCAAGAGGATCTGAAGACCCTTATTCTGAAAGAGAAGAAGAAGGTCGAAATTCTGAACATGGGTAGAAGATTCGGAGAAAGGTTGAGACAACCAACTGATTTGACCTCCTCATCCAAGGACGGGGAGAACCAAGAAAGGGCAAAGGACCCTAGTCCTGCAGTTTCTGATAACGATACGGATTACGATGATGAGCAATATCCTCCTGCTGAGGATAGATACAAGCAGCTAGAAGACCGTCTGAGTGCTATGGAGATTCAGAAAATCCCTGGTTTGGATTTCAGAGAATTGGGACTAGTATCGGGAGTAGTCATCCCTCATAAGTTAAAAGCTCTGGTTTTTTCTAAGCACGATGGAGTATACTGTCAAAAACTCCATCTCCGCTCATATGTCAGGAAAATCCAACCCCACACTGCTGATAGAAATTTGTGGGTGCATTTCTTTCAAGATAGTATGTCAGGGACTCAGCTTGAATGGTTCTATCAGTTGGAGGGGGCCAGTGTCCAAAACTGGGAAGATCTTGCTGCTGCTTTCTACAAGCAGTATCAGTACAACACCGACCTTGCTCCCACTCGTACTCAGCTCCAGGGTATGTCCATGGGTGTAGGTGAAGGTTTTAAGGACTATGCTCAAAAGTGGAGAGACTTGGCTGGAAGAGTCCAACCCCCTTTGTTTGATAGGGAGTTGGTTGACATGTTTCTAGGGACGCTATCTGGTCCGTTTTTCAATCACTTGATCGGCAGCTCATCATCTGGTTTCACTGAGTTGATTTTTACTGGAGAAAGAGTAGAAGCTGGAATTCAAAGTGGTAAAATACAGAAGGACGCCTCTTCGAGTTCGGTGAAGAAGCCTTTCACTGGTAAGAAGGAAGCTAGTGCAGTCTATAGCCCGAGGTGCCAGAGCAGATATGAACACCGTCAAACAGTAAATGGTGTAGTGATACCAAGACCCACAGTTGCTCCACAAGGCAACAATCAACAAAGGGTGGAAAGACCACAACGGAAGTTTACCCGCATCAACATGATGTTGGCTGAAGTTCTGCCTCATCTGTTAAAATCCAACTTGGCAACCTTGAGAGAGGCTCCAAAGAACCCAAACACTACTTCTCCCAGATACAATCCCAACGCGCGGTGTGCCTACCATTCTGAGAGTCCAGGCCATGATACAAGTGATTGTTGGGCTCTGAGAAATAAAGTACAAGATTTTCTCAAAGCCAAAGAGATTGAGTTTGACGCTCCAGAAAATTCGAACGTTATAACTGCTCCTATGCCCAAACATGGTCGTGGAGTTAATGTTGTTGACACCGATTTGTTTGTGACCTCTATTAAAGAAATTTCTACTCCTCTGATGACTGTTAAGAAGAATTTTTTGTTGGCCGGTTTATTTCTGGGTTGTGGTGAAGGTTGCCACATATGTTCAATTCTGCCTTTCGGTTGCTGTTTATTGAAGTCAGGTGTTCAGCGCCTGATGGATAATAAAGAGATTTTGTTTGAGAAGACTATGATTTTGTTTGTTCCAAATGAAGACGTTGCCATTATCACCATTTCTGCCAACCCTTCCAAGGTTTCCTCGAGAAAACCTGTTAGGGTTACACCTGTTCCAAGAATTGCTCCGCTAATAATCATTGTTCCTGGTCCCATCCCATAAACTTCGGATAAGGCTGTCCCATGGCACTATGGTGCTGATGTGTATTACCATGGTATTAAACAAGACTTGAAGAGTGAAGAAGCTGATACTGATGTCAGTAATATTGTCGGGACTAGTAAAGTTACCTGAAGTGGAAGGGTCTTCTCTCCCGAGATCTCCCCGAAGACTATCATCAAGCCTACCGTTATTCAAATTGCTGCTCCAACCAGCACTCCTGACAGTTCTCCTGTTCTTACTCTAATTATTACACCTGCTGCTATTCCTATTCTTACTCCAGTTGTCACCCCTGCTGCTAAGCCATTTGGGACTCGGGGCAAAGAAATTATAGGTGAGCCTGCCCAGACCGAGGCACCTAGGAAAATCATTGTGGAAACCGCTAAACAAGAAATAGAGGAAATATTGAAAATTATCAAGAAGAGCGACTACAACATAGTCGAGCAGTTGGGGCAGACCCCGTTAAAAATCTCCATGTTGTCTCTGCTATTATGTTCTGAAGCCCATGCGAAGGCTTTGATTGCATTTCTCAAGACTGCGCATGTACCGCAGGAAACTTCAGCAGGCCAGTTCAAAGATTGTGTGGCCAGCTTGACTGCTGACAATGGGTTAGGTTTTTCAAATGCGGATCTGACACCAAAAGGAAGAAATCATAATGATTTTTTGCATGTCTCGATTGAGTGTAGGGGAACCACTATGGCCCATGTGCTAGTAGATATCGGGTCCTCATTGAATATTCTGCCAAAGAAAGCGTTGGACCGTTTGGATTGTGAAGGTTTGACTCTAAAGCCTAGTAACATTGTGGTAAGGGCTTTCGACGGGTCAAAGAGAGTGGTGCACGGGGAGGTGGACATCCATGTCAAAGTGGGTTCTTAGACCTTTGGGTCCACCTTTTACGTAATGGATATCAATCCGTCGTATTCTTGCTTGCTGAGTCGTCCTTGGATTCATAAGGCTGGGGCAGTTACTTCCGCACTCCATCCAATGCTGAAATATCCGGTAAAGGGGAAGATTGTCATAGTGCAAGGTGAAGAGGAGTATATGGTAAGTCATCTCAATTCCTTCAGCTACGTGGAGATGGGCGGGGAATTCATAGAAACTCCTTGTCTGAATTTCGAAGAGGTCCCTCAGTTTTCGGCATCAACTGAAGTTACTACCAACAAACCTCTGATGAAGATGGCTTCTCTCAAGGATGACAAGGCTGAAGTTGAAGAAGGTGGGTGTACCAATTTGGGTCAGCTCCCTGATTTCACTCACAAAACTGACAAATTTGGTTTGGGCTTTACTACAGGGGCTCAAAGGGTTGTTAGGAGCGCGCGGATTGGAAGACCTCCTCTACACATCAGCAATCGTGGAGTTAATGCAATTGAAGACAGTGAAGAGGATTCAGACATCGACAGCTGGATCTACCCAACAACCAATGGTGGACTAAACAACTGGACGGCGAAGGACTTCATACCTGTCTCTTTTATTCCGTAGTAATTTACTTTTGTTTTAAGATTTGTAATAAACAAGTTTAAAATTTTACAGCCCGGTGCCTTGCCCAAGGCACTTTGGCTTTGCTTGTGAGGGTTTATTACTTGTCATTTCATATATCATTAATAAAGCATTGGGCGTTTCTTGCATTACAAATTTTGTGCACCTTGTATTTTCTTTTCTGTTTCCCACTTTATCAAAACAATTATTTTTCTTACACACATTCACGTATCATACTGCAGATCCATATCCACTTTGGATCCCATTGATAACGACTCGGATACTTCCAATTATGACTTCAAAAATCTGATCAACCAAGTCGAGGATGAAGGTGAGGATGATTGTGAGGTGACTGGAGAACTTGCTAGATTATTACAGTAGGAAGAGAGGGCCATACAGCCTCATGAAGAGCCAGTGGAGTCAGTGAATTTGGGTACAGAGGAAGACAGGAAAGATGTTAAGATAGATGCGAATCTGGAGCCTAGTGTCAAACAACGGTTAATACAGATGCTACATATTGTACCCCAAAATTTGCCCTCCCATATTTCTCAAGACATTGCAAGAAAAATCTCCAAGTTGCTCAAGGTTGCTCAAGAATTGGTCAGACAAGCTATCTCCTAAGGTAGTCTATCCCAAATTAGGGTTTTGTGTTGAATCAATATACTTGAGTCCAAGTGACCCCAAGTGCTCACCAATGTACTAATATGTTATCAAGATCATCCATGTCAAATTTCAAGCCTTGTAGAGGAAGTTTGCTCAGTCAATTGCTCAAAGGTCCAAAAATCGACTGTGCTAGGGCAAAAGTCAACTGTGACCTACAAACAGTCAAACTTCAAGATTATTTGTAAACATTCTCATTTTGAAGTATATTTCATCATTTGATCAATGGTTGATTATGATTCATCAAGGATTGCTCAAAATTCATCAAGACTCAAAAGTTGCTAAATTAGAGTTTTGTAGGAAAAGTCAACTCAATTTTGACCAAGCATAACTTTCTCATACTTTATGAGAAATATCCCATCCAAAGCTCATTTGGAATAGGATGCAATTTCCTACAACCCATCTTCATACCCCAAGTTCAAAAAATGCACTCACAAGAGGTTATGAATTTGGACATTATAGGTCATTTTTTAAAGTCAACAAAAACACCTTTTTTGTCAAAGCTTATAACTTGAACATGGAATATCAAAATGGGATGATACCAAAAGGGTTGATTAGAGGATATCTCAATCTCTTTAAAAAGTCAAGGAACACCTCTAAAAGGTGAAAATTGAAGAAGTTATGCATTTTTGAAGTTGGACTTTTTTGCAAAATTGCCAAAAGTCAACTATCCCCAAAACTTCAAATTTTGCCAAATGGCCCCATTATTTTTCACTTGATTTGAGTTTGCATTATTGCCCACGTTCCCTAGGTCCAGCCATGTGTCCATATCACATTTTTATTATTTAATCTGATTTTTATTTTAAATTAATTCATTTTTAATCAAATAAAATCATATAAAATCTAAGGCATTGATAACACATGATTTTTTTGTTATTTCAGGCTCTAAATACAGCTATCCTTGCAATCAAATTCGTATCAAGTGAATCATGTGCAAAAAGATGTGATTTAGGCCAAGTTTGGAAAGCTTTTATGGACGAATCAAATCAAATATGCAATCAGCATTGTGGGAACATTTGGACCAAGTTTTTTACCCTAATCCAATGTACAATACATAAGCAAGCCAAGGACACGAAAATAAGGGTTGGAGAGCATTGGTAGAGGCAGAACCAAAGTTGGAAAAATCACAAAAAAGCTTGAGATCGAAATCCAGGTTGGAGGCATTTTCAGAGCTTGATATTGGTCTCAATCGACTGCTGACCATCTCTAGAAGCTATTATAATCCTAACCACGCGTTTTCAAGCATCCTAAAGCATTGTAAGTACATCACGGATCCGCTTCCTTCTTGAAATCGCAAATGACTATTCTTGCATCCATTGAATGAAATAACTGCATATTTTTTACCCTCACATCATTTGCAAACTATTGGCAATAACCAATTTGATTTATATGCTCTGTATCATGAAACGCCATGGCTAGGGTTTTGCTTTTGTTTTTAGGGATTTTTGTTTCAGGTAAAATTAAGATACATGATGGACATGGTTGTATCCAGGAGGTTGAGACGAACACGACCATGCCCTTGAAAATCATTTTTATTGCCTGAGGAAGATTTTGGAATGATGTTACGTTTTTAGTTGCGGATGAAAATCCGCAGGTAAATTTACAGGGTTTTGAGGACAGGGATGAACTCGGGTCATCCATCCATTGGCCAGTTCAAATATTTTGCGCGTTTTTTTTATTTGCTGGCAATTGTTTTTGTTTTGATATATATTATATTACTTGCATTATTATAACAAACAAAACAACGTGGCTTAGTGGTAACCTTGGCAATAGATATCCCTTCAGGACCTGGGTTCGAATCCCAGGTCCCCCTCTTTCTCAATATTATTTATTTTCAGGTGTTCCAGTGCATGCGCCCATCTGCAATCTACCATACTCCCTCACGATCAAAGCGCCAGATGGCCAAAGGGCCAGATCTGGTGGTCCATTTTGGAAGTCCACCATAAGCCAGGTCAATGCACGCATACTGGATTAGAAAAAGTCCACACGGACCAGTTTCTAATGGGCCAAGAATTTGCTTTCCACACCCTCCTAATCAGGCCCATTCCTTCTAGTTTTTATTATTATTATTTATTTTGCTTATTTAATTTAATTGCTTTATTTTAATTAATTACTAACCAATCATATTTTTTCCTTTTTATCAAAATCATCAAAAAAATATTTTTATCCCCATAAATTTCAGAATTCTTTTTTTTTTAATAAATACTAATTAATTAATTTAGGTTTTAATTCTAGAATAACTTTAACCTATTTTGTAAATAAATAAAATTAATTAGATTTAACTATGTTTTAACTACTAATTTAATTATATTTTTTTCTTTCTTAAAATAACAAAAACCCAAAAATATGTCATTAATTATTTTTCATTTAATTAATTTAATTTAGTTATTTAATTTAGGAATTAATTTCTTTTCTTTAAATAAAAACAACCAAAAAACATTTTCTTTAAAAAAGGGTCAAAACCCTAAACTTCGCACTTGATTTAATTTCCCGCGCGCTTTATTTATTTTTACCCATATTAATGTATCTGTTCCGGTATGTAATAGATAATTAGGACATTTAATTATTTTTACCGCTTTATTTTATTTTACAAGGGTTGCTTTTGGCGATGTAAATACCCGACGCCTTGTAATTTAATTTCCGCACCTTTAATTTCTGTAAATTATAACTGTTAGATGTTTGATAATAGGGTTTGCATGACAAGACTAAATGCTTAATCTTAAAATCAATTTAGATCACCCCTAACATGTGCAAAGATAAAAATAACTGAAAACGACACACTCGCACATGTGCACTCTTAGGGTACACCCCACTTGGTTGCCTTTGTACACGATCATTGAGTATAGGTCCTTTTAGAGACCGTCCTCTTGTCTAAAAGATCATAGTCGCCTCAAAACGGTTTCCTCGGATATTGTTGCCTCAAACAAATGATCTAAGACATTAGGGTTACCGCTAAGGCGTCCTAACATTGCTTTGGTGACCGTATGTCCCTCATTCGAATTGACCCTTAAACTCCAACGATGGTGCTAGCTACTCATTAATAGTAGGATAGCATTGTCTAAAGGAAATTAGCATAGAACGATTCCTTTTTCGAGTAGGTAGATGGTTCTTAGATACTTGCTCTTTCAAAAACAAAACTTTTTCACACTTACACTCCTTTTCGAACAAAGTTTTCAAAAACACTTCATTACACTCTTGAGGACAGAAGCAAGAGTTAAATTGAAGTTTTCAAACAAATTTTTTTTCAGAACCCACAAGCACAAAGAAAACAATTTTGAAAACAATTGAGCATGTACCTAAGAGCCCATGGATACCATAGATAGAAAGGGTGCTAATACCTTTCCTTTCTATAATCTACCCCCCGAACCCGAGAAACATCTCGAAAAAGGAATTTTTCTGTGATTTTTTCCTTTCCTTGTTGGATAAAATAAAAGTCGGTGGCGACTCTTGCTTGCCGCAACATTTTGCAAAAACAAACGTAAAATGCAAACCAGCATTCCAAAAACAGTCAGTTCTTCCCACCGTATCACAGAACTAGCGACTCTGCTGGGGACTTAATAAGAGGGTTGTACCTTAGGATTAGTTCATAATGTTTTCAATTGCTTGACTTGTATGCTTTATCTTTGTGGGTTTGAATCGAAGTTACTATAGATCCTAACCCGGATCTGGGGGATACCCTTTAGGTAAGTAGCAATAAACTGTGAGGGAACTATACGGCGTAGACCGATACGGTTGAAGCATTAGCTACGTTGGTGTGGCACTTTAGTATGTACTGATATCCCTCGTGGCGCAACGAGTAGAATATGGGTCTGCTAAGGGGTCATTAAGCACCAATTGACCTTAGAACCTATAATTGACCAACTTGGCCATAGAACAATAGCGGTATGCTACACTCATTGAGACCAAACTCTCGCGATGATTCCGGCCGCAAGAAAAGGTTGCTAAACTGGAATTATGACCGAACGAGGGTGGTCGGTGATATTGAGGTCCTCTAGAACCCGGTTACTATTTCTAGGACAGGTTTGAACCAACTGAACTGAAAGAGGGTAGTACCTAAGCTCCTCGCTAGCCTGAAATCTAAGGGCTATCTGTGTGACTTGTTTGCCCTTACCATGTTTGCTATCTATGAATACTTGTGATGTGTTTCTATCATAACATCATGCATCATGACATTGCACGCATATTGCATTGGACTAACCATTTCAAAGACAGAGGGGATTCATCTTTGTTCTATTTTGTAGGTCATGGCACCCATGCGTAGAAACACTATTCGGGTCAACTTTGTCCAGATTCCCACTCAGCTTAAGGAATTGGTTGCAAAGGTTCCAGATACTTCCTCCTTTATCAGAAGACATGGGCACCTCATTGGTTTGGTCACTTCTAAGATGGATGAACATATGATGAGTGTCTTAGTCCAGTTCTTTGATCCACTTTACCACTGCTTTGCTTTTTCGGACTACCAGTTGGTCCCTACCTTGGAAGAGTTCTCTGATCTACTTGGTATCTCCATTCTAGAGCAGACCCCATTTACAGATTGGGAGAAAGTACTTAGGCCAGAAGAGATTGCTTCATCCCTCCATCTGACAAAGGCTGAGGTAATGTCTAATTGGGAAACTTGTAGTGGGAAAAAAGGCTTCTTGGCTAAATTCTTGGTTGATCGGGCTAACCAGTTCCGGGACAGTCTAGACTTTCAGGAATTTGAAGACATTCTGGCACTTATCATATATGGTTTGGTGTTGTTTCCTAACTCAGATTCTTTCGTCGACGTGAATGTAGTGAATATTTTCATGTCCGGTAATCCTGTTCCCACTCTCTTGGGTGACATGTTGCACTCTCTTTATGCCCGTACTGCTCGGAAACGGGGAACCCTTATGTGCTGTGCACGATTGCTGGCGAGGTGGTTTATTTCTCACCTCCCCAAATTAGTTTTGAAGAACAAGGAAGGCATGGGTTAGACCTACAGGATTATGTCCCTAGCTCACACTGACATCATCTGGACTATTAAGGGCATGGAAGATGTGGCTATTATTGATCGCTGTGGGGAATACCCCAATGTCCCACTTCTAGGAATCAATGGAGGGATCACTTATAATCCGTGTTTGGCCTTACGTCAGTTTGGGTGAGCTAGGAGGGAAGGACCTCATGAGTTGCTGATGCCGAGCATTGTCTTTGACTTCCAAGGGGATAGTGACGAGCAACGCTGCAGGTTCATACGAGCCTGGGATAGGGTACACAGGTCTGATCCGCACGAGCTAGGGATGAAGACCTCTCTTCCGATGGAACCATATCTTCGATGGGTTCGAATCCATGCCAAAAGCTGGGAATGCCGTACGAAGTTGTCTTGCCTGTAATTGTTGAGGTTGCTGATGAAGAAGGGGTTCCTCCTACCATCCTCCATCCATACATGCCTACTGACATTGGGGCATTAAAGAGTTCTTGGATGCAGTTGAGAGAAGAGCGGGATACTTACAGAGAAAAGTATCACGAGCAAGAGCGAAAGATCCAGAAGTTGACAAGGCAGCTGAAGAACGAGCAGATCCTCAACGACTATGTCCGCACCGACGGGAAACGACCATGGGAGCGGTGATGTCTATTTGATTATTTCTAGTGTTGACTTACTTTTCAGTATTTCTTTTTTGTAACGCCTTAAAGGCATTTGGTGAACAATTAAATTCAAAGTTTTATCTAATAAAAGTGTGTTTCATTTTGGTTTACGAATTTGAATCCCTAAAGTCTTTGAAATCATGTCATACACATATCATTCCCATGCACTTCATCCCAGGTACCCTTACAGGTTTCTCATCTTCTTCGCTGTTTATTTCAGCATCATGTCTTCTGAAACATCAACTAAACAAGCCATCAAGGCTCTGCAAGCTCAAAACGCCCAGTTCCAGGAATTGTTCATGAGTTTGGCTAAGGGTCAGCAAGATCTGAAGACCCTTATCCTGAAAGATAAGAAGAAGAAGAAGAAGAAGAATAAGAAGAAGAAGACGGTCCTACTGAATATGGGTCGCAGATTTGGAAACAATTTGCGAGAAGAGGTTGAATTGACTCACTCATCTAGAGGGGGAGATAATCAGGAAGAAAGGAGGGCTGCTAGCCCTGTGGTTTCCGACAACGAGACTAACTTTGACGAAGACCAATATTCTCCGGTTGAGGATAGATATAAACAACTCAAAGACCATTTGAGCGCAATGGAGGTTCAAAAGGTCCCTGGACTGGAATTTGGAATTTAGGTTTGTCATCTGGGGTGGTGATTCCCCACAAGTTTAAAGCACCAGTATTTGCTAAATACGACGGGGTTTCTTGCCCAAAACTGCACCTCCGCTCGTATGTTAGAAAGATCCAGCCATACACCGCTGACAAGAACCTCTGGATCCACTTCTTTCAAGATAGTTTTTCAGGGACTCAGCTTGAATGGTTTTACCAGCCGGAAGGAGCTAGTATCCGTAATTGGGAGGACTTCGTTGCTGCTTTCTACAAGAAGTACCAATACAATGCCGACCTCGCTCCTACGCATACCCAACTTCAGGGTATGTCTATGGGTGCGGGCGAAGGTTTTAAAGACTACGCTCAGAAGTGGAGGGACCTTGCTGGAAGAGTGCAACCTCCATTGGCTGATAGGGAGTTAGTAGATATGTTTATGGGGACCTTGTCTGGTCCGTATTTCAACCATCTGATTGGAAGTTCTTCGTTCGGGTTTACAAAGCTGATTATGACCGGGGAAAGAATTGAGGCCGGTATCAAATCCGGTAAAATACAGAAGGGTGCTTCATCAGGCACTGAGAAGAAACCTTTTAAGAAGGAGTCGAGTGTTGTTTACAGCTCAAAAATCCATAATATACCTGAACGCCGCCAAGCTGTTAACGTGGTTGTTATATCAAGACCTGCTGTTGCTCCTCAGCGCAACAATCAGCCAAGGGTCGAGAGGCCGCAAAGACAATTCACTCAGCTCAACATGACTTTATCTCAAATTATGTCGCAGTTATTAAAGACCAACTTTGTGATTCCAAAGGAGGCCCCTAAGAACCCCAATACAACATCACTGATGTACAATCCGAACGCCCGCTGTGCTTTTCACTCTGATAGCTCGGGGCACGATACGAATGACTGCTGGGTTTTGAAGAATAAGGTACAGGACTTGATTTATGCTAAGGAGATTGAGTTTGAAGCACCTGAAAGACCTAATGTTGTGACTGCTCCTATGCCCAAGCATGGAGTGAATTCTATAGATGAAGACTCGTTTGTGGTTTCTGTGAAAGACATTGTTACTCCATTGATGACTGTGAAGAAGAACCTTCTGTTAGCCGGTTTATTTCTGGGTTGTGGCGAAGGTTGCCCTCTGTGTGCTTTCCTAACTACCGGTTGGCATCTTTTGAATTCAGGTGTCCAATGCCTGATGGATAATAAAGAAATTATGTTTGAGAAGACTTTTGTTCCTTTGGTTCCTACTGAAGAAGTTGCTATAATCACCATTTTCGACAATTCTTCCAAGGCTTCCTCGAGAAAGCCTGTTAGAATTACATTTGTTCCAAGAATTGCACCGTTGATCATCACCATTCCATGGCCTATCCCCTATCCGTCATATAAAGTTGTCCCTTGGCACTATGGGGTTGACATATACTATCACAGAGTTAAACAACATTTGAATGATGATACTGACGTCAGCAATATTGTTGGATCTAGTAAGGTCACCCGCAGCGGATGACTTTTCTCCCCTGAGATCTCTCCACCAACTGTTCGGAAGCCTGTTGTTATTACACATGCCAGTGTACATGCTACTTTCCTTGTTCATGTTCCAATTCTTACCCCTGTTGCTGAGTCATCTGACGCTCGGGGCAAAGGGATCACCAGTGAGCCTACCCAGACGGAGGCACCGAAGAAGATTACTATTGAAGCCTCTAGACAAGAGATGGAGGAAATTTTAAAGATCATCAAGAAGAGCGACTACAATGTAGTCGAGCAGTTGGGGCAAACCCCATCCAAAATCTCTATGTTATCTTTGTTGCTATGCTCAGAAGCCCATGCCAAGGCTCTGATTGCTTTCCTGAAAAATGCACACGTGCCCCAGGAAACATCTGCTGACCAGTTCAAAGACTGTGTGGCAAGTTTAACTACTGATAATGGGTTGGGTTTCTCCGACGCCGACTTGACTGCCAAGGGGAAGAATCATAATGACGCTCTACATGTTTCCATCGAGTGCAGGGGCACTACTCTAGCTCACGTATTGGTGGATAATGGGTCTTCCTTGAATGTGTTACCCAAGAAGGCATTAGACCGGTTAGACTGTGTAGGTTTGGAGCTGAAACCAAGCAACATTGTGGTTCGGGCCTTTGATGGGTCCAAGAGAATGGTACACGGAGAAGTGGATATTCCAATTAAGGTTGGTTCTCAGGTTTTCGCATCTACATTCTATGTGATGGATATTCGGCCATCTTATTCTTATTTGCTGGGTCACCCGTGGATCCACAAAGCTGGGGCAGTAACGTCTACGCTTCACCAGATGCAGAAATACCCAGTGAAGGGAAAATTGTTACGGTACGAGGAGAGGAGGAGTACATGGTGAGCCACGTCAACTCTTTCCGATATGTAGAGATGGACGGGGAATTCATTGAGACCCCATTTCAACATTTTGAGGAAGTCCCCCAGACGTTGGCATCAACTGAAACTGTTATTGAAGATCCTCTAATGAAGATGGCTTCCTTCAAGGACGCCCGGGCTATTGTTGAGAAAGGTGGGTGTTCAAATTGGGGCCAACTCCCTGATTTTGCACATAAGACTAACAAGTTTGGTTTGGGTTTCACTGCAGAAGCTCAAAGGGCTGTTCGGAGTGCACGGACTGGAAGACCTCCCTTGTTTATCAGTAACTCAGGAGGGAATGCCATTGAAAACGATGTTGAAGAGTCTGAATTTGATAGTTGGATCTACCCGACTGCCAACGGAGGATTAAGAAATTGGACGGCAAATAACTTCGTCCCAATTTATTTTATTACCCAGTAATGAGACTTTTGTTTTTAATTTGTAACTGACAATTTTTAAACTTTATGGCCCGGTGTCTTACCCGGGGCACCGGGGCTTTGTTTGTGAGGGCTTGATATTTGTCATCTCGATATATCATTAATAAAATCATTGGACGTTTCTTGCATTTCAAATTTTGTGCTCCTTGTTTTTCTTTTATTATATATTGCAAAACAGCTATTTTACACACACTCACGTATACAGGTCTACATCCACTATGGATCCTATTGATAACGACTCTGCTACTGCCGGTTATGACTTCGAAAGTTTGATCAACTTAGCCGAAGACGAAGGTGAAGATGATTGCAAAGTGCCCGGTGAACTTGCTAGGCTGCTACCTCAGGAAGAGAGGGCCATACAACCGCATGAAGAGCCGGTGGAATCAGTAAATCTGGGTACAATGATAGACAAGAAATAGGTCAAGATCGATGCAAATCTGGAGCTTAGTGTTAAACAATGGCTGATTCAGATGTTGTGTGACTATGTGGAGATCTTTGCCTGGTCTTATGAAGATATGTCTGGGTTGGATACCGATATTGTGGTTCACCGCCTGCCTACCAAGGAAGACTGTCCTCCAGTAAAACAGAAGGTTCGGCGAATGCGCCCAGAGATGTCTTAGAAAATCAAGGCTGAAGTGATGAAGTAGTTTGATGCCTGTTTTCTAGCAGTTACTTCTTACCCGCAATGGGTGGCTAATGTGGTTCCAGTGCCGAAGAAGGATGGTAAGGTTCAGATGTGTGTTGACTATAGGGATCTGAACAGGGCAAGCCCTAAGGATGATTTCCCTCTGCCTCATATCGATGTTCTGGTTGACAACACCGCGAAGCATAAGGTCTTCTCCTTTATGGATGGTTTCTCCGGTTACAATCAGATTAAAATGGCCCCCGAAGACATGGAGAAGACAACCTTTGTTACTCAATGGGGTACCTTTTGCTACAAGGTCATGCCTTTCGGATTGAATAACACTGGGAAACGTATCAGCGCGCCATGATCGCTTTGTTCCATGACATGATCCATCATGAGATTGAGGTATACGTCAACGACATGATTGCAAGATCCCAGACTGAAGAAGGACATCTTGAACACCTTCAGAAGTTATTTGACAGGTTGAAGTTGTATAAGCTGAGGTTAAACCCGAACAAGTGCACCTTTGGGGTGAGATCTGGTAAACTGCTGGGTTTCGTCGTAAGTGATAAAGGTATTCAAGTGGATCTTGCAAAGGTGAAGGCTATACAGGAAATGCCAGCTCCCCGAACAGAAAAGGAAGTCAGAGGCATTCTGGGACGTCTGAGCTACATTACCCGATTCATCTCGCACCTGACTGCTACTTGTGAACCAATCTTCAAGTTACTGAAGAAAGATCAAGTGGTAAGATGGAACGATGAATGTCAGGCCGCTTTCGAAAGGATCAAAGAGTATCTCCAAGAGCCACCTATTCTGATGCCTCTAGTTGAAGGGAGACTTTTGATCTTATACTTGACAATAATCGATAATTCAATGGGGTGCGTGCTGGGGCAGCATGACGAGTCTGGCCGAAAAAAGCATGCTATTTATTACCTTAGCAAAAAGTTTAACGACTGCGAGACCCGATACTCGTTGCTTGAGAAAACTTGTTGCACTTTGGCATGGGTTGCTCGCCGGCTGAGATAGTATATGCTGACTCACACTACTCTATTGATATCAAAGATGGATCCAATCAAGTACATCTTTGAAAAGCCTGCATTGTCCAGAAGAATAGCAAGATGGCAGATGATCTTGACTGAGTATGACATCCAATACACGACTCAGAAGGAAATCAAGGGAAGTGTGTTGGAAGATCATTTGGCACATCAGGCAATGGATGATTACCAGTCTATGAACTTTGAATTTCCGGATGAGAATATCATGATAATAACCGACTGTGAAGAACCTGGACTGGATGAAGGACCCGAGGAGGGATCCCGATGGTCTATGTACTTTTATGGAGATTCGAACGCTTTGGGTAATGGCATTGGCGCCATGATCATATCTCCTAAAGGCTCTCATACTCCATTCATCGCCCGACTATGTTTCAACTGCACCAACAACATGGCGGAGTATGAAGCATGCATTATGGGTCTTCGAGCAGCAATTGACCTAAGGATTAAGTTCTAGAGTGTTTTCGGAGATTCCGATCTCGTGATCAGTCAGATCAAAGGCGAGTGGGATACGAAACAGCCAAATCTGATTCCTTACAAGGAGTATGTATTAACGTTGCTTCTGCACTTCGAGGAGATAACCTTTGAACACTTCCCTAGATAGGAGAATCAGTTAGCAGACGCGCTAGCTACAATGTCTTCTATGTTCAAAGTCCATTGGGACAACGAAGCTCCCTGGATTATCATTGAAAGGTTGGATGAACTTGCACATTGCTATGACATTGAGACTGAAGAGGTAGCAGATAAACCCTAGTTTCACGAGGTAAAGAGGTATCTTGAAGCTCAGGAGTACCCCGAGGGTGCATATGTTAATGACAAGAAGTTTCTAAGGAGGTTCGCGGCAAAGTTCTTCATCAGCAATGGTATCCTCTACAAGCGTAACCATGATTCAACCTTACTACGTTGTATGGATAAGAACGAGGCAGAAAGGATCATGGTACATTTACATGAATGTCTTGACAGCTCAGTGGCCTTTTGCAATGTGGGGCATTGACATGATCGGCGAGATCAGACCTACAGCGTCCAACGGGAATCGTTTCATCCTGGTAGTAATTGATTACTTTACGAAGTGGGTTGAAGCAACTTCCTTTGCTACAGTGACCAAGAACGTCGTGGCACAGTTCATTCGGCATAATCTGATATGTCGATATGGTGTACCCGAGAGGATCATTACGGACAATGGTACAAATCTCAATAATAAGATGATCACTGAAATCTGCAAGCAGTTCAAGATACAACATCATAACTCTTCTCCTTACCGGCCTAAGATGAATGAGGCTGTTGAAGCGGCTAATAAGAACATTAAGAAGATTGTGCAGAAGATGACGGTGACATACAAAGACTAGCACGAGATGTTACCATTTGCTCTACATGGGTACCGTACCTCAGCGCGGACGTCAACAGGGGCAACACACTATTCCTTGGTATATGGCATGGAGGTCGTCTTACCCATTGAAGTTCAGATACCCTCTCTTCGGATTATGAAGGATGCAGGTTTGAGCGAAGATGACTGGATTCAGACTCGGCTTGATCAGCTGAACTTAATCAACGAAAAGAGACTCACTGCTATTTGTCACGGTCAGACGTATCAAAAACGGATGATCAAGGCATTTAACAATAAAGTTAGACAACAAGAGTATCAAGTTGGGGATATGGTGATCAAGCGCATTATCTTACCTCAAGGTGATCCCAGGGGCAAATGGACTCCTACTTATGAAGGGTCATTTGTGGTTAAGAACACTTTATCATGAGGAGCTATGATTCTAACCACCATGGATGGTGACGACCTTTCTCACCCCGTCAATACAGACATAGTGAAAAAATACTACGCATAATCAAAGACCCGCTAGGTCGACTGGCCTAGGCAAAAATAAGGGCTTCCTCGACGAACTTTGGCAAAAAAGGGTATCCCGGTGGACTGAAAACCCAAAAGGGCGGTCCAGGCAAAAAATAGGGATCAAAGTGTAACACTATGTCTCATTGGATCACCTTGCAACCAGACTTCGGTATCGACTATCAAGCTCGGACATCACTAATCAATCTGATATACCTTCAACCAAGTAGAAGAGTGATGAGATGCTCGACGACATAAAGGAATTAGTAGAGTTGGAACCCAGTGGGATTATTCACATAGCTGTTTTGTTTAATTTTTCACAAATTATGTAAATTCTATTATTCGGCGGCGTTCTCTTACTAGGACGTCAGCCTCTTGTACAAAAACGCCTATTTACAGGCCAAACTTCAAAATCAATTCAATTCATTTTCAAAACTGTTTTTCCTTTATCTGTTTTCTTTTGCAAAGAACGTCCAATGTTCATTTTTTATATATGCATTAGACATTAATTGCTACTCATAAATATTTACATGCGAAACAAAAGACGATTACTCGTAATATCAAAAACAGGGGCAAATAAGATTTGTCCAAGCTTTACAGTTTCTTTATCCACCAGGTATAAAGGTAGATGCAGCTGAAGAATATGGCCAAGGTGCTTTCACTCCCCGCAGAGTAAGAAGAGACAGTAATGTTAGTTCTACCCAGCTGAGACTTGCAACTGTGAATGAATCGGTAATATTCTCCCCAAGCAGAGTTCATCTACCATCGGCACTGAAGGGTCTTAATATTCCCCAGCGGAGTATAAGAATATTCCCCGGCAAAATATAAAATATCCTCAGTGGAGTTTGAAATTTTTCCCAGCGCTGTCTGAAAAAACTTCCCCAGTGGAGTTTGGAGAATCATCCCCAATAGACTTTGGAAGGATGTCCCCAGCAGAGCTCAAAGGATTATCCCCATAAGAGTCTAAAAGGTTATCCCCAGTGAAGTCGCAACTGAAGGATCATCCCCAGCGGAGTTCTTTCCTTTCATAAACAGGAATTCAATCCCCAACAGGATTCAGTATGACCAGCAATGGTAATTCATCCCCAACTGAACTTATCAGTGGAATCCTCGACAGAACATCTCTTCCCCACAGAGTAGTCTCCTCGTCAGTTTATTCCCCAATGGAGTTATCCTCTCCTGCAGGTTTATTCTCACAATCATCTTCATTCGCTATCCCCAACGGAAACGAAGAATTCAGCTCTTTTCTCCAGCACCTATTCGGGATTTATTTTCCCTAGCTAAAAACATTACATTTCCATACATCATGACCCATGCATATACGCATCGTACAACACAATCTCATTTATTTTGAGAAAATCATTGTTTGATACATATCATGCATTACATACAACTAACCTTTACCTTTCAGGAAGGATGCAGTTAAGTTCTCAGCTATGAAGCTTTTACCCGAGTCAAATTACTGACCAGTTCTTAAATTTCAACATAATTATCCTCAGTTGAATTACAGACAAGGTCCTAAATCTCGACAAAGTTCCTCCGTCGAATTACAGATGAGTTCCTAAATCTCAACAGAGTTTTCTCGGTTGAATTACGGACAAGTTCTTAAATCTTGATGAAGATGTTTCCCTCAGTCGAATTACTGACCAGTTCTTAAATCTCAACAAAATTATCCTCAGTTGAATTACAGACAAGGTCCTAAATCTCGACAAAGTTCCTCCGTCGAATTACAGGCAGGTTCCTAAATCTCGGCAGAGTTTTCCCAACTGAATTACGGGAAAGTTCTTAAATCTCGATGAAGATGTTTCCCTCAGTCGAATTACTGACCAGTTCTTAAATCTCAAGAGAATTATCCTTAGTTGAATTCAGACAAGGTTCTAAATCTCGACAAAGTTCCTCCGTCAAATAACAGACGAGTTCCTAAATCTAAGCAAAGATTTCTCAGTTGAATTACGGGCGAGTTCTTAAATCTCGATGAAGATGTTTCCCTCAGTCGAATTACTGACCAGTTCTTAAATCTCAACAGAATTATTCTCAGTTGAATTACAGATAAGGTCCTAAATCTCGACAAAGTCCTCCGTCGAATTACAGACAGTTCCTAAATCTCAGCAGAGTTTTCTCAGTTGAATTACGGGCGAGTTCTTAAATCTCGATCAAGATGTTTCCCCCCAGTTGAATTACGAACAAGTTCTTAAAACTCAGCAGAGATGTTCTCTCAGTTGAACTACAGGCAAGTTCCTAAATCTCAAAAAAGATCAGACTTCCCCAGCAGAATCTTCTACAATAACATGTATACAGACTCTCGCTAAGGAATCTCTTATGTGATCGACACTCCCCCAAATGACATATGTAAACCCACTCCAGACATCACAAGGATGATACCGCTTCATGCGAGTGAAAATTTCTGGTCACTCTAGTGTTCAATCATCTTCCACCTTCGGATCACGAAAGGCATGAAAGCTAATCTACATCCTCAGGTTTAAGAAGATTGAACAGGGGCAGTGAATTTGGGTACAGAGGAAGACAGGAAAGAGGTTAAGATAGGTGTGAATCTGGAGCCTAGTGTCAAACAACGGTTAATACAGATGCTACGTATTGTACCCCAAAATTTTCCCTCCCATATTTCTTAAGACATTGCAAGAAAAATCTCCAAATTGCTCAAGGTTGCTCAAGAATTGGTCAGACAAGCTATCTCCTAAGGCAGTCTATCCCAAATTAGGGTTTTGTGTTGCATCAAGATCCTTGAGTCCAAGTGACCCCAAGTGCTCACCAATTTCCTAATATTTTCTCAAGATCATCCATGTCAAATTTCAAGCCTTACAGAGGAAGTTTGCTCAGTCAATTGCTCAAAGGTCCAAAAATCGACTATGTTAGGGCTAAAGTCAACTGTGACCTACAAACAGTCAAACTTCAAGATTTTTTGTCAACATTCTCATTTTGAAGTATATTTCATCATTTGATCAAGGGTTGATCATGATTCATCAAGTATTGCTCAAAATTCATCAAGACTCAAAAGTTGCTAAATTAGGGTTTTGTAGGAAAAGTCAACTCAACTTTGACCAAGCATAACTTTCTCATACTTTATGAGAAATGACCCATCCAAAGCTCATTTTGAAGAGGATTCAATTTCCTACAATCCATATTCATATCCCATGTTCAAACAATGCAGTCACAAGAAGTTATGAATTTGGACATTATAGGTCATTTTTGAAAGTCAACAAAAACACCTTTTTTGTCAAAGCTTATAACTTGAACATGGAATATCAAAATGAGATGAGACCATAAGGGTTAATTATAGGACATGTTAAGCTTTCTAAAAAGTCCAAGAACACCTCCAAAAGTTCAAAATTGAAGAAGTTATGCATTGTTGAAGTTGGACTTTTTTGCAAAATTGCCAAAAGTCAACTATCCCCAAAACATCAAATTTTGCCAAATGGGCCCATTCTTTTTCACTTGATTTGAGTTTGAATTATTTTCCACGTGCCCTAGCTCCAGCCATGTGTCCATATCACATTTTTATTATTTAATTTGATTTTTATTTTGAATTAATTCATTTTTAATCAAATAAAATCATATAAAATCTAAAGCATTGATAACACATGATTTTTTGGTTATTTCAGGCTCCAAATACAACTATCCTTGCAATCAAATTCGTATGAAGTGAATCATGTGCAAAAAGATGTGATTTAGGCCAAGTTTAGAAAGCTTTTATGGAAGAATCAAATCAAATATGCAATCATCATTGTGGGAAGATTTGGACCAAGTTTTTTACCCTAATCCAATGTACAATACATAAGAAAGCCAAGGACACGAAAATAAGGGTTAGAGAGCATTGGTAGAGGCAGAACCAAAGTTGGAAAAATCACAAAAAAGCTTGAGATCGAAATCCAGAAGCTATTACAATCCTAACCACGCGTTTTCAAGCGTCCTAAAGAACTGTAAGTACATCACGGATCCGCTTCGTTCTTGAAATCGCAAATCACTATTCTTGCATCCATTGAATGAAATAACTGCATATTTTTGACCCTCACATCATTTGCAAACTATTGGCAATAACCAATTTGATTTATATGCTTTGTATCATGAAACGCCATGGCTAGGGTTTTGACAAACACGATCATGCCCTTGAAAATCATTTTTATTGCCTGAGGAAGATTTTGGAATGATGCTGCGTTTTTAGTTGCGGATGAAAATCCGCAGGTAAATTTATAGGGTTTTGAGGACAAGGATGAACTCGGGTCATCCATCCATTGGCCAGTTCAAATATTTTGCGCGTTTTTTTGTATTTGCTGGCAATTGTTTTTGTTTTGATATATATTATATTACTTGCATTATTATAACAAACAAAACAGTGTGGCTTAGTGGTAACCTTGGCAATAGATATCCCTTCAGGACCTGGGTTCGAATCCCAGGTCCCCCTCTTTCTCAATATAATTTAATTTCAGGTGTTTCAGTGCACGCGCCCATCTGCAACCCACCATACTCCATCACGACCCAAGCGCCAGATGGCCAAAGGGCCAGATCTGGTGGTCCATGTTGGAAGTCCACCATAAGCCAGGTCAATACACGCATACTGGATCAGAAAAAGTCCACACGGACCAGCTTCTAATGGGCCAAGAATTTGCTTTCTGCACCCTCCTAATCAGGCCCATTCCTTCTACTTTTTATTATTATTATTATTATTTATTTTTCTTATTTAATTTAATTGCTTTATTTTAATTAATTACTAACCAATCATATTTTTTCCTTTTTATCAAAATCATCAAAAAATATTTTTATCCCCATAAATTTCAGAATTCTTTTTTTTTTAATAAATACTAATTAATTAATTTAGGTTTTAATTCTAGAATAACTTTAACCTATTTTGTAAATAAATAAAATTAATTAGATTTAACTAGGTTTTAACTACTAATTTAATTATATTTTTTTTCTTTCTTAAAATAACAAAAACCCAAAAATATATCATTAATTATTTTTCATTTAATTAATTTAATTTAGTTATTTAATTTAGGAATTAATTTCTTTTCTTAAAATAAAAATAACCAAAAAAAAATTTCTTTAAAAAAGGGTCAAAACCCTAAACTTCGCACTCGATTTAATTTCCCGCGCGCTTTATTTATTTTTACCCATATTAATGTATCTGTTTCCGATATGTAATAGATAATTAGGACATTTAATTATTTTTACCGCTTTATTTTATTTTCCAAGGGTTTCTTTTGGTGATGTAAATACCCGACGCCTTGTAATTTAATTTCCGCACCTTTAATTTCTGTAAATTATAATTGTTAGATGTTTAATAATAGGGTTTGCATGACAAGACTGAATTCTTAATCTTAAAATCAATTTAGATCACCCCTAACATGTGCAAAGATAAAAATAACTGAAAACGACACACTCGCACATGCGCACTCTTAGGGTACACCCCACTTGGTTGCCTTCGTACACGGTCATTGAGTATAGGTCGTTTTAGAGGTCGTCCTCTTGTCTAAAAGATCATATTCGCCTCGAAACGGTTGCCTCGGATATTGTTTCCTCAAACAAATGATCTAAGACATTAGGGTTACCGCTAAGGCGTCCTAACATTGCTTTGGTGACCGTATGTCCTTCATTCAACGGTGCTACCTACTCATTAATAGTAGGATAGCGTTGTCTAAAAGAAATTAGCATAAAACGATTCCTTTTTCGAGTAGGTAGATGTTCTTAGATACTTGGTCTTTCAAAAACAAAACTTTTTCACACTTACACTCCTTTTCGAACAAAGTTTTCAAAAACACTTCATTACACTCTTGAGGATAGAAGCAAGAGTTAAATCGAAGTTTTCAAACAAAAACTTTTTCAGAACCCACAAGCACAAAGAAAACAATTTTGAAAACAATTGAGCAAGTACCTAAGAGCCCATGGATAACCATGGATAGAAAGGGTGCTAATACCTCCCCTTTCTATAATCTACCCCCCGAACCCGAGAAACATCTCGAAAAAGGAATTTTTCTGTGCTTTTTTCCTTTTCTTGTTGGATAAAATAAAAGTCAATGGCGACTCTTGCTTACCACGACATTTTGCAAAAACAAACGCAAAACGCAAACCAGCATTCCAAAAACAGTCAGTTCTTCCCACCGTATCACACTAGGCGACTATGTTGAGATCTTCGCTTGCTCCTATGAAGACATGCCTGGTTTGGAAACTGATATTGTGGTTCATCGCTTGCCGACTAAAGAAGACTGCCCTTTGGTATAGCAGAAGGTTCGCCATATGCGCCCCGAAATGTCAGAGAAAATCAAGGCAGAAGTCATGAAACAGTTCGACGCAGGGTTCTTAGCTGTCACTTCTTATCCGCAGTGGGTTTCCAACATCGTTCTGGTACCTAAGAAGGACGGTAAGGTACGGATGTGTGTGGACTACAGAGATCTGAACAGGGCAAGCCCCAAGGATGACTTCCCACTTCCTCACATTGATGTCCTAGTCGACAACACCGTGCAGCACAAGATCTTATCCTTCATGGATGGTTTTTCTGGCTACAACCAGATCAAGATGGATCCTGCGGACATGGAGAAGACAACCTTCGTTACGTAGTGGGGCACCTTCTGTTACAAGGTAATGCCTTTTGGGTTGAAGAATGCTGGGGCAACTTATCAGCGTGCCATGGTCTCTTTGTTCCACGATATGATTCACCACGAGATTGAGGTTTATGTCGATGACATGATAGCCAGGTACCAGACTGAGGAAGAGCACCTTGACATCTCTAGAAATTGTTTGACAGGTTGAAGAAATACAAGCTGAGGTTGAACCCGAACAAGTGTACCTTCGGGGTAAGGTCTGGAAAGCTTTTGGGTTTCGTTGTCAGTGACAAAGGTATTCAGGTGGACCCTGCAAAGGTAAAAGCCATACAAGAGATGTCGTCTCCCCGCACAGAAAAAGAAGTTAGAGGTTTCTTGGGACGTCTGAATTACATTTCCAGGTTCATTTCACATTTGACTGCCACTTGTGAGCCAATCTTCAAACTGCTGAAGAAAGATCAAGTAGTAAAGTGGAATGATGAATGCCAGACACCTTTCGAGAGAATCAAGGAATACCTTCAAGAACCACCAATTATGATGCCTCCAGTTGAAGGAAGACCTTTGGTTTTATACTTGACAGTGCTAGACCATTCAATGAGGTGTGTGCTGGGGCAGCATGATGAGTCTGGCCGAAAAAAGCACGCTATTTACTACCTTATAAAAAAGTTTACCGACTGTGAGACCCGATACTCATTGCTCAAGAAAACTTGCTGCATTTTGGCATGGGTTGCTCGTCGGTTGAGACAGTATATGCTGACTCACACTACCTTATTGATATCAAAGATAGATCCTATCAAGTATATTTTCGAGAAGCCCGCTCTCTCTGGAAGGATAGCAAGATGGCAGATGATCTTTACTGAGTACGACATCCAATACACGACCCAGAAAGAAATCAAGGGGATTGTATTGGCAGATCATTTGGCGCATCAGGCCGTGATTGACTACCAGTCCATTAATTTCGAGTTCCCGGATGAGAATATCATGTCGGTAACCGACTGCGAAGAACCTGGCCTGGATAAAGGACCCGGGGAGGGATCCTGATGGTCTATGTATTTTGATGGAGCTTCAAACGCATTGGGTAATGGAATTGGCGCTGTAATTATATCTCCTGAGGGCTGTCATACTCCGTTCACCACCCGATTATGTTTTAACTGCACCAACAATATGGCGGAGTATAAAGCGTGTATCATGGGTCTTCGAGTTGCTATTGACTTGAGGATTAAGTTCTTGAGTGTATTCGGAGATTCTGCTCTTGTGATAAGTCAGATCAAAGGCGAGTGGGATACGAAGCACCCGAATCTTATTCCTTACAAAGAGTATGTACTGAATTGCTCCCACACTTTGAGGAGATAACTTTTGAACACTTCCCAAGAGAGGAGAATCAGTTGGTGGACGCGCTAGCTACCATGTCTTTTATGTTCTAAGTCAGGTGGGACAATGAAGCTCCCCAGATTACCATTGAGAGGTTGGATGAACCCGTGCATTGTTGTGACATTGATACTGAGGAGGTAGCAGATAAGCCCTGGTTTCACGAGGTAAAGAGGTATCTTGAGGCTCAAGAATACCCCGAGGGGGCATCTATTAATGATAAGAAGTTTCTGAGAAGGTTTGCTGCGAAGTTCTTCATCGGTAATGGAATCCTCTATAAGCGTAACCATGATTTAACCTTACTGCAATGTGTAGACAAGTGCGAGGCAGAAAGGATCATGGAAGAGTTACATGAAGGCACCTTCAGAACTCATTCCAGTGGACATACCATGGCGAAGAAATTCCTACGGATAGGATATTACTGGTCTACTATGGAAGTCGATTGTCATCAGCACTCTCGAACATGTCATAAATGCCAAGTCTATGCTGATAAGGTGCATGTTCCTCTGGTTCACCTGAATGTTTTGACAGCTCCCTGGCCCTTTGCAATGTGGGGCATTGACATGATCGGTGAGATCAGACCTACTGCGTCTAACGGGCATCATTTCATTCTGGTAGCAATTGATTATTTTACAAAGTGGGTTGAAGCAACTTCCTCTGCTACGGTAACCAAGAACATCGTGGCGCGGTTTATCCGACACAATTTGATCTGTCGATATGGTGTACTAGAGAGGATTATTACTGACAATGGTACGAATCTCAATAACACAATGATCACCGAGCTCTACAAACAGTTCAAGATACAGCACCATAACTCTTCTCCCTACCAGCCGAAGATGAATGGGGTTGTTGAAGCATCTAACAAGAACATCAAGAAGATTGTGCAGAAGATGACGGTGACATATAAAGACTGGCACGAGATGTTACCATTCGCTCTTCATGGGTACCGTACCTCAACACGGACGTCGACAGGGGCATCACCCTACACTCTGGTATATGGCATGGAGGCATTCCTACCCATAGAAGTCCAGATACCTTCTCTCAGGATTATGAAGGATGCGGGTTTGAACAAAGATGACTGGATCCCAACCCGACTTGATCAGCTAAATCTAATCAATGAAAAGAGACTTACTACTATCTGTCATGGTCAGACGTATCAAAAGCGAATGATCAGGGCTTTTAACAAGAAAGCCAAACGTCAAGAATATCAAGTCGGGGATCTGGTGATCAAACGCATCATACTACCGCAAGGTGATCCCAGGGGAAAATGGACCCCCACATATGAAAGGCCATTTGTGGTTAAGAACATTTTCTTAGGAGGAGCTATGATTCTAACCACCATGGATGGTGACGACCTTCCTCACCCCGTCAATGCAGACATAGTGAAAAGATACTACTCATAATCAAAGACCCGCTAGGTTGACTGGCCTAGGCAAAAATAAGGGCTTCCGGCGAACCAAAAGGGTTCGGGCAAAAGTAAGGGATGAAAATGAAAAAAATTGTACACCCGGCAAGTCGAAAACCTGAAAAGGAGACCCGAGCAAAAAGGGTATCCTGGTGGACTGAAAACCCGAAAGGGAAATCCAGCCAAAAATTAGGGATTAAAGCATAACACTGCGTCTCATGGGATCATCTTGCAACCAGACTTCGGTATCGACTATCAAACTCAGATGGCGCCAATCAATTTGGTCCACCTTCGGCCAAGCAGCAGGGTGATGAGACGCTTGAAGATATAAAGGCAATAGCAGAGCTGGAACCCAATGGGATCGTTTCACATAGCTGTTTTTCTTCCTTTTACACAAATTGTAATTTCTATCTTTCGGCGGCGTTCTCTTACTAGGACGTCAACCTCTTGTATAAAAATGCCTATTACAGGCCAACTTCAAAATCAATACAAGTCATTTTCACAAAGCTTTGATTTATTTTCTTTTTGTGTTTTGTTTTTCAAGAACGTCCAATGGTTCATTTTTTATATATGCATTTGAAAATAATTGTTGCTCATAAATATTTACATGAAAAAACAAAAGATAATTACTCGTAATTCCAGGAACAAGGACAAACAAGAAGTGCCCACACCTTACAATTATTCTACCCACCAAGTACCGAGACAGAGCCAACTCAAGAACATGAGTAGTGATATATACACTCCCCACAGAGTAAAAAGTATTCAAAGACAGTGATGTTAGCTTTTCCGAACAGGACATAACTCTTCCCGACTGAGGTTCACAATTGCAAGTGAGTCGGTAAGTTTTTCCCCAAGCGGAGTTTATCTCTATCACCGACAACATTAATTCATCCCCAGCTGAGTTGTTTCTCCAAGTCAGGAGATCTATCAACAAAGTATCTCCGCTCCAACAAAGTTATTCCCCACAGAATTATCCTCAGACATGGTCTCCGTGGCAGAACATCCGTAAACAAGGGGCAAATCCCCAACACAGTCATCTTTGTTCACCATCCCCCAACGGAAGCAGAGGAACTATGGTTCTTTACAAGCAGTCAAGAATACTATTTCTCATATCCTCCAAACAGCAGTCAGGGATTTATTTTCTCGGACTCAAATTATTATGACGGCATTTCATGTTCATACATCATGACATATGCATACATCACATATAACATAGTCTCATTTATTTTGAGAACATCATTATACAATGCATCTCATGAATCACACATAACTAACCCTGTATTTCTTTCAGGAAAGACATTTATTATCAGCAACTTCCAACAGGTCCATGATCAATACTTGAAGCTAAACAGAGTAATCATCGGCGCAACAAGAACAACCTTACCCAGGCTCCCTCTGCAGTTTTACCTAAACTCATTCCAAAATAGACCTACTATCCAGGCTTTCATCTCGAAGTAACCCTACTATCCAGGTTCCTTCTCACAGCCCTACTATTCAGGCTTTCATATCGAAGTAATCCTACTATCCAGGTTCCTTCTCACAACCCTACCATCCAGGCTTTCATCTCGAAGTAACCCTACTATCCAGGTTCCTTCTCACAACCCTACCATCCAGGCTTTCATCTAAAAGTAACCCTAGTATCCAGGTTCCTTCTCACAGCTCTACTATCCAGGTTCATTCTCACAATCCTACTATCCAAGCTTTCATCTATAACTAACCCTACTATCCAGGTTCATTCTCACAGCCCTACTATCCAGGCTTTCATATTGAAGTAACCCAACTATCCAGGTTCCTTCTCATAGCCCTACTATCCAGGCTTTCATATCGAAGTAACCCTACTATCCAGGTTCCTTCTCAGAGCCCTACCATCCAGGCTTTAATCTCGAAGTAACCCTACTATCCAGGTTCCTTCTCACAGCCCTACCATCCAAGCTTTCATCTCGAAGTAACCCTACTATCCAGGTTCCTTCTCATAATCTTACTATCCTGGTTCTTCCTCTCTTATCCCCAGACAACAGTCCACAACACTGTAAGACCGGGACCAATCAAACACAATTGATTTCACATTTCCCCAAGAAAATCGTGGTGCAACATATACCCCGACCAAGCACAGAGTTCATTTCCGCTTCCCAAACCACAGTTATTCCCCAATAAAGTAACGGACAACTAAAGCTCCTAAAACTCTATTTCTCTCAAGACAAAGACCAGCATTCCCCAGCGGAGTCTTCCTCAAACAACAGGTATATGGGTTCTCGCAAAGGAATCTCTTATGTGATCGAAGCTTCTTCGGATGGCATCTTTAAGCCCATCTGCGATAATTCTCTAGAAAATTCCCGAATGGAATCTATAAGCCCATTCCCGATATCACAAATCAACTATCACTTCATGCGAGTGAAAATTTCTGGGCACTATAGTGTTCAATCATCTTCCACCTTCAGATCACGAAAGGCAGACGAGCCAATCTACATCCTTAGGTTTAAGAAGATTGAACAGGGGCAGATGTTGTACCCTAAAATTTTCCCTGCCATATTTCTCAACACATGGCAAGTGAGGTCCCCAAATTGCTCAAGGAAGTTCAAAGTTGGCCAGATAAACTCTCTCCTAAGGTAGTCTACTTCAAATTAGGGTTTCATTTTGCATCAAGATGCTTGAGTCCAAAGGATCCCAAATGCTCACCATTGTCCTAATATGTTCTCAAGATCATCCATGTCAAGTTTCAAGCCTTGCAGAAGAAGTTTGCTCATTCAATTGCTCAAAGGCCTGAAAATCAACTATACTAGGTCAAAAGTCAATTGTGGCCCACATACAGTCAAACCTCAAGATATTTGGTCAACATCCTCATTTTGAAGTATCATTCATCATTTTATCAAGCGTTGATCATAATTTATCAAGGATTGCTCACAATTCATCAAAACCCAAAAGTTGCTAAATTAGGGTTTTGTAGGAAAAGTAAACTCAACTTTGACCAAGCATAACTTTCTCATACTTCATCATAAATGACCCATCCAAAGCTCATTTTGAAGAGGATTCAATTCCCTACAATTAATCTTCATCTCTCAAATTCAAAATATTCCCTCACAAAAAGATATGAATTTTGACATTATAGGTCATTTTGAAAAATCAACAAAAACACCTTTTGGGTCAATGCTTCATACATGAACATGGAAGACTCAATTGAGATGAGCCTATCTTTTTAAGATTTCATCTCATTCCTAGCATAGTCCATGACATATGGGACCCTCCATTATTTATTTATTTATTTATTTTTATTTTTATTCACTTAAAATTCAAATAAAATCAAATAAATCTAAATAAATCATATAATGTGTTTTAGGGATGATTTTTGCATTGAAGGAAGATCTTATGTGCTGTCAATTGAGAATCAATTCGTGCAAGGATAATTTGGGTCGAAAAAGATTGAATTGAAGCAAGTTTGGAAATATATCATATGCCATAAAAGACCAAATCAAATCTTCATAATGGGCAAGATTGAATTCATTTTTGTTAACCTAATATGTTGCATTACATATATAGAAGAGATCCAAGGCAAGAGAAGAGGTTGAACAGTCGTGCAGAGTAAGAACAAAACTGAAAAATATCAAGAAAAGATGGTGATCCAATTCCAAGTTACAGGCCATCCCAAGCCATCCTCACCTTGCCAATCAATTGCTGGACGTCTCAGGATCGTATTTCAATCATTAGCAACCCTCCCCACGCCCTGAAACATGTTTTAGCAATCACACGGTTAGCCAAAACATTTCGTTTTCATTTTCATTGATTTATACATCATTGGCATGTTTTGATTACATATTCTTGTTCCTTATTCAGTTTGCAAGCTATTCATTCTATTCAATTGCATTTTTGACGACTGTATGCAAAATTGCCATGGCTAGGGTTTTTTGTTTAGTTTTAGGGCTTTGCAATACAGGTTAAATTGAACGTTGATTCTGGTACCATGATACTTGTGAGGATGAGACGAGTTGATTGGTACCATCCTTGGTCATTTATCTTACTTGTGGACGATTTTTGAGACACACAGGTTTGTAGCTACAGCGCAATGTCCGTAGGTAAAAACATATTGGGCTAAAACGACGGTTGGGAGGAAGAAGATGATGCGTGGCACTCCCTGGTTGGGCAGTTTGAAATTTAGCGCATTTTTCCAATTAATCATTGTTTTCCATATATTATATTTTTTACTATTATATGTACAATTAAGTGAAACAACTCAGTTGGCAAGCAGGGATTGGAAGTATGCAAAAGGACCTGGGTTCGATCCCCAGGTCCCAACCTTTGTTCATATTTTTCTTCAATAGGTAATCCAACACGCTACGAATCAGGAGGTTCACCGTGTGTCATCAAGATCTGGCCATCCAATTCATCAACGCTCCAGATCCAATGCAATTCCACTAAAGGCCCACCATACGCCCCAGGTCAATGCATGCATTGAATAAGGCAAAGTCAAAACGGGCTATCAACCTTGGGCCCAGAAAATTCATATTCCAACCCTCCTTTCAGCAAAACCACCAGGCCCATTTCCTTCTTTTTTATTTCTTATCTTTATTTTATTCTTTCTTTTAATTTCCTTTATTTATTATATTTCACAAATTAATTTATTTTCCATAAAATCATAAAATCAAGACTTCATAAAAATTTAGGATTAGTTTTTTTATTATTATTATTATCAAAATTAATTTAATTTAGTTTAACTTAGGGAAATTGTAATTTATTTTCGCAAATAAAATCAAATAGAAATTAGGTTAAAACTCTTGATTTAATTTTATTTTCTCTTTTTCTCAAATAAATAAAAATACAATAATAGGTTTTAGAATAAATTAATTTGTTTTTCTTAATTTAAAATTAATTAGAATTAGGATTTTCTTTTTAATCTATTGATTTCTTTATTTTTAAATAACAAAGCATGATAAAAACATTTTTTAATCAATCGCAATTAGGTTTAAGTTAAGGGTCAAAACCCTAGTTGTCTCGTTTTCGATTCATCGCGCGCGTGTTATTTATTTTTGCCAATATTGTTGTAACTGTCCATGCTTTGTAATAGTTAATTTAGGGTTTTATTTACTGTTTAAATCCCCAGTTTTTTGGCTATGTAATTAATCCCCCTCCCCGAAGCCTTGTAATAGCGTAGATTTACTTTCTCGCATTTTAATTCCAGCAAATATTTGACTATTTAGATGTATGCTAATAGGATTGTATGACAAGAATGCAAGACAAATTTAATACAGTTAGAAAACCCTAATGTGCAAAGACAAATAACTAAAAACAGATCACTCGCACATATCACTCTTAGGGTATAATCACACTTTGGTTGCCTTCGGTAAATGATCATTAAGTATAGAGTGTCTTAGTGGTTACCCTTCTGTCTAAAAAAGACCAAATGTCCCATTCGGATGTTGCCTCAGAATGTTGCCTCAAAAAGGTTGCCTCGGAAATGTTGCCTGGAATATGATCTTCAAACTCTAGGGTTATTACTAAGACGTCCTAACATTGATTTAGTGGTCGTACGTCCCTTTCGAATTGACCCTTACAAACTCCAACGATGGTGCTACCTATTTCTCAATAGTAGGATAGTGTTGTCTAAAGGAAACAAGAATAGAAACGATCTTTTTTCGAGTAGGTAGATGCTAGTAGGTACTTGCTCAAAAATCAAAACTTTTCACACTTGCACATTTCAAAACAATTTTCAAAACAACTTCGTCACACCTTTGAGGACTGATACTAGGGTTATCACGAAGTTAAAACTCTTTTAAAAAACAAAGCACATACACAAGCAACTTAAAAAGATGAGCAAGTACCTAAGAGCCCATGGAAAAACATGGATAGAAAGGGTGCTAACACCTTCCCTTTCTATAATCTACCCCCCGTACTCAGAATATCTCGAAAAAGGATTTTTTATGTACTTTTTTCCTTTCCAGTTGGATGAAATAAAAGTCGGTGGAGACTCTTGCTTACTGCGACATTTTGCGAACAAAAAATGCAAAACGCAAACCAGCATTCAAACAGTCGGTTCTGCCACCGTATCACAGGTACAAATAAAATTTGAGCCTTTATCCTTTGTTTCTTGAACCGTGAACTAGACCACGTTATAACCATTAAAAGTCCTAGCTGAAGCATGGGTTAGTTTGAGAGCATAATTTTACAAAGGTATCCTGACTCTTGTAGGCTTTGTTATGAATCCTGAGTTGATATCACATTCTTACGAATTTCGTTTTACTACACAAAACACATTTTCAAAAATATTTCAAGACAAACATGAGTTTTGCATTCTTTAAATGAAATTGTTTGCATATGACTAATTGTTTGACAGTAGAGAAATCCGCACAATGGATAATCAATGAATAGACATCCTCTCAATGGACAGAATCACCTCAGCGGGAAAGACACTTCCAATAACAGGTCTCCCGTAAGCAAGGGCATGACATGATGTCTAAACACACCTGGGGCAGTCTCTCCAAAAGTGCCAAATAACCAGGGGAAGATCTCCATCTGAATCACTTGGGGAATTACGCACGCATTCCAGCAATGAATCATGTGTCATTAAGAAAACATTTTTGATAGTACTACAACACAACACTTTGGACAGTGACAACTCTCTACATCCTGAAAGCATGGACATAGTCAGAAAATACTCCGCATGAAAAAAAAGACCCGCTAGGTTGACACATCTAGGCAAAAATAAGGGAATCCCGGCGAACCAAAAGGGTTCAGGAAAAAGTTAGGGATATACATAAATAAAAAAATTTGTACACCCGACAAGTCGAAAACCTGAAAAGGCGGCTTGGGCAAAAAAAGGTATCCCGGTGGACTGAAAACCCAAAATGGCAGTACAGGAAAAAGTTAGGGATTTAAAACATACGACTATGTCCCGTCACTTGTCTATCAGTGGAAGACTTATACCTTGATCAACATTCATAAAGAGCACCAGAATCCGATATAGTTTAGATACGCTCCAGATACAGATGTCATTCTGATACTCATTCAGATTCAGCTTATAGATACAGTTCAGATACGCTCCAGATACAGATGCCATTCTGATACTCATTCAGATTCAGCTTTCCGATACAGTTCAGATACGCTCCAGATACGAATGCCATTATGATACTCATTCAGATTCATCTTTCCAATACAGTTCAGATACGCTCCAGATACGGATGCCATTTTGATACTCATTCAGATTCATCTTTCAGATACAGTTCAGATGCGCTCCAGATACGTATGCCATTTTGATACTCATTCAGATTTAGCTTTCAGATACAGTTCAGATACGCTCCAGATATGGATTCCATTCTGATACTCATTCAGATTCAGCTTTCAGATACAGTTTAGATACGCTCCAGATATGGATTCCATTCTAATACTCATTCAGATTCAACTTTCAGATACATTTCATATACGATCTAGAGACGGATCTCATTCTGACACTCATTCGAAACATGTTTCAAGTATAGTTCAGATACGATTCAGAGATGGATGTCATCCTGACACTCATTAAATACATGTTCAAGTACAATCATGACATAGATCCACCCACAAAATCTCTGCATGTACTTTTTCCAGCATGGTACAAGGGGTAGAGACAGTTGGAAGCGAAGTCACTATCACATACACGCCCGTGATATTTATATTCCCCATAGAGCTAGGACAACCAAAGTCCGATCTCCAGGTCCCCAAGCTGGAATCGCTTCCCCAGCAGGCTCTTTCAGAAAGCTAATGTCTGTATTCCTTAGCCGAGTTTTATAACCATGATCAGTTTATAAAGCCATCTCCCGAGCAGAGTTTATTTCTCTGACAGCAGAAGCTCAATCTCTAACAGAGCTCTTATCTCCAACAATGGAAGTTCATCCCAACCTGAGTTTATTTCTCAAAATCAGTAGATCTTCCAACAGAGTATCCCTCTTCCCCATAGAGTCATTCCCCGCAGGATTATTCTCAGACAGAGTCTCTCCCAGCAGAATATTCTCAAGCAGAATGGATGTAAATCTCCAGCTAATCATCTTCGGTCATTATCCCCAGCAGAAACGAAGAACTTAACTCCTTATACTCTCCAGCAGCAGTCTAGGATTTATTTTCCCCAGACGCGAGTATACCCCGATAGCATTTCATTAACATACATCATGACATACACATACATATCATATACAACATAATCTCATTTATTTTGACAACATCATCTCACCCTGCATTTCATGCATCGCATATAACTAACCCTGATATCTTTCCAGGAAAATAGGATTAGCTTCAATAAATTCAGCAGTTATGCATGTCACATCTACAGACGACTAACGGAAACTCAGTTCCCAAAACCAAACGGGTCCACTAATCTACACTATCGCTTTGAAGTAACCCTACTATCCAGGTTCCTTCTCACAACCCTACTATCCAGGCTTTCATATCGAAGAAACCCTACGACCCAGGTTCCTTCTCACAGCCCTACTATCCAGGATTTCATATCGGAGTAACCATACTATCTAGGTTCCTTCTCACAGCCCTACTATCAAGGATTTCATTTCGAAAAACCCTACGACCCAGGTTCCTTCTCACAGCCATACTATCCAGGCTTTCATTTCGAAGAAACCCTACGACCCAGGTTCCTTCTCACAGCCTTACTATCCAAGCTTTCATATCGAAGAAACCCTACGACCCAGGTTTCTTCTCACAACCCTACTATCCAGACTTTCATTTCGAAGTAACCCTACGACCCAGGTTCCTTCTCACAGCCCTACTATTCAGGCTTTCATTTCGAAGAAACCCTAAGACCCAGGTTCCTTCTCACAGCCCTATTATCCTGGCTTTCATTTTGAAGTAACCCTACTACCCAGGTTCCTTCTCACAGCCCTACTATCCAGGCTTTCATTTCAAAGAAACCCTACGACCCAGGTTCCTTCTCACAGCCCTGCTATCCAGGATTTCATATCGAAGAAACCCTACGACCCAGGTTCCTTCTCACAGCCCTACTATCCAGGCTTTTATTTCAAAGAAACCCTACGACCCAAGTTCCTTCTCACAACCCTACTATCCAGGCTTTCATATCAAAGAAACCCTACGACCCTGGTTTCTTCTCACAGCCCTACTATCCAGGCTTTCATATCGAAGAAACCCTTCGACCCAGGTTCCTTCTCACAGCCCTACTATCCAGGCTTTCATATCGAAGAAACCTTATGACCCAGGTTTCTTCTCACAGCCCTACTATACAGGCTTTCATTTCGAAGTAACCCTACGACCCAGGTTCCTTCTCACAGCCCTACTATCCAGGCTTTCATTTCCAAGAATCCCTACGACCCAGGTTCCTTCTTAAAGCCCTACTATCCAGGCTTTCATTTTGAAGTAACCCTACTACCCAGGTTCCTTCTCACAGCCCTACTATCCAGGCTTTCATTTCGAAGAAACCCTACGACCCAGGTTCCTTCTTACAGCCCTGCTATGCAGGCTTTCATATCGAAGAAACCCTACGACCCAGGTTCCTTCTCACATCCCTACTATCCAGGCTTTCATATCGAAGAAACCCTACGACCCAGGTTCCTTCTCACAGCCCTACTATCCAGGCTTTCATTTCGAAGAAACCCTACGACCCAGGTTCCTTCTCATAGCCCAACTATCCAGGCTTTCATTTCGAAGTAACCCTACTGTGATACGGTGGCCAGAAGCAAGACTATTTTTTTTGGAATGCTGGTTTGTGTTTTGCGTTTGTGTTTGCAAAATGTCGCGGTAATCTACAGTCGCCATTGACTTTTATTTTATCCAACAAGGAAAGGAAAAAAGCACAGAAAAATTCCTTTTTCGAGATATTTCTGAGTACGGGGGGTAGATTATAGAAAGGGAAGGTATTAGCACCCTTTCTATCCGTAGTTATCTACGGGCTCTTAGGTACTTGCTCATCCTTTTCAAAATTGCTTCTTTGTGTTTGTGTGATTTGAAAAGTTTTTGTTTTGAATTTGATTTAACTCTTGCTTCTGTCTTCAAGAGTGTAATGAAGTGTTTTTTTGAAAACTTTGTTTGTAAAAGAGTGTAAGTGTGAAAAAGTTTGTTTGGATTGAGCAAGTACTTAAGAGCTAATCTACCTACTCGAAAAAAGAATTGTTCTATGTTCGCTTCCTTTAGACATCACTATCCTACTATTAGTGAGTGGGTAGCACCGTCGTTGGAGTTTTAAAGGGTCAATTCAAAAAGGGACGTACGGTCACTGAAGGAAGGTTAGGACGTCTTAGTAGTAACCCTAATGTATTAGATCAATTATCCGAGGCAACAATATCTGAGGCAACCATTCTGAGGCAACTTTGATCTTTGATACAAAAGGACGACCACTAAAGCATCCTATACCTAATGACCATTTACCGAAGGCAACCGAAGTGGGAGTGTACCCTAGGAGTGCGCATGTGCGAGTGATTCAATTTCAAATTATTTATCTTTGCACATTTAGGGTTTTCTAACCATTTTAAAGTTAATCATACTGTTGTACCCCAAAATTTGCCCTCCCATATTTCTCAAGACATTGCAAGAAGAATCCCCAAGTTGCTCAAGATTGCTCAAAAGTTGGACAGTCAAGTCATCTCCTAAGGCAATCAACCTCAAATTAGGGTTTTGTGTTGCATCAAGGTACTTGCATCCAAATGACCTCAAGTGCTCCCAAATTTCCTAATATGTTCTCAAGTTCATCCATGTCAAATTTCAAGCCTTCCAAAGGAAGTTTGGTCAGTCAATTGCTCAAGAGGTCAAAAAATCGACTATGCTAGGGCAAAAGTCAACTGTGACCCAAATACAGTCAAACCTCAAGATTTTTTGTCTACATTCTCATTTTGAATGATATTTCATCATTTGATCAAGGGTTGATCATGATTCATCAAGGATTGCTCAAAATTCATCAAGATTCAAAAGTTGCTAAATTAGGGTTTTGTAGGAAAAGTCAACTCAACTTTGACCAAGCATAACTTTCTCATACTTTATGAGAAATGACCCATCCAAAGCTAATTTTGAATAGGATGCAATTTCCTATAATCCATATTCATACCACAAGATCAAGAAATGCACTCACAAAAAGTTACAAATTTGGACATTATAGGTCATTTTTAGAAGTCAACAAAAACACCTTCTTTGCCAAAGCTTATAACATGATCATGGAATATCAAAATGAGATTAGACCAAAAGGGTTGGTTAGAGGACATCTCAAGGTTTCTAAAAAGTCCATGAATACTTCCAAAAGTTAATAATTGAAGAAGTTATGCATTGTTGAAGTTGGACATTTTTCCAAAATTGCCAAAAGTCAACTATCCCCAAAACATCAAATTTTGTCAACTGGGCCCACTTTTTTCCACTTGATTTGATCTTGTCACACTATACACGTGTCCTAGCTTCAGCCTTGTGTCCATTTATTAATTTTTCTATTTTATTTAATTTTTATTGAATTAATTCATTTTAAATCAATTTAAATCCAAATAAAATCTAAATATTGATCATTTAGTATCTTTTTGATTGATACATGCCTTAATTGTCATCATGGACATGATCAAACTCGTATCTCACCATATCATGAACAAAAACTTGGATTTTTGCAAATTTGGAAGCTTTTCAATGGAGAATCAAATCATATCTCCAAACATCAATGCATAAGGATTGAGCCCAAAAAACTTGACCTACTTCACTCCATGTTACATATACAAACCAAAGGCACGATTTTAAGGACTGGGAGGCTGCATAAACATCAAAACCAAACTTGGAAAATTTGGGAAAAAAGCTTGAAACTGAAATTGCACATAGAGGTGTTTTCAAGGCCAAAACTCAACGTGAATCCCTTGCTGGACATCCACTGAGTGAGAAGCAATCAAAAGCAGGCTTTTTCACCCCTTCAATCGCACTGTAAGCTTCGTGTTTTTCCGCCCTGTAGCCAAATTTATAACTCCTCGTTCTTGCATTTTTTTGACAAATTATTGGCATGTTCATGATCCTTGTGTGATTTCTAAATTTTCTGCATTATTTGATTGTGTTTTTATAGTCTGTAACCCCCTAGCCGATTCTAGGGTTCTTGGTATTCGTTTTTGGGCATTTTATTTGCAGGAAAAATCAATGCAAGTAATGGACATAGGCGTGTTCCGGAGGGAGAGACGAGCATGACCATGGTCTTAAAACTAATTTCCATGGCCTGAAATTGATTTTAGGAGACACCTACGCATTTAGCTGCGGATGCAAATCCGCAGGTAAAAAAACCAGGTTTCCACGAGGAAGACGAAGACGTGTCTCCCTCCTATTGGGCGGTTCAAATATTCGCACTTCTTTTTATAATTCTGGCATATTATTATGTTTTTCCATATAATTATTGATGTCCATTATGATAACAATTAGAACGCGTTGGTTGAGTGGTGGACGTGTTGGCCAGTTAGCAACAGGACCTGGGTTCGAATCCCAGGTCCCCATATTCCTTGTTATTATTTTCTTTCAGGTATTCTAGCGTGTCTCATGCCTTGCAGTACACCATGGGTCCTCATCCAGATGCTTGCAGATGGCCCCAGGCCAGATCTGGTGGCCAAGATTGAACGTGCACCATATGCCAAAGTCAATGTGCACGCGTGGAATTGCAAAAGTCAATCAGGCTGGCTTGTATTGGGCCAACAAAATTGCCAGTCTCACCTCCAAATTGGGCCTGAACCCCCCCTAGGTTTTTTCTATCTCTTTTTATTTATTTATTTAATTGTTTTGTTTAATTATTTTTTATTATCACTAACCAATTAATTTTTCCTCATAAAATCAAAAACTAAAAAATACATTTTATTTATTAAAATTAAATTCAGCACTTTATTTTTGTAAATAAATATTAATTGAATTAACTTAGTTTTAATTAGGTATAATTTTTAATATCTTTTGCAAATAATTAAAATTAATTTAGATAATTAGGTTTCATTAACTTTGATTAATTTATTTTTATTTCTTTAAATATCCAAAAATCCAAAAATATCTTTTTCTTAATTAATTAATTTATTTAATAATTAATTTAGTTTAATTCCTTTTTAATCCAAAAATAAACAAAAAAAATGCTTTCTTTCAAAAAAGGGTCAAAACCCTAAAAAATGCGCCCGATTTAATTTTCCCGCATGCGATCCATTTATGATATTGATGTAATTGTTTCCCGGAATGTAATAGTTTTAATAGGACTTTAACTTATTTTATCGCTTTATTTTACTTTCCGCATTTTAATTTCAAGGGTTGTTTTTGGCTATATAAATACCCGACACCTTGTAATAGTTAGATTTTATTTCCGCAATTTAATTTCCGCAACTTATAAACTGTTAGATGGTTGATAATAGGGAATGCATGACAAGATCAAATCTTTAACCTAAAATTAACATAGATAACCCATAACATGTACAAAGACAAAATAACTGAAAACAACACACTCGCACATGCGCACTCTTAGGGTACACCTCACATGGTTGCCTTCGAACGTGGTCATTGAGTATAGGAAGTTTTAGAGGCCGCCCTCTTGTCCAAAGATCATAGTTGCCTCGAAACGGTTGCCTCGGAAAAATGATCTAAGACATTAGGGTTACCACTAAGGCATCCTAACATTGCTTTAGTGACCACACGTCCCTTAATCGAATTGACCTTTAAAACTCCAACGATGGTGCTACCTACTCATCAATAGTGGGATAGCATTTTCTAAAGGACATTAGCACAGATGGATTCCTGTTTCGAGTAGGTAGATGGTTCTCAAGTACTTGCTCACTCAAAACAAAATAAAACTTTTCGCACTTACACTTTTTAAACAAAAACTTCTTTCAAACCCACAAACTCAAAGAAAAGCAAATTTTGAAAACACATTGAGCAAGTACCTAAGAGCCCGTGGATAACCACGGATAGAAAGGGTCCTAACACCTTCCCTTTCTATAATCTACCCCCCGGACCCAAGAAACATCTCGAAAAAGGAATTTTTCTATGCTTTTTTTCCTTTCCTTGTTGGATAAAATAAAAGACGGTGGCGAATCTTGCTTACCGCGACATTTTGCGAAAACAAATGCAAAACGCGAACCAACGTTACCAAAACAGTCAGTTCTCTCCCACCGTATCACAGAACTGGCGACTCTGCTGGGGATATATAATAAGTGGGGTGTACCTTAGGATTAGATCATTGTGTTTTCAATTGTTTGCTTTGTATGCTTTATATTTGTGAGCTTGTATCGGAGTTACTATAGATCCTAACCCGGATTTGGGGGATACCCTTTAGGTAAGTAGCAATAAACTGTGAGGGAAATGTATGGCGTAGACCGATACGGTTGAATAAGTAGCTACGTTGGTGTGGCACTTTAGTCTGTACCGATATCCCTTGTGTTAGAACGAGGAGAATATGGGTCTTCTAAGGGGTCATTAAGCACCAACTGACCTTAGAACCTTTAAATTGACCAACTTGGTCATAGAACAGTAGCAGTATGCTACACTCGTTGAGACTAAACTCTTGCGATGATTCCGGCCGCAAGAAAAGGTTGCTAAACTGGAATTATGACCGATTGAGGGTAGTCAGTGATATTGAGATCCTCTAGAACCCGATTACTATTTTTAGGACAGGTTTAAACCAACTGAACAGAAAGAGGGTAATACCTAAGCTCCTTGCCACCCTGAAATTTAAGGGCTCTCTGTGTGACTTGTGTGCCTTTACCATGTTTGCTGTTTGTGGATACTTGTGGTGTGCTTACTATCATGACATCATGACATCATAACATTTCATACATCTTGCATTGGACTAACATATTTCAAAGACAGGAGGGATTCATCTTTGTTCTATTTTGTAGGTCATCATGATGCCCATTCGTAGGAATACCATCTAAATCAACTTTGTCCAGGTTCCCACCTTGCTTAAAGATTTGATTACAAAGATGCCTGATACTACTTCCTTCCTCAGAAGACATGGTTATCTTCTCAGTTTGGTCACCTCCAAATTGGACGAGCAGATGATGAGTGTCCTAGTCCAGTTTTATGATCCGCTGTACCATTGTTTTACTTTTCAGGACTATCAGCTGGATCCCACCTTAGAAGAGTTCTCTGAGCTGCTCGGTATCTCTGTTCTAGAGCAGACCCCGTTTACAGGTTGGGAGAAGATTCTTAGGCCCGAAGAGATTGCTGCAGCCCTTCATATGACCAAGGAAGAGGTAATGTCTAATTGGGAGACTAGAAGTGGAGCATAGGGCTTTCTGACTAAGTTTTTGGTTGGTAAGGCTAACTATTTCTGGGATAGTCTAGACTTCAAGGCATTCGAGGATATTCTGGCTCTTCTGATATATGGCTTGATATTGTTTACGAATCCTGACACTTTTGTTGATGTGAATGCGGTAAAGATCTTCATCTCTCGTAACCCGGTACCCACTCTCTTGGGTGACATCCTTCATCAGCTTTATGCTCGTACTTCCCGAAAGCGGGGAACATTGATGTACTGTGCTCCATTATTTGCAAGGTGGTTTATTTCGCACCTTCCCAAGTCAGTGCTGAAGAATAAAGAAGGCATGGGCTGGGCTTATAGGGTTATGTATCTCTCGCATAATGATATCATCTGGACTCTCAAGGGTATGGACGAGGTGACTATCATTGATCGTCGTGAGGAGTACCCTAATGTTCCACTGATGGGAACATGTGGAGGAATTTGTTACAACCCATGCTTGGCCTTATGTCAGTTAGGGCGAGCCAGAAGAGAAGGACCTCATGAGCTGTTAATGCCTAGTATCATCTTTGATTTTCAAGGGGATAGCGACGAGCAACGCCGCAGATTCATAAGGGCTTGGGATAGAGTTCACCAATCTGATCCACATGAGTTAGGTGCAAAGACTTCACTTCCGATGGAGCCATATCTCAGATGGGTTCGTATCAGTGCTCAGAAGCTGGGTATGCCGTATGAAGCCGTCCGGCCTATCATTGTTGAAGTTTCTAATGAAGAAGGGGTTCTTCCAACCATCCTCCACCCTTACATGCCCACTGACATTGGGGCACTGAAGAGGTCTTGGATGCAGCTGAGAGAGGAACGAGATTCTTACCGGGAAAAGTTCAACGAGCAAGAGCAGAAGATCCAGAAGTTGACTAGGCAGCTGGAGAATGAGCGGATTCTCAATGACTATGTCCGCACCGACAAGAAGAGACCATGGGAGCACTGATTGTCCTTTGATGATTTCCTTTCCAGTTTTTATTTACTTTTCAGTATTTCCTTTCATGTAACGCCTTAAGGGCATCAGTTGAACAATTTGAATTCCAAAGTTTATCTAATAAAGTGTGTTTCCTTTCTTGTTTACAAATTTGAATCTCTCGATTGTCTTTGAAATCATGTCATACGCATTTCATCCCATGCACTTCATAACAGGTACCCATTACAGGTCTCTTATCTTCTTCGCTGTTTATTTCAGCATTCATCATGTCTGCTGAACCTTCAACTGAGCAAGCAATCAAGGCCCTCCAGGCCCAGAATGCCCAATTCCAAGAGTTGTTCATGAATCTAGTTAAGGGTCAACAAGATCTGAAGACCCTGATTTTGAAAGAGAAGAAGAAGAAGAAGAAGAAGAGGACAATCCTATTTAACACAGGGCACAGGTTTGGAAACATGATTCAGAATGAAGTTGATTTGACCACCTCATCTAGAGGGAAAGATAGTCAGGAAGAAAGGAGGGCTCCTAGCCCTGTGGTCTCCGACAACGAGACAAACTTCGACGAAGAACAGTATCCTCCTGCCGAGGATAGATACAAGCAACTGGAAGACCGTTTGAGTGCAATGGAAGTTCAGAAAGTGCCTGGTCTGGACTTTGGTGATCTGGGTCTATCATTTAGGGTAGTGATTCCCCACAAATTCAAGGCACCAACCTTTGCTAAGTATTATGGAGTTTCTTGTCCGAAGCTGCACCTCCGGTCATATGTAAGGAAGATTCAGCCGTACACCGCTGATAAGAACTTATGGATCCACTTCTTTCAAGACAGTCTCTCAGGGACTCAGCTTGAGTGGTTTTACCAGTTGGACGGAGCCAGTATCCGCAGTTGGGAGGATTTGGCTACTGCTTTCTACAGGCAGTATCAATACAACTCCGACCTTGCTCCCACGCGTACCCAACTCCAGGGTATGTCAATGGGAACAGGTGAAGGATTCAAAGATTATGCTCAGAAGTGGAGGGACCTCGTCGGAAGAGTGCAACCACCCTTGGCTGATCGGGAGCTTGTGGATATGTTTCTGGGGACCTTGTCTGGTCCATTTTTCAACCACCTGATCGGAAGCTCTTCGTCTGGGTTTATAGAGCTTATTCTGACCGGTGAGAGGATTGAGGCTGGTATTAAGGCTGGTAAGAAACAGAAGGGAGCCTCATCGAGCATCGAGAAGAAGCCTTTTAAGAAAGAGTCCAGTGCTGTCTACAGTTCAAGAAACCAGAATAGACCTGAACGCCACCAAGCTGTTAATGCGGTTGTTATTTCAAAACCTGCTGGTGCTCCTCAGCACAGCAATTAACAAAAGGACGAGAGACCTCGAAGGCAATTCACCCGTCTCAACATGACCTTATCTCAGATCCTGCCGCAGTTGCTGAAGACCAATCCGGTGATTCCAAGGGAAGCCCCGAAGAATCCAAATACAACATCGCTGAAGTATAACCCTAATGCCCGCTGTGCTTATCACTCTGATAGCTCGGGGCATAATACAGATGATTGTTGGGTTTTGAAGAACAAGGTACATGATTTGATTGATTCCAAGGAGATCGAGTTCGGGGCACCAGAAAAGCCTAAACAAGATGCAGGGGTGAATGCTATCGGGGATGACGATAATGAAGAGTTCGACATTGACAATTGGATCTACCTGACTGTCGATGGTGGATTAAGCAACTCGACAGCGAAGGATTCTATGCCCGTTTCTGTTATCACCCAGTAATGAAACTTTTTGTTTTGAATCTGTAACAGACAATGTTTTAAACTTTATGGCCCGATGTCTTACCCGGGGCACTGTGGCTTTATTTGTGAGGGCTTTATGTGTGTCATTTTCATATATTATTAATAAAAGCATTGGACATTATTGCATTTCAAATTTTGCGCTCCTTGTTTTTCTTTATTATATATTGCAAAACAGCTATTTTACACACACTCACGTATACAGGTCTACATCCACTCTGGATCTCACTGGTAACAACTCTGCTACTGCCAGTTATGACTTCGAAAATACGATTAACTTAGCCGAAGATGAAGGTGAAGATGATTGTGAAGTGCCTGGTGAACTTGCAAGACTGCTACTCTAAGAAGAGAGGGTTATTCAGCCACATGAAGAGCCGGTAGAATCAGCGAATCTGGGTATAGAAGAGGACAAGAAGGAAGTTAAGATCGGTGCAAATCTGGATCTTAGTGTGAAGCAACGGTTGATTCAAATGCTGCATGACTATGTTAAGATCTTTGCCTGGTCTTACGAAGATATGCCTGGTTTGGATACTGATATTGCGGTTCATTGCCTGCCTACCAAGGAAGATTGTCCTCCAGTGAAACAAAAGGTCCGCCGAATGCGCCCAGAGATGTCTGAGAAGATCAAAGCTAAAGTTATGAAACAGTTTGACGCCGATTTTCTAGCAGTTACCTCTTACCCTCAGTGGGTGGCCAACGTGGTTCCTGTACCGAAGAAGGATGGTAAGGTTCGAATGTGTATCGACTACAGGGATCTGAACAGGGCAAGCCCCAAGGATGATTTTCCTCTACCTCATATCGACGTTCTGGTTGACAACACCGCTCAGCACAAGGTATTCTCCTTTATGGATGGTTTCTCCGGTTATAATCAGATTAAAATGGCTCCCGAAGACATGGAGAAGACGACCTTTGTTACTCAGTGGGGTACATTTTGCTACAAGGTCATGCCCTTTGGATTGAAAAATGCTGGGGCAACGTATCAGCGTGCCATGGTTGCTTTGTTTCATGACATGATCCATCATGAGATTGAAGTATACGTCGATGATATGATTGCAAGATCTCAAACTGAGGAAGAACATCTTGACCATCTGGAGAAACTATTTGACAGGTTGAAGTTATACAAGCTAAGGTTAAACCCGAACAAGTGCACCTTCGGGGTGAGATCTGGTAAGCTGCTGGGTTTCGTCGTAAGCGACAAAGGTATTCAAGTGGATCCTGCAAAAGTGAAGGCTATACAGGAAATGCTAGCTCCCAGAACAGAGAAATAAGTCATAGGTTTCTTGGGACGATTGAGCTACATTGCCCGATTCATCTCGCACCTGACAGCTACTTGTGAACCAATCTTCAAGTTGCTGAAGAAAGATCAAGTAGTACGTTGGAACGATGAATGTCAGGCCGCTTTCGAAAGGATCAAAGAGTATCTCCAGGAGCCTCCTATTCTAATGCCACCAGTTGAAGGGAGACCTTTGATCTTATAATTGACAGTGCTTGACAACTCAATGGGGTGTGTGTTGGGTCAGCATGACGAGTCTGGCCGAAAAGAGCATGCTATTTATTACCTTAGCAAAAATTTTACTGACTGTGAGACCCGATACTCACTGCTCGAGAAAACTTGTTGCGCTTTGGCATGGGCTGCTCGCCGGCTGAGACAGTATATGCTGACTCACACTACTCTGTTGATATCAAAGATGGATCCAATCAAGTATATCTTCGAAAAGCCTGCCTTGTCCGGAAGAATAGCGAGATGGCAGATGATCTTGACTGAGTATGACATCCAATATACGACCCAAAAGGCAATTAAGGGAAGTGTGTTGGCAGACCATTTGGCACATCAGGCAGTGGATGATTACCAGTCTATGAACTTTGAATTTCCTGACGAGAATATCATGTTAGTGACTGATTATGAGACACCTGGACCAGATGAAGGACCTGAGGAAGGATCCCGATGGTCTATGTACTTTGATGGAGCTTCGAACGCTTTGGGTAATGGCATTGGCGCAGTGATCATATCTCCTAAAGGCTCTCATACTTCGTTCACCGCCCGACTATGTTTCAACTGCACCAATAATATGGCAGAGTATGAAGCATGTATCATGGGTCTTCGAGCAGCAATTGACCTAAGGATTAAGTTTCTAAGTGTCTTCGGAGATTCCGCTCTCGTGATCAGTCAGATCAAAGGGGAGTGGGATACGAAACACCCGAACCTTATTCCTTACAAGGAGTATGTGTTGACTTTGCTTTCCCACTTTGAGGAGATAACCTTTGAACACTTCCCTAGAGAAGTGAATCAGTTGGCGGACGCGCTGGCTACGATATCTTTTATGTTCAAGGTCAATTGGGACAACGAAGCTCCTCGGATTATCATTGAAAGGTTGGATGAACCTGCACATTGTTGTGATATTGAGACTGAAGAGGTAACATAAAAGCCCTGGTTTCATGAGGTAAAAAGGTATCTTGAGGCTCAAGAATACCCCGAGGGTGCATTTGTTAATGACAAGAAGTTCCTGAGGAGATTCGCGGCGAAGTTCTTCATCAGCAATGGCATACTTTACAAGCGTAACCATGATTTGACCTTACTGCGTTGTGTGGATAAGAATGAAGCAGAAAGGATCATGGCAGAGTTACATGAAGGTACTTTCGGAACTCATTCCAGTGGACACACCATGGCAAAGAAAATCCTTCGGGCAGGATATTATTGGTCCACAATGGAAGTCGACTGTTATCAGCATTCTCGGACGTGTCACAAGTGCCAAGTCTATGTTGATAAGGTGCACATGCCTCCAGTTCCTCTGAACGTCTTAACGACACCTTGGCCTTTTGCAATGTGGGGCATTGATATGATCGGCGAGATCAGACCTACGACATAAAATGGGCATTGTTTCATCCTTGTAGCAATTGATTACTTTACAAAGTGGGTTGAAGCAACTTCCTTTTCTACTGTAACCAAGAGCGTCGTGGCACGGTTCATTCGGAATAATCTGATTTGTCGATACGGTGTACCAGAGAGGATCATTACGGACAATGGTACCAATCTCAACAACAAGATGATCACCGAGCTCTGCGAGAAATTCAATATACAACATCATAACTCTTCTCCCTACCGACCGAAGATGAATGGGGTTGTTGAAGCAGCTAATAAGAACATTAAGAAGATCGTGCAGAAGATGACAGTGACATACAAAGACTGGCACGAGATGTTACCATTTTCTCTTCATGGGTGTCGTACCTCAGCACGGACGTCAACAGGGGCAACACCTTACTCCTTGGTATATGGCATGGAGGCCGTACTGCCCATTGAAGTTCAGATACCCTCTCTTAGGATCATGAAGGATGCAGGTTTGAGTGAAGATGACTAGATTCAGACCCGGCTTGATCAGCTGAACCTAATCGATGAAAAGAGACTTACTGCTATTTGTCTTGGTCAGACGTACCAAAAATGGATGATCAAGGCATTTAACAAGAAAGTCAGACGACAAGAGTATCAAGTTGGGGATCTGGTAATCAAGCACAGTATTCTACCTCAAGGTGATCCCAGGAGCAAGTGGACCCCTACTTACGAAGTTCAATTTGTGGTTAAGAACATTTTCTCAGGAGGAGATATGATTCTAACCACCACGGATGGTGATGACCTTCCTCACCCCGTCAATGCAGACATAGTGAAAAGATACTACGCATAATCAAAGGCCTGCTAGGTTGACCGCCCTATGCAAAAATAAGGGCTTCCCGGCGAACCAAAAGGGTTCGGGCAAAAATAAGGGATGAAAATGAAAAATCTGTACACCCGGCAAGTCGAAAACTTGAAAAGGCGGCTTGGGAAAAAAGAGTATCCCGGTGGACTGAAAACCCGAAAGGGCGGTCCAGGCAAAAATTAGGGATCAAAGCGTAACACTATGTCTCATTGGATCACCTTGCATTCAGACTTCGGTATCGACTATCAAGCTCGAACGGCACTAATCAATCTGGTTCATCTTTAACTAGTAGCAAAGTGATTAGACGCTCGAGGACATTAAGGCAATAGCAGAGTTGGAACCCAGTGAGATTATTCACATAGCTGTTTTGTTTATTTTTCACACATTGTATAAATTCCATTTGTTCGGCAGCATTCTCTTACTAGGACGTCAGCCTCTTGTACAAAAACGCCTATTTACAGGCCAAACTTCAAAATCAATACAATTCATTTTCAAAGAAATTTCAAATTGTTTTTCCTTTATCTGTTTTGTTTTGCAAAGAACGTCCAATGTTCATTTTTGATATATGCATTTGACATTAATTGCTACTCATAAATATTTACATGTGAAACAAAAGATGAATTACTGGTAACATCAGAAACAGGGGCAATAATAATTGTCCGAACTGTACAGTTGCTCTGTCCACCAGGTACAAGGTAGATTCAACTGAAGAATATGGATAAGATACCTTCACTCCCCGCAGAGTAAGACAATAATGGTAGCTCTCCCCCAGCTGGGACTTGCAACTATGAACGAATCAGCAATGCTCTCCCCAAGCAGAGTTTATCTACCAACAGCACTAAAAGGGCTTGATATCCCCGACAGTCTTAATATTCCCCAGCGGAGTATAAGAATATTCCCCAACAAAGTATAAGAATGTTCCCCGGAAGAATACAAGATACCCCCAGTGGAAGTTAATATTTCCCCAGCACGGTCTGAAAAGGCTTCCCCAACGGAGTTGAGGCATCATCCCTAGTAGACTCTGGAAGTTTACCCCCAACGGAGTACAAAAATAAATCTCCCCAGCCAAGTTCAAAGGATCATTCCCAGCAGAATTCAGAAGGATTGTCCCCACAAAAGTCTAACAGGGTTATCCCCGGCAAGTTACAACTGAAGGATCATCCCCAGCGAAGTTCTTTCCTTTCACAAACAAGAATTCAATCCTCAACAGATTCAATATCACCAGCAACGGTAATCCATCCCCAGCGGAGTTTATCAATGGAATTCTCAGCAGAGTATCTCTTCCCCACAGAGTAATCTCCTCATCAGTTTATTCCCCAACGGAGTTATCCTCTCCTGCAGGTTTATTCTCGCAATTACCTTCGTTCACCATCCCCAGCGGAAACGAAGAATTCAACTCTACTCTCCAGCAACTCCGAGATTTATTTTCCCCAGCTAAAACATTACATTATACATCATGATACATGCATATACGCATCATATAATACAATCTCATTTATGTTGAGAACATCATTGCTTGATCCATATCATGCATTGCATATGACTGACCTTTGCTTTTCAGGAAAGATGCAGTTAAATTCTCAACTATGTGGAAGACCTTCTCTGGTCAAATCAAATCGATTCCTAAAGATTTTTCTGATGTCGATCCAGTTGAAGTTATCCCGAGACCTTGTCTGGTCCAGTTAAATCGATTCCTTAAGATTTTTCTGATGCCGATCCAGTCAAAGGCCTTCTCTGGTCCAGTCAAATCGATTCCTAAAGATTATTCTGATGCCGATCCAGCTGAAGTTATCCCAAGACCTTGTCTGGTTGTTTTAAATCGATTCCTAAAGATTTTTCTGATGCCGATCCAATCAAAGTTAATCCAAGACCTTCTCTGGTCCAGTTAAATCGATTCCTAAAGATTTTTCTGATGCCGATCAAGTTGAAGTTGTTCCAAGACCTTGTCTGGTCCGGTTAAATCGATTCCTAAAGATTTTTCTGATGCCGATCCATTCAAAGTTAATCCAAGACCTCCTCTGGTCCAGTTAAATCGATTCTTAAAGATTTTTCTGATGCCGATCCAGTTGAAGTTATTCTAGGACCTTGTTTGGTCCAGTTAAATCGATTCCTAAAGATTTTTCTAATGACGATCCAGTTGAAGTTATTAGACCTTGTCTGGTCCAGTTAAATCGATTCCTAAAGATTTTCCTGATGCCGATCTAGTCAAAGTTAATCCAAGACCTCCTCTGGTCCAGTTAAATCGATTCCTAAAGATTTTTCTGATGCCGATCCAGTTGAAGTTGTTCCAAGACCTTGTCTGGTCCAGTTAAATCGATTCCTAAAGATTTTTCTAATGCCAATCCAGTCAAAGTTAATCCAAGACCTTCTCTGGTCCAATTAAATCGATTCCTAAAGATTTTTCTGATGTCGATCTAGTTGAAGTTATTCCAAGACCTTGTCTGGTCCAGTTAAATCGATTCCTAAAGATTTTCCTGATGTCGATCCAGTAAAAGTTATCCCAAGACCTTGTCTGGTCCAGTTAAATCGATTCCTAAAGATTTTTCTGATGCCAATCCAGTCAAAGTTAATCCAAGACCTCCTCTGGTTCAGTCAGATCGTTGATAAGATCTCCCTGATTCGTATTATAGTCAAAGTTCAGACCACCTATCAACAATCTCCAAATGGCATCTATAAGCCCATTCCCGACATCACCAGGTTGATACCACTTCATGCGAGTGCAAATTTCTGGGCACTCTAGTGTTCAATCATCTTCCACCTTCGGATCACGAAAGGCCCGAAAGCCAATCTATATCCTCAGGTTTAAGAAGATTGAATAGGGGCAGCTGTTGTACCCTAAAATTTTCCCTCCCATATTTCTTAAAACATTGCAAGAAGAATCCCCAAGTTGCTCAAGATTGCTCAAAAGTTGGACAGTCAAGTCATCTCCTAAGGCGATCAACCTCAAATTAGGGTTTTGTGTTGCATCAAGGTCCTTGAATCCAAATGACCTCAAGTGATCCCCAATTTCCTAATATGTTCTCAAGCTCATCCATGTCAAATTTCAAGCCTTGCAGAGGAAGTTTGGTCAGTCAATTGCTCAAGAGGTCAAAAAATTGATTGTGCTAGGGCAAAAGTCAATTGTGACCCAAATACAGTCAAACCTCAAGATTTTTTGTCAACATTCTCATTTTGAAGGATATTTCATCATTTTTTCAAGGGTTGATCATGATTCATCAAGGATTGCTCAAAATTCATCAAGATTTAAAAGTTGCTAAATTAGGGTTTTGTAGGAAAAGTCAACTCAACTTTGACCAAGCATAACTTTCTCATAATTTATGATAAATGACCCATCCAAAGCTCATTTTGGAGAGGATGCAATTTCCTACAATACATCTTCATAAACCAAGATCAAGAAATGCACTCACAAAAAGTTACAAATTTGGACATTATAGGTCATTTTTGGAAGTCAACAAAAACACCTTTTTGCAAAAGCTTATAACATGAGCATGGAATATAAAAATGAGATGAGACCAAAAGGGTTGGTTAGAGGACATCTCATGGTTTCTAAAAAGTACATGAACACTTCCAAAAGTTCAAAATTGAAGAAGTTATGCATTGTTGAAGTTGGGCATTTTTCCAAAACTTCCAAAAGTCAACTATCCCCAAAACTTCAAATTTTGTCAAATGGGCCCACTTTTTTCCACTTGATTTGATCTTGTCACACTACACACGTTTCCTAGCTTCATCCTTGTGTCCATTTATTAATTTTTCTATTTTATTTGATTTTTATTGAATTAATTCATTTTAAATCAATTTAAATCCAAATAAAATCTAAATATTAATCATTTAGTATCTTTTTGATTGATACATGCCTTAATTGTCATCATGGACATGATCAAACTCGTATCTCACCATATCATGAACAAAAAGTTGGATTTTGGAAAATTTGGAAGCTTTTCAATGGAGAATCAAATCATATCTCCAAACATCAATGCATAAGGATTGAGCCCAAAAAACTTGACCTAATTCACTCCATGTTACATATACAAACTAAAGGCACGAGTTTAAGGACTGGGAGGCTACATAAACATCAAAACCAAACTTGGAAAATTTGGGGAAAAAGCTTGAAACTGAAATTGCACATAGAGGTGTTTTCAAGGCCAAAATTCAACGTGAATCCCTTGCTGGACATCCACTGAGTGAGAAGCAATCAAAAGCAATCTTTTTCACCCCTTCAATCGCACTGTAAGCTTCGCATTTTTCCGCCCTGTAGCCAAATTCATAACTCCTCATTCTTGTATATTTTTGACAAATTATTGGCATGTTCATGATCCTTGTGTGATTTCTAAACTTTCTGATAGCCTGTAACCCCCTAGCCGATTCTAGGGTTCTTGGTATTCTTTTTTGGGCGTTTTATTTGCAGGAAAAATCAATGCAAGTAATGGACATAGGTGTGTTCAGGAGGGAGAGACGAGCATGACCATGGTCTTAGAAATAATTTCCATGGCCTGAAAGTGATTTTAGGAGACACCTACGCATTTAGCTATGGATGCAAATCCGCAAGTAAAAAAACCAGGTTTCCACTAGGAAGACGAAGGGGTGTCTCCCTCCTATTGGGCGGTTCGAATATCCGCGCTTCTTTTTATAATTCTGGCATATTATTATGTTTTTCCATATAATTATTGATGTCCATTATGATAACAATTAGAACACGTTGGTTTAGTGGTGGACGTGTTGGCCAGTAAGCAGCAGGACCTGGGTTCGAATCCCAGGTCCCCATATTCCTTGCTATTATTTTCCTTCAGGTATTCTAGCGCGTCTCATGCCTTGCAGTACACCATGGGTCCTCATCCAGATGCTTGCCAGATGGCCCCAGGCCAGATCTGGTGGCCAAGATTGAACGTGCACCATATGCCAAAGTCAATGTGCACGCGTGGAATTGAAAAATTCAATCAGGCTAGCTTGTATTGGGCCAACAAAATTGCCAGTCTCACCTCCAAATTGGGCCTGAACCCCCCTGGGTTTTTTCTATCTCTTTTTTATTTATTTAATTGTTTTGTTTAATTATTTTTTATTATCCCTAACCAATTAATTTTTCCTCATAAAATCAAAAACTAAAAAATACATTTTATTTATTAAAATTAAATTCAGCACTTTATTTTTGTAAATAAATATTAATTGAAATAACTTAGTTTTAATTAGGTATAATATTTAATATCTTTTGCAAATAATTAAAATTAATTTAGATAATTAGGTTTCATTAACTTTGATTAATTTATTTTTATTTCTTTAAATATCCAAAAATCCAAAAATATCTTTTTCTTAATTAATTAATTAATTTAATAATTAATTTATTTTAATTCCTTTTTAATCCAAAAATAAACAAAAAAAATGCTTTCTTTCAAAAAACGGTCAAAACCCTAAAAAATGCGCCCGATTTAATTTTCCCGCATGCGATCCATTTATGATATTGATGTAATTGTTTCTCGGAATGTAATAGTTTTAATAGGACTTTAACTTATTTAATCGCTTTATTTTACTTTCCGCATTTTAATTTCAAGGGTTGTTTTTGGCGATATAAATACCCGACGCCTTGTAATAGTTAGATTTAATTTCCGCAATTTAATTTCCGCAACTTATAAACTGTTAGATGTTTGATAATAGGGAATGCATGACAAGATCAAATATTTAACCTAAAATCAACATAGATAACCCATAACATGTACAATGACAAAATAACTGAAAACAACACACTCACACATGCGCACTCTTAGGGTACACCTCACTTGGTTGCCTTCGAACGTGGTCATTGAGCATAGGAAGTTTTAGAGGTCGCCCTCTTGTCCAAAGATCATAGTTGCCTCGAAACGGTTGCCTCGGAAAAATGATCTAAGACATTAGGGTTACCGCTAAGGCATCCTAACATTGCTTTAGTGACCACACGTCCCTTAATCGAATTGACCCTTAAAACTCCAACGATGGTGCTACCTACTCATCAATAGTGGGATAGCATTGTCTAAAGGACATTGGCACAGATGGATTCATGTTTCGAGTAGGTAGATGGTTCTCAAGCACTTGCTCACTCAAAACAAAATAAAACTTTTCACACTTACACTTTTCAAACAAAAACTTCTTTCAAACCCATAAACTCAAAGAAAAGCAAATTTTGAAAACACATTGAGCAGGTACCTAAGAGCCCATGGATAACCACAGATAGAAAGGGTGCTAACACCTTCCCTTTCTATAATCTACCCCTGTACCTGAGAAACATCTCGAAAAAGGAATTTTTCTGTGCTTTTTTTCCTTTCCTAGTTGGATAAAATAAAAGACGGTGGCGACTCTTGCTTACCACGACATTTTGCGAAAACAAACGCAAAACGTGAACCAGCATTACCAAAACAGTCAGTTCTCTCCCACCGTATCACATATACATTGTTGTCATGCATCCTAATCATACATCTAACAGTTAATATTTTGCCGAATTAAAAGTGCGAAAATTAAACTACGCTATTACAAGGTTTCGAGTATTTACATCGCTAAAAACCCAAAAACAAACCCTTAAAAAATAAAGCGATAAACGAAAATAAAAGACCTAATTAACTATTACAACTTGTGAGCAATTACATTAATAGGATAAAAATAAATAATAACACGCACGCGAGGAAAATTAGATTGGGAGAGAATTAGGGTTTTGACCCTTTCTAACCTAATCGAAAGCAAAAATTGTTTTTGTTGTTTTTAATTATTTTTTAAAGAAAAGAATTAGGGTTTTTTAAATTAAATACAAAATTAACTAGTGATTAAATTAATTAATGAAAATAAATAAATGGCCTATTTTTGTGTTTTTGGTTATTTTAAGAAAAAAATAAAATACAATTAAGTTAGAAATAAAACCCTAATTGTTCTAATTAATTTTAATTTATTTAAAAAACAATTAAAGTTACCTAAAATTAACAACCTAATTAAATTAATTAATTTTTTGTATAAAAAATAAATATCCTAAATTTAATTGGATGAAAAATATTTTTGTGATTTTTTTGATAAAAGAATTATTTATTTTGTGTTAGTGAATAAAATAAATAAATTAAATAAAATGTAAAAGAAAAGGAAAAGAAAGTTGGGCCTGCACAAGTAATTTGGAGGGGGTGCATTGCTAGCAATCTGGGCCCAAAACAGGGAGGTCCGTTTTGACTTTTTGAGATCACATGCATTTTCTTTGACCATGCCTTTGGTGCTCCTTCATTGATGGCCTTTGGATCTGGCGATCTGGCCACTTGGCAGGCTAGATGATGAGGTCACATGGTGGACCTTGCCCTTGTGTATGCGTTGGATCCTGAAAAGGAAAATAATATGAAGAATGGGGGGACCTGGGATTCGAACCCTGGTCCTGAAGCACTACCCAAGCCCCTGGTTACCAATTGAGCCACACGTCTTTCTTGTATACAAAACAAACAACAATTATTATATTAAGAACCAACGAAATAAAAGAAATTCGCGGGATATTCAAATGGACGAGTGGGAGGCTGCAACGCTAGTTGTCTTCTTCCCTTCTCCGTTGGTAAAAGTCCCATACTTTTACCTACGGCACCATGTCCGTCACTATAAATCTGTACATTTTCAAAATCAAACACACGCATGATAAATAAAAACTAAAGCCATGGATAGCTTCGTCTAGACCTGTTGAGTTCAATGGTGGCCCTTTCATGGCCCAATTTTACCTAGATTCAGAAACCCCAAAGAGAGCTTATAAACCCTAATAATGGCAAACTCCAATATAGTTCATGAAAATGAAATTAAATAATACAGAAAGCTTGCAAACATGATGGTGAACAAGAATATATGATTACATCATACTATATGTGCCAGAATTACACAATTCGATTTTAAGAAATAACCAAGGTCGTGGATGACATACAACGCGTTTTGGTACTGGAAAAGACTTGTTCTTGATTGATTTATCTTGCCTACACTCTCAGGAAGTGATTGGGATGGTCAGGAAGGCATGTAATTGCTTTCAACTAGGAATTCGATTCATCACTTTTTCTTGTTTTTTCCAGTTTGGTTTTGGTTGTTGCGCCTCTTTCTAGCCTCCTTTTAGGTCTGCATACGTTCTTTATGTACTGAGGAATGAATTACGGTTGTCAATGTGATCACAATCTTCCTCCATTATTGAATTTGATTCTGATTTAATTCCTATGAATATCATTCCAAAAATAGCCTAAAACCAATCTTTTTGTCCACACCAATGCTTTGCATGATTTCAAATACTTGCCAACTGGATTTAGGACATGAAACAAGCACAAGATCTTTGAATTTCAATGTTTTGGATTTTCTATGATTTGTTTTGATTTAAAATGATTTAATTCAAATAAAAATCAAAATAAATAATAAAAACAAGATAATGACAAGTGGAAAAGGCTGGGGCTCGTGGACCATGTTTCCAACTCAAAACAAGTGCAAAAGATTGGGCCCATTTGGCAAAAATTGCATTTTTAGGCATAGTTGACTTTTAACAATTTTGCAAAAAAGGTCAACTTCACCAATGCATAACTTCGTCAATTTTGAATCTTTGGAGGCGTTATTGGACTTTTTAGAAAGAATGAGATGTCCTATAAGCAAACCTTTTGGTCTCATCTCAATTTGATATTCCATGCTCATGTATGAAGCTTTGACAAAAAAGGTGTTTTTGTTGACTTTTCAAAATCACCTATAATGTCCAAATTCATAACTTCTTGTGAGTGCATATTTTGAACTTGGGAGATGAATATGGATTGTATAGAATGGCATCCTCTTCAAAATGAGCTTTGGATTGGTCATTTCTAATAAAGTATGAGAAAGTTATGCTTGGTCAAAGTTGAGTTGACTTTTCCTACAAAACCCTAATTTAGCAACTTTTGGTTTTTGATGAATTGTGATCAATCCTTGATGAATCATGATCATCCCTTGATCAAATGATGAAATATACTTAAAAATGAGGATGTTGACCAAAAATCTTGAAGTTTGACTGTATGTGGGCCACAATTGACTTTTGCCCTAGCATAGTCGATTTTCAAGCCTTTGAGCAATTGACTGAGCAAATTTTCTTTGTAGGGCTTGAAACTTGACATGGATGATCTTGAGAACATATTAGGACAATGGTTAGAATTTGGGATCCCTTGCACTCAAGTATCTTGATGTAACATGAAACCCTAATTTGAGCTAGATTGCCTTAAGAAGGAGCTTGTCTGGTCAACCCTTGGACTACCTTGAGCAACTTAAGGACCTTTCTTGAAATGTTTTGAGAAATATGGGAGGGCAAATTTTGGGGTACAACAGCTTCCCCTGTTCAATCTTCTTAAACCTGAAGATTTAGATTGGCTTGTCTGCCTTTCGTGATCTGAGGGTTGAAGATGATTGAACACTAGAGTGCCCAGAAATTTGCACTCGCATGAAGTAGTATTTGTCTTGTGGTGTCGGGAATGGGCTTAAAGATGCCATTGGGAGATTAATGACGGGAGATGGGCTTAAATATTCCATCCGAAGGAGTGTCGATAGCATAAGAGATTCCTTAGCGAGAGCTTGTATACCTGTTGTTGAGGAAGATTCCGTTGGGGAAAGCCGATCTCTGTCTTGAGAGAAATAGAATTTTAGGAGCTTCGGTCGTCCGTTGTTCTACTGGTGAATCGTCTCTGTTTGAATTTTAGGAGCTTCGATCGTCCGTTATTCTACCGAGGAATCGTCTCTTAGTTGAGGAGGTGAGAATGAACTACTATCTTGTCGTGATCCAGGCTTCATAGTGATAAGATCGACTGCTATCTGGTCGTAATCCATGCTTTATAGTGACTTACTGGGGAGATGAGATTATACTTGCTATCCAATTGTAATCCAGGATTCGCAATTTCTCGATTCTTATCTGGTCATAATCAAGGCTTCAGAAGGAATTAAGTTGTTATCTGGTCACATCCGAGCTTCAACTTGAATTCAGGGCACACTAATATTCGGTCGACTCCGGGCTTCTTAGTAACTTTCCAGGTAAACTGCTATTTGGTTGAAATCCAAGCTTCATAGTGCCTTGTACTGCTATCTGGTCGTAATCCAGGCTTCACAATACCTCACTTCTTATCTGGTCGAAATCCAGGTTTCAGAAGAAATCAAGTGGTTATCCGGTCACATCCGGGCTTCCCTTTGACTGTTGGGCCTACTAATATCTGGTCGAATCCGGGCTTCATAGCAATTGGCCGGGTAAACTTCTATTTGGTTGAAATCCAAGCTTCATAGTGTCCCTTACCGCTATCTGGTCGTAATCCAGGCTTCACGATGTATCATACCACTATCTGGTCGAAATCCAGGCTTCATGGTGTTCGGAGGAATCAAGATACTAGTCGGTCGAATCCGGGCTTCATAACTTGTATTAAAGATATACCACTATCTGGTCGTAATCTAGGCTTTGTAGTATTCTTGGTTGCTATCTAGTCGTAATCCAGGCTTCCCAACGTCTTCTACCATTATCTGGTCGTAATCCAGGCTTCATGGTCTTGTATTGCTATCTGGTCGTAATCCAGGCTTCACAACAACTTGCTGAGCTGTTATCCAGTTGTAATCCGGGCTTCACGGCTTTTTGTTTATGACATACCACTATCTGGTCGAATCCAAGCTTCATGGTACTTGATGAGCTGCTATCCGGTCGTAATTAGGGCTTCACAGCTTACTGGGGATTAAACTATTATCCGGTCGAATCCGGGCTTCATAGCTTGCTTTTAAGAGATTCCACTATTTGGTCGTAATCCAGGCTTCGCGGTAGTCTGATACTGTTATCTGGTCGTTCTCCGGGCTTCACAATATGCTGTAGAAATCAAGATACTAACCGGTCGTACCCGGTCTTCATAGCTTGAATTTTGTGAGAATTTGATTGTATCTTTCCTGAAAGGTAAAGGTTAGCTATACGTAATGCATGATATGTATCCGACAATGATGTTTATCAAAATAAATGAGATTGTGTTGTATGATGCGTATGCATGTCATGATGTATGGATGTGTAATGTTTTTATGATATTTTCTAACTGGGGAAAATAAATCTCGGATTGCTGCTGGAGAATATGAAGAGTTTCCGCTCGTTGGGGATAACGACCAAAGACGATTGGGAGAATAATCCTGCTGGAGAATATATTGGTGAGAGAATGACTCTGGGGAAGAAATGCTCTGCTGAGGATTTGCTGATCTTGGAGAAATACCCTCGGTTGTGGATGAATTATCATTACTAGAGATGATGAACTCTGTTGGGGATTGAGTTTCCGTTTGTGAAAGAAATGAACTCCACTGGGGATGTTCTTTTAGTGGCGACATCACTGGGGATAATCTTCCAGACTCTACTGGGGATAATCCTCCAGACTCCACTGGGGATAATCTTCTAGTGCTGACGATAGATAAACTCTGCTTGGGGAGAATCTTACCGACTCATTCACGGTTGCGAACCTTAGCTAGGGAGAGTTGATAATACTGTATTCGGGTACTTCAAACTCTGTGGGGAGTGTATGCCTTTTTAGTCATATTCTTCAGCTAGGTCTATCCCTGTACCTGATGGATAGAGCAACTGTAAGGCTCAGACATTTCTTGTTTGCCCCGGTTTCTGATATTACGAGTAATCGTCTTTTGTTTCGCATGTAAATATTTTTGAGCAGCAATTATTGTCAAATGCATATATCAAAAATGAACATTGGATGTTCTTGCAAAACAAAACAGAAAAAGGAAAATAATTTGAAATTTCTTTGTGAAAATGAATTGTATTGATTTTGAAGTTGGCCTGTAAATAGGCGTTTTTGTACAAGAGGCTGACGTCCTAGTAAGAGTACGCTGCCGAAATGATAGAATTTATACAATTTGTGAAAGACAAAGAAAAACAGCTAGGTGAACAATCCCACTGGGTTCCAACTCTGCTATTGCCTTTATATCTTCGAGCGTCTCATCACTGTTCTACTTGGTTGAAGGTAGATCAGATTGATTAGTGTCGTCCGAGCTTGATAGTCGATACCGAAGTTTGGTTGTAAGGTGATCCAATGAGACATAGTGTTATGCTTTGATCCCTAATTTTTGACTGGACCGCCCTTTCGGGTTTTCAGTCCACCGGGATAACCTTTTTTTCCCAAGCCTCCTTTTCAGGTTTTCGACTTGCCGGGTGTACATTTTTTCATTTTCATCCCTTATTTTTTCCCGAACCCTTTTGGTTCGCCGGGAAGCCCTTATTTTTGCCTAAGCCATACGACCTAGCGGGTCTTTTATTATGCGTAGTATTTTTTCACTATGTCTGCATTGACGAGGTGAGGAAGGTCGTCACCATCCATGGTGGTTAGAATCATATCTCCTCCCGAGAAAATGTTCTTAACCACAAATGGCCCTTCGTATGTAGGGGTCCATTTGCCCCTGGGATCACCTTGAGGTAGTATGATGGGCTTGATTACCAGATCCCCAACTTGATATTCTTGTCGTCTAACTTTCTTATTAAATGCCTTGATCATCTGTTTTTGATACGTCTGACCATGACAAATAGCAGTAAATATCTTTTCATCGATTAAGTTCAGCTGATCAAGCCGGGTCTGAATCCAATTGTCCTCGCTCAAACCTGCATCCTTCATAATCTGAAGAGAGCGTATCTGAACTTCAATAGGTAAGACTGCTTCCATGCCATACACCAAAGAGTAAGGTTTTGCCCCTGTTGAAGTTCGTGCCGAGGTTCGGTACCCATGAAGAGCAAATGGCAACATATTGTGCCAGTCTTTGTAGGTCACCGTCATCTTTTGCACAATCTTCTTGATGTTCTTATTAGCCGCTTCAACAGCCCCATTCATCTTTGGCCGGTAGGGAGAAGAGTTGTGATGTTGTGTCTTAAACTGTTTGCAGAGCTCGGTGATCATTGTATTGTTGAGATTTGTACCATTGTCCGTAATGATCCTCTCTGGTACACCGTATCAACAGATCAGATTGTGCCGAATAAACGGTGCCACGACGTACTTGGTTACTATAGCAAAGGAAGCTGCTTCAACCCACTTTGTAAAGTAATCAATGGCTACCGATATGAAACGATGCCCGTTCGATGCAGCAGTAGGTTTGATCTCACCAATCATATCGATGCCCCACATTGCAAAATGCCAAGGAGCTGTCAAAACATTCAGAGGAACTGGAGGTACGTGTACTTTATCAGCATAGACTTGGCACTTATGACAGGTCCGAGAATGCTGATAACAATCGGCTTCCATTGTGGACCAATAATATCCTGCCCGTAGGATTTCCTTTGCCATGGTATGTCCACTGGAATGAGTTCCGAAGGTTCCTTCATGTAACTCCGCCATGATCCTTTATGCCTCATTCTTATCCACACATCGTAGTAAGGTTGAGTCATGGTTATGCTTGTAAAGGATACCATTACTGATGAAGAACTTCGCAGCGAACCTCCTCAGAAACTTCCTATCATTAACAGATGCACCCTCGGGGTACTCTTGAGCCTCAAGATACCTCTTTACCTTATGAAACTAGGGTTTATCTGTTACTTCTTCAGTCTCAATGTCACAATAATGTGCATGTTCGTCCAACCTCTCAATGGTAATTTGGGGAGCCTCATTGTCCCACCTGACCTTAAACATAGAAGACATAGTAGCTAGCGCGTCCGCCAACTGGTTCTCCTCTCTTTGGAAGTGTTCAAAGGTTATCTCCTCGAAGTGTGGAAGCAACGTCAATACATACTCCTTGTAAGGAATATTATTTGGGTGTTTCGTATCCCACTCGCCTTTGATCTGAATGATCACGAGAGTGGAATCTCCGAACACATTCAAGAACTTAATCCTTAAGTCAATAGTTGCTCGAAGGCCCATGATGCATGCTTCATACTCCACCATGTTGTTGGTGAAGTTAAAACAAATTCGGGCGGTAAACAGAGTATGACAGCGTTCAGGAGATATGATCACGGCGCCAATGCCATTGCCCAAAGTGTTTGAAGCTCCATCAAAGTACATAGACCATCGGAATCCCTCGTCGGGTCCTTCATTCGGTCCAGGTTTCTCACAGTCGGTCACCAACATGATGCTCTCATCCAGGAATTCGAAATTCATAGACTGGTAATCATCCACTGCCTGATGTGTCAAATGATCTGCTAACACACTCACTTGATTGCCTTTTGGGTTGTGTATTGAATGTCATACTCAGTCAAGATCATCTTCCATCTTGCTATTCTTCCGGAAAAGGAAGGCTTTTCGAAGATATACTTGATTGGATCCATCTTTGATATCAATAGAGTAGTGTGAGTCAGCATATACTGTCTCAGCCGGCGAGCATCCCATGCCAAAGCGCAACAATTTTTCTCAAGCAACGAGTATCGGGTCTCGCAGTCGGTAAACTTTTTGCGAAGGTAGTAAATAGCGTGCTCTTTTCGGCCAGACTCGTCATGCCGCCCCAGCACGCACCCCATTGAATTGTCGAGTACTGTCAAGTATAAGATCAAGGGTCTCCATTCAACTGGAGGCATCATAATAGGTGGCTCTTAGAGATATTCTTTGATCCTTTCGAAAGTGGCATGACATTCATTGTTCCATTTTACCACTAGATCTTTCTTCAGCAGCTTGAAGTTTGGCTCACAAGTAGCAGTCAGGTGTAAAATGAATCGGGAAATGTAGTTCAGACGTCCCAAAAAGCCTCTGACTTCTTTTTCTATTCGGGGAGCTGGCATCTCCTGTATAGCCTTCACCTTTGCAGGATCCACTTGAATACCTTTATCACTAACAACGAAACCCAGCAGCTTACCAGACCTTACCCCGAAGGTGCACTTGTTCGGGTTTAACCTCAGCTTGTACATCTTCAACCTGTCAAATAGCTTCTGGAGATGGTCAAGATGTTCTTCCTCAGTCAGGGACCTTGCAATCATATCATCAACCTATACCTCAATCTCATGGTGAATCATGTCATGGAACAAAGCGACCATGGCACGCTGATACGTTACCCCAACATTCTTCAATTCGAAAGGCATGACTTTGTAGCAAAAGGTACCCCAATGCGTAACGAACATTGTCTTTTCCATATCCTTGGGAGCCATCTTAATCTGATTGTAACCAGAAAAACCATCCATAAAAGAGAAGACTTTATGTTGTGCGGTGTTGTCAACCAGAACGTCGATGTGAGGCAGAGGGAAATCATCCTTGGGACTTGCCCTATTCAGATCTCTATAGTTTACACACATCCGAACCTTACCATATTTCTTCATCACCGGAACCACGTTGGCAACCCACTGCGGGTAAGAAGTAACAGCTAGAAAACTGGCATCAAACGGTTTCATAACCTCAGCCTTAATTTTCTCAGACATCTCGGGGCGCATTCGGCGAACCTTCTATTTCACTGGAGGACAGTCTTCTTTGGTTGGAAGGCGGTGAACCACAATATCAGTATCCAACCCAGGCATATCTTCATAAGACCAAGCGAAGATTTCAACATAGTCACGCAGCATCTGTATTAACCGTTGCTTTACACTAGGCTCCAGATTTGCACCTATCTTGACCTCTTTTTTGTCTTCTTCTGTACCCAGATTTACTGATTCCACTGGCTCTTCATGCGGCTGTATAGCCCTCTCTTCCTGAAGTAACAGTCTAGCAAGTTCCCCAGGAACTTCAGAATCATTCTCACCTTCGTCCTCGGCTTGGTTGATCGGATTTTCGAAGTCATAATCGGCAGTAACAAAGTCGTTATCAGAGGGATCCAGAGTGGATGTGGACCTGTATTATGATATGTGCGTGTGTGTAAGACAAATAGCTGTTTTATAAAGTGCAAGATAGAAAGGAAAAACAAGGAGCGCAAAATTTATAATGCAAGAAAAATGTCCAATGCTTTATTGATGATATATGAAAATGACAAATAGTAAACCCTCACAAACAAAGCCACGGTAACTCGGGCAAGTCACCGGGCCGTAATAGTTTCAAATTGTCTGTTACAAGTCTCAAAACAAAAGTCTATTACCGTGTAATAAAAGAAACAGGCACGAAGTCCTTCGCCGTCCAATTGTTCAAGCCACCGTCGGTAGTCGGGTAAATCCAGCTGTCGAAATCTAACTCTTCATCATCATCTCCAATTGCATCCACTCCCGGATTACTGATACGCAGGGGAGATCTTCCAATTCGCGCATGCCGAACAACCCTTTGAGCTTTTGCAGTAAAACCCAAACCAACCTTGTCAGTCTTGTGTGCAAATTCAGGGAGTTGGCCCCAATTCGCACACCCACATTTTTCAATAACAGCCATGGCATCCTTGAGGGAAGCCATCTTCATTGGAAATTCGTCAGCAACAACTTTAATCGACGCCAGAGTCTGGGGGACTTCTTCAAAGTTCGGGCATGGGGTTTCAATGAACTCCTCATCCATCTCCACATACCGGAAAGAGTTAAGGTGTCTTACCATGTACTCCTCCTCTCCTCGTACTGTAACAATTTTCCCCTTTACTGGATATTTTAACATCTGATGGAGCGTAGAAGTCACTGCCCCAGCCTTATGAATCCACGGGCGACCCAACAAACAAGAATAAGATGGTCGAATTTCCATCACATAGAACGTAGATGCAAAATTCTGGGAACCAACCTTAACAGGGACATCCACCTCTCCATGTACCATCCTTTTGGACCCGTCAAAGGCCCTAACCACAATATTACATGGCTTCGGAACCAACCCTTCACAATCCAGCCGATCTAATGCTTTCTTGGGTAAAACACTTAATGAGGACCCATTATCCACCAGTACGTGGGCCAAAGTAGTGCCCCTACACTCGATTGAGACGTGCAGAGCATCATTGTGATTCCTTTCTTTGGCGGTCAGATCTGCGTCGGAGAAACCCAACCCGTTGTCAGCGGTCAAACTAGCCACATAGTCTTTGAATTGATCAGCAGATGTTTCCTGCGACACATGCGCAGTTTTAAGGAAAGCAATTAAAGCCTTTGTATGGGCTTCTGAGCACAATAATAAAGATAACATGGAGATCTTCGACGGGGTTTGCCCTAGATGTTCGACTATGTTGTAGTCGCTTTTCTTGATAATCTTCAGAATTTCCTCTATCTCCTGCCTAGAGTTTTCAACAATGACTTTTTTAGGTGCCTCCATCTGGGCATGCCCACCTATAACTTCTTTTCCCCGAGTGTCAGATGACTCGGCGACAGGGGTGATAACTGATGTAAGAATCGGAACAGTAGCTGATGTTTTGGTAGGTTGAATGACAACAGGCTTTTGAACAGCTGGAGGAGAAATCTCAGGAGAGAAGAGTCTTCCGCTTCGGGTGACCTTGCTAGACCCGAAAATATTGTTGACATCAGTATCAACCTCTTCAACCTTCAAGTCTTGTTTGATCCCATGATGATACACATCGGGCCCATAGTGCCACGGGACAGCCTTATCCGAAGTATACGGGATAGGACCATGGATAGTAATGATCAATGGAGCAACTCTTGTAACAGGTGTAATCCTAACAGGCTTTCTCGAGGAAGCCTTGGAAGGATTGGTGGAAATGGTTATTATGGAAACATCTTCAACAGGAATCAACGGAATCAAAGTTTTCTCGAACAAGATCTCTTTGTTATCCATCAGGCGTTGAACACCTGATTTCAATAAATGGCAACCAGCAGGTAGGATGGAACACAGGTGGAAACCTTCGCCATAGCCCGGAAATAAACCGACCAATAATAGGTTCTTCTTAACGGTCATCAACGGAGTAGAAATGTCTTCCACGGAGGTCACAAATGAATCATCGTCCACAGCATTTACTCCATGCTTGGGCATAGGAGCAGTCATGACATTAGGCTTTTCTGGTGCGTCAAACTCAATTTCTTTAGCTTCAATCAAATCTTGCACCTTGTTCCTCAGAGCCCACCAGTTATTGGTATCATGCCCTGGGCTATCAGAGTGATAGGCACATCGAGCGTTTGGGTTATACAACAGAGATGTGGTACTGGAATTCTCCGGAGCTTCCCTCAGAGTTACCAGGTTAATCTTTAACAATTGCGGCAAAATTTGAGACAAGGTCATGCTGAGTCGAGTATACTGTCTTTGCGGTCTCTCTACTCTTTGCTGATTGTTGCGTTGTGGGGCAACAATAGGTATTGATATTACCACCGCATTCACTGCTTGGCGGCGCTCAAGTCGATTTTGGCTCCTCGAGCTGTAAACTACACTAGATTATTTCTTGCAAGGCTTCTTTTCTGTACTTGATGAAGTACCTTTCTATATTTTGTCACTTCTAATACCGGCCTCTAGTCTCTCCCCAGTCATAATCAATTCAGTGAACCCAGACGATGAACTACCGATCAAATGATTGAAATATGGACCAGATAAAGTCCCAAGAAACATATCCACCAACTCCATATCAGACAGAGGGGGTTGTACTGTTCCGGCCAGATCTCTCCACTTTTGAGCGTAGTCCTTAAAACCTTCGCCCGCACCCATAAACATACTATAAAGTTGAGTATGCATGGGAGCAAGGTCGGTATTATACTATTATTGCTTGTAAAAAGCAGCAGCAAGGTCCTCCCAGTTGCGGACATTAGCTCCCTCCAATTGATAGAACCATTCAAGTTGAGTCCCTGACAGACTATCTTGAAAGAAATGAACCCAGAGATTCCTATCGGCAGTGTATGGTTGAATCTTTCTGACGTATGAACGGAGGTGTAGCTTCGGGCAGGATACCCCGTCATACTTAGCAAAGACAGGAGCTTTAAACTTGTGTGGGATCACCACCCCATATGCCAGTCCCAAATCTCCAAAGTCCAGACCATGTATCTTTTGGATCTCCATTCCACTCAGACGGTCTTCAAGTCGCTTATACCTATCCTCAACAGGAGGATACCGGTCTTCATCAAAATTAATGTCATTATCAGATACCACAGGACTAGGAGCCTTCCTTTCCTCTTGATTCTCTCCTCCTCCAGATGAATGAGACAGATCAACTTCCTCTCGCAATCTACTCCCAAATTTGTGACCCATATTCAGTAGAACCACTTTCTTCTTCTTCTTCTTGTCCTTCAAGATGAGAGTCTTCAAATCTTGTTGACTCTTGGCCAAGTTCAAGAACATCTCCTGGAACTGAGCATTCTGAGCTTGAAGAGCCTTGATAGCTTGATCAGTAGGTGTTTCAGAAGACATTTTACGCTGAAATAAACAGTGGAGAAGATAAGAAACCTGTAAGGGTACCTGTGATGAGGTGCATGGTAATGGAATGCGTATGAAATGATTTCACAGACTTAGGGAGATTCAAATTTGTAAACCAAAATAAAACACACTTTATTAGATAAAACTTGTAACAATGTTTAACAATGCCTTCAAGGCGTTACAAAAGAAATAAACTGAAAATCAAATCTAAACTAGAAACAATAAAAGACATCAGAAATCCCATGTTCGTTTTCCCTTTGTGCTGACATAATCGTTGATTGTCCTTTCATTCTCAAGCTGCCTTGTAAGCTTCAAGATCTTCCTTTCCTGCTCATGATACTTCTCCCTGTAGGTATCCCTTTCTTCCTTTAACTAGATCCAAGATCTCTTCAATACCCTAAGATCAGTAGGCATATAGGGATGGAGGACTGTATAAGGAACCCCTTCTTCATTAGTATGCTCTACAATCACCGGCAAAATAGCTTCATATGGCATTCCCAGCTTTTGAGCACGGGCTCGAACCCATTGGAGATAAGGTTGCATCGGGAGAGAAGTCTTCAGTCCTAGCTCATGTGGGTCAGACCTGTTCACCATGCCCCAGGCTCGTATAAACCTGCGACGATGACCATCAACATCCCCCTTGTAGTCAAAGACAATATCTGTAAGCAGCAGCTCGTGAGGACCGTCTCTCCGAGCTCGTCCAACCTGTCATAAAGCCAAACAAGGATTGTAGGTCATTCCTCCTCTAATTTTCAGCAATGGAACATTAGGGTATTCCCCACATCGATTAATGACAGCTACTCTTTCCATATCTTTAGAACTCCAAAGGATGTCCGTATGAGCAAGGGACATGATTCTGTAAGCCCAACCTACACATTCCTCATTCTTCAATATAGATTTGGGGAGGTGCGAAATAAACCACCTCGCCAGCAACGGCGTGCAACACATGAGGGTTCCCCTTCTCCGAACAGTACGGGTATATAGAGCATGCAGGATGTCACCTAGAATAGTAGGCACTGGATTACGAGACATGAAAACCTTGACGGCATTCACATCTATGAAGGCATCCGGATTTGGGAAAAGAACCAAGCCATAGATGAGGAGAGCCAGGATGTCTTCAAATTCTTGAAAGTCCAAACTATCCCCGAACTGTTGAGCTTGATCAATTATAAACTTATCCAAGAAACCTTTAACCCCACTCCGAGGCTCCCAGTTAGATACTACATCAACCCTTTTTAGGTGTAGGGCTGAAGAAATATCCTCAGGTCTAGGAACCTCCTCCAAACCTGTGAAGGGTTTCTTCTCGATGATAGATATGCCTAGTAAATCAAAAAACTCCTCCAAAGTAGGGACTAGATGATAATCCGGAAAGGTGAAACAGTGATGCAACGGATCAAAGAACTGGAACAACACGCTCATCATTTGCTCATCCAACTTTGAAGTGACCAGGGTAAGGAGATGACCATGTCTTCTAACAAAGGAAGAAGTATCAGGAACGTTTGAAACTAAATCTATGAGCTGAGCACGGATTTGCACAAAGTTGACTCGAATGGTATTTCTACGCATAGAAGCCATAATCTGCTAAACAAAACAAAGATGAATTCTCTCGGTCCTCGAAATGGTTAGCCTAATGGAATATGCATGCTATGTCATGATGCATGATGTCATGATAAAACACACAACAGGTATAACAGGTATCAAACATGGTAAAGGCAAACAAGTCACACAATAGCCCTTAAATTTCAGGCTGGCATGGAGTTTAGGTACTACCCTCTTGCAGTTTAGTTGGTTTAACCTGTCCTAATAATAGTAATCGGGTTCTAGAGGTTCTCAATATCACTGACCATCCTCCATCGGTCATAGTTTCAGCTCACGCAATCTTTTCTTGCGGCTCGAACCATCTCGAGAGTATGGTCTCAATGAGTGTAGCATCGAGTATCAACCAGTTCCCAGCTCTACACCGAGACCGACTATCTCACTACTTCTTATGGCCAAGTTGGTCAATTATAGGTTCTAAGGTCAGTTGATGCTTAACGACCCATATAGCAGCCCTATATTCTCCTTGTTCCTCCACAAGGGATATCGGTACCAACTAATGTGCCCCATCAACATAGCTACTTCTTCAACTGTATCGGTCTACGCTGTACAGTTCCCTCACAGTTTATTGCTACTTACCTAAAAGGTGTTCCTCGGATCCGGGTTAGGATCTATAGTAACTCCAATACAAATCCCACAAAGATAATGCAATCAAATCAAACAATAGAAAACAATATGATGAACTATTCCTAAGGTACACCCCACTTATTAAGTCCCCAGCAGAGTCGCCAGTTCTGTGATATGGTGGCTAGAACCGGGACTGTCTTTTAGGAATGCTGGTTTGTGTTTTGCGTTTGTGTTTGCAAAATGTCGCGGTAAGCAAGAGTCGCCACCGAATTTTATTTTATCCAACAAGGAAAGGAAAAAAGCACAAAAAAATTCCTTTTTCGAGATATTTTTGAGTACGGGGGGTAGATTATAGAAAGGGAAGGTATTAGCACCCTTTCTATCCGTAGTTATCTACGGGCTCTTAGGTACTTGCTCATCATTTTCAAAATTGCTTCTTTGTGTTTGTGTGATTTGAAAAGTTTTAGTTTTAACTTCGATTTAACTCTTGCTTATGTCTTCAAGAGTGTAATGAAGTGTTTTTTTTAAAACTTTGTTTGTAAAGGTGTGTAAGTGTGAAAAATTTTGTTTGGATTGAGCAAGTACTTAAGAGCTAATCTACCTACTCGAAAAAAGAATTGTTCTACATTTGTTTCCTTTAGAAAGCGCTATCCTACTATTAGTGAGTGGGTAGCACCGTCGTTGGAGTTTTAAAGGGTCAATTCGAAAAGGGACGTACGATCACTGAAGCAACGTTAGGACGTCTTAGTAGTAACCCTAATGTCTTAGATCAATTATCTGAGGCAACAATATCCGAGGCAACCATTCCGAGGCAACTTTGATCTTTGAGATAAAAGGAAGACCACTAAAGCATCCTATACCTAATGACCGTTTACCGAAGGCAACCAAAGTGGGAGTGTACCCTAGGAGTGCGCATGTGCGAGTGATTCAATTTCAAATTATTTATCTTTGCACATTTAGGGTTTGCTAACCGTTTTAAAGTTAATCATACATTCTTGTCATGCATCCTAATCATACATCTAACAGTTAATATTTTGCGGAATAAAAAGTGCGAAAATTAAACTACGCTATTACAAGGCTTCGGGTATTTACATAGCCAAAAACAAACCCTTAAAAAATAAAGCGATAAACGAAAATAAAAGACCTAATTAACTATTACAACTTGAGCAATTACATTAATAGGATAAAAATAAATAATAACACGTGTGCGAGGAAAATTAGATCGGGAGATTACATGGGTTTTGACCTTTTCTAACCTAATCGAATGCAAAAATTGTTTTTGTTGTTTTTAATTATTTTTTAAAGAAAAGAATTAGGGTTTTTTAAATTAAATACAAAATTAACTAGTGATTAAATTAATTAATGAAAATAAATAAATAGCCTATTTTTGTGTTTTTGGTTATTTTAAGAAAAAAAAAGAAAATACAATTAAGTTAGAAATAAAACCCTAATTGTTCTAATTAATTTTAATTTATTTACAAAACAATTAAAGTTACCTAAAATTAACAACCTAATTAAATTAATTAATTTTTTGTATAAAAAATAAATATCCTAAATTTAATTGGATGAAAAATATTTTTGTGATTTTTTTGATAAAAGAATTATTTATTTTGTGTTAGTGAATAAAATAAATAAATTAAATAAAATGTAAAAGAAAAGGAAAAGAAAGTTGGGCATGCACAAGTAATTTGGAGGGGGTGCATTGCTAGCAATCTAGGCCCAAAACAGGGAGGTCCGTTTTGACTTTCTGAGATCTCATGCATTTGCTTTGACCATGCCTTTGGTGCTCCTTCATTGATGGCCTCTGGATCTGGCCATGTGGCTACTTGGCAGGCTGGATGATGAGGTCACATGGTGGACCTTGCCCTTGTGTACGCGCTGGATCTTGAAAAGGAAAATAATATGAAGAATGGGGGGACCTGGGATTCGAACCCAGGTCCTGAAGCATTATCAAACCACCTGGTTACCAACTGAGCCAAACGTGTTTCTTGTATACAAAACAAACAATAATTATTATATTAAGAACCAACGAAATAAAATAAATTCGCGCGGAAATTCAAATGGACGAGTGGGAGGCTGCCACGCTACTTGTCTTCTTCCCTTCTCTGTTGGTAAAAGTCCCACACTTTTACCTACGGCAACATGTCCGTCACTACAACTTTGTACATTTTCAAAATCAAACACACGCATGATAAATAAAAACTAAATCCATGGATAGCTTCGTCTAGACCTGCTGAGTTCAATTATGGCCCTTTCATGGCCCAATTTTACCTAGATTCAGAAACCGCAAAGCGAGCTTATAAACCCTAATAATGGAAAACTCCAATATAGTTCATGAAAACGAAATTAAATAATACAGAAAGCTTGCAAACATGATGGTGAACAACAATGTATGATTACATCATGCTATATGTGCCAGAATTACACAATTCGATTTCAAGAAATAACCAAGGTCGTAGATGACTTACAGCGCGTTTTGGTACTGGAAAAGACTTATTCTTGATTGATTTCGCTTGCCTACACTCCCAGGAAGTGATTGGGATGGTCAGGAAGGCCTGTAATTGCTTGCAATTAGGAACTCGATTCAACACTTTTTTTTGTTTTTCTTCAGTTTGGTTCTGGTTGCTGCGCCTTTTTAGCCTCCTTTTAGGTCTGCATACGTTCTTTATGTACTGTGGAATGAATTAGGGTTGTCAATGTGATCACAATCTTCCTCCATTATTGAATTTGATTCTGATTTAATTCCTATGAATATCATTCCAAAAATAGCCTAAAACCAATCTTTTTGTCCACACCAATGCTTTGCATGATTTCAAATACTTGCCAACTGGATTTAGGACATGAAACAAGCACAAGATCTTTGAATTTCAATGTTTTGGATTTTCTATGATTTGTTTTGATTTAAAATGATTTAATTCAAATAAAAATCAAAATAAATAATAAAAACAAGATAATGACAAGTGGAAAAGGCTAGGGCTCGTGGACCATGTTTCCAACTCAAAACAAGTGCAAAAGATTGGGCCCATTTGGAAAAAATTGCATTTTTAGGCATAGTTGACTTTTGACAATTTTACAAAAAAGGTCAACTTCACCAATGCATAACGTCCTCAATTTTGACTATTTGGAGGTGTTCTTGGACTTTTTAGAAATCTTGATATGTCCTCTAAGCAACCCTTTTTGTCTCATCTCAATTTGATATTCCATGCTCATGTATGAAGCTTTGACAAAAATGGTGTTTTTGTTGACTTTTCAAAATGACCTATAATGTCCAAATTCATAACTTCTTGTGAGTGCATATTTTGAACTTGGGAGCTGAATATGGATTGTAGAGAATGGAATCCTCTTAAAAATGAGATTTGGATGGGTCATTTCTCCTAAAGTATGAGAAAGTAATGCTTGGTCAAAGTTGAGTTGACTTTTCCTTCAAACCCCTAATTTAGCAACTTTTGGTTCTTGATGAATTGTGATCAATCCTTGATGAATCATGATCATCCCTTGATCAAATGATGAAATATACTTCAAAATGAGGATGTTGACAAAAAATCTTGAAGTTTGACTGTATGTGGGCCACAGTTGACTTTTGCCCTAGCATAGTCGATTTTCAGGCCTTTGAGCAATTGACTGAGCAAATTTTCTCTGTAGGGCTTGAAACTTGACATGGATGATCTTGAGAACATATTAGGGCAATGGTGAGCATTTGGGATCCCTTGGACTCAAGTATCTTGATGCAACATGAAACTCTAATTTGAGGTAGACTGCCTTAAGAGGGAGCTTGTCTGGTCAACCCTTGGACTACCTTGAGCAACTTGAGGACCTTTCTTGAAATGTTTTGAGAAATATGGGAGGGCAAATTTTGGGGTACAACACCTACGACCCATGTTCCTTCTCACATCCCTACTATCCAGGATTTCATTTCGGAGTAACCCTACTATCCAGGTTCCTTCTCACGACCCTACTATCCAGGATTTCATTTCGAAGAAACCCTACGACCCAGGTTCCTTCTCACAGCACTACTATCCAGGCTTTCATATCGAAGTAACCTTACTATCCAAGTTCCTTCTCACAGCCCTACTATCCAGGCTTTCACTTTGAAGTAACCCTACTATCCAGGTTCCTTCTCATAACCTTACCATCAAGGTTTCTTTTCTCTTACCTCCAGATGACAGTTTACAACACGGTAAAACCTAGACCTGACCAATTTCGGTCAACTTCACCTTTTCCCAGTAAGTCGCGATGCATCCTGTTCACTAACAAGATATGCAATTCACCTCCGCTTCCTCAAGCAGGAGTTAATTCCCCAATAGAGTAACGAACAACTGAAGCTCTTAAAATTCTATTTCTCCCAAGACAGGTACCAAACGACAGGAGCAGGGACTCTCATCGAAGGAATATCTCAGGAAATCAACATCCTCTAGATGGCATCTTTAAGCCCATCTCCGACGGTACTCCGTCACATCTTGGATGGCATCTTTAAGCCCATATCCGACAATTCTCTAGCAACTTCCAAATGGAATCTATAAGACCATTCCCGATATCACAAATCAAGTATCATTTCATGCGAGTGCAAATTTCTGGGCACTCTAGTGTTCAATCATCTTCCACCTTCAGATCACGAAAGCTAGACGAGCCAATCTACATCCTCAGGTTTAAGAAGATTAAACAGGGGCAGTTGTTGTACCCCAAAATTTTCCCTTTCATTTTACTCAATACTTACTCCTAGAGATCCTCAATTTGCTCAAGTTTGCCCAAGAGTTGACCAGACAAACTCTCTCCTAAGGCACTGTGTCTCAAATTAGGGTTTCCATTTTCATCAAGATAGGTGAACTCCAAAGACCTCATATGCTATCCATGGTCCTAATAAGTTCTCAAGACCCTCCATGTCAAATTTCAAGCACTACATAAGAAGTTTTCTCAGCCAACTGCTCAAATGCTTGAGAATCGACTGTATTAGGTCAAAAGTCAACTGTGGCCCACATACAGTCAAACTTCAAGAATTTTGGTCAACATCAAAATTTTGAAGTGATATCCATCATTTGATCAAGAGTTGATCATAATTCTTCAAGTAATGCCCTAAATTCTTCAAAACCCAAAAGTTACTAAATTAGGGTCTCTTAGGAAAAGTCAACCAAACTTTGACCAAGCATAACTTCCACATACTTTATCATAAATTTTCCATCCAAGGCTCATTTTTAAGATGATGCAATTCCCTACAACGAATCTTCATCCCACAAGTTCAAAATATGCACTCATAAAAAGATATGAATTTCTACATTATAGGTCCTTTTGAAAAGACAACAAAAAACACCTTTTGGGTCAAAGCTTCTTACATGAACATGGAAGACCCAATTGAAATGAGACCAAAAGGGTTGATTAGGGGACATCCTAATATTTCTAAAAAGTCAAAGAACACCTCTCTAGGGTTAAAATTGGAGGAGATATGTCTTGTCAAAGTTGACTTTTTTGCAAAATTGCCAAAAGTCAAATATGCTCAAAAGTGCATTTTTTTACCAAATGGGCTTAGCATTTCATGATTGCACCTCACTTGTAGCATGGTCCACGACTCAAATGTTCACTCACATGTTATTTGCTTCATTATTTATTTTATTTTGATTTTTTATTTATTAAAAATTGAATAAAATCAAATAATTGGTAAATAATATCAAAGATATGTTTTGATATGATTTTTGGACAGGATCTCAATCAAATTATGCTGAGATATCAAGACCAAATCAAATCAAGCATGATTGGTACAAAAATGGGATAATTTGGCTCAATTTAGAAAGTTTGCATATGGCTAAAGAACCAAATCAAATCTTCTCAAAACTTCAAGATTCAATCTGTGTTGCAACCCTAATTCACTCAAGGGTATATAATGAACAAGAACAAAGCATAAAATAGGATTGGAAGGCGTGAAAAGGAAGAACAAAGTTCCAATTTTTTCAAAGAAAAGTGCATATCCAATCTTGCGTCATAGGTCGTTTCAAGCGTTTCTAAAGATCAAGTCATATCCCTAGGCACTCACTGAACCTGTAGCAAGCATTTGCAAGGCCTGAAGCATCCAAAATCACGTGCTACAACTCATACGGTTTGCATATTTTTTTCAAAATCGATTAATGTAATTCTTGCATTGTTAGAACATTTGATTGATATATTTGTGATCATTGACATGTTTGCAAGCTTACTAAATGGTTTGATTAAAGTTTTGACGCATATATGTGCCTTTGCCATTGTTAGGGTTTGCCTGTGAATTTTAGGGGTTTATCCTAAAGGTTAAATTGGGTCAGGAGAAGGGTACCATGATGTTCACGAGATCAAAATGAATTGATCTATATAGTTAGAAATCATTTATCGTTTGTTTTGTGAATTTTGAAAGTTGCAGGGGCTATGGCTACAGGCGTTGTCTGTAGGTATAGAGGGGATGTCTAAGACGACGAAGCCTTGGAGAAGAAGAATAGGTGGCAGGCCATCACTGGCCAGTTTGAGTCTGGCGCGCGCGTTTTAAAATTCTGGACATTAATCTTGTTTTTTCTATATTATATTAATATACCACTATTTGTACAACTAACACATGTAGCGCATATGGCAAGTGTATACGCTGGGTAGTGGGAGGACCTAGGTTAGATCCCAGGTCCCGACAATTTTGGCTATATTTCTAACGTTCCAACGTAGAATTCAGTGCGTCTCATACCTAGGTGTCAACCTTGCATCCTCCAGATCTGGCCATTAGATCTAGCCTCAAGGGGGATCCAACTCTCACATAGGTGCAGTGCATGATGGACCCTTAAGAGATGATCCCACTAGATCAGGCGCTGGTAGGCTGGGCCAACAACCTTGGGCCCAGCAATTTCAGAATCATACCCCCAGATTGCTAACAACATACAGGCCCATTTTCAATTCTTTCTTATTTTTATTTCCTTTATTTAATTAGTTTATTTAATTATTTTTTCCATAAAAATTAATTACTTTTTTTATTATTAAATCAAAAAATCACAAAACACCAAAAATAATTTTTTCATAAAATATTTATTTTATTTAATTAATTAATTAAATTAGAAATTAGGTTAATTCAATATTTTTTGCAAATAAAACCAATTAGAAATTAGGGTTTAATTTGTATATAATTTAATTGTTTTCTCAAATAAAAATGCACTAAAAAATATGTTTCTCTCAATTAAGGTTTTTAGGTTATTTTTAACCGTCTTCGCATTTAATTCGCCACGTGCATTTTAATTTTTTTCATCATTTATGTAACTGCCAATGGTTTGTAATAGCTTTAAAAATTAGGATTTTTATTTACTGTTTAATCCCCGGTTTTTGGTTATGTAATTAATCCCCCTCCCCAAAGCCTTGTAATAGCTAGGTTTATTTTCTCGCACTTTAAATTCCTGCAAATCTTTAACTGTCTAGATGCATCGCTAATAGGATTGTATGGAAAGATTGCTTGAAAATTAAAACGGTAGATCACCTAATGTGCAAAGACTAAATTAACTGGAAAAAATTCACATGCACATATTCACTCTTGGGGTTTGCCTCACTTCGGTTGCCTTTGGTAAAACAGTCATTAAACATAGGAGGTTTTAGTGGTTGCCCTCTAGTCTAAAAGATCAAAATGACCCATTTGAATGTTGCCTCGGAAAGATCTTAAGACCTTAGGGTAATTACTAAAGTTTCCTACCCATTGCTTTGGTAATTGTACTTGTCCCTTTCGAACATCCCTTATAAACTCCAATGACGGGGCTACCTACTCCTTAATAGTAGGATAGCACTGTCTAAAGGAAATGAGAATAAACAACCTTTTTTCGAGTAGGTAGAATCTTAAGTACTTGCTCAACAAAACCTTTCACACAAACACTTTCCAAAACAATTTTCAAAACAACTTCGTCACATCCTTGAGGACTGATACAAGGGTTATCACGAAGCAAACCTATTTTCAAAACAAGCACACACACAAGCAATTTCAAAATGAGCAAGTACGTAAGAGCCCATGGAAAACCATGGATAGAAATGGTGATAACACCTTCCTTTTCTATAATCTACCCCCCCGTACTCAGAAATATTTTCGAAAAAGGTTTTTTCTGTTCTTTTTCCTTTTCCTAATTAGATAAAATAAAAGTCGGTGGCGACTCTTGCTTACCGCGACATTTTGCAAACAAAAAACGCAAAACGCAAACCAATATTAACAGTCGGTTCTGCCACCGTATCACAAGCTATTACAAGGCTTTGGTGCAATTACATAATTAATGACTGAAAAGTATAAATGCGGAATTGAAAAACCATAATTAAGCTATTACAAATCGGGCGCAGTTACATCAATAATAAAAATTAATCCTATGGAAAAAGTAATTATGCGCGAGAATTAAAATTGAGAAAAGGTGCAAAACCCTAAAAAAACTAATTTGCTCATTGAAATTATTTTTTGGGGATTTTATGAGAAAAAAAGATTTGAAGTTTAAACCTAATTTTTTCTAATTAATTTTAATTAATGAAACAAAAATTAAATTTAATTAAAATAATTAATTTGCAAAGAATTAATTTATTAAAAATAAAGACTAAATCCTATTTTTTGTGATTTTTTAATTTTTGTGATTTTAATAAAAATATTGATTTGTTTTGAAATAATTAGAACAAAAAATAAATTAAATAAAAAAATAATAGAAGAGGTGAAAAGAAATGGGCCTGAGGGGGTATGAGCCCAAATGAAGGGTGGCATGCTGAATTCTGCAAAGCCCGAGTCTGATTGGCCCATAGCAAGCACTGGATCCAGTGGGAGGCATGTTTGGAGGTCCACCATAGGGATGCGCCTCCAAGCGCTGGATCTGGATAAAGGGGTGATCATATGGCTGAGCGTGAGATTGTATGATGCGCGCTTGGGGTAATGATGCATTGGAATCTGCAAGAAATTAAGAGAAAATAGAAAATGTTGGAGGCATGGGTCGAACCCCTGACCTCCCACACACAACGCATTATGACCCTTCCTCCTTACCACTGAGCCAACGCTTCACTTGTTGATAAAATAAGAATGATATATTATATTGAATAATGATTAGTAACTATAAAAAAACGCATGCCAAGTTCAAACTGTCCACTCAGGCTTTGACACGCAATCGTCTTCCCAAAGGGACTGTCGTTTTAGGGTAGCAATTTATAGTGACAGTTTTTTGCCGTCACCATAGCACCTACCAAGCTCAAAACATCACATATACACAATAAATCCAAACCAAAAACAGGGTTCCACCCGAAACTAGTCCCTGGACGTGATGGCGTCCTAATCATGGCCCAATTTGGCCTATGTACAGAATTCCCAATTTGGGACCTAAAAACCCTAGCAATGGCATATCACGCATCCTGTATCTAAACACGAATTCAACTATACAGAAACTTTCTATGCATCCATACAAACACAAATATGCAATCAAAATAGATTAATAATGCAAGAATTCACATAGACGAATTTGAAAAAAATTTAGCAAACCGTGATGATGTAGGTGATGATTCTTGGAGCTTTGGCGTCCGGGAGTGATGCAACTAGCTTCAGAATACCTCCAGCAATCGACTGCAAGCCCCGGGATGCTTTGAATCTCCTTGTGGACAAAAATCCGACCACTGCTTTCTTGTCAAAAAAATTTCAGTTTTGTTCTCCCAATTCACACGGCCAATCCTTTTTCTTTATCATCACGGTTTGGTATGCATATATAGTAGAAGCAATTAGGTCAATAAAATTGAGTTGAATCTTTGCAAATTGATGAGAAAAGATTTGATTTGTGCCTTGTATACTTTTTTTCTAAAATAGGCCAAATCATGATCTTTTCCAATCTAATTATCCCTTGTACGAATTATATGATTTTCCAGCTGATCATGGATCCCTAATGTGCTCATAAAATCCAATCTTTGATTTTATTTCATTATTCCATTATTTTAAATGATTTATTTTGATTTTAATGAATAAAAAATTAAAACAAATAATAAAAATAATAAAATAATAAATGGATAATCTCAGGGGACATGGGCCATCTTAGGAACAAGTTTCAAACAAGAAAACATGGGCCTATTTGGAAAAAAAATCAATTTTGATCAATGTTGACTTCATGCCCTTTTCCAAAATTTGGTCAACTTTAGAAATGCATATCTCTCTCATTGTTTACCCTAAGAGGGTGTTCTTGGACTTTTTAGAAAGCTAGGGATGTCTTCTAAACAACCCTTTTGGTTTTATCTCAATTGGATCTTCCATGTTCATGTAAGGAGCTTTGACCCAAAAGGTGTTTTTGTTGACTTTTTGAAATAACCTGTAATGTATGAACTTGTATCTTTTGATTGAGGCATTTATTGACCTAGAGGGATGAAGAGAAGTTGGATGGAATTGGATTCTATTCAAAATGAGCCTTGGTTGGAAAATTTCTGATAAAGTATGAGAAAGTTATGCCTGGTCAAAGTTTGGTTGACTTTTCCTATAGAAACCCTAATTTGCCATATTTGACTTTTGACGAGTTAGGAGCATTTCTTGAGGAATCATGATCAACCCTTGATCAAATGATGGAGATTACTTCAAAATTTTGATGTTGACCAAAAATCTTGAAGTTTGACTATATTTGGGCTACAGTTGACTTTTGACCTAGTACAGTTGATTTTTAGGCATCTGAGCAGTTGACTGAGCAAACTTGTTGTGTAAGGCATGAAACTTGACATGGATGATCTTGGGGACATATTATGGAAATGGAGGACATTTGGGACCGTTGGGACTCAACCATATTGCTTGAAGTTGAAACCCTAGTTTGAGGCTTATTGTCTTAAGAGGAGGATTTGTCTGGTGAATCCTTAGTCAACTTTGAGCAATTGAGGACCTCTAGGAGTATGTCTTGTGTGAAAATGGGAGAGAAAATTTTGGGGTACAATAGCTTCCCCTGTTCAATCTTCTTAAACATGAGGATTTATATTGGCTTATCTGCCTTTCGTGATCTGAGGGTGGAAGATGATTGAACACTAGAGAGCCCAGAAATTTGCACTCGCATGAAGTAATACTAATTGTTGATGACGTAGGGAATGGGATTACAGATGTCGTTTGGAGAAGATGAATGAAATTCGTCAGAGATGGGCTTAAAGACTCCATCCATAGAATATGACGGAGATTCATCGGAGATGGGCTTAAAGATGCCATCCAGAGTAGATGCTTTCATGAGATATTCTTTTGTGAGAATTTATATTCCTGTTGTTGAGGAGGACTCCACTAAGGAATGTTGGTCTCTATTTTGGGTAATAGAGTTTAGGAGCTTCAGTTGTCCACTACTCTACTGGGGAGTCATCCCTTGATTGAAGAGATGGAAGTAAACTGTTATCTGGTTAGGATCCAGGCTTCATGATGACTTACTGAGGATGATAAGGTTGACTGCAATCTGGTTGTATTTCGAGCCTCACAGAGACTTACTAGGGAGATGAGATTAAACTGTTATCTGGTCAGGATCCAGGATTCACAATGTCTTGCATTGTTGATTGACTGCTATCCGGTCAGTTTCTGGGCTTCATAGCTTCTTTAACTGGAATAAAAATCTTAGTATCGATTTGACTGAAGCAGAGAAAGGTCTTGGGTTGTTTTCAACTGGGATAAAAATCTTAGTATCGATTTGACTAAACCAGAGAAAGGCCTTGAATTAAATTTGACTGGAATATTAATCAGGAGGATCTTAGTAGCGATTCAACTGACCCAGACGAAAGTCTTGGAACATCTTCAACTGGCATAGTAATCAGAGAGATCTTAGTGTCGATCTGGATGATCCATAGAAAATCTTAGGTTCACTTTGACTAGAATAGTAATCAGGAGAATCTTAGTAGCGATTCAACTGACCCAGACGAAAGTCTTGAAACATCTTCAACTGCCCTAGCAATTAAAGAGATCTTAGTGTCGATCTGGATGATCCAGAGAAAATCTTAGGTTAACTTTGACTGACATAGTAATCAGGAGAATCTTAGTAGCGATTCAACTGACCCAGACGAAAGTATTGGAATCTCTTCCACCGGCATAGTAAGCAAAGATATCTTGGGTTAACTTTGACTGGCATAGTAATCATGAGAATCTTAGTAGCGATTCAATTGACCCAGATGAAAGTCTTGGAATCTCTTCCACCGGCATAGTGAGCAGTGAGATCTTGGGTTTACTTTGACTGGCGTAGTAATCAGGAGAATCTTAGTAGAGATTCAACTGACACAGAAGAAAGTCTTGGAATCTCTCCCACCGGCATAGTAAGCAGAGAGATCTTATGTTAACTTTGACTGGCATAGTAATCAGGAGAATCTTAGTATCGATTCAACCGACCCAGACGAAAGTCTTGGAATCTCTTCCACCGGCATAGTAAGTAGATAGATCTTAGTGTCGACCTGTCTGACCCAGGGAAAATCTTGTGAGGACATCTTGTTGAAGAAAATGCTGAAATAGCCTTTGGTTAGACGTAGCTTGTTGATTTGGTCCTTTCCTGAAAGGTAAAGAGTTAGTCATATGCAATGTCATGATGTATGAAATGCATTGTGATGATGTTCTCAAAATAAATGAGATTGTATTGTATGCAATATATATGCGCATGCCATGATGTATGAATATGGGATGCTATTAAGGTATTTCTTACTCGGGGGAATTAAATCCCGGACTGCTGCTGAAAAGTCTTAAGGAGCCGAGTTCTTCATTTCCGCTGGGGATGGTGAATAGAGATGACTACACTGTGGATTTACTCCTTTTTGTTTGAGAGTATACTGCCGGAGAGAGACTCTACCTGAGAACAAACTCTGCAGGGGAATAACTCTGTTTGAGAGAGGAGATGCTTTGCTAGAAGATTTTGCCGATTTCGGGCAATAAATTCTACGGAGGGATGAACTTCCGTAGCTAGAGAAATAAAATCTGTTGGGGATTGAGCTTCTGTATTCATAGAAATAAACTCTTCTCAGGAGAAAACTTTATGAACCGCTTGCGATTATAAAATTAGGCTGAGGGATATAGATATCGGCTCTCTGAAGGAACTTTGTTGGGGAAAGTAGCTCCTGCTTGGGGAAGCAGCGATCAAAACTCTTGGCTGCCTCTACTCTATGGGGAACGTAAACGTCACGGGGCGCATGTAATGGTGACTTCATTTCAAAGTTGTCTCTGCCCCTGTACCTGCTGGAAGGAGTAACTGTCGGGATTGACATGGTTTTTTAGTCTTTGCCCCTGTTCCTTAAGTCATAAGAAACTTTCTTTCTCTTTCTTATGTAAATATTTGTGAATAGCAATCATATTCAAATGCATATGTCAAGAATAAATCGTTGGACGTTTTTGCAAAACAAAATAAAAAAAAATAAAAACGAATAGTTTTTGTGTAGAAATGACTTGTATTGATTTTGAAGTTGTCCTATAACAGGCATTTTTGTACAAGGAGGCTAACGCTCTAGTAAGAGAACTTCGCCGTGAAAATTGAAGTTATACAATATTATGTACAAAGAGAAGCGAACAGCTATGTGTAATAATCCCATTGAGTTTCAATTCTACTATTGCCACTATGTCTTAGAGTGTCTTATCACTTTGCTACTTGTCTGAAGCTGATTGGGTTGATCGATGCCGTTTAAGCTTGATAGTTGATACTAAAGTTTGGTCGCAAGGTAATCCAATGGGACATAGTGATGCACTTTAAATCCTTAACTTTTTCCTGGACCTCCATTTTGGGTTTTCAGTCCACCGTGATACCCTTTTTTGCCCAAGCCGCCTTTTTCAGGTTTTTGACTTACCGGGTGTACAAATTTTTTTGTTTTCATCCCTAATTTTTACCCGAACCCCTTTGGTTCGCCGGGAAGCCCTTATTTTTGCCTAGGCCAGTCAACCTAGTGGGCCTTATTTATGCATAGTATCTTTTTACTATGTCCGCATTGACAGGATGAGGAAGGTCGTCACCGTCCATGGTGGTCAGAATCATGGCTCCACCGGAAAATATGCTTTTGATCACAAATGGTCCTTCGTATGTGGGAGTCCATTTTCCCCTGGGATCACCTTGCGGAAGTATGATGTGCTTGATCACTAGATCCCCGACTTGATATACTTGGCGTCTGACCTTTTTGTTAAAAGCCTTGATCATCCATTTTTTATACATTTGACCATGACAGACAACAGTAAGTCTCTTTTCATCAATCAGATTCAGTTGATCAAGTCGAGTCTGGATCCAATCATCTTCGTTCAAACCTGCATCCTTCATGATTCTCAGAGAAGGGATCTAGACCTCGATAGGTAGGACATCCTCCATGCCATATACCAGAGATTAGGGTGTTGCCCATGTCGACGTTCGTGCGGAGGTGCGATAACCATGAAGAGCAAATGGTAACATCTCATTCCAGTCTTTGTATGTCACTGTCATCTTCTGTATGATTTTCTTAATGTCCTTATTAGCAGCCTCCACAGTGCCATTCATCTTCGACTGGTAGGGGAAGAATTATGGTGCTGGATCTTGAACTATTTACAGAGTTCGGTGATCATCATGTTATTTATATTCGTACCATTGTCAGTGATGATTCTCTCTGGCACACTATACCGACAAATCAGGTTATGCTTGATAAATCGTGCCACAATGTTCTTGGTAACAGTAACAAAAGAGGTAGCTTCAACCCACTTCATGAAATAATCAATGGCCACCAGGATGAAGGAATGCCCATTGAAAGTGGTAGGTCTAATATATCCAATCATGTCAATTCCCCACATTGCAAAGGGCCAGGGAGCTGTCAGACGTTCAATGGAACCGGGGGTACATGCACCTTATCAGCATAGATCTGGAATTTGTGACAAGTTCGGGAATGCTGATAGCAGTCTGCTTCCATAGTGGACCAATAGTATCCTGCCCGTAGGATCTTTTTAGCCATGGTATATCCACTCGAATGGGTTCTGAAGGTACCTTCATGTAGATCTGTCATAATCCTCTCTGCTTCGCTCTTGTCTACGCACCGAAGTAGAGTAGAGTCATGGTTGCGCTTGTAGAGGATTCCATTACTGAGGAAGAACTTTGCGGCAAACCTTCTCAGAAACTTCTTATCATTGATAGATGCCCCCTCGGGATACTCTTGAGCCTCGAGATATCTCTTCACTTCATAGAACCAAGGTTTGTCTGCTACTTCTTCAGTGTCAATCTCATAGCAGTATGCTGGTTCATCCAACCTCTCAATAGTGATCAGAGGAGCCTCGTTGTCCCACCTGACCTTGAGCATAGATGACATGGTAGCTAGCGCGTCCGCTAACTGATTCTCTTCTCGTGGAAAATGTTCAAAGGTGACCTCTTCAAAGTGTGGAAGCAATGACAACATATGTTCTTTGTACGGGATGAGATTCGGGTGCTTCGTATCCCACTCTCCTTTGATCTGACTTATCACCAAGGTTGAATCCCCGAAAACGCTCAAGTACTTGATCCTCCGGGCAATAGCAGCTTTAAAACCCATGATGCATGCTTCATATTCTGCCATGTCGTTGGTACAGTTGAAGCATAAACGGGCAGTGAAAGGAGTATGAAAGCCTTCAGGAGATATGATTACAGCACCAATGCCATTACCGAGTGCGTTCTAAGCTCCGTCAAAAATCATAGTCCACCGGGATCCTTCTTCGGGTCCTTCATCCGGTCCAGGTTCTTCATAGTTAGTCACTAGCATAATATTCTCGTCCGGGAACTCAAAATTCATGGACTGGTAGTCATCCATGGCCTGATGAGCCAAATGATCGGCTAATACACATTCCTTGATTGCTTTCTGGGTCGTGTATTAGATATCATATTCGGTTAAGATCATCTTCCATCTCGCTATTCTTCCGGAGAGAGCGGGCCTCTCGAAGATGTACTTGATCGGATCCATCTTAGATATCAGCAAAGTAGTATGGGTCAACATATACTGTCTTAGTCGACAAGTAGCCTATGCCAAAGCACAACAAGTTTTCTCTAGCAGTGAGTATCTTATCTCACAGTCGGTAAACTTTTTTCTAAGGTAGTATATTTCATACTCTTTTCGACCAGACTCATCATGATGCCCCAGCACACACCCCATTGAATTGTCTAACACTGTTAAGTACATTATCAAGGGTCTTACTTCAATCTGAGGCATCAGAATTGGTGGTTCTTGAAGGTATTCCTTGATTATTTCGAAGGCATTCTGGCATTCATCATTCCATTTTACCACTTGATCTTTCTTCAGGAGTTTGAAGATTGACTCACAAGTAGCAGTTTGATGGGAAAAGAACCTGGCTATGTAATTTAGTCGTCCCAAAAAGCCTCTGACCTCCTTCTCAGTGCGAGGAGCCAACATTTCTTGTATAGCCTTTACTTTTTTAGGGTCTACCTGAATTCCCTTGTCAATGACAATGAAACCTAGCAGTTTACCAGACCTTACCCCGAAGGTGCACTTGTTCGAATTCAACCTCAACTTGTATGTCATCAACCTATCAAACAACTTTTGTAGATGATCAAGGTGCTCTTCCTCAGTTTGAGACCTGGATATCATAACATCCACATATACCTCTATCTCATGGTGGATCATGTCATGAAATAAGGCGAACATGGCTCACTGATAGGTTGCCCCAGATTCTTTAATCCAAACGGCATCACTTTGTAGCAGAAAGTGCCTCATTGCGTGATGAAGGTTGTCTTCTCCATATCTTCGGGTGCCATCTTGATCTGATTGTAACCAGAGAAACCATCCATGAAGGAAAAGATCTTATGTTGTACGGTGTTGTCAACCAGGACGTCAATGTGGGGAAGCGGAAAGTCATCTTTGGGGCTTTCCCTGTTCAGATCTTTGTATTCCACACACATATGTACCTTACCGTCTTTTTTAGGTACCAACACTATGTTGGCAACCCATTGGGGATAAGTGGTGACAGCTAAGAACCCAGCATTGAACTACTTCATAACCTCTGCTTTGATCTTCTCTGACATTTCAGGGCGCATGCGACGGACCTTCTGCTTTACCAGAGGGAAATCTTCTTTAGTTGGCAGACGGTGAACCACAATATCTGTATCCAGTCCCGGCATGTCTTCATATAACCAGGATAAGATCTCGACATAATCATGCAACATTTGTATCAACCACTGTTTGACATTTAGCTCTAGATTTGCGCTGATCTTGACTTCTTTTCTGTCTACCTTTGTGCCCAAGTTTATTGTCTCAACTGGCTCTTCATAAGGCTGTATAGCCCTCTCTTCCTACTGTAACAGTCTAGCAAGTTCTCCAGGTACCTCACAATCTTCCTCACCTTTGTCCTCTGCTTGGTTGATTGGATTTTCGAAATTATAACTGGCAATAGTAGAACCGTTCTCAATGGGATCCATAGTGGATATGGATATGCAGTTTGATATGTGAGTGTGTGTAAGAGCATAGTTGTATTGATAAAGTAAAAAGCAGAAAATAAAGACAGAGAGCGCAAAATTTGTAAGCAAAGCGTCCAATGCTTTATTAATGCCATATGAAAGTGAAACATGATAACCCTCACAAATAAACCGATGTGCCCCGGGTAAGACACATGGCCATAAAGTTATATTGTTTATTACATATCTAAAAAAAACAAGAAAGAAAATTACTTCTGAACAAAAGTAATAGGTACAAAATCCTTTTCCGTCCAATTACTAGGTCCACCGTTGGTAGTAGGGAAGATCCAGCTATCCATGTCATTGTCACCATCTCCGTCTTCTGCAGCGTTGACCCCGTGATTACTGATGCATATGGGAGGTTTTCCAGCACGAGCACGTTGAACAACCCTTTAAGCCCCTGAAGAGAAATCCAAACAAAATTTATCAGACTTGTACGAAATATCAGGGAGTTCACCCCAGATGGTAGAGCCACCTTCTTCAACAATTGCTTTTGCATCCTTGAGAGAGGCCATCTTCAAGGAAGGTCTGGTGATCTTTGGCACGTTGGTAATAGTTTCAGTTGCAGCCAGAGTCTGAGGTACCTCTTCAAAATTCTAGCACGGAGTCTCGATGAACTCACCCTCCATTTCCACATATCTGAATGAAGTCAGGTGACTGACCATGTATTCTTCTTCGCCGCGTACAATGATAATTCTCCCTTTGGCCGGGTATTTCATCATCTGATGCAGGGTGGACGTAACAGATCCAGCCCCATGTATCTAAGGGCGGCCCAACAAACAAGAATAAGATGGCTTGATATCCATCACATAGAAGGTAGAGCCGAAAGTCTGAGAACCAACCTTGATGGGGATGTCCACCTCCCTGTGCACCATACTTTTTGATCCGTCAAAAGCCCTCACTACAATATTGTTGGGCTTCAAAGTCAAGCCTTCACAGTCTAGTTTGTCCAGAGCATTCTTAGGCAGTACATTTAACGACGAACCAGTATCTACAAGGACATGGGCCAAAATGATGCCCTTGCATTCGACAGAGACATGCAATGCATCATTGTGATTCCTCCCTTTAGTGGTCAAATCAGCATCAGAAAAGCCCAAACCGTTATCGGCCGTCAAAGTAGCCACAAAATTTTCAAATTGGTCAACATAAGTTTCTTGGGGCACACAGGCAGTTTTCAGAAACTTCACCAAAGCCTTCGCATGAGATATTTGAAGGGGTCTGCCCTAGCTGTTCGACCATGTTGTAGTCACTTTTCTTGATAATTTTCAAATTTTCTTCCGTTTCCTTCTTGGAAGCCTATGGAATAGATACTAACTGCACCTTCGTCTGGACAACTCAATCAATACGTCTTTGCCCCGAGTCTCGGTCGACTCGGTGATAAGGGTGTCAGCAGGAGTAATCAAAGGAATTGCAGTAGTAGCAGGAACACAAGTAGGAATTATCACAGGACCAATAATAGCTTTCGGAGGAGAAATCTCGGGGGAGAACACTCTTCCACTTCTTATTATTTTGTTGGTTCCAACAATGTTAACAATGTCGGGATCAGCATTCCCAGAGACCTGGTCTTCATCAACCAGCCAATCTTGCTTGACACCGTGGTAGTAGACGTCACCCTCATAGTTCCAAGGAACAGTTTTGTCTGAGGAGTATGAGATTAGCCCTGGCGCAATAATTCTTAGCGGAGTAACTTTTAGAGTAGATGTAATCCTGACGGGTGTTTTAATGGAGACCCTGGGAGGATTGGAGGAAATGGTTATTATCGAAACATCCTTGCACAAAATGGTTAGAACGGGAGTCTTCTCAAACAAAATCTCTCCAACATGCATCAGGCGCTGAACACCTGCCTTCAATAAATGACAACCAGCCGAGAGAGATAAACAGAAGTGGCAACCTTCGCCATAACCCGGAAATAATCCGGCCTTCAACAAGTTCAACTTAATGGTCATAAGCGGAGTAACAAGCTCTTCATCAATAGTAACAAACATATCATTTTCAATAGCGTTAACACCCCAGTCATGTTTAGGCATAGGGGAAGTGATAACATTTGGCATCTCAGGGGCGTCAAACTCAATTTCCTTCACTTCGAGAAGGTCTTGTACTCTGTTTTTCAAGGCCCGACAGTCAATTGTATCATGACCTGGACTTTCCGAATGATAAGTACAACGGGCATTTAGATTGTAGCGGGGAGAGGTAGTGTTGGGATTCTTCGGCGCTTCCCGCAAGTTTACCAGATTAGATCTCAGCAAATGGGGCAAAACTTGGGCTAGAGTCATATTTATTCGGGTAAATTGTCTTACTGGCCTTTCTGTTCTTTGTTGATTATTCCTTTATTGAGTGGGTGCAGGCTTAGGAAACACGATAGACCCCTACTGTTGGACGGCGTTCAGTTCTATCCTGACTCCGTTGATGGTGCACATCACTAACCTCTTTCTTCCCAGTGAATGGTTTTCTCACGGCACTGGAGGATGCGTCCTTTTGGATCTTCCCATTCTTAATTCCAGCTTCCACTCTCTCCCCTTTCAAGATTAATTCAATGAAGTCGATCGAGGAGCTTCCAATTAGATGATTAAAGAACGGACCGGACAGGGTACCCAGAAACATGTCCACTAGCTCCCTATCAGACAGGGGAGGCTGGACTCTTCCTGCTAAGTCCCTCCACTTCTGAGCATAGTCTTTGAAACCCTCGCTCGAACCCATAGCCATACTCTGGAGTTGAGTACGGGTGGGAGCAAGGTCTGCATTATACTGATACTGCTTATAAAAAGCAGCGGGCAGGTCTTCCCAATTATGAATGTTGGTCCTCTCCAACTGATAGAACCAATCTAACTGAGTTCTAGATAGACTGTCTTGGAAAAAATGGACCCACAAGTCTCTGTCAGCAATGTGAGGTTGTATCTTTCTCATATAAGATCGGAGGTGCATCTTGGGACACAAAACCACATCGTACTTAGCAAACACTGGTGCCTTGAACTTTGGTGGAATAACAATCCCAGACACCAAACCCAACTCTTCAAAGTCCAGCCTGGGCACTTTCTGAATCTCCATTGCACTCAGACGCTCTTCCAGCTGTTTGTACCTTTCGTCAGCCAGAGGATACAGCTCTTGATTATAATCAGTGTCATTATCAGATTCCTATGGACTAGGGTCTTCCTCTCTTGTCTCACCCTCTTGGTTATCTCCTTCTTTGGATGAAGAGGTCAGATCAACCATTTGCTTTAACGGTCCCTTGAATCTTCTCCCAGATTTACCACACTAGCTGTCCTTCTTGGCTTCTTAGCCTTGTCTTTAATAATCAAGGCTTTCATTTCTTCCTGCCCTTTGGCTAGAGCCATGATCATCTGTTGGAATTGCGCGTTCTGAGTCTTTAAGTCATTCACAGTTTGTTCTAGAGCCATTTCTTACTGAAATAAACAGCGAAGAAGATGAGAAACCAGTTATGAATCCTGTTTATGCATTGATATGTATGCCATGTGTATGCAATGATTTCAAGAATTTTGGGAAATTTAAATTTGCGAACCAAAATGAAACAAAGATTTTATTAGTAGAATTCAAAATACAATTACCTTTTAGGCATTTCAATTGAAGGTTAAAAAAAACTTATAACAGAATCAGGTTTCCCATGGGCGCTTTCTTTTGCGTCGAGATAAACATTAAGGCTTCTTTCTTCATGAAGTTGCTTCGTGAGCTCTAAAACTTTCTTCTCCTAGGCATAGAACTGGTCCCTATAAGTATCCCGCTCCTTCTTTAGGTGAATCCAGGACCTCTGTAATTCTTCAAGATAAGTGGGCATATTAGGATGAAGAACCGTATAGGGAATATCCCCTTCAGTAATGGGAACCACAATCACTGGTAAGACGGCTATGTATGGCATCATAATTTTTTGAGCGCGAGCTCGTACCCATTGGAGATAAGGTTCCATAGGAATGGAAGTCTTCGGCCCCAAAGTCTTGACGTCAAATCTGTTTACCATGCCCCAAGCTCGTATGAACCTCTGGCGATACCCTTGAACATCATCCTCATAGTTAAAAGATAATGTCCTAGATAAGCATCTCATGAGGACCATCCTTTTGAGCGTAAACAAATTATCGCAGAGCCAGAGAAGGATTATAGGTTATGGCTCCCCTAATGCTAAGTAGTGGGACATTAGGGAATTCCCCACAGCGGTCAATAATAGAAATATCTCCCATAGATTGGGAATACCAAAGAATATCCGCGTGAGAAAGTGACATTATCCTTTGTGACCAGCCCAAACCTTCTTCATTCTTCAGTACTGTCTTAGGGAGGTGAGAAATAAACCACCTCAAAAGCAATGGCACGCAGCACATAAGAATCCCACTTTTCTTTGTGGTACGCGTGTGGAAGGTATGCAAGATGTCTCAGAGTAAAGTAGGCACAAGGTTGCGAGAAAGGAAGACCTTAATAGCATTCACATCTATAAGCATGTCCGGATTAGGGAACAATACTACCCCATAGATGAGAAGGACCAAGACCTCCTCAAAATCCTGGAAGTCCAAATCATCCCAAAACAACTGAGCCTTCTCTATTAGGAACTTGGCTAGAAAACCCTTAACTCCGCTTCTTATTTCCCAGATGGATACAATGTCGGACCGTTTCAAGTGTAAAGCTGTTGCAATAACCTCCGGCTTTTGAGATTCTTCCAAAGAGGTGAAAGGTAACTGATCCAAAATAGGCATGCCCAATATCTAAGAGAACTCTTCCATGGTGGGTACCAACTGATAATCTGGAAAGGTGAAGCAATGGTGCTTAGGGTCAAAGAACTGAAAGAGTACACTCATCATCTTCTCGTCAAAACCCGAGGTAACCAGATTTAGGAGTCGACCATAGTTCTTGGTGAATAAAGAAGTCTTAGAAACCCTGGATACCAACTCTTTGAGTTGGAGAGGTATTCTCAAAAAGCTGATTCGGGTGGTGTTTCTACGAGCGGAATCCATGATCTGCAAAACAGAACAAAGATAAATTCCCCCCATCCTTGAAATGGTTAGTGTAATGAAGAATGAATGTTTATGATGCATGATGTCATGTTTAAGCAAATTAATCACACACAGGTAAAGCACACAAGACCTTAGGTTTAGGCTTGCATGGGGTTTATAGGTAAATACCCTGTTGAAGTTTAGCTGGTTTCAAACCTGTCCTAGAAATAGTAACCAGGTTCTAAGGAGTCTCAATATCACTGATCTTTCTTTATCGGTATTATTTCAGCATAGCAATCTTTTCTTGCATCCGAAACATCCCGAAAGTCTGATCTCAATGAGTGTAGTATAAAGTATCAACCAATTCCCAACTTTACACCGAGACCGGCTATCTCACTATTTTCTAATGGCCAAGTTTATTCAACTAAGGTTATAAGGTTCGTTTGTGCTTCACGACACCACGCGTCGGCCCCGTATTCTCCTCGATTCGACACAAGGGATACCGGTACCAACCAAAGTGTCACACCAACACAGCTATCGCTTCAACCATATCGATCAACGCCGTACAGTCTCCACGATCTATTGTTGTTTACCTAAAAAGTGTCCCCAGATCCGGTATAGGATCTATACAAGAATACCCCAACAAACCTTTAAAAGTAAAGCAATCAAAGCAAACAGCAGGAAGCAATTTAAAATGATCTAGACCCTAAGGTAAACCCCACTTTATATTTGTCCCCGGCAGATTCGCCAGTTCTGTGATACAGTGGCAGAACCGACTGCTTATATTGGTTTTTCATTTTTTGTTCGCAAATGTCGCGGTAAGCAAGAGTCGCCACCGACTTTTCTTTTATCCAAAAAGGAAAGGGTGAAAAGAACAGAAAAAGATCTTTTTAAAGATTTTCTAAGTAAGGGTGTAGATTACGGGAAAGGAAGGTATTAGCACCCTTTCCATCTGTGGTTTTCCATGGGCTCTTAGGTACTTGCTCATTTTCTAAAATTGCTTGTGTTTGTGTGTTTGAAAAGCTTTGAAAATTGCCTTAGTGCGGTGATTCACTTTACGATAACTCTTGTATCAGTCCTCAAGAGTGTGATAAAGTGTTTTTTTTGAAAACTTTGTTTGAACGATGTTTGAAAGTGTGGTGTGAAAATTTGTTTGAGCAAGCATCTAAGAACTTATCTACTTATACTCGAAAAAAGATTGTTCTTCTCCTCCTTTCCTTTAGACCGTGTTATCCTACTATTAGTGAGTAGGTAACCCTAGTCGTTGGATGTTTGAGGGACTATCGAAAGGGATGTAATGGTTATCAAAGGCAACATGTAAGGATACCTTAGCATTTCAAAGGGACTATCATCATAAGATTATTTCTCGTAGGCAACTCGAGGGACGTTTATGGACTATGATTTTTATGATGACTTTAAACTAAGAGTCTTTGCTAAGAGTATCCCTATGCTCGAGGGACATGACCATTGTTTCCGAAGGCAACCAAGTGAGGTAATACCCTAGGGGTGTAAGTGTGCAAAAGTGTGCTTTTTTCAGATATATTTTATCTTGTGCAATTAGGGTTATCTAGGTCGAATTAATCATTATCTTTCAGGAAACCCTATTAAACATTCATCTAAACAGTTTATCAGGCGGGAAAATAAATGGCAGAAAGATAAAGTTCCTACAGCTATTACAAGGCTTTGGTACAATTACATAATTAATGACTGAAAAGTAAAAATGCGGAATTGAAAAACCCTAATTAAGCTATTACAAATCGGGCGCAGTTACATCAATAATAAAAATTAATCGTATGGCAAAAGTAATTATGCGCGAGAATTAAAATTGATAAAAGGTGCAAAACCCTAAAAAAAACTAATTTGCTCATTGAAATTATTTTTCTTTTGGGATTTTATGAAGAAAAAAAGATTTGAAGGTTAAACCTAATTTTTTCTAATTAATTTTAATTAATGAAACAAAAATTAAATTTAATTAAAATAATTAATTTGCAAAGAATTAATTTATTAAAAATAAAGAATAAATCCTATTTTTTGTGATTTTAAATTTTAGTGATTTTAATAAAAATATTGATTTGTTTTGAAATAATTAGAACAAAAAAGAAATTAAATATAAAAAAATAATAGAAGAGGTGAAAAGAAATGGGCCTGAGGGGGTATGAGCCAAAATGGAGGGTGGCATGCTAAATTCTTCCAAGCCCAAGTCTGATTGGCCCATAGCAAGTGTTGGATCCAGTGGGAGGCATGTTTGGAGGTCCACCATATAGATGCGCCTCCAAGCGTTGGATCTGGATGAAGGGGCGATCCCATGGCAGAGCGTGAGAGTGTATGATGCGTTCCTGGGGTAATGATGCATTGGAATCTGCAAGAAATTAAGAGAAAATAGAAAATGTTGGAGGCAGGGGTCGAACCCCTGACCTCCCACACACAACGCCTTATGACCCTTCCTCCTTACCACTGAGCCAATGCTTCACTTGTTGTATAAAATAAGAATGATATATTATATTGAATAATGATTAGTAACTATAACAAAACACGCGCCAAGTTCAAACTGCCCACTCAAGCTTTAACACGCAGTTGTCTTTCCCAAGGGACTGTCGTTTTAGGGTAGCAATTTATAGTGACGGTCTTTTGTCGTCATCATAGAACCTGCCAAGCTCAAAACATCAGATATACATAATAAATCCAAACCAAAAACAGGGTTCCACTCGAAACTAGTCCCTGAACGTGATGGCGTCCTTATCATGGCCCTATTTGGCCTATGTACAGAATTCCTAATTTGGGACCTTAAAACTCTAGCAATGGCATATCACGCATCCTGCATCTAAACACGAATTCAACTATACAGAAACTTTTTATGCATCCATACAAACACAAATATGCAATCAAAATAGATTAATAATGCAAGAATGCACAGATACGAATTTGAAAAAAATGTAGCAAACTGTGATGATGTAGGTGACGATTCTTGGAGCTTTGGCGTCCGGGAGTGATACAACTAGCTTTAGAGTACCTCCAGCAATCGACTGCAAGCCTCATGATGCTTTGAATGTCCTTGCGGACAAAAATCCAACCACCACTTTCTTGTCAAAAATTTGAGTTTTGTTCTCCCAATTCACATGGCCAATCCTTTTTCTTTATCATCAGGGTTTGTTATGCATATATAGTAGAAGCAATTAGGTCAATATAATTGAGTTGAATCTTTGCAAATTGATGAGAAAAGATTTGATTTGTGCCTTGTATACTTTGTTTCTAAAATAGGCCAAATCATGATCTTTTCCAATCCAATTATCCCTTGTACGAATTATATGATTTGCCAGCTGATCATGGATATCTAATGTGCTCATAAAATCCAATCTTTGATTTTATTTAATTATTCCATTATTTTAAATGATTTATTTTGATTTTAATGAATAAAAAATCAAAACAAATAATAAATGGATAAGCTCAGGGGACGTGGTCCATTTTAGGAACAAGTTTCAAATAAGAAAACATGGGCCCATTTAGAAAAAAATCATTTTGATCAATGTTGACTTCATTACCTTTTCCAAAATTTGGTCAACTTTAGTAATGCATATCTATCTCATTTTTTACCCTAAGAGGGTGTTATTGGACTTTTTAGAAAGCTAGCGATGTCCTTCTAAACAACCCTTTTGGTTTTATCTCAATTGGATCTTCCATGTTCATGTAAGGAGCTTTGACCCAAAAGGTGTTTTTGTTGACTTTTTTAAATGACCTATAATGTATGAACTTGTATGTTTTGATTGAAGCATTTCTTGACCTTGAGGGCTGAAGAGAAGTTGTAGGGAATTGGATTCTATTCAAAATTAGCCTTGGTTGGAAAATTTTTGATAAAGTATGAGAAAGTTATGTCTCGTCAAAGTTTGGTTGACTTTTCCTATAGAAACCCTAATTTGCCATTTTTTTTTACTTTTGATGAGTTAGGAGCATTTCTTGAGGAATCGTGATCAAACCTTGATCAAATGATGGATATTACTTCAAAATGTTGAAGTTGACCAAAAACCTTGAAGTTTAACTGTATTTGGGCTACAATTAACTTTTGACCTAATATAGTTGATTTTTAGGCATCTGAGAAGTTGACTGAGCAAACTTGTTGTGTAAACCATGAAACTTGACATGGATAATCTTGGGGACATATTAGGGAAATGGAGGACATTTGGGACCCTTGGGAATCAACCATATTGCTTGAAGTTGAAACCCTAGTTTGAGGCTTATTGTCTTAAGAGGAGGATTTGTCTGGTGAATCCTTAGTCAACTTTAAGCAATTGAGGACCTCTAGGAGTATGTCTTGTGTTAAAATGGGAGAGAAAATTTTGGGGTACAACAGAAGGCTTCATAAAAGCCTTCTCACGCTTTCCTTCGAACTATCCCTTCTTCGATCCTAGTGTTTCGTTGGGCATTAAATTAGCCTGCATACTGATGTCGAAGCTACTTCGATCCAAAAGCCCTTAGGCATATTTTCAGCATTCGACCTACACTTTGTCATGTACACTTCTTTTTCTTCTTTCAGTTGTGCCACTATGCTGAGGCATATAGGGTGCCGTGGAAATCATTTGAAGCTCTAGAACTCACACATCTTGGTGAAAAGTGAAATTAGTTGAAAGGCCATTGCTTAGGAGGAGAATTTATCTGATCAATTATTTTCCAACCTTGAGAAATTGGGGACCTCAATGAGTACGCCTGGAATAAAAATGGGAGGGAAAATTTTGGGGTACAACAGCTTCCCCTGTTCAATCTTCTTAAACCTGAAGATGTAGATTGGCTTGTCTGCCTTTCGTGATCTGAAGGTGGAAGATGATTGAACATTAGTGTGCCCAGAAATTTACACTCGCATGAAGTAACGATGTTGGTTGATGATGTCAAGAATGGGCTTACAAATGCCATTTGGAGAAGATGACTGAGAGTTGTCAGAGATGGGCTTAAAGATGCCATCCAGTGTAGATGCTGACTTCATAAGAGGTCTCTTTGTGGGGATTCTTGTTCGTGTTGTATGAGGAGGACTCCACTGGAGAATGTTGATTCCTGTTGTTCTCCTGCTTGAGGAAAACTCTATGGGGAATAGAGTCTAGGAGCTTTAGTTGTCCATGTCTCTACTGAGGTGTTATCTCTAGACTGGAGAGATAAACGTTAGTTGTTTTCTGGATGAAATCCAGGCTTTATAGTAACTTGCTGGGGAGAATGAAATTAACTGCATCTGGAAATGTATTAGAAGGAGCCTGTGTAGGGCTGCTTTAGGATGAGTTCGTGTTAGACTTCGTCTGGAGATATATGAGAAGGAGCCTATTTAAGGCTGCTTCAGGATGAGTCCATGTTAAACTGCATCTAAAAATTGCGAGAAGGAATCTGTGTAAGATTGCTTCAGGATGAGCCCGTGTAAAGCTACATCTGGAGAGAAGGAACTCGTGTAAGATTTCTTCAAGATGAGCCCGTGTAAAGTTGCATCTGGAGAGATATGAGAAGGAGCCTATGTAAGATTTCTTCAAGATGAGCCCGTGTAAAGTTGAATCTGGAGAGAAGGAACCCGTGCTTCATCTGGTCATGTAGATAGTCACCCTATCTTGTTTCGGGAATTGATCCACAATCAGTTGTTCACAGATAGTTGTCCTGTCTTGTTTCAGGTATTAATCTGGAACTTTCTTTTGTTGGTCGTTGAGATAGTTTCCCTGTCTTGTTTTAGGAATTAATCTCTAACCTATTTGAGAAAGAAAGATAGTTTCCCCGTCTTGTTTCGGGAGTTAATCTTCAATCTTCTCATATAGATAGTTGTCCTATCTGGTTTTAGGTATCAATCTATAATCAGTTGTTCACATATAGTTGTCTTGTCTTGTTTCAGGTATTAATCTGGAATTTACTTTTGTTGGTCATTGAGATAGTTACCCTATCTTGTTTCAAGAATTAATCTTTGATCTATTTGAGAAAGAAAGATAGTTTCCTCGTCTTGTTTCAGGAGTTAATCTTCAATATTCTCATGTAGATAGTTGTCCTCTCTGGTTTTAGGTATTAATCTACAATCAATTTTTCATAGATAGTTGTTCTGTCCTATTTCAAGTATTAATTCGGGACTGCTGTATTTGTTGGTAAACACGTCCTGCTCCAGGAGTTCATACCACTTAGTCGTGTAGATAGTTTTCCCGTCTGGTTTGAGGCATTAATCTTTGACCTGCTATGCATAAATTGGTAGTATTCGTCTGTTGATCTTTCTTGAAAAGGTAAAGAGTTAGTTGTATGCAATATCATGATGCATGAAGTGCATTGGGTAATGATGTTCTCAAAATAAATGAGATTGTGATATATGTATTTGTGCTGCATATGCTAGGATGCTTGTAAAATGATTTATGAATGAAATGTACGAACGTATCAGTTGTTCTATTGCAGTGTTGTTGAACTAGGGAAAATAAATCCATGATTGTTGTCGGGGATGAAGAATGTAAGTCTTCAAATTCTGTTGAAATTGCAATGTTGGGAGACGGATTTCTGTTGTTACAGAAATAAACTCTGTTGGGGAAGGGAAACTCTGTAAACCGCTTGGGGATTTTTATGAAACCCTTATTGGGAAACCCAAGAAGCTTGTGAACCAGGCTAGGGAATTCTTTGAGATGTCCGGTAAGTAATTGGAAATTTTTGCTCTGCCAGGGAATAAGAACACCTGACATCATTAGGTTGTATGTTGTGGATATGGCAATGACTTTATGGTAGGATGCCCCTGCCGCTGTACCTGCTGAAGAAAGTATCTACGGGGATTTGCAGAGGGCCTTTAGATATTGTCTCGTTTCTTAAAGCCACTAGTAACTATATTTCTGTTGTTTATGCATGTATTTGTAAATAGTAATCACATTCAAATGCATATGTTCAAAAATAATCACAGGACGTTTTTGCAAACAAAACAGAAAGATAAAAAACAAATAGTTTTTCACTTTCAAAGAGATAGTTTTTGTATTAATTTGAATAAGCGTTTTTTGTACAAGGAGACAAACATCCTAGTAAGAGGATGTCATCGTAAGAATGAAAAATATACAAAATAGTATACAAAGAAAAACAGCTATATGAAATAATCCCATTGGTTTCCCATTCTGCTATTGCCTTTATGTCTTTGAGCGTCTCATCTCTTTTGCTGCTTGTCTGAAGCTGACTGGATTGATTAGTACCATTTGAGCTTGATAGTTATTGCCGAAGATTGGTTGTAAGGTGATCCAACGGGATATAGTTATACGCTTTAAATCCCTAACTTTTGCCTGGACCGCCCTTTCGGGTTTTCAGTCCATTGGGATACCCTTTTTTGCCCAAGCCGCCTTTTTAGGTTTTTGAATTGTCGGGTGTACAGATTTTTTCCATATGTATATCCCTAACTTTTTCCCGAACCCTTTTGGTTCGATGTGGTGCCCTTATTTTTTCCTAAGCTAGTCAACCTAGCGGGTCTTTGTTCATGCGTAGTATCTTTTAACCATGTCCGCGTTTACATGGTGCGGAAGGTCGTCACCGTCCATAGTGGTTAAGATCGTGGCTCCACCAGAAAATATGTTCTTGATCACAAATGGCCCTTCGTATGTGGGGGTCCATTTTCCCATGGGATCACCTTGCAGCAGTATGATGCGCTTGATTACTAGGTCACCAGCCTGATATACCTGACGTCTGACCTTCTTGTTAAAAGCTTTAATCATACATTTTTGGTACATTTGACCACGACAGACAGTCGCGAGCCTCTTTTCGTCAATCAAGTTTAATTGGTCAAGTTGAGTCTGAACCCATTCATCTTCATTAAAATCTGCACCTTTCATGATTCTTAAGGAAGGGATCTGGACCTCGATGGGTAGGAAAACTTCCATACCATATACCAGAGAGAAAGGAGTTGCCCATGTTGACGTGCGCACTGAGGTACGGTAACCATGAAGAGCAAATGGTAATATCTCATGCCAGTCTTTGTATGTCATTGTCATCTTCTGTATGATCTTCTTGATGTTTTTATTAGCCGCCTCTACAACGCCATTCATCTTTGGCCGGTAAGGAGAAGAGTTATGGTGCTGAATCTTGAATTGTATGCAGAGATTGGTGATCATAGTATTACTAAGATTGGTACCATTATCTGTAATGACTCTTTCTGGATTACTGTACCAACATATAAGGTTATGTCTGATGAATCAGGCCACAACGTTCTTGGTAACAGAAGCAAAAGAGGCCATTAGGATGAAATGGTGTCCATTAGAAGCTGTAGGTCTAATCTCTTCAATCATGTCGATTCCCCACATTGCGACAGGCCAGGGAGCAGTCAAGATGTTCAAGGGAACCGGAGGTACATGTACTTTATCAGCGTAGATCTAGCATTTGTGACAAGTTCGTAAATGTTGATAACAGTCTGCTTCCATAGTGGACTAGTAGTATCCTGCATGTAGGATTTTTTTTAGCCATTGTGTGCCCACTAGAGTGGGTGCCAAAGGTGCCTTAATGCAAATATACCATAATCTTCTCTGCTTCACTCTTATCTACACACCGAAGCAAAGTAGAATCGTGGTTGTGCTTGTAGAGGATTCTGTTACTGAGGAAAAACTTGGCAGATAACCTTCTTAGGAACTTCTTATCAATGATGAAAACTCCCTCGGGATAATCTTGGGATTAGAGGTATCTTTTGACTTCATGGAACCAAGGTTTGTCCACTACTTCTTCAGTATCAACCTTGTAACAGTATGCTGGTTCATCCATTCTCTCAATAGCGATCTGAGGAGCTTCATTATCCCACCTGACCTTGAACATGGATGACATAGTATCTAGCGCGCTCGCTAACTGATTTTCTTCTCGAGGAATATGTTCAAAGGTAACTTCTTCAAAATATGGAATCAGTGTCAACACATGCTCCCGATAAGGGATGAGATTAGGATGCTTCGTGTCCCATTCTGCTTTGATTTGACTGATCACTAAGGTCGAGTCTCCAAATACACTCAATAATTTAATTCTCAAGTCGATAGCAGCTTTGAGACCCATAATGCATGCTTCATATTCAGCCATGTTGTTGGTATAGTTGAAACATAGCCTGGAAGTGAAAGGAGTATGACAGCCTTCGGGAGATATAATCACAACACCGATGCAATTGCCGAGCGCGTCGGAAGCTCCGTCAAAAACCATAGTCCATCGGGATCCTTTTTCAGGTCCTTCATCCGGTCTAGGTTCTTCATAATCAGTCACTAACATGATGTTCTCATTCGGGAACTCAAAATTCATGGATTAGTAGTCGTCCATAACCTATTGAGCCAAATGATCAGCTAGTACACTTCACTTAATTTCTTTCTGGGTTGTGTACTGAATATCATATTCGGGTCAGGATCATTTACCATCTTTCTATTCTTCCGGAGAGAGCAGGCTTCTCAAAGATGTATTTGATAGGATCCATTTTAGGTATCAACAAGGTAGTGTGAGTCAACATATATTGTCTCAGTCGGCGAGCCGCCCATGCCAAAGCACAACAAGTTTTCTCGAGCAGTAAGTATCTGGTCTCATAGTCGATAAACTATTGCTAAGGTAGTATATTGCATGCTCTTTTCGAACGGACTCGTCATGCTGCTCTAGCACACACCCCATCAGAGGTCTCCCCTCAACCGGCATCATCAAAATTGGAGGCTCTTGAAGATATTCCTTGATTTTTTCAAAGGCAGTCTGGTAATCATCATTCCACTTCACTGCTTGACCTTTCTTCAGTAGTTTGAAGATTGGATCACAAGTAGCGGTTAGATGGGAAATGAATCTGGCAATGTAGTTTAGACGCCCCAAGAATCCCCTAACCTCTTTCTCAGTGCGGGGAGTTGGCATTTCTTGTATAGATTTAACCTTTGCAGGGTCTACTTCAATACCTTTTCCGCTGACAACAAAGCCTAAGAGCTTACCAGATCTTACCCCAAAAGTGCACTTATTCGGGTTCAGCCTCAGTTTGTACTTTTTCAGTCTTTCAAACAGCTTCTACAGGTGATCAAGGTGCTCCTCTTCAATCTGAGATCTGGATATCATATCATCGATATAGACCTCTATCTCGTGATGGATCATGTCGTGAAACAAATCTACGATGGCACACCGATAGGTTGCCCCGACGTTCTTTAACCCAAATGGCATAACTTTGTAGCAGAAAGTGCCCCACTGCGTGACAAAGATTGTTTTCTCTATATCTTCAGGTGCCATTTTGATCTGATTGTACCCGGAGAAACCATCCATGAAGGAGAATACCTTTATGATGTGCGGTGTTGTCAACCAGAACATCAATATGGGGAAGCGGAAAGTCATCCTTGGGGCTTGCCCTATTCAAGTCTCTGTAATCCACACACATACGTACTTTACCGTCCTTTTTAGGTGCTTGAACAACATTAGCAACCCATTATGGATAAGAAGTAACAGCTAAGAAACCGGCGTTGAACTATTTCACAACTTCAGCTTTGATCTTTTCTAACATCTCTGGTCGCATACGACGAACCTTTTGCTTTACGGGAGGGCAATCTTCTTTTGTCGGCAGGTGGTGAACCACAATATCAGTGTCCAGCCCTGGCATGTCTTTGTATGGCCAGGAAAAGACTCAGATGTTACATGACTATGTTGAGACATAGTCATGTAACATCTGAATTAACTGCTTTTTGACACTATGCTCCAGATCGGCACCTATCTTGACTTCCTTCTTATCCTCCCCAGTACCCAAGTTTACTGTCTCAACCAGCTCTTCATGAGGTTGTATTTCCCTTTCCTCCTGTTGTAACAGTCTGGCAAGCTCTCCTAGTACTTCACAATCTTCCTCACCTTCGTCTTCGGCTTGGTAGATCGAATTTTCAAAGTCATAATTGGCAATAGCAGAACTGTTACCAATGGGATCCAGAGTGGATGTGGATCTGCAGTTTGATATATGGGTGTGTGTAAGAGAGCATAGCTATTTTGATAAAGTGAAAGCAAAAAAGAAAGACAGAGAGCGTAAAATTTGTATGCAAAATGTCCAATGATTTATTAATGACATATGAAGATGAAGTAATAACCCTCACAAAATAGACCATTATGCCTTGGGTAAGACACAAGGCTTTAGAGTTTAAATTGCTTAAATATTAAAAATTCCAAAAACAAAAAGACAATTACTCCTGAATAAAAGTAATAGGAACAAAATCCTTGGCTTCCCAATTGTTAAGTCCACCGCTGATAGTTGGGAAGATCCATTTGTCCATGTCGCAGTCACTGTCACTGTCCTCCAAAGCATTGATTACATGGTTGCTGATGCGCATTGGTGGTCCTCCAGCGCGAGCACGACGAACAGCTCTTTGGGCCGCTAAACTAAAACCCAAACCAAACTTGTCAGATTTGTAAGGGATGTCAGGAAGTTGGCTCCAAATGGTACACCTACCTTCTTCGACTACTTCTTTGGCATCCTTCAGAGAAGCCATCTTCAATGGAGGTCTGATAATATTTGGAACATTGATAGTAGTCTTGGTTGCAGCAATTGACTGAGGAACCTCCTCAAAGTTCTGGCAGGGGGTCTCAATGAACTCGCGTCCATCTCAACATACCTGAAAGAGTTCAGGTGGCTCACCATATATTCTTCCTCGCCATGGACTGTAACAATCTTCCCCTTGACTGGGTACTTCAACATTTGATGTAGAGTAGAAGTAACAGCACCAGCCCCATGGATCCAAGGGCAGCCCAATAAACAGGAGTAAGACGGGTGGATGTCCATCACGTAGAAATTGGAGTCAAAATCCTGAGTACCAACTTTAATATGGATGTCCACCTCCCCGTGCACCATTCTCTTGGAACCATCGAAGGCCCTCACCACAATATTACTGGGCTTCAGTGTGAGTCTTTCACAATCTAATTTGTCTAAAGCATTCTTAGGTAAGACATTCAACGATGAACATGTATCCACCAGAACATGAACTAGGGTAGTGCCCCTGGACTCAATAGAGACATGCAGGGCATCATTATGCTTCCTTCCTTTGGACGTTAAATCTGTATCCGAGAAACGAAGTCCATTGTCAGATGTTAAACTAGCGACGCAGTTCTCGAATTGGTTGGCGGAGGTCTCTTGAGGCACATCAGCAGACTTCAGGAACTTTACCAAAGCCTTAGCATGGGCTTCAGAGCATAACAGTAAGGCCAACATTGAAATTTTTTAAGGGGTTTTCCCCAATTGCTCCACAACATTGTAATCGCTCTTTCGAATAATCTTCAGAATCTCTTCCATTTCTTTTTTAGAAGCTTCAGAAACGGCTTTTTTATGTGCCTCCGTCTGGGCAGGCTCAACCAGTACCTCTTTGCCCCGAGCCTCAGCTGACTCAGTAGCAGGGATAACAACAGGGATGACAGTAGGAGTAGCAATAAGAATAGTAGTAGGAGTGGAAATAGGAATAACCAGAGGAGTAGCAACAGTCTTCGGAGAGATTTCAGGAGAGAAAATCCTTCTGCTCCTAGTAATTTTACTGGTCCTAACAATGTTGCCGATGTCAGGATCAATATCTTCAGCAACTTCATTTTTAATAGCCAATAGGTATTGCTTGACGCCATGGTAGTAAACGTCAGCCCCATAATTCCAAGGAACATCTTTATCGAAGGAATATAGTATTGGCCCAGGAAAAGTGATAATCAAAGGAGCAACCTTAGGAACGGATGTGATCCTGACGGGTCTTTTGGAGGAGACCCTGGGAGGATTATCGGAAATGGTAATTATTGAAATGTTTTCACACAGAACTTTTGTAGGGGGGACTTTCTCAAACATAATTTCTTTGTTGTTCATCAGGAGCTGGACACCTATCTTTAACAACAAGAAACCATTAGGTAGAGACATACACAGGTGACAACCTTCACCATATCCCGGAAATAAATCGGCTCGCAATAAATTCTTTTAAACAATCAGGAGAGGGGTAGCTAGTTCATCAACAGAAGAAACAAACAGGTTATCATCAACAACATTAACACTTTGGCCATGCTTGGGCATTGGGACAGTTATCACATTAGGGGTCTCAGGAGGGTCAAATTCAATCTCCTTTGCCTCAATGAGATCTTGCACTTTGTTCTTCAGAGCACAACAATCGTTTGTATCATGCCCTGGACTGTCGGAGTGGTAGGCACTTAGAGCATTTGGGTTTTAGCGGGGAGATATAGTATTTGGATTTTTAGGAGCTTCCTTTAGAGTAACCATATTAGACTTTAACAGGTGCGGAAAAACCTGATATAAGGACATGTTGATTCGGGTGAACTGTCTTCTGGGCTTATCCTGTCTGCGCTGATTATTTTGTTATTGATTTGACACATAGTTGGAGATCATAACAACTCCTACTGTTGGACGGCATTCAGTCTTGCTTTGATTTCTCTGGCCATAAACAACACTGACCTCCTTCTTTCTATTGAAGGGTTTCTTCATTGTAATTGAAGATGCATCCCTCTGAATCTTACCACTCTTGATACCCGCTTCTACTTGTTCCCCAATAAATATCAGCTTAGTAAACCCGGCTGAAGAGCTTCCAATTAAATGGTTGAAAATGGGCCAGACAAAGTACCCAAGAACATGTCTACCAGCTCTCTATTAGACAGAGAAGGCTAGACTCTTCCCACAAGATCCCTCCACTTCCGAGCGTAATCTTTGAAACCCTCGCTGGAACCCATAGACATACTTTGAAGTTGTGTACGGGTTGGAGCGAGATCAGCATTGTATTGGTACTGCCTGTAGAAAGCAGCATCCAAATCTTCCCAATTACGGATGTTGGTTCCCTCCAGCTGATAGAACCATTCCAATTGAGTCCCTGATAGACTTCCCTGGAAGAAATGTACCTATGGATTCCTGTCAGAGGTGTGAGGTTGAATCTTCCTGACATATGACCTTAAGTGCAACTTTGGACAGGAGACACCGTCATACTTAGCAAATGTGGGAACTTTGAACTTCTTTGGAATGACCACTTCAGAGAGCAGCCATGACTCTTCAAAATCCGGACCAGGTACCCTCTGAATTTACATAGAATTAAGACGATCCTTCAGCTGCTTGTATTTACCATCAGCAGGAGGATATTGTTCCTCAGAGTAATCAGCTTCTTCTTCATCAGTTTCGGGGTTGTTGTTTTCTTCTGTTGGCTTCTCTTCTTAATTGTCCCCCTCATTTGACGGGGTTTCAAAATCTAGAGCTCGGTTGGCTGGTCCTTTAAACCTTCTTCCCATATTTAAGACGCCGACCAATTTCTTTGCCTTATTCTTCTTCTCTTTGATGATGAGAGCTTTTAGATGTTCTTGCCCCTTAGCCAGAGCCAGGAACATTTGTTGGAATTGAGCATTTTGTGCTTGAAGATCCTTAATTGTCTGTTCAAGAGCCATTTCTTTTTTCTGAAATAAACAGAGAAAAGATAAGAAACTTGTCTTGAAATACCTGCTTAATGTAATGATATGCATGATAATGTTTATGCAATGTTTTTAAGGACTTCGGGAAATTTAAATTTGCGAGCCAAAATGAAACAAAGATTTTATTAATAATATTCAAATTACAACTTCCTTTTAGGCTTACAATTGAAAATTAAAAACTCTTAAAATCTAAGAATCAAATCTCCCATGGGTGCTTCCTCTTCGTGCCAAGGTAGACATTAAGACTTTCTTCTTTGTGAAGTTGCTTCGTGAGCTCCAACACTTTGTTCTCACTGGTGTAGAATTGATCTCTAAAGGTATCCCATTATTCCTTCAGCTGAATCCAAGACCTTTACAAATCTTCCAGATCAGTGGGCATGTCAGGATGGAGAAGTGTATAAGGAACATCTTCTTCAGTGACAGGTTCCACAGTCACTGGTAATATGGTTGTATATGGCATCATAAGGTTTTGGATGCGAGCTCGTACCCGTCTAAGATAAGGCTCTATAGGGATGGAATTCTTGTGCCCCAAATCCTTGTTGTTGTACCCCAAAATTTTACCTCTCATAATTCTCAAAACATTGCAAAGAAAATCTCCAAGTGGCTCAAGATTGCTTAAGAGTGGGTCAGACAAATCATCTCCTAAGGCAGTCAACCCCAAATTAGGGTTTGGTGTTGCATCAATATCCTTGAGTCCAAATGACCTCAAGTGCTCCCCAATGTCCTAATATGTTCCCAAGGTCATCCATGTCAAATTTCAAGCCTTGCAGAGGAAGTTTGCTCAGTCAATTGCTCAAAGGGTCAAAAATCGACTGTGCTAGGGCAAAAGTCAACTGTGACCTATATACAGTTAAACTTCAAGATTTTTTGCCAACATTCTAATTTTGAAGGAAATTTCATCATTTGATCAAGGGTTGATCATGATTCATCAAGGATTGCTCAAAATTCATCAAGACTCAAAAGTTGCTAAATTAGGGTTTTGCTAGAAAAGTCAACTCAACTTTGACCAAACATAACTTTATCATACTTTATGAGAAATGACCCATCCAAAACTCATTTTGAAGAGGATGAAATTTCATATAATCCATCTTCATACCCCAAGATCAAAAAATGTACTCACAAGAAGTTATAAATTTGGACATTATAGGTCAATTTTGAAAGTCAACAAAAACACCTTTTTTCCAAAGCTTATAACTTGAGCATGGAATATCAAAATGAGATGAGACCAAAAGGGTTGGATATAGGTCATCTCAAGCTTTCTAAAAAGACCAAGAACACTTCCAAAAGTTCAAAATTTATGAAGTTATGCATTGTTGAAGTAGGGCATTTTTGCAAAATTGCCAAAAGTCAACTATCCCCAAAACTTCAAATTTTGTCAAATGGGTCCATTCTTTTCCACTTGATTTGAGCTTTCATAGTGGCCCACGTGTCCTAGCTTCAGCCATGAGCCCATATTTTATTTTTATTATTTAATTTGATTTTTATTGAATTTATTCATTTTAAATCAAAATTAAATCATATAAAATCCAAACTTTGATTACCTAAGATATTTTTGGTTGTTTCAGATCTTGATTATCATCATTTGCATCATCAAACTCGAATCAAACAAAATCATGGGAAAAAGATTTATTTTTGGCAAAACTGGAAAGGTTTAAAGAGTGAATCAAATCAAATTCCAATGCATTGATTTAGAAAGATTGAGTCCAAATTTGTTACCCTAGCACATTGTACCATACATAAGAAAGCCACAAGGAACGAAATAAGGGTTAGAGGCTGCAAGAAGAGGGAAGACAAAACTTGAAAAATAGACAAAAAAGCTTGAAATCAAAATCATACTTAGAGGCGTTTTTAGAAGCTGAGACCGGTCCTAATCGATTCCTAGGTGTTCACTCAACCTTCCTGATTCAAAAGTAAGCTTACTCACACGCCCAAACGCGCTGTAAGCATCACGTTACCTAGCTTTGTACTTGAAATCATAACTCTCTATTCTTGCATCATTTGAACAAATCATTGACATATTTGTGATCCTCATAACATTTCCAAGCTTTTGGCATTATTTAATTTTGTTTATCTGACCTATACTGCAAAATGCCATACCTAGGGTTTCGTGGATATTTTTGGGTGTTTTCGTTTCAGGAAAAATTGGCTATCAAGAAGGGTGTGGTTGTGACTGGGATGATGAGACGAGCACAACCATGCCCTTAGAATTCATTTTCACGGCTTACAATGGATTTTGGAATGTGCATGACTTATAGTGACGGTCTGTGTTCGTTGGTATAAGTCTGAAATGTTTTAGCCACGGATGGAAGGTTGAAGATGATGTGTGGCAAGGCGTGGTTGGCCCGTTCAAACCAAGCGCGCTTCTTTTTGCTTTGCTGGCATATGTTCAGATTTCATTATATTATATTATTTTTGCATATTACTAACAATTGAAACAAAGCGTCCTAGTGGCAAGCGTGTCCGTCCAACACCCATCAGGACCTGGGTTCGAATCCCCGGTCCCCCCAATTTCCATTTGATTTTTTCTTTCAGGTGATTGTGTTTGTATCCAAGGCTACAGCATACCATGCACCAGCAAGCAACCAATTTCCAGATGGCCAGAGGCCAGATGTGGTGGCCAAGATCTGAAGGACCACCATAGGCAAAGTCAGCGCACACACACCAAATCCAGGAAGAGTCAAATGAGGCCAGCACTAATGGGCCTCAGAATTGCTTTCTGCACCATGGAATCAGGCCCATACCCCCTTTCTCTTTTATTTACTTATTTTACTTTTATTAATTGTCTTTATTATTTCTATTTAATTTCTAACCAATTAAAATTCAGTTTTTTTTTTTGTAAAAAAAAATCACCAAAAATATTTTTTATCAAATTAAACTTTAACTTTTATTTTTATTAATAACTACTAATTAAATTGATTTAGATTTTTAATTAGAAAAACTTTAACATTTTTTTGTAAATAATTAAAATTAACTAGACATAATTAGGTTTTAATTACTAATTTAATTACTTTATTTTCTTTCTTAAAATACCAAAAACCCAAAATAATTTATTTTTATTAATTAATTTATTTTAATTTAATTTAGTAATTAATTTAGGTTAGTTTCTTTATTAATTCAAAAACAACAAAAAAATCTTTTTCTTTAACAAAAAGGGTCAAAACCCTAATCTTGCACTCAATCTAATTTCCCGCACGCGATTTATTTTCTTTTATCATATTAATGTACTTGCCTCCGGTTTGTAATAGCTTAATAGGACTTTTACTTATTTATCGCTTTATTTATTTTTAAAGGGTTTGTCTTTGGCGATGTAAATACCTGACGCCTTGTAATTTAAATTCTACAATTTATTTTCCGCAATTTATAACTGTTAGATGTTTGATAATAGGATGGCATGACAAGACTGAATGTTTTAACCTAAAATCAACTTAGATCACCCATAACATGTACAAAGACAAAAATAAAGGAAAACGACACACTCGCACATGCGCACTCTTAGGGTACACCCCACTTGGTTGCCTTCGTACGCGGTCATGGAGTATAGGTCACTTTAGAGGTCTTCCTCTTGTCCAAATATCTTAGTCGCCTTGAAACGGTTGCCTCGGATATTGTTGCCTCAAACAAGTGATCTAAGAAATTAGGGTTACCGCTAAGGCATCCTAACATTGCTTTAGTGACCGCATGTCCCTTATTCGAATTGACCCTTAAACTCCAACGACGATGCTACCTACTCATCAATAGTGGGATAGCATTGCCTAAAGGAAGATAGCATAGAACGATTCCTTTTTCGAGTAGGTAGATGGTTCTTAGATACTTGCTCTTTCAAAAACAAAATCTTTTTTACACTTACACTTTTCGAACAAAGTTTTCAAAAACACTTCATAAGCTCTTGAGGGCAGAAGGAAGAGTTAAATCGAAGTTTTCAAACAAAAAAATTTTCAAACCCACAAGCACAAAGAAAGCAATTTTGAAAATAATTGAGCAAGTACCTAAGAGCCCGTGGATAACCACTAATAGAAAGGGTGCTAATATCTTCCCTTTCTATAATCTACCCCCCGAAACCGAGAAATATCTCAAAAAAGGGAATTTTTCTGTGCTTTTTTCCTTTCCATGTTGGATAAAATAAAAGTCGGTGGCGACTCTTGCTTACCGCGACATTTTGAAAAAACAAACGCAAAACGCAAACCAACATTCCAAAAAACAGTCAGTTCCTTCCCACTGTATCACAGAACTGGCGACTCTGCTGGGGATATTTATAAGTGGGGTGTACCTTAGGAATAGTTCATATTGTTTTCAATTGTTTGATCAGTTTGCTTTATTCTTTGTGGGCTTGAATCAGAGTTACTATAGATCCTAACCCGGATCTAGGGGATACCCTTTAGGTAAGTAGCAATAAACTGTGAGGGAACTGTATGGCGTAGATCGATACGGTTGAAGCAGTAGCTACGTTGGTGTGGCACTTTAGTATGTACCGATATCCCTTGTGGCGCAACGAGGAGAATATGGGTCTACTAAGGGGTCATTAAGCACCAATTGGCCTTAGTAGCTTTAAATTTACCAACTTGGCCATAGAACAGTAGCAGTATGCTACACTCATTGAGACTAAACTCTCGTGATGATTCCGGCTGCAAGAAAAGGTTGCTAAACTGGAATTATGACCGATCGAGGGTAGTTAGTGATATTGAGATCCTCTAGAACCCGATTATTATTTTTAGGACAGGTTTAAACCAACTAAACTGAAAGAGGGTAGTACCTAAACTCCTTGCCAGCCTGAAATCTAAGGGCTATCTGTGTGACTTGCGTGCCTTTACCATGTTTGTTATTTGTGGATACTTGTGGTGTGTTTTCCATCATGACATCATGACATCATAACATTGCATGCATCTTGCATTGGACTAACCTATTTCAAAGAAAGGAGGGATTCATCTTTGTTCTGTTTTGTAGGTCATGGCACCCATGCGTAGGAACACCATTCGGATCAACTTTGTCCAGGTTCTCACTCAGCTTAAGGAATTGGTTGCAAAGATCTCAGATACTACCTCCTTCGTCAGAAGACATGGTCACCTCTTGGGTTTGGTCACTTCCAAATTGGGCGAGCAGATGATGAGTATCCTAGTCCAGTTCTTTGATCCATTGTACCATTGCTTTACTTTTCAGGACTACCAGTTGGTCCCTACCTTAGAAGAGTTCTATGATCTGCTTGGTATCTCTATTCTGGAGCAGACCCCGTTCACAGGTTGGGAAAAGATCCTTAGGCCGGAAGAGATTGCTTCAGCCCTCCATCTGACAAAGGCTGAAGTGATGTCTAATTGGGAGACTAGAAGTAGAGCAAAGGGCTTTCTGACTAAATTCTGGGTCGATAAAGCTAATCAGTTCTGGGACAACCTAGACTTCCAGGCATTTGAGGACATTCTGGCACTTCTCATATATGGTTTGGTGTTGTTTCCCAACTCAGATGCTTTCGTCGATGTGAATGCAGTGAAGATTTTTATGTCTGGAAACCCTGTACCCACTCTCTTGGGTGACATTCTTCATTCTCTTTATGCCCGTACTGCTCAGAAGCGGGGAACCCTGATGTGCTGTGCTCCATTGTTGGCGAGGTGGTTTATTTCTCACCTCCCCAAATCAGTTTTAAAGAACAAGGAAGGCATGGGCTGGGCCTATAGGATCATGTCTCTCTCATAATGACATCATTTGGACTATCAAGGGTATCAATGAGGTGGCTATTATTGATCGCTATGGGGAATACCCCAATGTCCCACTGATAGGAACCAACGGAGGAATCACTTATAATCCGTGCTTGGCCTTACGTCAGTTTGGGCGAGCTAGAAGGGAAGGTCTTCATGATTTGCTAATGCCTAGTATTGTCTTTGATTTCCAAGGGGATAGTGATGAGCAACGCCGCAGATTCATAAGAGCTTGGGATAGAGTTCACAGGTCTGATCCGCACGAGCTGGGTCCAAAGACTTCTCTTCTGATGGAGCCATATCTCTGATGGGTTCGTATCCGTGCCCAAAAGCTGGGAATGCCGTATGAAGCCGTCCTGCCTATCATTGTTGAGGTTGCTGATGAAGAGGGGGTTCCTCCTACTATCCTCCATCCATACATGCCTACTGACATTGGGGCATTAAAGAGATCGTGGATGCAGCTGAGAGAAGAGCGAGATACTTACCGAGAAAAGTATCACGAGCAAGAGATGAAGATCCAGAAGTTGACATGGCAGCTGGAAAATGAGCGGATCCTCAATGACTATGTCCGCACCGACAAGAAACGACCATGGGAGCATTGATTGTCTTTTTGATTATTTCTAGTTTTGATTTACTCTTCGGTTTTTTTCTTTCCTGTAACGCCTTAAAGGCATCTGTTGATCAATTAATTTCAAAGTTTATCTAATAAAAGTGTGGTTCATTTCTTGTTTACGAATTTGAATCTCTCGACGTATTTGAAATCATATCATACGCATTTCATTCCATGCACCTCATAACAGGTACCCATTACAGGTTTTCTCATCTTCTTCGCTGTTTATTTCAGCATCATGTCTTCTGAAACATCGACTGAACAAGCAATCAAGGCTCTACATGCTCAAAGATCCCAATTCCAAGAAATGTTCATGAGTTTGGCTAAGGGTCAGCAAGATCTGAAGACCCTTATCTTGAAAGAGAAGAAGAAGAAGAAGAAGAAGAAGGTCCTATTTAATATGGGTCGCATATTTGGAAACGACTTGCGAGAAGAGGTTGATTTGACCCCGTCATCTGGAGGGAAAGATAATCAGGAAGAAAGGAGGGCTCCTAGCCCTGTGGTTTCAGACAACGAGACAGACTTCGACAAAGACCAATATCCTCCCGCTGATGATAGATACAAGCAACTGGAAGACCGGTTGAGTGCGATGGAAGTTCAGAAAATGCCTTGTCTGGACTTTGGTGACTTGGGTTTGTCATCCGGGGTGGTAATTCCCCACAAGTTCAAAGCACCAATCTTCGCTAAATACGACGGGGTTTCTTGCCCAAAACTGCACCTTCGGTCGTATGTTAGGAAGATTCAGCCATACACAGCTGAAAAGAACCTTTGGGTCCACTTCTTTCAAGACAGTCTCTCAGGGATTTAGCTTGAATGGTTTTACCAGTTAGAAGGAGCTAGTATCCGTAATTGGGAAGATTTGGCCGCTGCTTTCTACAAGCAGTACCAATACAATTCTAACCTTGCTCCCACGCGTACCCAACTCCAGGGTATGTCTATGGGTGCGGGCGAAGGTTTCAAAGATTATGCTCAGAAGTGGAGGGACCTCGCTGGAAGAGTGCAACCACCCTTGGCTGATAGGGAGCTAGTGGATATGTTTCTAGGGACCTTGTCTGGTCCGTATTTCAACCATCTGATTGGAAGTTCTTCGTCCGGATTTACATAGCTGATTATGACCGGGGAAAGAATTGAGGCCGGTATCAAGGCTGGTAAAATACAGAAGGCTGCTTCATCAGGCACCGAGAAGAAGCCTATTAAGAAGGAGTCCAGTGCTGTTTATAGTTCAAAAAGCCAGAATAGACCTGAACACCGCCAAGATGTTAATGCGGTGGTTATTTGAAGACCTGTTGTTTCTCCTCAGCGCAACAATCAGTCAAGGGCCGAGAGACCGCGAAGACAATTCACTCAACTCAATATGACTTTATCCCAGATTCTGCCGCAGTTATTAAAGACCAGTCTAGTGATTCCAAGGGAGGCCCCAAAGAATCCAAATACAACATCACTAAAGTACGATCCGAATGCCCGCTGTGCTTTTCACTCTGATAGCCCGGGGCATGATACGAATGACTGTTGGGTCTTGAAGAACAAGGTATAAGACCTGATTGATGCCGAGGAGATTGAGTTCGGAGCACCAGAAAAGGCTAAACATGACGTAGGGCTGAATGCTATCGGGGATGACAATGATGATGAGTTTGATATTGACAGCTGGATATACCCAACAACCGATGGTGGACTAAGCAACTGGACAGCGAAGGATTATATGCTTGTTTCTGTTATCACCCAGTAATGAGACTTTTGTTTTGTATTTGTAAGCAGACAATGTTTTAAACATTATGGCCCGGTGTCTTACCCGGGGCACTGTGGTTTCATTTGTGAGGGCTTTATGTGTGTCATCTACATATATCATTAATAAAAGCATTGGACGTTTATTGCATTTCAAATTTTGCGCTCCTTGTTTTTCTTTCATTATATATTGCAAAATAGCTATTTTACACACACTCACATACACAGGTCTACATCCACTCTAGATCTCACTGGTAACGACTCTGCTACTGCCAGTTATGACATCGAAAGTCCGATCAACTTAGCCGAAGACGAAGGTGAAGATGATTGCGAAGTGCCTGGTGAACTTGCAAGACTGTTACTTCAGGAAGAGAGGGCTATTCAGCCGCACGAAGAGCCGGTGGAATCAGTAAATCTGGGTACAGAGATAGACAAGAAAGAGGTAAAGATCGGTGCAAATTTGGAAGCTAGTGTGAAACAACAATTGATTCAGATGTTGCATGACTACGATGAAATCTTTGCCTGGTCTTATGAAGATATGCCTGGGTTGGATACCGATATTGTGGTTCACCGCCTGCCTACCAAGGAAGATTGTCCTCCAGTGAAACAGAAAGTCCGCCGAATGCGCCTGGATATGTCTGAGAAAATCAAGGATGAAGTTATGAAACAGTTTGACGCCGGTTTTCTAGCAATTACTTCTTAGCCACAGTGGGTTGCCAACGTGGTTCCAGTGCTGAAGAAGGATGGTAAGTTTCGAACGTGTGTTGACTATAGGGATCTGAACAGGGTAGGCCCTAAGGATGATTTCCCTCTACCTCATATCGACGTTCTGGTTGACAACACCGCACAACATAAGGTATTCTCCTTTATGGATGGTTTCTCTGGTTATAATCAGATTAAAATGGCTCCCGAAGACATGGAGAAGACAACCTTTGTTACTCAATGGGGTACCTTTTTCTACAAGGTCATGCCTTTTGGATTAAAAAATGTTGGGGCAACGTATCAGCGTGCCATGGTTGCTTTGTTCCATGACATGATCCATCATGAGATTGAGGTATACGTCGACGATATGATTTCCAGATCCCAGAATGAGGAAGAGCATCTGGACCACCTTCAGAAGCTATTTGACAGGTTGAAGTTGTACAAGGTGAGGTTAAACCCGAACAAGTGCACCTTCGGGGTGAGATCTGGTAAGCTGCTGGGTTTCGTCGTAAGAGATAAAGGTATTCAAGTGGATCCTGCAAAGGTGAAGGCTATACAGGAAATGACAGCTCCCCGAATAGAAAAAGAAGTCAGAGGCTTTCTGGGACGACTGAACTACATTGCCCGATTCATCTCGAAACTGACTGCTACTTGTGAGCCAATCTTCAAGTTACTGAAGAAAGATCAGGTAGTACGTTGGAACGATGAATGCCATACCGCTTTCGAAAGGATCAAAGAGTATCTCCAAGAGCCTCCTGTTCTGATGCCTCCGATTGAAGGGAGACCTTTGATCTTATACTTGATAGTACTCGACAATTCAATGGGGTGTGTGTTGGGGCAGTATGACGAGTCTGGCCGAAAAGAGCATGATATTTATTACCTTAGCAAAAAGTTTACCGACTGCGAGACCCGATACTCGTTGCTCTAGAAAACTTGTTGCGCTTTGGCATGGGCTGCTCGCCGGCTGAGACAGTATATGCTAACTCACACTACTCTATTGATATCAAAGATGGATCCAATCAAGTATATCTTCGAGAAGCCTGCCTTGTCCGGAAGAATAGCGAGATGGCAGATGATATTGACCGAGTATGACATCCAATACACGACCCAAAAGGCAATCAAGGGAATTGTGTTGGCGGATCATTTGGAACATCAGGCAGTAGATGATTACCAGTCTATGAACTTTGAATTCCCGGATGAGAATATCATGTTGGTAACCGACTGTGAGACACCTGGACCAGATGAAGGACCTGAGGAAGGATCCCGATGGTCTATGTACTTTGATGGAGCCTCAAAAGCTTTAGGCAATGGCATCGGCTCCGTGATCATATATCCTAAAGGCTCTCATACTCCACTCACCGCCCGACTATGTTTCAACTGCACCAACAATATGGCGGAGTATGAGGCGTGCATTATGGGTCTTCGAGCAGCTATTGACCTAAGGATTAAGTTTCTGAGTGTCTTCGGAGATTCTGCTCTCGTGATCAGTCAGATCAAAGGAGAGTGGGATACGAAACACCAGAATCTTATTCCTTACAAGGAGTATGTATTGACGTTGCTTCCCCATTTCGAGGAGATAACCTTTGAACACTTCCCTAGAGAGGAGAATCAGTTGGAGGACGCGCTGGCTACGATGTCTTCTATGTTCAAAGTCAATTGGGACAACGAAGCTCCCCGGATTATCATTGAAAGGTTGGACGAACCTGCACATTGCTCTGACATTGAAACTGAAGAGGTAACAGAAAAGCCATGGTTTCATGAGGTGAAGAGATATCTTGAGGCTCAGGAATACCCCGAGGGTGCATCTGTTAATGACAAGAAGTTTCTGAGGAGGTTCGTGACGAAGTTCTTCATCAGCAATGGTATTCTTTACAAGCTTAACCATGATTCAACCTTACTACAATGCGTGGATAAGAACGAAGCAGAAAGGATCATGATAGAGTTACATGAAGGTACTTTCGGAACTCATTCCAGTGGACATACCATGGCAAAGAAGATCCTTCGGGCAGGATATTATTGGTCCACAATGGAAGCCGACTGTTATCAGCATTCTCGGACCTGTCACAAGTGCCAAGTCTATGCTGATAAGGTGCACATACCTGCAGTACCTCTGAACGTCTTGACAGCTTCGTGGCCTTTTGCAATGTGGGGCATTGATATGATCGGCGAGATCAGACCTACAGCGTCCAACGGGCATCAATTCATCCTGGTAGCAATTGATTACTTTATAAAGTGGGTTGAAGCAGCTTCCTTTGCTACAGTGACCAAGAACGTCGTGGCCCGGTTCATTCGGCATAATCTGATCTGTCGATACAGTGTACTAGAGAGGATTATTACGGACAATGGTACAAATCTCAACAATAAGATGATCACTGAGCTCTGCAAGCAATTCAAGATATAGCATCACAACTCTTCTCCCTACCGGCCGAAGATGAATGGGGCTGTTGAAGCGGCTAATAAGAACATTAAGAAGATTGTGCAGAAGATGACGGTGACATACAAAGATTGGCACGAGATGTTACCATTTGCTCTTCACGGGTACCGTACCTCAGCACGGACGTCAACAGGGGCAACACCCTATTCCTTGGTATATGGCATGGAAGCAGTCTTCCCCATTGAAGTTCAGATACCCTCTCTTCGGATTATGAAGGATGCAGGTTTGAGCGAAGATGACTGGATTCAGACCCGGCTTGATCAGCTGAATTTAATCGACAAAAAGAGACTTACTGCTATTTGTCATGGTCAGACGTATCAAAAACGGATGATCAAGGCATTTAACAAGAAAGTTAGACGACAAGAGTATCAAGTTGGGGATCTGGTTATCAAGCGCATCATACTGCCACAAGGTGATCCCAGGGGAAAATGGACCCCTACTTACGAAGGGCCATTTGTGGTTAAGAACATTTTCTCAGGAGGAGCTATGATTCTAACCACCATGGATGGTGACGACCTTCCTCACCCTGTCAATGCAGACATAGTGAAAAGATATTACGCATAATCAAAGACCCGCTAGGTCGACTGGCCTAGGCAAAAATAAGGGCTTCCCGGCGAACCAAAAGGGTTCGGGCAAAAATAAGGGATGAAAATGAAAAAATTTGTACACCCGGCAAGTTGAAAACCCGAAAGGGCGACTTGGGCAAAAAAGGGTATCCCGGTGGACTGAAAACCCGAAAGGGCGGTCCAGGCAAAAATTAGGGATCAAAGTGTAACACTATGTCTCATTGGATAACCTTGCAACCATACTTCGGTATCGACTATCAAGCTCAGATGGCACTAATCAATCTGATCTTCCTTCAACCAAGTATCAAAGTGATGAGATGCTCGAGGACATAAAGGCGATAGCAGAGTTGGAACCCAGTGGGATTATTCACATAGCTGTTTTGTTTAGTTTTTTCACAAATTGTGTAAATTCTATTTATTCGGCGGCATCCTCTTATTAGGGCGTCAGCCTCTTGTACAAAAACGCCTATTTACAGGCCAAATTTCAAAACCAATACAATTCATTTTCAGAAAAATTTCAAACTGTTTTTTTCTTTATCTGTTTTTGTTTTGCAAAGAACGTCCAATGTTCATTTTTGATATATGCATTTGACATTAATTGCTACTCATAAATATTTACATGCGAAACAATAGACGATTACTGGTGATATCAGAAACAGGGGCAATAAGAATTGTCCAAGCTTTACGGATGCTTTATCCACCAAGTACGAAGGTAGATTCAGCTGAAGAATATGGCTAAAGTGCTTTCACTCCCCGCAGAGTAAGAAGAGACAACAATGATAGCTCTCCCCAGCTAAGACTTACAACTGTAATTGAATCGGTAATATTATCCCCAAGCAGAATTTATCTACCATCAGTACTAAAAAGGCTTAATGTCCCCGACAGTCTTAATATTCCCCAGCGGAGTATAAGAATATTCCCTGACAGAATACAAAATATCCCCAGTGGAGTTAAATATTTTCCCAGCGCAGTCTGAAAAAGCTTCCCCAGTGGAGTTGAAGAATCATCCCCAGTAGACTTCGGAAGATTGTCCCCAGCAGGACTCAAAGGATTATCCCCATAAGAGTCTAAAAGGTTATCCCGAGTGAAGTTGCAACTGAAAGATCATCCCCAGCGGAGTTCTTTCCTTTCACAAACAAAAATTCAATCCCCAACAGGATTCAGGATCACCAGCAATGGTAATTCATCCCGAGCGGAATTTATAGGTGGAATCCTCAGTAGAGCCTCTCTTCCCCACAGAGTAGTCTCCTCATCAGTTTATTCCCCAACAGAGTTATCCTCTCCTGCAGGTTTATTCTCACAATCATCTTCATTCGTTATCCCCAGCGGAAACGAAGAATTCAACTCTTTTCTTCAGCAGCTACACGGGATTTATTGTCCCCAGCTAAAAACATTACATTTCCATACATCATGACACATGCATATACACATCATACAACACAATCTCATTTATTTTGAGAACATCATTGCTTGGTATATGTCATACATTGCATACGACTGACCTTTACTTTTCAGGAAGGACGCAGTTAGGTTCTCAGCTATGTCGAAGACCTGATCGGTTCTTAAATCTCAACTGAATTATCCTCGATTGAATTATAGATAAGGTTCTCAATCTCGACAATTTTCCTCCGTCGAAGTGTGGACGAGTTATTAAATCTCAACAGAATTATCCTCCGTTGAAGACCAGACAGTCCTAGATCTTGATGAAGATGTTTCCCTCAATCGAAGACCGGACCGGTTCTTAAATCTCAACTGAATTATCCTCGGTTGAATTACAGATAAGGTTCTCAATCTCGACAATTTTCCTCCGGCGAAGTGTTGACGAGTTCTTAAATACTCAACAGAATTATCCTCCGTTGAAGTAACAGACAGTACTAGATCTTGATGAAGATGTTTCCCTCAGTCGAAGACCTGACCGGTTCTTAAATCTCAACTTAATTATTCTCGGTTGAATTACAGATAAGGTTCTCAATCTCGGCAATCCTCCTCAGTCGAAGACCTGACCGGTTCTTAAATCTCAACTGAATTATCCTCGGTTGAATTACAGATAAGGTTCTCAATCTCGACAATTTTCCTCCGTCGAAGTGTGTACGAGTTCTTAAATACTCAACAGAATTATCCTCCGTTGAAGTAACAAACAGTCCTAGATCTTGATGAAGATGTTTCCCTCAGTCAAAGACCTGACCGGTTCTTAAATCTCAACTGAATTATTCTCGGTTGAATTACAGATAAGGTTCTCGATCTCGGCAATCCTCCTCAGTCGAAGAACTGACCGGTTCTTAAATCTCAACTGAATTAGTCTCGGTTGAATTATAGATAAGGTTCTAGATCTCGACATATTTCCCCCCAGTTGAATTACGGACAAGTTCTTAAAACTCAGTAGAGGCATTCTCTCAGCTGACGTACAGGCAAGTTCCTAAATCTCAACAAAGATCATATTTCCCCCAGCAGAATCTTCCACAACAACAGGTATGCAATTTCTCGCCAAGGAATCTCTTATGCGATCGACGCTCCTCCAGATGGAATCTTTAAGCCCATCCTCCCGCCAGCAGTCTCCAAATGGCATCTGTAAGCCCATTCCCGACATCACAAGGCTGACACCACTTCATGCGAGTGCAAATTTCTGGGCACTCTAGTGTTCAATCATCTTCCACCTTCGGATCACGAAAGGCACGAAAGCCAATCTACATCCTCAGGTTTAAGAAGATTAAACAAGGGCAGCTGTTGTACCCAAAAAATTTCCCTCTCATATTTCCCAAAACATTGCAAAGAAAATCTCCAACTAGCTCAAGATTGCTCAAGAGTGGGTCAGACAAATCATCTCCTAAGGCAGTCAACCCCAAATTAGGGTTTGGTGTTGCATCAAGATCCTTGAATCCAAATGACCTCAAGTGCTCCCCACTGTCCTAATATGTTCTCAAGGTCATCCATGTCAAATTTCAAGCCTTGCAGAGGAAGTTTGCTCAGTCAATTGCTCAAAGGGTCCAAAATCGATTGTGCTAGGGCAAAAGTCAACTGTGACCTATATACAGTCAAACTTCAAGATTTTTTGCCAACATTCTCATTTTGAAGGATATTTCATCATTTTATCAAGGGTTGATTATGATTCATCAAGGATTGCTCAAAATTCATCAAGACTCAAAAGTTGCTAAATTAGGGTTTTGTAAGAAAAGTCAACTCAACTTTGACCAAACATAACTTTCTCATACTTTATGAGAAATGACCCATCCAAAGCTCATTTTGAATAGGATGCCATTTCCTACAATCCATCTTCATACCCCAAGATCAAAAAATGCACTCACAAGAAATTATAAATTTGGACATTATAGGTCATTTTTGAAAGTCAACAAAAACACCTTTTTTTTCCAAAGCTTATAACTTGAGCATGGAATATCAAAATGTGATGATACAAAAGGGTTGGATAGAGGACATCTCAATATTTATAAAAAGACCAAGAACACTTCCAAAAGTTCAAAATTGAAGAAGTTATGCATTGTTGAAGTTGGGCATTTTTGCAAAATTGCCAAAAGTCAACTATCCCCAAAACTTCAAATTTTGTCAAATGGGCCCATTCTTTTCCACTTGATTTGAGCTTGCATAGTGGCCCACGTGTCCTAGCTTCATCCATGAGCCCATATTTTATTTTTATTATTTAATTTGATTTTTATTGAATTTATTCATTTTAAATCAAAATTAAATCATATAAAATCCAAACTTTGATTACCTAAGATATTTTTGGTTGTTTCAGGTCTTGATTATCATCATTAGCATCATCAAACTCGAATCAAACAAAATCATGGGCAAAAAGATTGATTTTTGGCAAAATTGGAAAGGTTTAAAGAGTGAATCAAATCAAATTCCAATGCATTGATTTAGAAAGATTGAGTCCAAATTTGTTACCCTAGCACATTGTACCATACATAAGCAAGCCACAAGGAACGAAATAAGGGTTAGAGGCTGCAAGAAGAGGGAAGACAAAACTTGAAAAATAGACAAAAAAGCTTAAAATCAAAATCATACTTAGAGGCGTTTTCAGAAGCTGAGACCGGTCCCAATCGATTCCTAGGTGTTCACTCAACCTTCCTGGATCAAAAGCAAGCTTACTCACACGCCCAAACACGCTGTAAGCATCACGTTACATAGCTCTGTACTTGAAATCATAACTCTCTATTCTTGCATCATTTGAACAAATCATTGATATATTTGTGATCCTCATAACATTTCCAAGCTTTTGGCATTATTTAATTTTGTTTATCTGACCTTTACTACAAAATGCCATAGCTAGGGTTTCGTGGATATTTTTGGGTGTTTCCGTTTCATGAAACATTGGCTATCAAGAAGGGTATGGTTGTGACCGGGATGATGAGACGAGCACAACCATGCCCTTAGAATTCATTTTCATGGCTTACAGCGGATTTTGGAATGTGCATGACTTATAGTGACGGTCTGTGTCCGTTGGTATAAGTCTGAAATGTTTTAGCCACAAATGAAAGGTTGAAGACGATGTGTGGCAAGGTGTGGTTGGCCCGTTCAAACCAAGCGCGCTTATTTTTTCTTTGTTGGCATATGTTTGGATTTCATTATATTATATTATTTTTGCATATTACTAACAATTGAAACAAATCGTCCTAGTGGCAAGCATGTCCGTCCAACACCCATCAGGACCTGGGTTCGAATCCCAGGTCCCCCCAATTTCCATTTGATTTTTTCTTTCAGGTGATTGTGTGTGTATCCAAGGCTACAGCATACCATGCACCAGCAAGCAACCAATTTCCAGATGGCCAGAGGCCAGATGTGGTGGCCAAGATCTGAAGGACCACCATAGGCAAAGTCAGCGCACACACACCAAATCCAGGAAGAGTCAAACGAGGCCAACACTAATGGGCCTCAGAATTGCTTTATGCACCATGGAATCAGGCCCATACCCCCTTTCTCTTTTATTTACTTATTTTACTTTTATTAATTGTTTTTATTATTTCTATTTAATTTCTAACCAATTAAAATTCAGTTTTTTTTATAAAATAAAATCACTAAATATATTTTTTATCAAATTAAACTTTAACTTTTATTTTTATTAATAACTACTAATTAAATTGATTAAGAGTTTTAATTAGAAAAACTTTAACATTTTTTTGTAAATAATTAAAATTAACTAGACATAATTAGGTTTTAATTACTAACTTAATTATTTTATTTTCTTTCTTAAAATACCAAAAACCCAAAAATAATTTATTTTTATTAATTAATTTATTTTAATTTAATTTAGTAATTAATTTAGGTTAGTTTCTTTCTTAATTCAAAAACAACAAAAAAATCTTTTTCTTTAACAAAAAGGGTCAAAACCCTAATCTTGCACTCGATCTAATTTCCCGCACGCGATTTATTTTCTTTTATCATATTAATGTACTTGCCTCCGGTTGGTAATAGCTTAATAGGACTTTTACTTATTTATCGCTTTATTTATTTTTAAAGGGTTTGTCTTTGGCGATGTAAATACCCGACGCCTTGTAATTTAAATTTCGTAATTTATTTTCCGCAATTTATAACTGTTAGATGTTTGATAATAGGATGCCATGACAAGAATGAATGTTTTAACCTAAAATCAACTTAGATCACCCATAACATGTACAAAGACAAAAATAACGGAAAACGACACACTCGCACATGCGCACTCTTAGGGTACATCCCACTTGGTTGCCTTCGTACACGGTCATGGAGTATAGGTCACTTTAGAGGTCGTCCTCTTGTCCAAAGATCATAGTCGCCTCGAAACGGTTGCCTCAAACAAATGATCTAAGACATTAGGGTTACCGCTAAGGCATCCTAACATTACTTTAGTGACCGCATGTCCCTTATTCGAATTGACCCTTAAACTCCAACGAAGATGCTACCTACTCATTAATAGTGGGATAGCATTGTCTACAGGAAGATAGCATAGAACGATTCCTTTTTCGAGTAGGTAGATGGTTCTTAGATACTTGCTCTTTCAAAAACAAAATCTTTTTTACACTTACACTTTTCGAACAAAGTTTTCAAAAACACTTCACACGCTCTTGAGGATAGAAGCAAGAGTTAAATCGAAGTTTTCAAACAAAAACTTTTTCAAACCCACAAGCACAGAGAAAGCAATTTTGAAAACAATTGAGCAAGTACCTAAGAGCCCGTGGATAACCACGGATATAAAGGGTGCTAATACCTTCCCTTTCTATAATCTACCCCCCGAACCCGAGAATTATCTCGAAAAAAGGAATTTTTCTGTGCTTTTTTCCTTTCCATGTTGGATAAAATAAAAGTCGGTGGCGACTCTTGCTTACCGCGACATTTTGCGAAAACAAACGCAAAACACAAACCAGCATTCCAAAAAACAGTCAGTTCCTTCCCTCCATATCACACTTGCTATCAACCTTGTTTACCATGCCCTAAGCTCGTACAAATCTTTGACGATACCCTTGAATGTCATCCTCGTAGTTGAACACATTGCCTTGGATAAGCATATCATGAGGACCATCCCTTCGAGCATAACCTAATTGTCGTAGAGCCAGAGAAGGACTATAAGTGATACCTCCCCTAATGTCGAGGAGTGGGACATTAGGGAATTCCCCACAACGGTCAATGATAGAAATATCTCCCATAGACCGGGAGTACCAAAGAATAAAGTGAGAAAGTGACATTATCCTTTACGACCAACTCAAACTTTGTTCGTCCTTCAATACTGATTGGGGAAGGTGCAAAATAAACCACTTAGACAGCAATGGTATGAAACACATAAGAACCCCTCTTCTCTTCATGGTACGGGTGTGAAGGGAATGCAAGATATCTCCAAGCAAAGTAGGCACAGGGTTACGGGAGATGAAAAACTTGACATCATTCATATCTATTAGCAAGTCTGGATTAGGGAACAATACTAACCCATAGATTAGAAGAGCTAGGACTTCTTCGAAAGCTTAGAAATCCAAATCATCCCAAAACAATTGAGCCTTTTCTAGTAGGAACTTGACTAGGAAACCTTTGACTCCGCTTCTTGTTTCCCAGTTGGATATAACGTCGAACCGTTTCAGATGTAAGGCTGCGGAAATGACCTCTGGCTTTGGAGCCTCCTCTAAACTGGTGAAAGGTGTCTGATCAAGAATTGGTATGCCCAATGATTGAGAGAACTCTTCTATGGTGGGTACCAACTGATAATCGGGAAATGTGAAGCAATAATGTTTAGGGTCAAAGAACGGAAAGAGGACCCCCATCATGTTCTCATCAAAGCTTGAGGTAACCAGGTTGAGAAGTCAACCATATTTCTTGGTGAACGAGGAAGTCTCAGGAACCCTTGATACTAGCTCTTTAAGTTGGAGAGGTATTCTCACAAAGCTGATTCGGATGGCATTTCTACAAACTGAAGCCATGATCTCCAAAACAGAACAAAGATAAATTCCACTGGTCCTTGAAATGGTTAGTGAAATGAAAATTGATGTCATGATGCATGATGTTATGCTTGAGAAATTTAATCACACAGAAGAAAACCACACAAGACCTTAGGTTTAGGCTTGCATGGGGTTTATAGGTGAGTACCCTCTTGAAGTTTAGTTGGTTCAACCTGTCTTAGAAAAGTAGTCGGGTTCTAAGGAGTCTCAATATCACTGATCTTTCTTTATTAGTCATTGTTTTCGCTCAAGCGATCTTTTCTCGTAGTCGAAATATCCCAAAAGTACGATCTCAATGAGTGTAGCATCAAGTATCAACCAATCCTCAACTATATACTGAGGCCAACTATCTTACTACTTTCTAATGGCCAAGTTTGTTCAACTAAGGTTCTAAGGTCCGTTAATGCTTTATAACACCACACAGCGGCCCCGTATTCTGCTCGATTTAACACAAGGGATACCGGTACCAACAAATGTGTCACACTAACGCAGCTATTGCTTCAACCATATCGGTCTATGAAGTACAATCTCCACGATCTATTGTTGTTTACCTAAAAGGTGCCCCAGATCCGGGTATAGGATATTTACAAGTAAACCCAAACAAAACCTTAAAGTAAAGCAAGCAAGGAATACAAGGAAGGTAATTTTTAAATGATCTATCTCTAAGGTAACCCCAGTTTTTAAAGTTCCCCAGCAGAGTCGTCAGTTCTGTAATACGGTGGCAGAACTGACTATTATACTGGTTTTGCTTTGTATTCGGAAATGTTGCGGTAAGCAAGAGTCACCATCGACTTTTCTTTTATCCAAGAAAGGAAAGGGTGAAAAGAACAGAAAAATACTTTTCAAGAGTTTTCTGAGTAAGGGGGTAGATTATGGAAAGGGAAGTTGTTAGCACCCTTTCCATCCGTAGTTTTCTACGGGCTCTAAGATGCTAGCTCATTTGAAAATACTTAGTGCTTTGTGTGTTTTTGAAAAGTATTTGAAATACCAATAGTAAGGCGATTTGCTTTATGATAACTCTTATATCAGTCCTCAAGAGTGTTGATAAAACGTTTTGAAAATGTTTTGTGTATGTGTAAAAGTTTGTTTTTGAGCAAGCATCTAACAGCTATCTACTTTTACTCGAAAGGGTTGTTCTTTTCCTCTTTTCCTTTAGACAGTGCTATCCTACTATTAGTGAGTAGGTAGCCATATCATTGGATGTTTGAGGGACATTCGAAGGGACGTTTATAGTCACAAAGGCAACTGGGCAAGAAACCTTAGTAACTACCCTATGGTTTTGAGATTATTTTTACCGAGGCAACATAGAGAGGGTCATCAAGGGACTTATGATCTTTTAAACCGGAGGGTAGCTACTAAAATCTCTCACGTTTCAAGAGTTGTGATTGTTTCCGAAGGTAACCAAAGTGGGATACCCTAGAGGTGCGCATGTGTAATTGTGTTGTTTTCAGTTATTTATCTTTTGTTAGGTTTGCTAATGTTTGCTTTTAGTCTTGACATACAATCCTATTAAACATACATCTAAGCAGTTAATAAGTTGCAGAAATTAAAAGTACATAAATGTAAAATCCTAACTATTACATGGCTTCGGCGAGTGGATTATTTACATGTCCAAAATGGGAAATAAAGCAGAAAAAAGTAAAATTCCTGATTTAAACTATTACATCCCAGTAAGCAGATAAAATAATATGAAAAATAACAATACTAAAATAAAATCGCACGCGAATTAGAAATACGTCTAAAACCCTAAGAAGAAAAGTCAGTTTGTTTGTTTTTGTTTAATAAAAGAAAAATAAAAATCTAAGTCAACATAATTTTAATTTTAAGAAAATGTTTAAGTAATTAATAATTAATTAACAAAAATAATTTTTTAATGGAAAAAGACTAAATCTATTTTTGTGATTTTATAATTTGTTGATTAACTAAAAAAAAATCAAAAGAAACAAATAATAAAAAGAACAATAATGTAAATGGGCCCGATGTTAAAGCTAAAAAGAGGGGTGAGATTTGGAATTTATTAGGCCCAAACCAGGGAGAAGCCCAGGCTATGCCTGATCCTGTGTTACTGGACCTTGAGAGTCTACCATCAAGCTGCGTATTTGGAGCGCTAGATCCAATGATACATAGATCCAATGGTGTTGACGATATAGGGTGCATGTATGCACGCTAGACTTTGTTACACTGAATCTGCAAAACAAATGTTGGAAAAAATAAAGGTGCTGGACCTGGGTATCAAACCCAGGTCTTTCCCCTTAATTTGAACCTTCCCCTAATTCGAACCCCTTGTGTTCGAATCTGCATTGTTTTGGCTTGAAACTGCCTGTATCATGAGCTTCAAAGGCAAATTCAGATCATGCCCTTCGACGGCACGATCTTATTCCTGCATGTTATCTTACGTGTGGTACATTCATATTAACGTAAACAACATTAACAGTGAAAATAGGCAAACAATATGTATTTAAATGGCCCAGAAATACAGTTTTGATTTTGTAAATCTTTACCAACTGGAGATGCTTTTATCTATGAACCTGGGCGTGGATTTGCTAGCGTAAGGGCCTGGGAGGCTTCCTGGGAGCTTGCATAGCTTGTTTGGTATTTAGGATACTTATGATATTTTTTATTTTTTTTCCTCAGGCAACTTCTTATGTGTCTGGGAAATGTTTTGTGGCTGGAGGCAATGTTTCATCTGGAGGCAACATTTTGTCTGTAGCCAATGCGTGTGTCTGGACCTTTGATAGACAATCTTGTCTTGTATTTATAGGGGTGTATTGATGAACGAAAATGGCAAGAATCAGCCATTAACCATGGCTTAGAAGGCGGAACCGAAAGTCTTAAAAGGTTGCCATTATTGATGATTTTCTACCATTTTGGGCTTTTGAGTGAACCTGGACAGGTTTCACTCCCACATCTTGACTTTTCAAATGCTCCCAAGCTTTGTTCTTCGATGGTTCTGAGTTCCAATTCGAATGGTCCAAGGCCTCATCATTGTGGCTTCTTTGATTGAGCCATTATCTGCCTGAAAACTATCCAATTAGCCCAATCGAACAGTTCTACTGTCCCTTTCGAATCTCTTTTCCTTCAACCAGACCAATCGAAGTATCACCTCTTTCATCTTATCTTGTTGAAGCTTCATTTTTCTCAATTCAAATACTTCTTCATCTTGTCCTGTCGAAGCTTCATTTTGTCCTTTCCTTCGAACATAGTAGTGTAGGTGATACTTCGATTCTAACCCCCACCCCTTACTTATGCCTACAAAAATATCTTTCTTGTTGATCACTAGTTCACCTTCGATTGGTGAATATAGCTTATGTGCACCAAACGAAGAATGACTTATGAGCACCAATCCTATACTTTGAATACCCAACTCCTTCCTTTCCTGTTCAGGCACATTCCTAAAACACATTGATCCCAAAAACTCTAAGATGACTCATATTTTACTACTTCATCTCTAACTATCCTTCGATCATTCCATGTTTGAAAATGGCATGTCCTTGGAACCAATAGATTTCCATGTGTTTATTTGGATAAGATAAGAGCTTTTTGAATTCCAAATATTCTTCTTTTTGAAGCGCCCATTCAGGAAACATGTCAATCGAAAGGTGTCTTCCTTATAACGCTTCGAATGGCTTACATCTCCATGTTCGAAAACGAACCTTTCGATGGCGCTCAATACCAGTTCTCCCAGTCGAAGGCTTCATAAAATCCTTCTCACACTTTCCTTCGAACTAGCCCTCCTTTGATCCTAGTGTTTCGTTGGGCATTAAATTAGCCTGAATACTGTTGTCGAAGCTGCTTCGATCCAAAAGCCCTAAGGCATGTTTTCAGCCTTCGACCTACACTTTTTCATGTACACTTCTTTTTCTTCTTCCAACTGTGCCATTATGCTGAGGCGTATAGGGTGCCCTGGAAATCATTTGAAGCTCTGGAACTCACACATCTTGGTGAAAAGTGGAATTAGTTGAAAGGCCATTGCTTAGGAGGAGAATTTATTTGATCAATTCTTGGTCAACCTTGAGAAATTGGGGACCTCAATGAGTATGCCTTGAATAAAAATGGGAGGGAAAATTTTGGGGTACAACATCTTCCAACGGACATCACTTCATCCTCATCGCCATTGATTACTTGACAAAATGGGTTGAAGTAGCCTGGTGTGCCTCTGTTGCTAAGAATGTTATCGCCCGATTCATTAAGCATAACCTTATCTGTCAGTATGGCATCCTTGAGAGGATTATCACAGATAATGGTACCAATCTCAACAACAATATGATCATGGAACGCTGCACGCAGTTAAAGATCAAGCACCACAATTCTTCTCCATATCAACCAAAGATGAATGGCATAGTGGAAGCCGCCAATAAGAACATTAAGAAGATTATACAGAAGATGACTTTGACATATAAATACTGGCATGAGATGTTACCATTTTCTCTTCATGGCTACCGCACTTCAGCTCAGACATCAACTAGGGTAACCCCATTCTCTCTGGTCTATGGTATGGTGGTTGTCTTACCTGTCGAAGTTCAGATTCCTTCCTTGAGAATTATGAAAGATGCAGACTTGGACGAAGACAAATGGATTCAGACTAGGCTGGACAAGTTGAATTTAATTAACGAGAAGAGGCTTGCGGCTATCTGTCACAGTAAGGTGTATCAGAAGTGTATGATTAAATCCTTTAATAATAAAATTAAGCATCGAGCATATCAGGCTGGTGACTTGGTAATAAAGTGCATCATCCTACCGCAGGGTGATCCCAGAGGCAAATGGACTCCCACAAACGAAGGGCTATTTATGATCAAAAAGATATTTTAGGCGGTGCCATGATACTTACCACCATGGACGGTGAAGATCTTCCACACCATGTGAACACGGACATAGCTAAAAGATACTATGCATAAAAGACGACCTGCTAGATTGACTGGCCTAGGAAAAAATAAGGGCATTTTGGCTAACCAAAAGGGTTCGGGCAAAAATCAGGGATATATATATATATATATATATATATATATATATATATATATATATATATATATATATATATATATATATATATATAAGACTGTACACCCGACAAGTCGAAAACCTGAAAAGGCAGCTTGGGAAAAAAAAGGATATCCCGATGAACTAAAAACCTGAAAGGACGGTCCAGGAAAAATTTTGAGATTAAAGCGTACGACTATGTCCTGTTGGATCACTCACAACCAACTTCATTACCAACAGCGAGTTCAAATGGTACAGATTGATTCAGTCAACTTCTTCTGGCAGCAAGGTATGAGATGCTCAAAGACATAGGGGCAATAGAAGAATTGAAACTTGACGAGATCATTTACACATGGTTATGTATTTTGTACTCCTTTCATTTCACAACGATTTCCTCATACTAGGATTTTTGTCTCTTTGTATAACAATCGCTTGTTTATAGGCAAACTATCAATATAAACACAATTTCAAAATTTAAATTTTGTTTTGCTTTTTCTGTTTTGTTTGCAAAGACGTACAATCACTAAATTGAATGAACATGTGCATATGAATATGATCACTCAACGCATTCCCCGCAAGTCTGAAACATCCTAATCATACTTGCCAGCAAATCCCCTAGCAGACAAATGATTATGATTTTTTCCAGCAATGTCACCAACCTATGGAGTCCCAATACTCGTCAGAGAGTATATCATCAACACAGTTCACATAAATTTTCTCCCCCAACTGAGCTTATTTCTCCAACGCGTTAAAATTCCTCAGTAGAGCATATCCCTTAGTTGAGCATATTTTGCAAACAAAACAGAAAGATAAAAAACAAATAGTTTTTCACTTTCAAAGATATAGTTTTTGTATTAATTTGAATAAGCGTTTTTTGTACAAGGAGACGAACATCCTAGTAAGAGGATGTCATCGTAAGAATGAAAAATATACAAAATAGTATACAAAGAAAAACAGCTATATGAAATAATCCCATTGGTTTCCCATTCTGCTATTGCCTTTATGTCTTTGAGCGTCTCATCTCTTTTGCTGCTTGTTTGAAGCTGACTGGATTGATTAGTACCATTTGAGCTTGATAGTTATTGCCGAAGATTGGTTGTAAGGTGATCCAACGGGATATAGTTATACGCTTTAAATCCCTAACTTTTGCCTGGACCGCCCTTTCGGGTTTTCAGTCCATCGGGATACCCTTTTTTGCCCAAGCCGCCTTTTTAGGTTTTTGAATTGTCGGGTGTACAGATTTTTTCCATATGTATATCCCTAACTTTTTCCCGAACCCTTTTGGTTCGATGTGGTGCCCTTATTTTTTCCTAAGCCAGTCAACCTAGCAGGTCTTTGTTCATGCGTAGGATCTTTTAACCATGTCCGCGTTTACATGGTGCGGAAGGTCGTCACCGTCCATAGTGGTTAAGATCGTGGCTCCACCAGAAAATATGTTCTTGATCATAAATGGCCCTTCGTATGTGGGGGTCCATTTTCCCATGGGATCACCTTGCAGCAGTATGATGCGCTTGATTACTAGGTCACCAGCCTGATATACCTAATGTCTGACCTTCTTGTTAAAAGCTTTAATCATACATTTTTGGTACATTTGACCACGACAGACAGTCGCGAGCCTCTTTTCGTCAATCAAGTTTAATTGGTCAAGTTGAGTCTGAACCCATTCATCTTCATTAAAATCTGCATCTTTCATGATTCTTAAGGAAGGGATCTGGACCTCGATGGGTAGGAAAACTTCCATACCATATACCAGAGAGAAAGGAGTTGCCCCTGTTGACGTGCGCACTGAGGTACGGTAACCATGAAGAGCAAATGGTAATATCTCATGCCAGTATTTGTATGTCATTGTCATCTTCTGTATGATCTTCTTGATGTTTTTATTAGCCGCCTCTACAACGCCATTCATCTTTGTCCGGTAAGGAGAAGAGTTATGGTGCTGAATCTTGAATTGTATGCAGAGATTGGTGATCATAGTATTACTAAGATTGGTACCATTATCTGTAATGAATCTTTCTGGATTACTATACCAACATATAAGGTTATGTCTGATGAATCAGGCCACAACGTTCTTGGTAACAGAAGCAAAAGAGGCCATTAGGATGAAATGGTGTCCATTAGAAGCTGTAGGTCTAATCTCTTCAATCATGTCGATTCCCCATATTGCGACAGGCCAGGGAGCAGTCAATACGTTCAAGGGAACCGGAGGTACGTGTACTTTATCAGCGTAGATCTAGCATTTGTGACAAGTTCGTAAATGTTGATAACAGCCTGCTTCCATAGTGGACTAGTTGTATCCTGCCTGTAGGATTTTTTTTAGCCATTGTGTGCCCACTAGAGTGGGTGCCAAAGGTGCCTTAATGCAAATATACCATAATCTTCTCTGCTTCACTCTTATCTACACACCGAAGCAAAGTAGAATCGTGGTTGTGCTTGTAGAGGATTCTGTTACTGAGGAAAAACTTGGCAGATAACCTTCTTAGGAACTTCTTATCAATGATGAAAACTCCCTCGGGATACTCTTGGGATTAGAGGTATCTTTTGACTTCATGGAATCAAGGTTTGTCCACTACTTCTTCAGTATCAACCTTGTAACAGTATGCTGGTTCATCCATTCTCTCAATAGCGATCTGAGGAGCTTCATTATCCCACCTGACCTTGAACATGGATGACATAGTATCTAGCGCGCCCGCTAACTGATTTTCTTCTTGAGGAATATGTTCAAAGGTAACTTCTTCAAAATATGGAATCAGTGTCAACACATGCTCCCGATAAGGGATGAGATTAGGAGGCTTCGTGTCCCATTCTCCTTTGATTTGACTGATCACTAAGGTCGAGTCTCCAAATACACTCAATAATTTAATTCTCAAGTCGATAGCAGCTTTGAGACCCATAATGCATGCTTCATATTCAGCCATGTTGTTGGTATAGTTGAAACATAGCCTGGAAGTGAAAGGAGTATGACAGCCTTCGGGAGATATACTCACAACACCGATGCAATTGCCGAGCGCGTCAGAAGCTCCGTCAAAAACCATAGTCCATCGGGATCCTTTTTCAGGTCCTTCATCCGGTCTAGGTTCTTCATAATCAGTCACTAACATGATGTTCTCATTCGGGAACTCAAAATTCATGGATTAGTAGTCGTCCATAACCTATTGAGCCAAATGATCAGCTAGTACACTTCACTTAATTTCTTTCTGGGTTGTGTACTGAATATCATATTCGGGTCAGGATCATTTACCATCTTTCTATTCTTCCGGAGAGAGCAGGCTTCTCAAAGATGTATTTGATAGGATCCATTTTAGGTATCAACAAGGTAGTGTGAGTCAACATATATTGTCTCAGTCGGCGAGCCGCCCATGCCAAAGCACAACAAGTTTTCTCGAGCAGTAAGTATCTGGTCTCATAGTCGATAAACTATTGCTAAGGTAGTATATTGCATGCTCTTTTCGAACGGACTCGTCATGCTGCTCTAGCACACACCCCATCAGAGGTCTCCCCTCAACCGGCATCATCAAAATTGGAGGCTCTTGAAGATATTCCTTGATTTTTTTAAAGGCAGTCTGGTAATCATCATTCCACTTCACTGCTTGATCTTTCTTCAGTAGTTTGAAGATTGGATCACAAGTAGCGGTTAGATGGGAAATGAATCTGGCAATGTAGTTTAGACGCCCCAAGAATCCCCTAACCTCTTCTCAGTGTGGGGAGTTGGCATTTCTTGTATAGATTTAACCTTTGCAGGGTCTACTTCAATACCTTTTCCACTGACAACAAAGCCTAAGAGCTTACCAGATCTTACCCCAAAAGTGCACTTATTCGGGTTCAGCCTTAGTTTGTACTTTTTCAGTCTTTCAAACAGCTTCTACAGGTGATCAAGGTGCTCCTCTTCAATCTGAGATCTGGATATCATATCATCGATATAGACCTCTATCTCGTGATGGATCATGTCGTGAAACAAATCTACGATGGCACACCGATAGGTTGCCCCAACGTTCTTTAACCCAAATGGCATAACTTTGTAGCATAAAGTGCCCCACTGCGTGACAAAGATTGTTTTCTCTATATCTTCAGGTGCCATTTTGATCTGATTGTACCCGGAGAAACTATCAATGAAGGAGAATACCTTTATGATGTGCGGTGTTGTCAACCAGAACATCAATATGGGGAAGCGGAAAGTCATCCTTGGGGCTTGCCCTATTCAAGTCTCTGTAATCCACACACATACGTACTTTACCGTCCTTTTTAGGTGCTTGAACAACATTAGCAACCCATTATGGATAAGAAGTAACAGCTAAGAAACCGGTGTTGAACTATTTCACGACTTCAGCTTTGATCTTTTCTAACATCTCTGGTCGCATACGACGAACCTTTTGCTTTACGGGAGGGCAATCTTCTTTTGTCGTCTGGTGGTGAACCACAATATCAGTGTCCAGCCCTGGCATGTCTTTGTATGGCCAGGAAAAGACTCAGATGTTACATGACTATGTTGAGACATAGTCATGTAACATCTGAATTAACTGCTTTTTGAAACTATGCTCCAGATCGGCACCTATCTTGACTTCCTTCTTATCCTCCTCAGTACCCAAGTTTACTGTCTCAACCAGCTCTTCATGAGGTTGTATTTCCCTTTCCTCCTGTTGTAACAGTCTGGCAAGCTCTCCTAGTACTTCACAATCTTCCTCACCTTCGTCTTCGGCTTGGTAGATCGAATTTTCAAAGTCATAATTGGCAATAGCAGAACTGTTACCAATGGGATCCAGAGTGGATGTGGATCTGCAGTTTGATATGTGGGTGTGTGTAAGAGAGCATAGCTATTTTGATAAAGTGAAAGCAAAAAAGAAAGACAGAGAGCGTAAAATTTGTATGCAAAATGTCCAATGATTTATTAATGACATATGAAGATGAAGTAATAACCCTCGCAAAATAGACCATTATGCCTTGGGTAAGACACAAGGCTTTAGAGTTTAAATTACTTAAATATTAAAAATTCCAAAAACAAAAATACAATTACTCCTGAATAAAAGTAATAGGAACAAAATCCTTGGCTTCCCAATTGTTAAGTCCACCGCTGATAGTTGGGAAGATCCATTTGTCCATGTCGCAGTCACTGTCACTGTCCTCCAAAGCATTGATTACATGGTTGCTGATGCGCAGTGGTGGTCCTCCAGCGCGAGCACGACGAACAGCTCTTTGGGCCGCTAAACTAAAACCCAAACCAAACTTGTCAGATTTGTAAGGGATGTCAGGAAGTTGGCTCCAAATGGTACACCTACCTTCTTCGACTACTTCTTTGGCATCCTTCAGAGAAGCCATCTTCAATGGAGGTCTGATAATATTTGGAACATTGATAGTAGTCTTGGTTGCAGCAATTGACTGAGGAACCTCCTCAAAGTTCTGGCAGGGGGTCTCAATGAACTCGCGTCCATCTCAACATACCTGAAAGAGTTCAGGTGGCTCACCATATATTCTTCCTCGCCATGGAATGTAACAATCTTCCCCTTGACTGGGTACTTCAACATTTGATGTAGAGTAGAAGTAACAGCACCAGCCCCATGGATCCAAGGGCGGCCCAATAAACAGGAGTAAGACGGGTGGATGTCCATCATGTAGAAATTGGAGTCAAAATCCTGAGTACCAACTTTAATATGGATGTCCACCTCCCCGTGCAACATTCTCTTGGAACCATCGAAGGCCCTCACCACAATATTACTGGGCTTCAGTGTGAGTCTTTCACAATCTAATTTGTCTAAAGCATTCTTAGGTAAGACATTCAACGATGAACATGTATCCACCAGAACATGAACTAGGGTAGTGCCCCTGCACTCAATAGAGACATGCAGGGCATCATTATGCTTCCTTCCTTTGGACGTTAAATCAGCATCTGAGAAACGAAGTCCATTGTGAGATGTTAAACTAGCGACGCAGTTCTCGAATTGGTTGGCGGAGGTCTCTTGAGGCACATCAGCAGACTTAGGGAACTTTACCAAAGCCTTAGCATGGGCTTCAGAGCATAACAGTAAGGCCAACATTGAAGTTTTTTAATGGGTTTTCCCCAATTGCTCCACAACATTGTAATCGCTCTTTCGGATAATATTCAGAATCTCTTCCATTTCTTTTTTAGAAGCTTCAAAAACGGCTTTTTTATGTGCCTCCGTCTGGGCAGGCTCAACCAGTACCTCTTTGCCCCGAGCCTCAGCTGACTCAGTAGCAGGGATAACAACAGGGATGACAGTAGGAGAAGCAATAGGAATAGTAGTAGGAGTGGAAATAGGAATAACCAGAGGAGTAGCAACAGTCTTCGAAGAGATTTCAGGAGAGAAAATCCTTCTGCTCCTAGTAATTTTACTGGTCCTAACAGTGTTGCCGATGTCAGGATCAATATCTTCAGCAACTTCATTTTTAATAGCCAATAGGTATTGCTTGACGCCATGGTAGTAAACGTCAGCCCCATAATTCCAAGGAACAGCTTTATCGGAGGAATATAGTATTGGCTCAGGAAAAGTGATAATCAAAGGAGCAACCTTAGGAACGGATGTGATCCTGACGGGTCTTTTGGAGGAGACCCTGGGAGGATTGTCGGAAATGGTAATTATTGAAATGTTTTCACACAGAACTTTTGTAGGGGGACTTTCTCAAACATAATTTCTTTGTTGTTCATTAGGCGCTGGACACGTATCTTTAACAACAAGAAACCATTAGGTAGAGACATACACAGGTGACAACCTTCACCACATCCCGGAAATAAATCGGCTCGCAATAAATTCTTTTAAACAATCAAGAGAGGGGTAGCTAGTTCATCAACAGAAGAAACAAACAGGTTATCATCAACAACATTAACACTTTGGCCATGCTTGGGCATTGGGGCAGTTATCACATTAGGGGTCTCAGGAGGGTCAAATTCAATCTACTTTGCCTCAATGAGATCTTGCACTTTGTTCTTCAGAGCCCAACAATCGTTTGTATCATGCCCTGGACTGTCAGAGTGGTAGGCACTTAGAGCATTTGGGTTGTAGCGGGGAGATGTAGTATTTGGATTTTTAGGAGCTTCCTTTAGAGTAACCATATTAGACTTTAACAGGTGCGGAAAAACCTGATATAAGGACATGTTGATTCGGGTAAACTGTCTTCTGGGCACATCCTGTCTGCGCTGATTATTTTGTTATTGATTTGACACATAGTTGGAGATCATAACAACTCCTACTGTTGGACGGCATTCAGTCTTGCTTTGATTTCTCTGGCCATAAACAACATTGACCTCCTTCTTTCTATTGAAGGGTTTCTTCATTGTAATTGAAGATGCATCCCTCTGAATCTTACCACTCTTGATACCCGCTTCTACTTGTTCCCCAATAAATATCAGCTTAGTAAACCCGGCTGAAGAGCTTCCAATTAAATGGTTGAAAATGGGCCAGACAAAGTACCCAAGAACATGTCTACCAGCTCTCTATTAGACAGAGGAGGCTAGACTCTTCCCACAAGATCCCTCCACTTCCGAGCGTAATCTTTGAAACCCTCGCTGGAACCCATAGACATACTTTGAAGTTGTGTACGGGTTGGAGCGAGGTCAGCATTGTATTGGTACTGCCTGTAGAAAGCAACATCCAAATCTTCCCAATTACGGATGTTGGTTCCCTCCAGCTTATAAAACCATTCCAATTGAGTCCCTAATAGACTTCCCTGGAAGAAATGTACATATGGATTCCTGTCAGAGGTGTGAGGTTGAATCTTCCTGACATATGACCTTAAGTGCAACTTTGGACAGGAGACACCGTTATACTTAGCAAATGTGGGAACTTTGAACTTCTTTGGAATGACCACTTCAGAGACCAGCCCTGACTCTTCAAAATCCAGACCAGGTACCCTCTGAATTTACATAGAATTAAGACGATCCTTCAGCTGCTTGTATTTACCATCAGCAGGAGGATATTGTTCCTCAGAGTAATCAGCTTCTTCTTCATCAGTTCCGGGGTTGTTGTTTTCTTCTGTTGGCTTCTCTTCTTAATTGTCCCCCTCATTTGACGGGGTTTAAAAATCTAGAGCTCGGTTGGATGGTCCTTTAAACCTTCTTCCCATATTTAAGACGCCGACCAATTTCTTTGCCTTATTCTTCTTCTCTTTGATGATGAGAGCTTTTAGATGTTCTTGCCCCTTAGCCAGAGCCAGGAACATTTGTTGGAATTGAGCATTTTGTGCTTGAAGATCCTTAACTGTCTGTTTAAGAGCCATTTCTTTTTTCTGAAATAAACAGAGAAAAGATAAGAAACTTGTCTTGAAATACCTGCTTAATGTAATGATATGCATGATAATATTTATGCAATGTTTTTAAGGACTTCGGGAAATTTAAATTTGCGAGCCAAAATGAAACAAAGATTTTATTAATAATATTCAAATTATAACTTCCTTTTAGGCTTACAATTGAAAATTAAAAACTCTTAAAATCTAAGAATCAAATCTCCCATGGGTGCTTCCTCTTCGTGCCAAGGTAGACATTAAGACTTTCTTCTTTGTGAAGTTGCTTCGTGAGCTCCAACAATTTGTTCTCACTGGTGTAGAATTGATCTCTAAAGGTATCCCATTATTCCTTCAGCTGAATCCAGGACCTTTACAAATCTTCCAGATCAGTGGGCATGTCAGGATGGAGAAGTGTATAAGGAACATCTTCTTCAGTGACAGGTTCCACAGTCACTGGTAATATGGCTGTATATGGCATCATAAGGTTTTGGATGCGAGCTCGTACCCGTCTAAGATAAGGCTCTATAGGGATGGAATTCTTGTGCCCCAAAGCCTTGTTGTTGTACCCCAAAATTTTACCTCTCATATTTCTCAAAACATTGCAAAGAAAATCTCCAAGTGGCTCAAGATTGCTTAAGAGTGGGTCAGACAAATCATCTCCTAAGGCAGTCAACCCCAAATTAGGGTTTGGTGATGCATCAATATCCTTGAGTCAAAATGACCTCAAGTGCTCCCCAATGTCCTAATATGTTCTCAAGGTGATCCATGTCAAATTTCAAGCCTTGCAGAGGAAGTTTGCTCAGTCAATTGCTCAAAGGATCAAAAATCGATTGTGCTAGGGCAAAAGTCAACTGTGACCTATATACAGTTAAACTTCAAGATTTTTTGCCAACATTCTAATTTTGAAGGATATTTCATCATTTGATCAAGGGTTGATCATGATTCATCAAGGATTGCTCAAAATTCATCAAGACTCAAAAGTTGCTAAATTAGGGTTTTGCAAGAAAAGTCAACTCAACTTTGACCAAACATAACTTTATCATACTTTATGAGAAATGACCCATCCAAAGCTAATTTTGAAGAGGATGAAATTTCATACAATCCATCTTCATACCCCAAGATCAAAAAATGTACTCACAAGAAGTTATAAATTTGGACATTATAGGTCATTTTTGAAAGTCAACAAAAACACCTTTTTTCCAAAGCTTATAACTTGAGCATGGAATATCAAAATGAGATGAGACCAAAAGGTTTGGATATAGGACATTTCAAGCTTTCTAAAAAGACCAAGAACACTTCCAAAAGTTCAAAATTTATGAAGTTATGCATTGTTGAAGTTGGGCATTTTTGCAAAATTGCCAAAAGTCAACTATCCCCAAAACTTCAAATTTTGTCAAATGGGTCCATTCTTTTCCACTTGATTTGAGCTTTCATATGGCCCACGTGTCCTAGCTTCAGCCATGAGCCCATATTTTATTTTTATTATTTAATTTGATTTTTATTGAATTTATTCATTTTAAATCAAAATTAAATCATATAAAATCCAAACTTTGATTACCTAAGATCTTTTTGGTTGTTTCAGATCTTGATTATCATCATTTGCATCATCAAACTTGAATCAAACAAAATCATGGGAAAAAATATTGATTTTTGGCAAAACTGGAAAGGTTTAAAGAGTGAATCAAATCAAATTCCAATGCATTGATTTAGAAAGATTGAGTCCAAATTTGTTACCCTAGCACATTGTACCATACATAAGAAAGCCACAAGGAACGAAATAAGGGTTAGAGGCTGCAAGAAGAGGGAAGACAAAACTTGAAAAATAGAAAAAAAAAGCTTGAAATCAAAATCATACTTAGAGGCGTTTTTAGAAGCTGAGACCGGTCCTAATCGATTCCTAGGTGTTCACTCAACCTTCCTGGATCAAAAGTAAGCTTACTCACACGCCCAAACGCGCTGTAAGCATCACGTTACCTAGCTTTGTACTTGAAATCATAACTCTCTATTATTGCATCATTTGAACAAATCATTGACATATTTGTGATCCTCATAACATTTCCAAGCTTTTGGCATTATTTAATTTTGTTTATCTGACCTTTACTACAAAATGCCATAGCTAGGGTTTCGTGGATATTTTTGGGTGTTTTCGTTTCAGGAAAAATTGGCTATCAAGAAGGGTGTGGTTGTGACTGGGATGATGAGACGAGCACAACCATGCCCTTAGAATTCATTTTCACGGCTTACAGTGGATTTTGGAATGTGCATGACTTATAGTGACGGACTGTGTTCGTTGGTATAAGTCTGAAATGTTTTAGCCACGGATGGAAGGTTGAAGATGATGTGTGGCAAGGCGTGGTTGGCCCGTTCAAACCAAGCGCGCTTCTTTTTTCTTTGCTGGCATATGTTCAGATTTCATTATATTATATTATTTTTGCATATTACTAACAATTGAAACAAAGCGTCCTAGTGGCAAGCGTGTCCGTCCAACACCCATCAGGACCTGGGTTCGAATCCCCGGTCCCCCCAATTTCCATTTGATTTTTTCTTTCAGGTGATTGTGTGTGTATCCAAGGCTACAGCATACCATGCACCAGCAAGCAACCAATTTCCAGATGGCCAGAGGCCAGATGTGGTGGCCAAGATCTGAAGGACCACCATAGGCAAAGTCAGCGCACACACACCAAATCCAGGAAGAGTCAAACGAGGCCAGCACTAATGGGCCTCAGAATTGCTTTATGCACCATGGAATCAGGCCCATACCCCCTTTCTCTTTTATTTACTTATTTTACTTTTATTAATTGTCTTTATTATTTCTATTTAATTTCTAACCAATTAAAATTCAGTTTTTTTTTTGTAAAATAAAATCACCAAAAATATTTTTTATCAAATTAAACTTTAACTTTTATTTTTATTAATAACTACTAATTAATTTGATTTAGAGTTTTAATTAGAAAAACTTTAACATTTTTTTGTAAATAATTAAAATTAACTAGACATAATTAGGTTTTAATTACTAACTTAATTACTTTATTTTCTTTCTTAAAATACCAAAAACCCAAAATAATTTATTTTTATTAATTTATTTATTTTAATTTAATTTAGTAATTAATTTAGGTTAGTTTCTTTCTTAATTCAAAAACAACAAAAAAATATTTTTCTTTAACAAAAAGGGTCAAAACCCTAATCTTGCACTCGATCTAATTTCCCGCACGTGATTTATTTTCTTTTATCATATTAATGTACTTGCCTCCGGTTTGTAATAGCTTAATAGGACTTTTACTTATTTATCGCTTTATTTATTTTTAAAGGGTTTGTCTTTGGCGATGTAAATACCTGACGCCTTGTAATTTAAATTCTACAATTTATTTTCCGCAATTTATAACTGTTAGATGTTTGATAATAGGATGGCATGACAAGACTGAATGTTTTAACCTAAAATCAACTTAGATCACCCATAACATGTACAAAGACAAAAATAAAGGAAAACGACACACTCGCACATGCGCACTCTTAGGGTACACCCCACTTGGTTGCCTTCGTACGCGGTCATGGAGTATAGGTCACTTTAGAGGTCTTCGTCTTGTCCAAATATCATAGTCGCCTTGAAACAGTTGCCTCGGATATTGTTGCCTCAAACAAATGATCTAAGACATTAGGGTTACCGCTAAGGCATCCTAACATTGCTTTAGTGACCGCATGTCCCTTATTCGAATTGACCCTTAAACTCCAACGACGATACTACCTACACATCAATAGTGGGATAGCATTGCCTAAAGGAAGATAGCATAGAACGATTCCTTTTTCGAGTAGGTAGATGGTTCTTAGATACTTGCTCTTTCAAAAACAAAATATTTTTTACACTTACACTTTTCGAACAAAGTTTTCAAAAACACTTCATACGCTCTTGAGGGAAGAAGCAAGAGTTAAATCGAAGTTTTCAAACAAAATTTTTTTCAAACCCACAAGCACAAAGAAAGCAATTTTGAAAATAATTGAGCAAGTACCTAAGAGCCCGTGGATAACCACGGATAGAAAGGGTCCTAATACCTTCCCTTTTGATAATCTACCCCCCGAACCTGAGAAATATCTCAAAAAAAGGAATTTTCCGTGCTTTTTTCCTTTCCATGTTGGATAAAATAAAAGTCGGTGGCGGCTCTTGCTTACCGCGACATTTTGAAAAAACAAATGCAAAACACAAACCAGCATTCCAAAAAACAGTCAGTTCCTTCCCACCATATCACAGAACTGGCGACTCTGCTGGGGATATTTATAAGTGGGGTGTACCTTAGGAATAGTTCATATTGTTTTCAATTGTTTGATCAATTTGCTTTATTCTTTGTGGGCTTGAATCAGAGTTACTATAGATCCTAACCCAGATCTAGGGGATACCCTTTAGGTAAGTAGCAATAAACTGTGAGGGAACTGTATGGCATAGACCGATACGGTTGAAGCAGTAGCTACGTTGGTGTGGCACTTTAGTATGTACCGATATCCCTTGTGGCGCAACGAGGAGAATATGGGTCTACTAAGGGGTCATTATACACCAATTGATCTTAGTACCTTTAAATTGACCAACTTGGCCATAGAACAGTAGCAGTATGCTACACTCATTGAGACTAAACTCTCGTGATGATTCCGGCTGCAAGAAAAGGTTGCTAAACTGGAATTATGACCGATCGAGGGTAGTTAGTGAGATTGAGATCCTCTAGAACCCGATTATTATTTTTAGGACAGGTTTAAACCAACTGAACTGAAAGAGGGTAGTACCTAAACTCCTTGCCAGCCTGAAATCTAAGGGCTATCTGTGTGACTTGCGTGCCTTTACCATGTTTGTTATTTGTGGATACTTGTGGTGTGTTTTCCATCATGACATCATGACATCATAACATTGCATGCATCTTGCATTGGACTAACCTATTTCAAAGAAAGGAGGGATTCATCTTTGTTCTGTTTTGTAGGTCATGGCACCCATGCGTAGGAACACCATTCGGATCAACTTTGTCCAGGTTCTCACTCAGCTTAAGGAATTGGTTGCAAAGATCTCAGATACTACCTCCTTCATCAGAAGACATGGTCACCTCTTGGGTTTGGTCACTTCCAAATTGGGCGAGCAGATGATGAGTGTCCTGGTCCAGTTCTTTGATCCATTGTACCATTGCTTTACTTTTCAGGGCTACCAGTTGGTCCCTACCTTAGAAGAGTTCTATGATCTGCTTGGTATCTCTATTCTGGAGCAGACCCCGTTCACAGGTTGGGAAAAGATCCTTAGGCCGGAAGAGATTGCTTCAGCCCTCCATCTGACAAAGGCTGAAGTGATGTCTAATTGGGAGATTAGAAGTAGAGAAAAGGGCTTTCTGACTAAATTCTTGGTCGATAAAGCTAATCAGTTCTGGGACAGCCTAGACTTCCAGGCATTTGAGGACATTCTGGCACTTCTCATATATGGTTTGGTGTTGTTTCCCAACTCAGATGCTTTCGTCGATGTGAATGCAGTGAAGACTTTTATGTCTGGCAACCCTGTACCCACTCTCTTGGGTGACATTCTTCACTCTCTTTATGCCCGTACTGCTCAGAAGCGGGGAACCCTGATGTGCTGTGCTCCATTGTTGGCGAGGTGGTTTATTTCTCACCTCCCCAAATCAGTTTTAAAGAACAAGGAAGGCATGGGTTGGGCCTATAGGATCATGTCTCTCTCATAATGACATCATTTAGACTATCAAGGGTATCGATGAGGTGGCTATTATTGATCTCTATGGGGAATACCCCAATGTCCCACTGATAGGAACCAACGGAGGAATCACTTATAATCCGTGCTTGGCCTTACGTCAGTTTGGGCGAGCTAGAAGGGAAGGTCTTCATGATTTGCTAATGCCTAGTATTGTCTTTGATTTCAAAGGGGATAGTGATGAGCAACGCCGCAGATTCATAAGAGCTTGGGATAGAGTTCACAGGTCTGATCCGCACGAGCTGGGTCCAAAGACTTCTCTTCTGATGGAGCCATATCTCTGATGGGTTCGTATCCGTGCCCGAAAGCTGGGAATGCCGTATGAAGCCGTCCTGCCTATCATTGTTGAGGTTACTGATGAAGAGGGGGTTCCTCCTACTATCCTCCATCCATACATGCCTACTGACATTGGGGCATTAAAGAGATCGTGGATGCATCTGAGAGAAGAGCGAGATACTTACCGAGAAAAGTATCATGAGCAAGAGATGAAGATCCAGAAGTTGACATGGCAGCTGGAAAATGAGCGGATCCTCAATGACTATGTCCGCACCGACAAGAAACGACCATGGGAGCATTGATTGTCTTTTTAATTATTTCTAGTTTTGATTTACTCTTCGGTTTTTTTCTTTCCTGTAACGCCTTAAAGGCATCTGTTGATCAATTAATTTCAAAGTTTATCTAATAAAAGTGTGGTTCATTTCTTGTTTACGAATTTGAATCTCTCGGCGTATTTGAAATCATATCATACGCATTTCATTCCATGCACCTCATAACAGGTACCCATTACAGGTTTTATCATCTTCTTCGCTGTTTATTTCAGCATCATGTCTTCTGAAACATCGACTGAACAAGCAATCAAGGCTCTACATGCTCAAAGATCCCAATTCCAAGAATTGTTCATGAGTTTGGCTAAGGGTCAGCAAGATCTGAAGACCCTTATCTTGAAAGAGAAGAAGAAGAAGAAGGTCCTATTTAATATGGGTCGCATATTTGGAAACGACTTACGAGAAGAGGTTGATTTGACCCCGTCATCTGGAGGGAAAGATAATCAGGAAGAAAGGAGGGCTCCTAGCCCTGTGGTTTCAGACAACGAGACAGACTTCGACGAAGACCAATATCCTCCGGCTGAGGATAGATACAAGCAACTGGAAGACCGGTTGAGTGCGATGGAAGTTCAGAAAATGCCTGGTCTGGACTTTGGTGACTTGGGTTTGTCATCCAGGGTGGTAATTCCCCACAAGTTCAAAGCACCAATCTTCGCTAAATACGACGGGGTTTCTTGCCCAAAACTGCACCTTCGGTCGTATGTTAGGAAGATTCAGCCATACACAGCTGAAAAGAACCTTTGGGTCCACTTCTTTCAAGACAATCTCTCAGGGATTCAGATTGAATGGTTTTACCAGTTAGAAGGAGCTAGTATCCGTAATTGGGAAGATTTGGCCGCTGCTTTCTACAAGCAGTACCAATACAATTCTAACCTTGCTCCCACGCGTACCCAACTCCAGGGTATGTCTATGGGTGCGGGCGAAGGTTTCAAAGATTATGCTCAGAAGTGGAGGGACCTCGCTGGAAGAGTGCAACCACCCTTGGCTGATAGGGAGCTAGTTGATATGTTTCTAGGGACCTTGTCTGGTCCGTATTTCAACCATCTGATTGGAAGTTCTTCGTCCGGATTTACATAGCTGATTATGACCGGGGAAAGAATTGAGGCCGGTATCAAGGCTGGTAAAATACAGAAGGCTGCTTCATCAGGCACCGAGAAGAAGCCTATTAAGAAGGAGTCCAGTGCTGTTTATAGTTCAAAAAGCCAGAATAGACCTGAACACCGCAAAGATGTTAATGCGGTGGTTATTTGAAGACCTGTTGTTGCTCCTCAGTGCAACAATCAGTCAAGGGCCGAGAGACCGCGAAGACAATTCACTCAACTCAACATGACTTTATCCCAGATTCTGCCGCAGTTATTAAAGACCAGTCTAGTGATTCCAAGGGAGGCCCCGAAGAATCCAAATACAACATCACCGAAGTACGATCCGAATGCCCGCTGTGCTTTTCACTCTGATAGCCCGAGGCATGATACGGATGACTGTTGGGTCTTGAAGAACAAGGTATAAGACCTGATTGATGCCGAGGAGATTGAGTTCGGAGCACCAGAAAAGCCTAAACATGACGTAGGGGTGAATGCTATCGGGGATGACAATGATGAAGAGTTTGATATTGACAGCTGGATATACCCAACAGCCGATGGTGGACTAAGCAACTGGACAGTGAAGGATTATATGCTTGTTTCTGTTGTCACCCAGTAATGAGACTTTTGTTTTGTATTTGTAAACAGACAATGTTTTAAACATTATGGCCCGGTGTCTTACCCGGGGCACTGTGGTTTCATTTGTGAGGGCTTTATGTGTGTCATCTACATATATCATTAATAAAAGCATTGGACGTTTATTGCATTTCAAATTTTGCGCTCCTTGTTTTTATTTCATTATATATTGCAAAATATCTATTTTACACACACTAACATACACAAGTCTACATCCACTCTGGATCTCACTGGTAACGACTCTGCTACTACCAGTTATGACTTCGAAAGTCCGATCAACTTAGCCTAAGACGAAGGTGAAGATGATTGCGAAGTGCCTGGTGAACTTGCAAGACTGTTACTTAAGGAAGAGAGGGATATTCAGCCGCACGAAGAGCCGGTGGAATCAGTAAATCTGGGTACAGAGATAGACAAGAAAGAGGTAAAGATCGGTGCAAATTTGGAAGCTAGTGTGAAACAACAGTTGATTCAGATGTTGCATGACTACGATGAAATCTTTGCCTGGTCTTATGAAGATATGCCTGGGTTGGATACCGATATTGTGGTTCACCGCCTGCCTACCAAGGAAGATTGTCCTCCAGTGAAACAGAAAGTCCGCCGAATGCGCCTGGATATGTCTGAGAAAATCAAGGATGAAGTTATGAAACAGTTTGATGCCGGTTTTCTAGCAGTTACTTCTTAGCCACAGTGGGTTGCCAACGTGGTTCCAGTGCTGAAGAAGGATGGTAAGTTTCGAATGTGTGTTGACTATAGGGATCTAAACAGGGCAGGCCCTAAGGATGATTTCCCTCTACCTCATATCGACGTTCTGGTTGACAACACCGCACAACATAAGGTATTCTCCTTTATGGATGGTTTCTCTGGTTATAATCAGATTAAAATGGCTCCCGAAGACATGGAGAAGATAACCTTTGTTACTCAATGGGGTACCTTTTGCTACAAGGTCATGCCTTTTGGATTAAAAAATGTTGGGGCAACGTATCAGCGTGCCATGGTTGCTTTGTTCCATGACATGATCCATCATGAGATTGAGGTATACGTCGACGATATGATTTCCAGATCCCAGAATGAGGAAGAGCATCTGGACCACCTTCAGAAGCTATTTGACAGGTTGAAGTTGTACAAGGTGAGGTTAAACCCGAACAAGTGCACCTTCGGGGTGAGATCTGGTAAGCTGCTGGGTTTCGTCGTAAGAGATAAAGGTATTCAAGTGGATCCTGCAAAGGTGAAGGCTATACAGGAAATTCCAGCTCCCCGAATAGAAAAAGAAGTCAGAGGCTTTCTGGGACGACTGAACTACATTGCCCGATTCATCTCGAAACTGACTGCTACTTGTGAGCCAATCTTCAAGTTACTGAAGAAAGATCAGGTAGTACGTTGGAACGATGAATGCCATACCGCTTTTGAAAGGATCAAAGAGTATCTCCAAGAGCCTCCTGTTCTGATTCCTCCGGTTGAAGGGAGACCTTTGATCTTATACTTGATAGTACTCGAAAATTCAATGGGGTGTGTGTTGGGGCAGTATGACGAGTCTGGCCGAAAAGAGCATGATATTTATTACCTTAGCAAAAAGTTTACCGACTGCGAGACCCGATACTCGTTTCTCGAGAAAACTTGCTGCGCTTTGGCATGAGTTGCTCGCCGGCTGAGACAGTATATGCTAACTCACACTACTCTATTGATATCAAAGATGGATCCAATCAAGTATATCTTCGAGAAGCCTGCCTTGTCTGGAAGAATAGCGAGATGGCAGATGATATTGACCGAGTATGACATCCAATACACGACCCAAAAGGCAATCAAGGGAATTGTGTTGGCGGATCATTTGGAACATCAGGCAGTAGATGATTACCAGTCTATGAACTTTGAATTCCCGGATGAGAATATCATGTTGGTAACCGACTGTGAGACACCTGGACCGGATGAAGGACCTGAGGAAAGATACCGATGGTCTATGTACTTTGATGGAGCCTCAAAAGCTTTGGGCAATGGCATCGGCGCCGTGATCATATATCCTAAAGGCTCTCATACTCCACTCACCGCCTGACTATGTTTCAACTACACCAACAATATCGCGGAGTATGAGGCGTGCATTATGGGTCTACGAGCAGCTATTGACCTAAGGATTAAGTTTCTGAGTGTCTTCGGAGATTCTGCTCTCGTGATCAGTCAGATCAAAGGCGAGTGGGATACGAAACACCAGAATCTTATTCCTTACAAGGAGTATGTATTGACGTTGCTTCCCCATTTCGAGGAGATAACCTTTGAACACTTCCCTAGAGAGGAGAATCAGTTGGAGGACGCGCTGGCTACGATGTCTTCTATGTTCAAAGTCAATTGGGACAACGAAGCTCCCCGAATTATCATTGAAAGGTTGGACGAACCTGCACATTGCTCTGACATTGAAACTGAAGAGGTAACAGAAAAGCCATGGTTTCATGAGGTGAAGAGATATCTTGAGGCTCAGGAATACCCCGAGGGTGCATCTGTTAATGACAAGAAGTTTCTGAGGAGGTTCGCGACGAAGTTCTTCATCAGCAATGGTATTCTTTACAAGCTTAACCATGATTCAACCTTACTACAATGCGTGGATAAGAACGAAGCAGAAAGGATCGTGATAGAGTTACATGAAGGTACTTTCGGAACTCATTTCAGTGGACATACCATGGCAAAGAAGATCCTTCGGGCAGGATATTATTGGTCCATAATGGAAGCCGACTGTTATCAGCATTCTCGGACCTGTCACAAGTGCCAAGTCTATGCTGATAAGGTGCACATACCTGCAGTACCTCTGAACGTCTTGACAGCTTCGTGGCCTTTTGCAATGTGGGGCATTGATATGATCGGCGAGATCAGACCTACAGCGTCCAACGGGCATCAATTTATCCTGGTAGCAATTGATTACTTTATAAAGTGGGTTGAAGTAGCTTCCTTTTCTACAGTGACCAAGAAAGTCGTGGCCCGGTTCATTCGGCATAATCTGATCTGTCGATACAGTGTACTAGAGAGGATTATTACGGACAATGGTACAAATCTCAACAATAAGATGATCATTGAGCTCTGCAAGCAATTCAAGATATAGCATCACAACTCTTCTCCCTACCGGCCGAAGATGAATGGGGCTGTTGAAGCGGCTAATAAGAACATTAAGAAGATTGTGCAGAAGATGACGGTGACATACAAAGATTGGCACGAGATGTTACCATTTTCTCTTCACGGGTACCGTACCTCAGCACGGACATCAACAGGGGCAACACCCTATTCCTTGGTATATGGCATGGAAGCAGTCTTCCCCATTGAAGTTCAGATAACCTCTCTTCGGATTATGAAGGATGCAGGTTTGAGAGAAGATGACTGGATTCAGACCCGGCTTGATCAGCTGAATTTAATCGACAAAAAGAGGCTTACTGCTATTTGTCATGGTCAGACGTATCAAAAACGGATGATCAAGGCATTTAACAAGAAAGTTAGACGACAAGAGTATCAAGTTGGGGATCTGGTTATCAAGCGCATCATACTGCCACAAGGTGATCCCAAGGGAAAATGGACCCCTACTTACGAAGGGCCATTTATGGTTAAGAACATTTTCTCAGGAGGAGCTATGATTCTAACCACCATGGATGGTGACGACCTTCCTCACCCTGTCAATGCAGACATAGTGAAAAGATATTATGCATAATCAAAGACCCGCTAGGTCGATTGGCCTAGGCAAAAATAAGGGCTTCCCGGCGAACCAAAAGGGTTCGGGCAAAAATAAGGGATGAAAATGAAAAAATTTGTACACCCGGCAAGTTGAAAACCCGAAAGGGCGACTTGGGCAAAAAAGGGTATCCCGGTGGACTGAAAACCCGAAAGGGCGGTCCAGGCAAAAATTAGGGATCAAAGTGTAACACTATGTCTCATTGGATCACCTTGCAACCAGACTTCGGTATCGACTATCAAGCTCAGACGACACTAATCAATCTGATCTTCCTTCAACCAAGTATCAAAGTGATGAGATGCTCGAGGACATAAAGGCGATAGCAGAGTTGGAACCCAGTGGGATTATTCACATAGCTGTTTTGTTTAGTTTTTTCACAAATTGTGTAAATTCTATTTATTCGGCGGCATCCTCTTACTAGGGTGTCAGCCTCTTGTACAAAAACGCCTATTTACAGGCCAAATTTCAAAACCAATACAATTCATTTTCAGAAAAATTTCAAACTGTTTTTTTCTTTATCTGTTTTTGTTTTACAAAGAACGTCCAATGTTCATTTTTGATATATGCATTTGACATTAATTGCTGCTCATAAATATTTACATGCGAAACAAAAGACGATTACTGGTGATATCAGAAACAGGGGCAATAAGAATTGTCCAAGCTTTACGGATGCTTTATCCACCAAGTACGAAGGTAGATTCAGCTGAAGAATATGGCTAAAGTGCTTTCACTCCCCGCAGAGTAAGAAGAGACAACAATGATAGCTCTCCCCAGCTAAGACTTACAACTGTAATTGAATCGGTAATATTATCCCCAAGCAGAGTTTATCTACCATCAGTACTGAAAAGGCTTAATATCCCCGACAGTCTTAATATTCCCCAGCGGAGTATAAGAATATTCCCCGACAGAATACAAAATATCCCCAGTGGAGTTAAAAAATTTCCCAGCGCAGTCTGAAAAAGCTTCCCCAGTGGATTTGAAGAATCATCCCCAGTAGACTTCGGAAGATTGTCCCCAGCAGGACTCAAAGGATTATCCCCATAAGAGTCTAAAAGGTTATCCCGAGTGAAGTTGCAACTGAAAGATCATCCCCAGCGGAGTTCTTTCCTTTCACAAACAAAAATTCAATCCCCAACAGGATTCAGTATCACCAGCAACGGTAATTCATCCCGGGCGGAATTTATAGGTGGAATCCTCAGTAGATCCTCTCTTCCCCAAAGAGTAGTCTCCTCATCAGTTTATTCCCCAACGGAGTTATCCTCTCCTGCAGGTTTATTCTCACAATCATCTTCATTCGCTATCCCCAGCGGAAACGAAGAATTCAACTCTTTTCTTCAGCAGCTACACGGGATTTATTGTCCCCAGCTAAAAACATTACATTTCCATACATCATGACACATGCATATACGCATCATACAACACAATCTCATTTATTTTGAGAACATCATTGCTTGATATATGTCATGCATTGCATACGACTGACCTTTACTTTTCAGGAAGGACGCAGTTATGTTCTCAGCTATGTCGAAGACCTGATCGGTTCTTAAATCTCAACTGAATTATCCTCGGTTGAATTATAGATAAGGTTCTCAATCTCGACAATTTTCCTCCGTCGAAGTGTGGACGAGTTCTTAAATCTCAACAGAATTATCCTCCGTTGAAGACCAGACAGTCCTAGATCTTGATGAAGATGTTTCCCTCATTCGAAGACCGGACCGGTTCTTAAATCTCAACTTAATTATCCTCGGTTGAATTACAGATAAGGTTCTCAATCTCGACAATTTTCCTCCGTCGAAGTGTGGACGAGCTCTTAAATCTCAACAGAATTATCCTCCATTGAAGACCAGACAGTCCTAGATCTTGATGAAGTGGTTTCCCTCAGTCGAAGACCGGACCGGTTCTTAAATCTCAACGGAATTATCCTCGGTTGAATTACAGATAAGGTTCTCAATCTCGACAATTTTCCTCCGGCGAAGTGTGGACGAGTTCTTAAATACTCAACAGAATTATCCTCCGTTGAAGTAACAGACAGTACTAGATCTTGATGAAGATGTTTCCCTCAGTCGAAGACCTGACCGGTTCTTAAATCTCAACTTAATTATTCTCGGTTGAATTACAGATAAGGTTCTCAATCTCGGAAATCCTCCTCAGTCGAAGACCTGACCGGTTCTTAAATCTCAACTGAATTATCCTCGGTTGAATTACAGATAAGGTTCTCAATCTCGACAATTTTCCTCCGTCGAAGTGTGTACGAGTTCTTAAATACTCAACAGAATTATCCTCCATTGAAGTAACAAACAGTCCTAGATCTTGATGAAGATGTTTCCCTCAGTCAAAGACCTGACCGGTTCTTAAATCTCAACTGAATTATTCTCGGTTGAATTACAGATAAGGTTCTCGATCTCGACAATCCTCCTCAGTCGAAGAACTGTGCGGTTCTTAAATCTCAACTGAATTAGTCTCGGTTGAATTATAGATAAGGTTCTAGATCTCGACATATTTCCCCCCATTTGAATTACGGACAAGTTCTTAAAACTCAGCAGAGGCATTCTCTCAGCTGACGTACAGGCAAGTTTCTAAATCTCAACAAAGATCAGATTTCCCCCAGCAGAATCTTCCACAACAACAGGTATGCAATTTCTCGCCAAGGAATCTCTTATGCGATCGACGCTCCTCCAGATGGAATCTTTAATCCCATCCTCCCGCCAGTAGTCTCCAAATGGCATCTGTAAGCCCATTCCCGACATCACAAGGCTGACACCACTTCATGCGAGTGCAAATTTCTGGGCACTCTAGTGTTCAATCATCTTCAACCTTCGGATCACGAAAGGCACGAAAGCCAATCTACATCCTCAGGTTTAAGAAGATTAAACAAGGGCAGTTGTTGTACCCAAAAAATTTCCCTCTCATATTTCCCAAAACATTGCAAAGAAAATCTCCAAGTGGCTCAAGATTGCTCAAGAGTGGGTTAGACAAATCATCTCCTAAGGCAGTCAACCCCAAATTAGGGTTTGGTGTTGCATCAAGATCCTTGAGTCCAAATGACCTCAAGTTCTCCCCAATGTCCTAATATGTTCTCAAGGTCATCCATGTCAAATTCAAGCCTTGCAGAGGAAGTTTGCTCAGTCAATTGCTCAAAGGGTCCAAAATCGATTGTGCTAGGGCAAAAGTCAACTGTGACCTATATACAGTCAAACTTCAAGATTTTTTGCCAACATTCTCATTTTGAAGGATATTTCATCATTTTATCAAGGGTTGATTATGATTCATCAAGGATTGCTCAAAATTCATCAAGACTCAAAAGTTGCTAAATTAGGGTTTTGTAGGAAAAGTCAACTCAACTTTGACCAAACATAACTTTCTCATACTTTATGAGAAATGACCCATCCAAAGCTCATTTTGAATAGGATGCCATTTCCTACAATCCATCTTCATACCCCAAGATCAAAAAATGCACTCACAAGAAATTATAAATTTGGACATTATAGGTCATTTTTGAAAGTCAACAAAAACACCTTTTTTTTCCAAAGCTTATAACTTGAGCATGGAATATCAAAATGCGATGATACTAAAAGGGTTGGATAGAGTACATCTCAATATTTATAAAAAGATAAAGAACACTTCCAAAAGTTCAAAATTGAAGACGTTATGCATTGTTGAAGTTGGGCATTTTTGCAAAATTGCCAAAAGTCAACTATCCCCAAAACTTCAAATTTTGTCAAATGGGTCCATTCTTTTCCACTTGATTTGAGCTTGCATAGTGGGCCACGTGTCCTAGATTCATCCATGAGCCCATATTTTATTTTTATTATTTAATTTGATTTTTATTGAATTTATTCATTTTAAATCAAAATTAAATCATATAAAATCCAAACTTTGATTACCTAAGATATTTTTGGTTGTTTCAGGTCTTGATTATCATCATTAGCATCATCAAACTCGAATCAAACAAAATCATGGGCAAAAAGATTGATTTTTGGCAAAATTGCAAAGGTTTAAAGAGTGAATCAAATCAAATTCCAATGCATTGATTTAGAAAGATTGAGTCCAAATTTGTTACCCTAGCACATTGTACCATACATAAGCAAGCCACAAGGAACGAAATAAGGGTTAGAGGCTGCAAGAAGAGGGAAGACAAAACTTGAAAAATAGACAAAAAAGCTTAAAATCAAAATCATACTTAGAGGCGTTTTCAGAAGCTGAGACCGGTCCCAATCGATTCCTAGGTGTTCACTCAACCTTCCTGGATCAAAAGCAAGCTTACTCACACGCCCAAACGCGCTGTAAGCATCACGTTACCTAGCTCTGTACTTGAAATCATAACTCTCTATTCTTGCATCATTTGAACAAATCATTGATATATTTGTGATCCTCATAACATTTCCAAGCTTTTGGCATTATTTAATTTTGTTTATCTGACCTTTACTACAAAATGCCATAGCTAGGGTTTCGTGGATATTTTTGGGTGTTTTCATTTCATGAAACATTGGCTATCAAGAAGGGTATGGTTGTGACCGGGATGATGAGACGAGCACAACCATGCCCTTAGAATTCATTTTCATGGCTTAAGCGGATTTTGGAATGTGCATGACTTATAGTGACGGTCTGTGTCCATTGGTATAAGTCTGAAATGTTTTAGCCACAAATGGAAGGTTGAAGACAATGTGTGGCAAGGTGTGGTTGGCCCGTTCAAACCAAGCGCGCTTATTTTTTCTTTGTTGGCATATGTTTGGATTTCATTATATTATATTATTTTTGCATATTACTAACAATTGAAACAAATCGTCCTAGTGGCAAGCATGTCCGTCCAACACCCATCAGGACCTGGGTTCGAATCCCAGGTCCCCCCAATTTACATTTGATTTTTTCTTTCAGGTGATTGTGTGTGTATCCAAGGCTACAGCATACCATGCACCAGCAAGCAACCAATTTCCAGATGGCCAGAGGCCAGATGTGGTGGCCAAGATCTGAAGGACCACAATAGGCAAAGTCAGCGCACACACACCAAATCCAGGAAGAGTCAAACGAGGCCAACACTAATGGGCCTCAGAATTGCTTTATGCACCATGGAATCAGGCCCATACCCCCTTTCTCTTTTATTTACTTATTTTACTTTTATTAATTGTTTTTATTATTTCTATTTAATTTCTAACCAATTAAAATTCAGTTTTTTTTTATAAAATAAAATCACTAAAAATATTTTTTATCAAATTAAACTTTAACTTTTATTTTTATTAATAACTACTAATTAAATTGATTTAGAGTTTTAATTAGAAAAACTTTAACATTTTTTTGTAAATAATTAAAATTAATTAGACATAATTAGGTTTTAATTACTAACTTAATTATTTTATTTTCTTTCTTAAAATACCAAAAACCCAAAAATAATTTATTTTTATTAATTAATTTATTTTAATTTAATTTAGTAATTAATTTAGGTTAGTTTCTTTCTTAATTCAAAAACAACAAAAAAGTCTTTTTCTTTAACAAAAAGGGTCAAAACCCTAATCTTGCACTCGATCTAATTTCCCGCACGCGATTTATTTTCTTTTATCATATTAATGTACTTGCCTCCGGTTGGTAATAGATTAATAGGACTTTTACTTATTTATCGCTTTATTTATTTTTAAAGGGTTTGTCTTTGGCGATGTAAATACCCGACGCCTTGTAATTTAAATTTCGTAATTTATTTTCCGCAATTTATAACTGTTAGATGTTTGATAATAGGATGCCATGACAAGACTGAATGTTTTAACCTAAAATCAACTTAGATCACCCATAACATGTACAAAGACAAAAATAACGGAAAACGACACACTCGCACATGCGCACTCTTAGGGTACACCCCACTTGGTTGCCTTCGTACGTGGTCATGGAGTATAGGTCACTTTAGAGGTCGTCCTCTTGTCCAAAGATCATAGTCGCCTCGAAACGGTTGCCTCGGATATTGTTGCCTCAAACAAATTATCTAAGACATTAGGGTTACCGCTAAGGCATCCTAACATTACTTTAGTGACCGCATGTCCCTTATTCGAATTGACCCTTAAACTCCAATGAAGATGCTACCTACTCATTAATAGTGGGATAGCATTGTCTAAAGGAAGATAGCATAGAACGGTTCCTTTTTCGAGTAGGTAGATGGTTCTTAGATACTTGCTCTTTCAAAAACAAAATCTTTTTTACACTTACACTTTTCGAACAAAGTTTTCAAAAACACTTCATACGCTCTTGAGGATAGAAGCAAGAGTTAAATAGAAGTTTTCAAACAAAAACTTTTTCAAACCCACAAGCACAGAGAAAGCAATTTTGAAAACAATTGAGCAAGTACCTAAGAGCCCGTGGATAACCACGGATAGAAAGGGTGCCAATACCTTCCCTTTCTATAATCTACCCCCCGAACCCGAGAATTATCTCGAAAAAAGGAATTTTTCTGTGCTTTTTTCCTTTCCATGTTGGATAAAATAAAAGTCGGTGGCGACTCTTGCTTACCGCGACATTTTGCGAAAACAAACACAAAACGCAAACCAGCATTCCAAAAAACAGTCAGTTCCTTCCCTCCATATCACACTTGCTATCAACCTTATTTACCATGTCCTAAGCTCGTACGAATCTTTGACGATACCCTTGAATGTCATCCTCGTAGTTGAACACATTGCCTTGGATAAGCATATCATGAGGACCATCCCTTCGAGCATAACCTAATTGTCGTAGAGCCAGAGAAGGACTATAAGTGATACCTCCCCTAATGTCGAGGAGTGGGACATTAGGGAATTCCCCACAACGGTCAATGATAGAAATATCTCCCATAGACCGGGAGTACCAAAGAATAAAGTGAGAAAGTGACATTATCCTTTACGACCAACTCAAACTTTGTTCGTCCTTCAATACTGATTGGGGAAGGTGCAAAATAAACCACTTAGACAGCAATGGTATGAAACACATAAGAACCCCTCTTCTCTTCATGGTACAGGTGTGAAGGGAATGCAAGATATCTCCGAGAAAAGTAGGCACAGGGTTACGGGAGATGAAAAACTTGACATCATTCATATCTATTAGCAAGTCCGGATTAGGGAACAATATTAACCCATAGATTAGAAGAGCTAGGACTTCTTAGAAAGCTTGGAAATCCAAATCATCCCAAAAAAATTGAGCCTTTTCTAGTAGGAACTTGACTAGGAAACCTTTGACTCCACTTCTTGTTTCCCAGTTGGATATAACGTCGGACCGTTTCAGATGTAAGGCTGCGGAAATGACTTCTGGCTTTGGAGCCTCCTCTAAACTGGTGAAAGGTGTCTGATCAAGAATTGGTATGCCCAATGATTGAGAGAACTCTTCCATGGTGGGTACCAACTGATAATCGGGAAATGTGAAGCAATAATGTTTAGGGTCAAAGAACGGAAAGAGGACCCCCATCATCTTCTCATCAAAGCTGAGGTAACCAGGTTGAGAAGTCAACCATATTTCTTGGTGAACGAGGAAGTCTCAGGAACCCTTGATACTAGCTCTTTAAGTTGGAGAGGTATTCTCATGAAGCTGATTCGGATGGCATTTCTACGAACTGAAGCCATGATCTGCAAAACATAACAAAGATAAATTCCACTGGTCCTTGAAATGGTTAGTGAAATGAAAATTGATGTCATGATGCATGATGTTATGCTTGAGAAATTTAATCACACGCAAGCAAACCACACAAGACCTTAGGTTTAGGCTTGCATGGGGTTTATAGGTGAGTACCCTCTTGAAGTTTAGTTGGTTCAACCCGTCTTAGAAAAGTAGTCGGGTTCTAAGGAGTCTCAATATCACTGATCTTTCTTTATTAGTCATTGTTTTCGCTCAAGCGATCTTTTCTCGTAGTCGAAATATCCCAAAAGTACGATCTCAATGAGTGTAGCATCAAGTATCAACCAATCCTCAACTATATACTGAGGCCAACTATCTTACTACTTTCTAATGGCCAAGTTTGTTTAACTAAGGTTCTAAGGTCCGTTAATGCTTTATAACACCACACAGCGGCCCCGTATTCTGCTCGATTTAACACAAGGGATACCGGTACCAACAAATGTGTCACACTAACGCAGCTATTGCTTCAACCATATCGGTCTATGAAGTACAATCTCCACGATCTATTGTTGTTTACCTAAAAGGTGCCCCAGATCCGGGTATAGGATATTTACAAGTAAACCCAAACAAAACCTTAAAGTAAAGCAAGCAAGCAAGGAATACAAGGAAAGTAATTTTTAAATGATCTATCTCTAAGGTAACCCAAGTTTTTAAAGTTCCCCAGCAGAGTCGTTAGTTCTGTAATACGGTGGCAGAACCGACTATTATACTGGTTTTGCTTTGTATTCGGAAATGTTGCGGTAAGTAAGAGTCACCACCGACTTTTCTTTTATCCAAGAAAGGAAAGGGTGAAAAGAACATAAAAATACTTTTCAAGAGTTTTCTGAGTAAGGGGGTAGATTATGGAAAGGGAAGTTGTTAGCACCCTTTCCATCCGTAGTTTTCTACGGGCTCTGAGATGCTAGCTCATTTGAAAATACCTAGTGCTTTGTGTGTTTTTGAAAAGTATTTGAAATACCAATAGTAAGGCGATTTGCTTTATGATAACTCTTGTATCAGTCCTCAAGAGTGTTGATAAAACGTTTTGAAAATGTTTTTGAAAATGTTTTGTGTATGTGTAAAAGTTTGTTTTTGAGCAAGCATCTAACAGCTATCTACTTTTACTCGAAAGGGTTGTTCTTTTCCTCTTTTCCTTTAGACAGTGCTATCCTACTATTAGTGAGTAGGTAGCCATATCATTGGATGTTTGAGGGACATTCGAAGGGACGTTTATAGTCACAAAGGCAACTGGGAAAGAAACCTTAGTAACTACCCTATGGTTTTGAGATTATTTTTACCGAGGCAACATAGAGAGGGTCATCAAGGGACTTATGATCTTTTAAACCGGAGGGTAGCTACTAAAATCTCTCACGTTTCAAGAGTTGTGATTGTTTTCGAAGGTTACCAAAGTGGGATACCCTAGAGGTGCGCATGTATAATTGTGTTGTTTTCAGTTATTTATCTTTTGTTAGGTTTGCTAATGTTTGCTTTTAGTCTTAACATACAATCCTATTAAACATACATCTAAGCAGTTAATAAGTTGCAGAAATTAAAAGTACATAAATGTAAAATCCTAACTATTACATGGCTTCGGCGAGTGGATTATTTACATGTCCAAAATGGGAAATAAAGCAGAAAAAAGTAAAATTCCTGATTTAAACTATTACATCCCAGTAAGCAGATAAAATAATATGAAAAATAACAATACTAAAATAAAATCGCACGCGAATTGGAAATACGTCTAAAACCCTAAGAAGAAAAGTCAGTTTGTTTGTTTTTGTTTAATAAAAGAAAAATAAAAATCTAAGTCAACATAATTTTAATTTTAAGAAAATGTTTAAGTAATTAATAATTAATTAACAAAAATAATTTTTTAATGGAAAAAGACTAAATCTATTTTTGTGATTTTATAATTTGTTGATTAACTAAAAAAAATCAAAAGAAACAAATAATAAAAAGAACAATAATGTAAATGGGCCCGATGTTAAAGCTAAAAAGAGGGGTGAGATTTGGAATTTATTAGGCCCAAACCAGGGAGAAGCCCAGGCTATGCCTGATCCTGTGTTACTGGACCTTGAGAGTCTACCATCAAGCTGCGTATTTGGAGCGCTAGATCTAATGATACATAGATCCAATGGTGTTGACGATATAGGGTGCATGTATGGGCGCTAGACTTTGTTACACTGGATCTGCAAAACAAATGTTGGAAAAAATAAAGGTGATGGACCTGGGTATCAAACCCAGGTCTTTCCCCTTAATTTGAACCTTCCCCTAATTCGAACCCCTTGTGTTCGAATCTGGGTTGTTTTGGCTTGAAACTGCCTATATCATGAGCTTCAAAGGCAAATTCAGATCATGCCCTTCGACGGCACGATCTTATTCCTACATGTTATCTTACGTGTGGTACGTTCATATTAACGCAAACAACATTAACAGTGAAAATATGCAAACAATATGTATTTAAATTCCCCAGAAATACAGTTTTGATTTTGTAAATCTTTACCAACTGGAGATGCTTTTATCTATGAACCTGGGCGTGGATTTGCTAGCGTAAGGGCCTGGGAGGCTTCCTGGGAGCTTGCATAGCTGGTTTGGTATTTAGGATACTTATGAGATTTTTTATTTTTTTTCCTCAGGCAACTTCTTATGTGTCTGGGAAATGTTTTGTGGCTGGAGGCAATGTTTCATCTGGAGGTAACATTTTGTCTGTAGCCAATGCGTGTGTCTGGACCTTTGATAGACAATCCTGTCTTGTATTTATAGGGGTGTATTGATGAACGAAAATGGCAAGAATCAGCCATTAACCATGGCTTAGAAGGCGGAACCGAAAGTCTTAAAAGGTTGCCATTATTGATGATTTTCTACCATTTTGGGCTTTTGAGTGAACCTGGACAGGTTTCACTCCCACATCTTGACTTTTCAAATGCTCCCAAGCTTTGTTCTTCGATGGTTCTGAGTTCCAATTCGAATGGTCCAAGGCCTCATCATTGTGGCTTCTTTGATTGAGCCATTATCTGTCTGAAAACTATCCAATTAGCCCAATCGAACAGTTCTACTGTCCCTTTCGAATCTCTTTTCCTTCAACCAGACCAATCGAAGTATCACCTCTTTCATCTTATCTTGTCGAAGCTTCATTTTTCTCCATTCAAATACTTCTTCATCTTGTCCTGTCGAAGCTTCATTTTGTCCTTTCCTTCGAACATAGTAGTGTAGGTGATACTTCGATTCTAACCCCCACCCCTTACTTATGCCTACAAAAATATCTTTCTTGTTGATCACTAGTTCACCTTCGATTGGTGAATATAGCTTATGTGCACCAAACGAAGAATGACTTATGAGCACCAATCCTATACTTTGAATACCCAACTCCTTCCTTTCCTGTTCAGGCACATTCCTAAAACACATTGATCCCAAAAACTCTAAGATGACTCATATTTTACTACTTCATCTCTAACTATCCTTCGATCATTCCATGTTTGAAAATGGCATGTCCTTGGAACCAATAGATTTCCATGTGTTTATTTGGATAAGATAAGAGCTTTTTGAATTCCAAATATTCTTCTTTTTGAAGCGCCCATTCAGGAAACATGTCAATCGAAAGGTGTCTTCCTTATAACGCTTCGAATGGCTTACATCTCCATGTTCGAAAACGAACCTTTCGATGGCGCTCAATACCAGTTCTCCCAGTCGAAGGCTTCATAAAATCCTTCTCACACTTTCCTTCGAACTAGCCCTCCTTTGATCCTAGTGTTTCGTTGGGCATTAAATTAGCCTGCATACTGTTGTTGAAGCTGCTTCGATCCAAAAGCCCTAAGGCATGTTTTCATCCTTCGACCTATACTTTGTCATGTACACTTATTTTTCTTCTTCCAACTGTGCCATTATGCTGAGGCGTATAGGGTGCCCTGGAAATCATTTGAAGCTTTGGAACTCACACATCTTGGTGAAAAGTGAAATTAGTTGAAAGGCCATTGCTTAGGAGGAGAATTTAACTGATCAATTCTTGGTCAACCTTGAGAAATTGGGGACCTCAATGAGTATGCCTTGAATAAAAATGGGAGGGAAAATTTTGGGGTACAACATCTTCCAACGGACATCACTTCATCCTCATCGCCATTGATTACTTGACAAAATGGGTTGAAGTAGCCTGGTGTGCCTCTGTTGCTAAGAATGTTATCGCCCGATTCATTAAGCATAACCTTATCTGTCAGTATGGCATCCTTGAGAGGATTATCACAGATAATGGTACCAATCTCAACAACAATATCATCATGGAACGCTGCACGCAGTTCAAGATCAAGCACCACAATTCTTCTCCATATCGACCAAAGATGAATGGCATAGTGGAAGCCGCCAATAAGAACATTAAGAAGATTATACAGAAGATGACTTTGACATATAAATACTGGCACGAGATGTTACCATTTTCTCTTCATGGCTATCGCACTTCAGCTCAGACATCAACTAGGGTAACCCCATTCTCTCTAGTCTATGGTATGGTGGTTGTCTTACCTGTCGAAGTTCAGATTCCTTCCTTAAGAATTATGAAAGATGCAGACTTGGACGAAGACAAATGGATTCAGACTAGGCTGGACAAGTTGAATTTAATTAACGAGAAGAGGCTTGGGCTATCTGTCACAGTAAGGTGTATCAGAAGCGTATGATTAAATCCTTTAATAATAAAATTAAGCATCGAGCATATCAGGCTGGTGACTTGGTAATAAAGTGCATCATCCTACCGCATGGTGATCCCAGGGGCAAATGGACTCCCACAAACGAAGGGCTATTTATGATCAAAAAGATATTTTAGGCGGTGCCATGATACTTACCACCATGGACGGTGAAGATCTTCCACACCATGTGAACACGGACATAGCTAAAAGATACTATGCATAAAAGACGACCTGCTAGATTGATTGGCCTAGGAAAAAATAAGGGCATTTTGGCTAACCAAAAGGGTTCGGGCAAAAATCAGGGATATATATATATATATAAGACTGTACACCCGACAAGTCGAAAACCTGAAAAGGCAGCTTGGGAAAAAAAGGATATCCCGATGAACTAAAAACCTGAAAGGACGGACCAGGAAAAAGTTTGAGATTAAAGCGTACGACTATGTCCTGTTGGATCACTCACAACCAACTTCATTACCAACAGCGAGTTTAAATGGTACAGATTGATTCAGTCAACTTCTTCTGGCAGCAAGGTATGAGATGCTCAAAGACATAGGGGCAATAGCAGAATTGAAACTTGACGAGATCATTTACACATGGTTATGTATTTTGTACTCCTTTCATTTCACGACGATTTCCTCATACTAGGATTTTTGTCTCTTTGTATAACAATCGCTTGTTTATAGGCAAACTATCAATATAAACACAATTTCAAAATTTAAATTTTGTTTTGCTTTTTCTGTTTTGTTTGCAAAGACGTACAATCACTAAATTGAATGAACATGTGCATATGAATATGATCACTCAACGCATTCCCCGCAAGTCTGAAACATCCTAATCATACTTTCCAGCAAATCCCCTAGCAGACAAATGATTATGATTTTTTCCAGCAATGTCACCAACCTATGGAGTCCAAATACTCGTCAGAGAGTATATCATCAACACAGTTCACATAAATTTTCTCCCCCAACTGAGCTTATTTCTCCAACGCGTTAAAATTCCTCAGTAGAGCATATCCCTTAGTAGAGCATATTCCTCAACAGAGTGTTTCTCCAACAGGGTTTATTTCCCAAATAAGATATAGTCTCCCTAGATTGAGTCTATCACTTCGACTACTACAAATCACTGGAAAAACTTCTCTCTCCAACAAAGGGTAGTCCAAATCACTATCCCCAGGGAGTTGCTACAAAAATCTGAAACCATGCCAAATATCAGTTAATCTTATCCTCCCAGACGAGTCGGCATCCATATCAAAAACTCGGTCAGACAACACCTCAGAAGGTTATCCATCTCTTTTATCCCCAGTCAGGGTATATAAGAATTAAACTCCCCAATAGAGCGATGAACGACCAATATTCTTGAACTCTTCTCCCCAAGCAGAAATCAAATTCCCCAACGGGGTTTTCTCAAACAGTAAGCAAGAGTCCTTAGTAGAGACATTCTAAACAAGATTGAAGAATTACTGTCGCCATCCCTAGTAGTAGTCTGGGATTTATTTTCCCGATCAAAAATGTTATACAAAGCTACCTGTTGTACCACGAAAATTTTGCCTCCCATTTTCACTCAAGACATGCCTCTAGAGGACCTCAATTGCCCTAGGATGACCAAGAATTGACCAAACAAATTCTCCTCCTAAGGCAATGAATCTTAAACTAGGGTTTCAATTTTAAGCAAGATGTCTGAGTCCAAAGGATCCCAAATGTTCTCCATTGTCCTAATATGTCCTCAACACCATCCATGCCAAATTCCATGCCTTGCATAATAAGTTTGCTCAGTCAATTACTCAAGTATTGGAAAATCAATTGTGTTAGGTCAAAAGTCAATTGTGGCCCATGTACAGTCAAAGTTCAAGATTTTTGGTCAACATCAACATTTTGAAGTAATATCCACCATTTTATCAAGGGTTTATCATGATTCCTCAAGAAATTCCCCTAACTTATCAAAAGGCAAAATGGCAAATTAGGGTTTCTATAGGAAAAGTCAACCAAACTTTAACCAGGCATAACTTTCTCATACTTTATCATAAATTTTTCCTCCAAGTCTCATTTTTAATAGAATCCAATTCCCTACAACTTCTTTTCAGCCCTCAAGTTTAAGAAATTCCTCAATCAAAAGATACAAGTTCATACATTATAGGTCCTTTCAAAAAGTCAACAAAAACACCTTTTGGGTCAAAGCTCTTTACATGAACATGGAAGATCCATTTGAGATGAAACTAAAAGGGCTGTTGAGAGGACATCCTAAGCTCTCTAAAAAGTCCAAGAACATTCTCATAGGGTTAAAATTGAGAAAGATGTGCATTGCTAAAGTTGACCAATTTTAGGAAAATGCACAAAAGTCAATGTGAGCAAATTGGATCTTTTGGACTAATGGGCGTGGGTTTTGGATCTCAAACATATCCATGGACTTATTTAAGATATTTAAATCCATTATTTTATTTTTATGAGATTTGTTTTGATTTATTTGAATTTTTATTCATTTAAATCATAATAAATCAAATAAAATAGTGAAATAATGAAATAAAATCCTACGATTTGTTTTATTATCATATAATGAGTTTAGGATCTGATGAGCAAATCATGATTTCTTGCAAGGGTTGATTGGAAAGAAAAGAGCATGTTTTGGCCAAGTTTAGAAACTTAAAATTTCATAGGCAAATCAAATCTTTTCCACATAAAGCTCTAAGATTCAGTCCACTTTTGTTACCCTAATGCATCCTAGTATATACGCATAACATTTCTAGACCAGAAAAACAAGGATTGGCCGCATATAACACACAAAAGTTCCAATTTTTTCACAAAAAAGTGACAATCAGATTGACATTTACAGAGGGATTCAAGGAGTTTTGACGCTTGCAATCCATTCCTGTGGATGTTCTGAAGCTAACAGCATCATTCCCAAGCATCAAAGCACCCAGAATCATCACTTACATCATTAAGGTTTGCACATTATTTCTTGAAATCGATTTTGATCATACATGTGTTCGAAATAGATTTTGAGTATGCATTCTTGTTTGTATGAGAATTTAGAACATGTTTGAATGGTTAATTTCCAGTTTTGATGCATATATGACAAGCTGCCATTGTTAGGGTTTAAACGGTCGTTTTAAGGTTTTCAGGTACAGGTGAAATGGGGTCTAATAAAGAACATCATCATGCTCATAGGATCAAACCCAGTTGATCCATGACCTTGAATTGGATTTATATTGCTTGTGTGAGATTTTTGAGATTTGTAGGTGTTTTATTGACGGATATAGTCTGTAGGTAAAAGTGCTAGGCTAAAACGACGGACAACTGAAGAAGATGATGGCATGGCATAACGTGGTTGGACCATTTGAAACAACGCACGTTTTTGCATAAAAGAATTTTTGGCCATTTATTTGAATTATATTGTTTTTTGTTAGTTTCATATAACGAATGAACACTTGGCTCAGACGGTAAAGGAAGCACGCTGGAAGGGAGAGGACCTGAGTTCGAGTCCCAGGTCCAACGTTTTATGTTTTCTAATTTATTTCTTGTAGATCAAGTGTATTACACTCCTAAGCACGCATAATGGGCCAACCACATCATCACTATCAGATTTATCATCCTCAGATCCAGCGCCCCTGGGGACGCCTCCCCATGATGGACCTGCCTTACACCACCAAACCAGATCACACGCAAGGTTGTGGGCCAACCAGACTTGGGATTTGATACAATTCAACAACACCTCCTGCAATTAGGTGAACACCCCCTCAGGCCCATTTCTCAATTCCCTTTTTCATTTTATTTAGTTTTGTATTTTTTTTAGTTTACTCTTTTTTTTAATCATAAAATCAGAAAATCACCAAAAAATAATAGACTTAGGTTTTCTAGTTAAATTTAATTTTTTTGATAAATAAATTAATTTGACTTAATCATTTTGACTTATTTCATTAATTAAAATTAATTAGGGAATTAGGTTAAAATTCAAATTATTTTTCATAAAATACAAAACAAAAAAAACATTTTTTTATAAAGAATTAGATTTTTTAGGGTTTAAAATTTTTTCCCGTCTTAATTTTGCGCGCTATTATTTTTTTCACACGATTTATTTTTTTACCATTTATGTAACTGCGCCCGGATTGTAATAGCTTAACTAGGGCTTTTATTTTCGCATTTTACTTTTCAGTCCATTACTTATGTATCTACACCAAAGCCCTGTAATAGCGTAGGACTTTATTTCTCGCTTTTTCTTTACATTCTTGTATATAATTGTTAGTAACTTAGGTGTGCATGACAAGAATCAATTAATCAGTATATCACTAATTGCAAGATAAACATAACTGAAAAAACACATTGTTGCACAGTTGCACCCTTAGGGTATACCTCACTCGGTTGCCTCGGAAAATAATGGTCATGTCCCTCGAACGCAGGGGTATCTTAGCAAATACCCTCGGTATAAAAGTCATCATAAAAGAGCATGGTCCCTAAACGTCCCTCGAGTTGTCTACGAGAAATGATCTTGTCCCTCGATATTGCCTATATGATGACAGTCCCTTCAAATGCTAAGATATCTTTACGTGTTGCCTTCAATGACCATCGCGTCCCTTTGGTTAGTCCCTCAACATCCGACGATAGAGTTACCTACTCACTAATAGTAGGATAGCACTATCTAAAGGTAGGAGGAAAATAACACCCTTTTTCAAGTAGGTAGATGACTCTTAAGTACTTGCTCAAACCTGAAATTTTCACACCTACACACTTTCAAAAAAATATTTTCAAAAATGCTTTATCACACTCTTGAGGACTAATACAAGAGTTACCATAAAGCAAACGAAAACTTTCAAAACACACAAGCACAAACAGTTTTTTAAAAAAAGAGCAAGCACCTAAGAGCCCGTGGAAAACCATGGATGGAAAGGGTGCTAACACCTTCCCTTTCCATAATCTACCCCCCTTACTCGGAAAATCTCGAAAAAGTATTTTTCTATTCTTTTCACCCTTTCCTTTATTGGATAAAAGAAAAGTCGGTGGCGACTATTGCTTACCGCGACATTTGCGAACAAAAAACGCAAACCAGTATAACAGTCGGTTCTGCCACTATATCACAGAACTAGCGACTCTGCTGGGGAAACTTATAAAAGTGGGGTTTACCTTAGGGTCTAGATCATTTCTAAATTGTTTTCTTTGTCTATCTTGATTGCTTTATTTTTAAGGGTACTGTTTGGGTTACTATAGATCCTACACCCGAATCTGGGGAAACCTTTTAGGTAAGTAACAATAGATCGTGGAAACTGTGCGGGGTATACTGACACGGTTGAAATAATGGCTACGTTGATGCGACACTTTGGTTGGTACCGGTAGCCCTTGAGTTAATCAAGGAGAATACGGGGCCGCCGTGTGGTATCATGAAGCGTCAACGGGCCTTAGAACCTATAATTGAACAACTTGGCCATTAGGACATAGTGAGATGGTCGTCTTTGGTGTATTCCCAAAGTCGGCAGATACTCGATGCTACACTCGTTGAGACTTGACCCCTGAGTTTTGTTTGGTTGCGAGTCAGTCGCCTATCGCACGAAGCTTGTGGGAAAGGTCAGTGATATTGAGATCCCTTAAAACCCGATTACTATTTATAAGATAGGTTGAACCAATCCAACTTCAAGAGGGTATTACCTTAAAACCCATGCAAGCCTTAAACCTAAGGTCTTTGTGTGATTTTCTTGTGCTTGCTATATCTGTGATTTCTTAGCATAATCATACACATCATAACATTATGACACAACATTTCCTTAACCATTTCAAGGATCTCAAGGGTTTGTGATGTAGGTTATGGTAAATCAAACGTTTATCAAGGGGCAAAGGGGATTTATTTTCTTCTAGCCAATGCCGTCAAAAGATCAAAACTCAATAACTTAAGTTAGGGGCTATGACCCACTTGATATGGTGAGCTTGAAGAGCTGGGTTTGGTTTCTGGGGTTGTCATCTCACAAAAGTTCAAGGTGCCGATGTTCTCCAAGTATGATGGGGTTTTGTGTCCCAAGATGTACCTCTGATCCTATGTGAGGAAGATCCAGCCTCACACTAGTGACAAGGACTTATGGGTCCACTTCTTTCAAGATAGTTTGTCCAGAACTCAACTAGAATGGTTCTACCAGCTGGAAAGGACCAACATCCGTAATTGGGAAGACCTGGCTGCTGCTTTCTACAAGCAGTATTAGTACAACATAGACCTTGCTCCTACCCGTACTCAACTCCAAAGTATGGATATGGGTTCGAGCGAGGGCTTTAAAGACTATGCTCAAAAATAGAAGGACTTAGCAGGAAGAGTCTAGCCTCCCCTGTCTGATAGGGAGCTAGTGGATATAAAGTTTCTAGGTACCATGTCTGGTCCATTTTTCAATCACCTGATTGGAAGCTCCTCAGTTGGCTTTACTGAATTGATCTTGACAGGGGAAAGAGCAGAAGCTGGAATTTGGAGTGGTAAGTCCAAAAGGATGCATCCTCCAATACAGTAAGGAAGACATTTACTGGGAAGAAAGAGGTTAGTGTTGTGTATAATCAAAGGAATCAGGACAGAATTGAACACTGTCCGGCAGTAGGGGCTGTTATGATCTCTAAACCTGCACTTATTTGGCAAAGGAACGGTCGGCCTAGAACAGAAAGGCCGGCAAGACAGTTTACCCGGATAAAGACGATGTCTCAAGTCTTGCCACATTTACTGAAGTCCAAGCTGGTAACTTTGCGGGAGGCTCTGAAGAATCCCAACACTGCCTCTCCCCGCTACAACCCTAATGCTCATTGTGCTTACCATTCAGAAAGTCCAGGTCATGATACCAACGAATGTTGGGCTTTGAAAAACAAGGTGCAAGACCTTCTCTAGGTGAAGGAAATTGAATCTGACGCCCCTGAAATTCCCAATGTTATCACTGCTCCTATTCCCAAGCACGATCGTGGTGTTAATGCTATTGAAGATGATGCATTTGTTACTTCTGTTGAGGAACTTGTTACTCCTCTTATGACCGTTAAGTGGAACTTATTGAAGGCCGGTTTATTTTCGGGTTGTGGAGAAAGTTGCCACTTCTGTTTATCTCTACTGACTGGTTGTCATTTGTTGAAGGTAGGTGTCCAGCGCCTAATGGATGATAGAGAGATTTTGTTTGAAAAGACTCTTGTTCCAACCATTTCTTACAAGGGTGTTTCAATAATAACCATTTCCGCCAATCCTCCCAGGGTCTCCACCAAAAGACCCATCAGGATTACATCTACTCCGAAGTTGGCTCCATTGATTATTACTATGTCAGGGCCAATCCCATACTCCTCGTACAAAACTGTTCCTTGGAACTATGGGGGTGACGTCTACTACCATGGAGTCAAGCAAGACCTGCTGGCTGTTGAAGACTAGGTTTCTGAAAATGATGATCCTGACCAGAAAAATAACAAGAAGTGGAAGAGTGTTCTCCCCTGAGATTTCTCCTCTAAAAGCTGTTACTGGTCATGTGATCATTCCTACTGTTGTTCCTGTTGATACTACTACTGCAATTCCTGTGATTACCCATGTTGACACCCCTATCAATGAGTCGACCGAGACTTGGGGCAAAGACATATTGATTGAGCCTGTCCAGATGAAGGCCCAGTCAGTATCTATCCCAGAGGCTTTCAAGAAAGAGATGGAAGAAATTTTGAAAATTATAAAGAAAAGCGACTACAATATGGTCGAACAGCTGGGGCAGACCCCTTCAAATATTTTTATGCTAGCCTTGTTGTTGTGCTCCGAAGCTCATGCGAAGGCTTTGGTGAATTTCCTTAAAACTTCCCATGTGCCACAAGAAACATCCGCTGACCAATTTGAAGATTGTGTGGTCAGTTTGACAGCTGATAACGGTTTGGGTTTTTCCGATGCTAATTTGACACCTAGAGGGAGAAAACATAATTATGTACTACATGTTTCCGCCGAATGCAGGGGAACTACTTTGGCTCATGTTTTAGTGGATACTGGTTCATCATTGAACGTGCTACCCAAGAAGGCTCTGGATAGACTAGACTGTGAAGGTTTGAACCTGAAGCCCAGCAACATTGTAGTGAGGGATTTTGATGGTTCGAAGAGAATGGTGCATGGGGACGTGGACATCCCCATCAAAGTTGGTTCTTAGACTTTCGATTCTACCTTCTACGTGATGGATATCAGACCATCATATTCTTTTTTGTTGGGTCACCCTTGGATCCATGGGGCGGGAGCTGTCACATCCACTCTACATCAGATGATGAAATAACCGGTGAAAGGAAGGGTTTTCATGGTACACGGTGAAGAAGAATACATGGTTAGTCACCTGAATTCCTTCAGATATGTAGAAATGGATGGTGAGTTCATCGAGAATCTGTGTCAAAACTTCGAAGAGGTGCCTCAGATTATGGCTGCAACTGAAACTGTCACCAATCTTCCAAAGATCACCAGACCTCCCTTGAAGATGGCTTCTCTCAAGGATGCAAAAGAGGTTATTGAAGAAGGTGGGTCTACCATATGGGGTTAACTCCCTGATATTCCATACAAGTCTGATAAATTTGGTTTGGGTTTCTCTTCAGGGGATCAAAGGGATGTTTAACGCACTCGTGCTGGAAGACCTCCCCTACGCATCAGCAATCATGGGGTCAACACTCTAGAAGACAACAACATTGACAATGACATGGATAGCTGGATCTTCCCTACTACCAACGGTGGACCCAGTAACTGGATAATAAAGGACTTTGTACCAATTACTTTTATTCAAAAGTAATTGTCTTTGTTGTTTTTTGGATATGTAATAAACAATATAAACTCTTTGGCCATGTGTCTTACCCGGGGCATAATGGTTTATTTGTGAGGGTTATCATATTTCAATTACATATGGCATTAATAAAGCATTGGACGTTTATGCATACAAATTTTGCGCTCTTTATTTTTCTTTTCTGCTTTTAATTTGTCTATACAACTATGGTCTTAAACACACTCACGTATCAAACTGCAAATCCATATCCACTCTGGATCCCATTGATAACAGTTCTGTTATTGTCGGTTCTGACTTTGACAATTCGATCAACCAAGTCGGGGACGAAGGTGAGGAAGATTGTGAGGTACCCGGAGAACTTGTTAGGTTGTTACAGCAAGAAGAAAGGGATATATAGCCTCATGAAGAGCCAGTTCAGACAATAAACTTGGGCACAGAGGAAGGCAGGATAAAAGTCAAGATCGATGCAAATCTGGGGCTTAATGTCAAATAGCGGTTGGTACAGATGTTGCATGATTATGTCGAGATCTTTGCCAGGTCATATGAAGACATGCCAGGACAGGATACGGGTATTGTGGTTCACAGTCTGCCAACTAAAGAAGATTTCCCTTCGGTAAAGTAGAAGGTTCGTTGTATGCGCCCTGATATTTCAGAGAAGATCAAAGCAGAAGTTATGAAACAGTTCAACGATGGGTTCCTAACTGTTACCTCTTATCTCCAATGGGTTGCTAATGTAGTTCTGGTGCCTAAAAAGGAAGGCAAGGTATGGATGTGTCTGGACTACAGAGATTTGAATAGGGCAAGCCCCAAAGATGACTTTCTTCTCCCCCACATCGATGTTCTGGTTGACAACACCGCGCGTCATAAGATATTTTCCTTCATGGATGGTTTCTCTGGTTATAATCAGATCAAGATGGCACCCTAAGACATGTAGGGGACAACCTTCGTTACGTAATGATGCACTTTCTGCTACAAAGTGATTCCGTTTGGATTAAAGAATGTTGGGGCAACCTATCAGCGAGCCATGGTAGCGTTATTTCATGACATGATTCACCATGAGATAGAGGTCTATGTTGATGACATGATAGCCAGGTCTCAAACTGAGGAAGAGCACCTTGATCATCTACAAAAGTTGTTTGATAGGTTGAAGACGTAAAAGCTGAGGTTAAATCTGAACAAGTGAATCTTCGGGGTAAGGTCTGGTAAATTGTTAGGTTTCATTGTCAGTGACAAGGGTATTCAGGTAGACCCGGCAAAGGTGAAGGTTATACAAGAGATGTCGGCTTCTCGCACTGAGAAGGAAGTTAGAGGCTTCTTGGGACGACTAAATTACATTTCCAGGTTCATTTCCCATTTAACTGCTACTTGTGAGCCAATCTTCAAACTCCTGAAGAAAGATCAAGTGGTAAAGTGGAATGACGAATGCCAGACTGCCTTGAGAGGATCAAGGAATACCTTCAAGAGCCTCCAATTTTGATGCCTCCGATTGAAGGAAGACCTTTGATAATGTACTTAACAGTGCTAGATAATTCAATGGGGTGTATGTTGGGGCAGTATGACGAGTCAGGTCGAAAAGAGCATGCAATATACTACCTTAGCAAAAAGTTTACCAATTGTGAAACAAGATACTCACTGCTCGAGAAAACTTGTTGCACTTTGGCATGGGCTGCTCGCCGATTGAGACAATATATATTGACCCACACTACTTTGTTGATATCTAAGATGGATATGATCAAGTACATCTTCGATAAGCATGCTCTCTCCGGAAGAATAGCAAGATGGTAAATGATCTTGACCGAATACGATATCCAATACACAACCCAGAAAGAAATCAAAGGAAGTGTGCTAGCTGATCATTTGGCTCATCAGGCTGTGGACGACTACCAGTCCATGAACTTTGAATTCCCGGATGAGAATATTATGTTAGTGACTGACTGTGAAGAACCTGGACCAGATGAAGGACCTGAGGAAGGATCCCGATGGACTATGGTTTTTGATGGGGCTTCCAATGCACTCGGCAATGGCATCGGCGTTGTAATCATATCTCCCGAGGGCTGTCATACTCCTTTCACTGCCAGATTATGTTTCAACTGTATCAACAACATGGCGGAGTATGAAGCATGCATCATGGGTCTCAAAGCTGCTATTGACCTGAGGATCAATTTCTTGAGCATTTTCGGGGATTCGGCCTTGGTAATAAGTCAAATCAAAGGCGAGTGGGACAAGAAACACCTGAACCTCATCCCTTACAAAGAATATGTGCTGACATTGCTCCCATACTTTGAAGAGGTCACCTTTGAACATTTTCCACGAGAAGAGAACCAGTTAGCGGATGTGCTAGCTACTATGTCATCTATGTTCAAGGTCAAGTGGGACAACAAGGCTCCTCGGATCACTATTGAGAGGTTGGATGAACCATCATACTGCTGTGAGATTGATGATGAAGAAGTAGCAGACGAACCTTGGTTCCATGAAGTGAAAAGGTATCTTGAGGCTCAAGAATATCCCGAGGGGGCGTCTGTCAATGATAAGAAATTTCTGAGAAGGTTCGCCGCAAAGTTCTTCCTCAGTAATGGAATCTTCTACAAGCGCAACCATGACTCTACTTTGCTCTGGTGCATAGACAAGAGCGAAGCAGAGAGGATTATGGCAGATTTACACGAAGGTACCTTTGGCACCCACTCTAGTGGATACACTGTGGCTAAAAAGATCATACAGGTAGGATACTATTGGTCCACTATGGAAGCAGGCTGCTATCAACATTCCCGAACTTGTCACAAATTCCAGATTTATACTGATAAAGTACATGTACCTCCGGTTCCCTTGAATGTCTTGACGGCTCCTTGGCCCTTTGCAATGTGGGGCATTGACGTGATCAGAGAGATTAGACCTACCGCTTCCAATGGGCATCGCTTCATCGTAGTGGCCATTTATTACTTCATGAAGTGGGTTGAGGCTGCCTCTTTTGCTACTATTACCAAGAATGTTGTGGCGTGATTTATCAAGCATAACCTAATTTGTCAGTATGATGTGCCAGAGAGAATCATTACAGACAATGGTATAAATCTCAATAATACAATGATCACCGAACTCCGTAAACAATTCAAGATCCAGCATCATAATTCTTCCCCTTACTGGCCGAAGATGAATGGCGTTGTGGAGGCTGCAAACAAGAACATTAAGAAAATCATACAGAAGATGACGGTGACATAAAAAGACTGGCATGAGATGTTATCATTTGCTCTTCATGGTTACCGCACCTCAGCACGAACGTCGATAGAGGTAACACCCTATTCTCTGGTATATGGTATGGAGGTTGTCCTGCCCATTGAGGTCCAGATCCCTTCTTTGAGGATCATGAAGGATGCAGGCTTGAACAAAGACGATTGGATCCAGACTCGACTTGATCAACTGAATCTGATTGATGAGAAAAGACTTACTGCTGTCTATCATGGTCAAATGTATCAAAAATAAATGATCAAGGCTTTCAACAAAAAGGTCAGACGTCAAGTATATCAAGTGGGTGATCTGGTAATCAAGCGCAACATAATGCCACAAGGTGATCCCAGGGGAAAATGGACTCCCACGTACGAGGGACCATTTGTAATCAAAAGCATATTTTTCGGTGGAGCCATGATTCTGACCACCATGGATGGTGACGACCTTCCTTTACCTGTTAATGCGGACATAGTGAAAAGATACTATGCATAAATAAAGACCCGCTAGGTTGACTGGCCTAGGCAAAAATAAAGGCATCCCGGCGAACCAAAAGGGTTCGGGCAAAAATTAGGGATAAATACAAAAAATATGTACACCCGGTAAGTCGAAAACCTGAAAAGGCAACTTGGGCAAAAAAGGGTATCCCAGTGGACTGAAAACCCGAAAGGGTGGTCCAGGAAAAATTTAGAGATTTGAAGCGTACAACTATGTCCCATTGGATCACCTTGTGACAAGACATCAGTATCAACTATCAAGGTCAAACGGTACCGATCAATCCAGTCAGCTTCACACGAGTAGAAAAGTGATGAGACGCTCAAGGACATAGGGGCAATAGCAGAATTAAAACTCAATGGGACTTGTTACACATAGTTGTTTTCTCTTTGTACACTATTTTGTATAGCTCATTCTTTACGACAGTGTTCTCCTACCAGAACGTCAATCTCTTTGTACAAAATGCCTGTTATATGCGAACTTCAAAAAATCAATACAAATCATTTCTTTAAAAGTACACAACTATTTGTTTTTCTTTTTCTGTTTTGTTTTGAAAAAATGTCCAGTGACTTATTATTGGCATATGCATTTGAATATGATTGCTATTCACAAAATATTTGCAAAAGAAACAGAAAGACAGTTGCTCATGACTTTAAGGAACGGGGGAAAGGCTAAAAATCCATAAAGTCTCCGTAGGTACTTTCTCCGAAAGGTACAGGGGAAGAGACATTATGAGACGAAGTCACTTCTACATATGACCCCGTGACATCTATGTTCCCACAGAGTAGAAATAACCAAAGTTTTGACCTCTTCTTCCCCAAGCAGGAATTACCTCCTCCAGCAAAGTTCCTTTAGAGAGCTGAAATCTGTTTCCCCAGCCGAGCTTTATAATTTCAAATAGTTTATAAAACCTCTTCCCGGGTAGAGTTTATTTCTCTAACTGCGGATGTTTATTCCCCAGCAGAGTTTATTTCTCTACATTGACAAAACCTTTCAACAAAGCATTATTCTCTCCACATAGTTATTCTCAAACAGGAGTTAAGAATCACCGGTAGAATATCCTCAAACGGAAAGAGGAAATCCCCGGTAAATCATCTCAGTTCATCATCCCTAGCGGAAATGAGGGATTCAACTTCCCAATACTCTTCAGCAACAGTCATGGATTTACTTTCCCAGACTAAGCATCCCATATTCATACATCATAACATGCGCATACACATCGCGTACAACATAATCTCATTTATTTTGAGAACATTATCACATAATGCATTTCATACATCATGACATTGCATACGACTAACTCTTTACCTTTTCCAGGGAAAGATAAAACCCACAAACATCGTTGACTACTTACGTGACCTGGTAGTCTTCTCAAAAGCTACATCTGATGAAGGGCTATTTTAGCATTTTCCTCAGAAAGATGTTTTCAATACCTTCGTTGGTTCAGTTGGATCGATACTAAGATCTCTCTGATTTCTATTCCAGTTAAAGATAATCCAAGACTTATGTCTGGTTCAGTTAAATCGATACTAAGATTTTTATGATTTCCATTCCAGTCAAAGTTAATTCAAGACCTTCTCAGGTTTAGTTAGATCAATTCTAAGATCTCTCTGATTTCTATTCCAGTTGAAGATATTCCAAGACTTTTATCTGGTTCAGTTGAATCGATCCTAAGATTCTTCTGATTTCCATTCCAGTCAAAGTTAATTAAAGACCTTCTCTGGTTTAGTCAGATCCCCACTAAGATCTCTCTGATTCCTATTCCAGTTGAAGATATTCCAAGACTTTTTGCTGGTTCAGTTGAATCGATCCTAAGATTCTTCTAATTTCCATTCCAGTCAAAGTTAATTAAAGACCTTCTTTTGTTCAGTCAGATCGCCACTAAGATCTCTCTAATTCCTATTCTAGTTGAAGATATTCCAAGACTTTTGTTTGGTTCAGTTGAATCGATCCTAAGATTCTTCTGATTTCCGTTCTAGTCAAAGTTAATTAAAGACCTTATCTGGTTCAGTCAGATCGCCACTAAGATCTCTCTGATTCCTATTCCATTGAAGATGACCCAAGACTTTTGTTTGGTTCAGTTGAATCGATCCTAAGATTCTCCTGATTTCCATTCCAGTCAAAGTTAATTAAACACCTTTTCTAATTCAGTCAGATCGCCACTATGATCTCTCTGATTCCTATTCCATTGAAGATGTCCCAAGATTTTTGTCTGGTTTAGTTAAATCAACCATAAGATTCTTCTGATTTCCATTCCATTCAAAGTTAATTAGAGACCTTTCTCTGGTTCAGTTAAATCGACACTAAGATTTTTCTGATTTATATTCCAGTTTAGGGAACTGCAAAGCCTGGAGCACGACCAGATAACATTTTAATCGCATTCCCCCAGTAAGCCGTTGTGAATCTTGGAATACAACCAGATAGCAGTCAGCCTTATTATCCTCAGCAAGTCACTGTGAAGCCTGGATCCTGACCAGATAGCAGTTCACTTCCATCTCTTCAATCAAGAGATGACTCTCCAGTAGAGTAATGCATAACTGAAGCTCCTAAACTCTATTCCCTAAAGCAGAGACCAACATTCCTCAGCGGAGTCCTCCTCAATAACAGACGTAGTGATTCCCACAAAGGAATATCTCATGAAATCAACATTCTTCTAGATGGCATCTTTAAGCCCATCTCCGTCGACTTTACGTTATACTCCTTGGATGGCATCTTTAAGCCCATCTCCGACGACCTGATGTCACCCCTCTAAATGGCACCTATAAGCCCATTCCCGATATTACCTACACAGTCAAGTACCTTTTCAGACGAGTGTAAATTTTTGGGCACTCTAGTGTTCAATCAACTTCCACCTTCAGATCACGAAAGGCAGACCAACCAATCTACATCCTCGGGTTTAACAAGATTGAACAGGGGAAGCTGTTGTACCCCCAAAATTTTCCATCTCATTTTCACTCAAGACATGCCTCTAGAGGACCTCAATTGCCCTAGGATGACCAAGAACTAACCAGACAAATTCTCCTCTTAAGGCAATGAATCTCAAACTACGGTTTCAATTTTAAGCAAGATGTTTGAGTCCAAAGGATTCCAAATGTTCTCCATTATCCTAATATGTCCTCAAGACCATCCATGCCATATTTCATGCCTTGCACAATAAGTTTGCTCAGTCAATTGCTCAGGTATTGGAAAATCAACTATGTTAGGTCAAAAGTCAATTGTGGCCCATGTACAGTCAAAATTTAAGATTTTTGGTAAACATAAACATTTTGAAGTAATATCGACCATTTGATCAAGGGTTGATCATGATTCCTCAAGAAATGCCCCTAACTTATCAAAAGGCAAAAATGGCAAATTAGGGTTTCTATAGGAAAAGTCAACCAAACTTTGACCAGGCATAACTTTCTCATACTTTATCAGAAATTTTTCCTCTAAGGGTCATTTTGAAGATAATCCAATTCCCTACAACTTCTTTTCAGCCCTCAAGTTCAAGAAATGCATCAATCAAAAGATACAAGTTCATACATTATAGGTCCTTTCAAAAAGTCAACAAAAATACCTTTTGGGTTAAAGCTCCTTACAGGAACATGGAAGATCCATTTGATATGAAACCAAAAGGGATGTTTATAGGACATCCTAAGCTCTCTAAAAAGTCCAAGAATACTCTCATAGGGTTAAAATTGAGAAAGATATGCATTGCTAAAGTTGGCCAATTTTAGGAAAATGCACAAAAGTCAATGTGAGCAAATTGGATCTTTTGGACTAATGGGTATGGGTTTTGGATCTCAAACATATCCATGGACTTATTTAAGATATTTAAATCCATTATTTTATTTTTATGAGATTTTTTTTCATTTATTTGAATTTTTATTCATTAGATCATAATAAATCAAATAAAATAGTAAAATAATGAAATAAAACCCAAAGATTTGTTTTATGATCATATAATGAGTCTAGGATCTGATAAGCAAATCATGATTTCGTGCAAGGGTTGATTGGAAAGAAAAGAACAAGTTTTGGCCAAGTTTAGAAACTTAAAATTTCATAGGCAAATCAAATTTTTTCCACATAAAGCTCCAAGATTCATTCCACTTTTGTTACCCTAATGCATCCTAGTATATATGCATAACATTTCCAGACCAGAAAAACTAGGATTGGCCGCATAGGACACACACAAAAAGAAAGGAAAAATGGGCATGTGCTTAGCAATTAGGGGGTATGCTATTGAAATTCTGGGCCCAAATGATCCAAGCCCGTTTGACTTTGTTGGATCTGATGCACATGTTGACCTGGGGCATGGTGGACCTTCAAGGGAGAAGCCTTGGATCTGGGTTAGAGACGTGTTTGATGGCTAGATGTTGAGGGTATATGGTGGACATCCTGATAAGCAGTGCACCTGATCACCTATGGAAAAATAATATGGACAAAGGTTAGGACCTGGGGATCGAACCCAGGTCCTCATGCTAAGTCCCAGTACCTACTTGCCATCTGCGCTGCTTTGTTTATTTGTACATATAATAACAATAAAGTAATATAAGCAAAACAAAGAAATATATTCATAAAATGCGCGAAAATTCAAACGGGCCAACCATGGATTGCCACGCCTCATCTTCTTCCCTGGCCTGTCGTTTTAGGCAACGAAACGTTTACCTACAGACAGTACTTCGTAGCTAAAGTCATGTTCATCTCAAAAATTCTCTACAGGCATGATAAATCAATTGTGATGGTACCAATCAACTCGCCTTGGTCTCACGAGTATCATGGTACCTCATTCATGGCCCAATTTAACCTGTACTACAAAGCCCTAAACAAGAACACAAAACCCTAGCCATCGCAGTTTCGCATATAGTCATCAAAAATGCAATTGAATAGAACGATTAGCTTGCAAACATGATGATAAACATGAGTATGGCAATCAAAAGCACTAAAGATACGTGGATTAATGAAATCAGAATCAAATTTTGGAAAAACTGTGGGAGGTGTAGAACACGATTCTTGTGGTTTTAGGTCGTGCGAATGCTTGCTACAGGTTCAGTGAGTGCCTGGGAATGTGACTTGATCCTTGGAAAAGTTTGAAACGGCCTATAGAGCAAGATCCAATATGCAATTTTCTTTGAAATTTTGGAACTTTGTTTGACACTTTGTGGCAAGCTGCGCGTCTGAAAACTTGTGTTCTGGGTCTTTAGGATCCTGGCATAAGTACTGAATCAATCTAGGGTAATAGAATTGGAAAGAATCCAAAAAATAATGGTATGGTTTTAAGAGAAAATCAAATCTTGAACAATTGCCCAAATATGGATATTTTGTGTCTATTATTGGCTTGCATGATTTGATTCTCATTTGACAGGACATAAGATCTTCCTTTAATGCAAAAATCATCCCTAAAACACATTATATGATTTATTTGGATTTATTTGGATTTATTTGATTTTATTTGAATTTTAAATGAATAAAAATCAAAATAAATTAAATAAACAAATAAATAAAGCATGGAGGGTCCCATAGGTCTTGGACTATGCTAGGAATGAGATTCAATCTTGAAAAGATGGGCCCATGTGGGAAAAATGCAATTTTGAGCATTGTTGACTTTGTGCAAATTTCCAAAAATGGCCAACTTTGACAAGGCATATCTCCTCCAATTTTGACCCTAGGAGGGTGTTCTTGGACTTTTTATAAATCTTAGGATGTCCCCTAAGCAACACTTTTGGTCTCATCTCATTTGAGTCTTCCATGTTCATGTATGAAGCTTTGACCCAAAAGGTGTTTTTGTTGACTTTTCAAAATGACCTATAATGTCAAAATTCATATCTTCTTGTGAGTGCATATTTTGAACTTGGGAGATGAATATTAATTGTAGGTTATTGCATCCTCTTCAAAATGAGCTTTGGATGGGTCATTTCTGATAAAATATGAGAAAGTTATGCTTGGTCAAAGTTGATTTGACTTTTCCTACAAAACCCTAATTTAGCAACTTTTGGGTTTTGATGAATTGTAAGCAATCCTTGAGGAATCATGACCAACCCTTGATCAAATGATGAATAATACTTCAAATGAGGATGTTGAGCAAAAATCTTGAAGTTTGACTGTATGTGGGCCACAGTTGACTTTTGACCTAGTACAGTTGATTTTCAGGCATTTGAGCAATTGACTGGGCAAACTTCTTCTGTAAAACTTGAAACTTGACATGGATGATCTTGAGAACATATTAGGACAATGGTGAGCATTTTGGATCCTTTGGACTCAAGCATCTTGATGAAAAATGAAACCCTAATTTGGGGTAGACTGCCTTAGGAGGGAGTTTGTCTGGTTAACTCTTGGACTTCCTTGAGAAATTTGGGGACCTCACTTGCCATGTGTTGAGAAATATGGGAGGGAAAATTTTGGGGTACAACAACTTCCCCTGTTCAATATTCTTAAACCTGAAGATGTAGATTGGCTCGTCTACCTTTCGTGATCTGAAGGTGGAAGATGATTGGACACTAGAGTGCCCAGAAATTTACGCTCGCATGAAGTGGCACTTGATTTATGATATCGGGAATGGGCTTATAGATGCCATTTGGAAGTTTCTAGAGAATTTTCGGAGATGGTCTTAAAGATGCCATCCGAAGAAGTGTCGATCGCATAAGAGATTCCTTTGCGAGAACCCGTATACCTGTTGTTGAGGAGGACTTCGTTGGGGAATGCTGGTCTCTGTCTTGAGAGAAATAGAGTTTTAGGAGCTTCAGTTGTCTGTTACTCTACTGGGGAATAATTCTGGTTTCGGAAGCAGAAGTGAACTGCGTGTCTGGTCGGGGTATATGCTTCACCGCGACTTTCTGGGGAAATGTGAAACCCATTGTGTTTGATCGGGTCCCGGTTTTACAATGTTGCGGATTGTTGTCCAGGGATAAGAGAGGAAGAACTCGGGTAGTAAGGTTATGAGAAGGAACCTGGATAGTAGGGTTACTTCGAGATGAAAGCCTGGATAGTAGGGCTGTGAGAAGGAACCTGGATAATAGGGTTACTTCGATATGAAAGCCTGGATAGTAGGGCTGTGAGAAGGATCCTGGATAGTAGGGTTACTTCGATATGAAAGCCTGGATAGTAGGGATGTGAGAAGGAACCTGGATAGTAGGGTTACTTTGATATGAAAATCTGGATAGTAGGGCTGTGAGAAGGAACCTGGATAGTAGGGTTACTTCGATATGAAAGACTGGATAGTAGGGCTGTGAGAAGGAACCTGGATAGTAGGGTTACTTCGATATGAAAGCCTGGATAGTAGGGTTGTGAGAAGGAACCGGGATAGTAGGGTTACTTCGATATGAAAGCCTGGATAGTAGGGCTGTGAGAAGGAACCGGGATAGTAGGGTTACTTCGATATGAAAGCCGGGGTAGTAGGGCTGTGAGAAGGAACCTGGATAGTAGGCTTACTTCGATATGAAAGTCGGGGTAGTAGGGCTGCTTCATAAGGAGTTTGGGTAAAACTGCAGAGGGAACCTGGGCAAGGTTGTTCTTGTTGCGCCGATGATTACTCTGTTTAGCTTCGAGTGTTAATCATGGACCTGCTGGAAATTTTTGATAACAAATGTCTTTCCTGAAAGAAATACAGGGTTAGTTATGTGTGATGCATGAGATGCATTGTATAATGACGTTCTCAAAATAAATGAGACTATGTTATATGTGATGTATGCACATGTCATGATGTATGAACATGAAATGCTGATGTAATAATCTGAGTCCGGGAAAATAAATCCCTGACTGTTGTTTGGAGAGGATGAGAAATGGTATTCTTGACTGCTGTAAAAAAACATAGTTCCTCTGCTTTTGTTAAGGATGGTGAACAACGATGACTACGCTGGGGATTTGCCCCTTGGCTGGTAAATATTCTGTCGGACGAGACTCTGTCTGAGGATACCTCTACGGGGAATAACTTTGTTGGAGAGGAGATACTTTGTTGATAGATCTGCTGATCTGGAGAAACAAACTCAATTTGGGGATGAATTTCTGCTGCTGGCGATACTGAATCCTGTTGGAGCTTGTGAGAGAAATAAACTCTGCTTGGGGAAAAATTTACCGACTCACTCGCGATTATGAACCTCAGCTGGGGAGAGTTATGTCCTGTTCAAGAAAGCTAACATCACTGTCCTTGGATACTTTTTACTCTGTGGGGAGTGTATGTACCACTACTCATGTTCTTAAGCTGGCTCTATCCCGATACCTGATGGGCAGAGTAACTGTAAAGTTTGGACACTTCTTGTTTTCCTTGTTTCTAGCATTACGAGTAATCATCTTTTTTTCTTGTGTAAATATTTATGAGCAGCAATTATTTTCAAATGCATATATAAAAAATGAATCATTGGACGTTCTTGCAAATCAAAACAGAAAAAAAGAAGAAAAAAAATCGAAATTTCTTGTGAAAATGAATTGTATTGATTTTTGAAGTTGGCCTGTAATAGGTGTTTTGTACAAGGAGGCTGACGTCCTAGTAAGAGAACGCCGCCGAAAGATAGAAATTACAATTTGTGTTAAAGAAAGAAAAACAAATATGTGAAACGACCCCATTGGGTTCCAACTCTGCTATTGCCTTTATATCTTCAAGCGTCTCATCACTTTGCTACTTGGTCGAAGGTTGATTAGATTGATTGGTGCCATCTGAGCTTGATAGTCGATACCGAAGTCTGGTTACGAGATGATCCAATGAGACATATTGTTATGCTTTAGTCCCTAATTTTTGTATGGATCTCCCTTTCGAGTTTTCAGTCCACCGGGATACCCCTTTTTTCCCAAGTCGCCTTTTCAGGTTTTTGACTTGCCGGGTGTACAGTTTTTTTCATTTTCATCCCTTACTTTTGCCCGAACCCTTTTGGTTCGCCGGGAAGCCCTTATTTTAGCCTAGGCCAGTCGACCTAGCGGGTCTTTGATTATGCGTAGTATCTTTTCACTATGTCTACAATGACGGGGTGAGGAAGGTCGTCACCATCCATGGTGGTTAGAATCATAGCTCCTCCTGAGAAAATGTTCTTAACCATAAATGGCCCTTTGTATGTGGGGGTCCATTTTCCCCTGGGATCACCTTGCGGTAGTATGATGCGTTTGATCACTAGATCCTCGACTTGATATTCTTGACGTCTGACTTTCTTGTTAAAAGCCTTGATCATTCGCTTTTGATACGTCTGACCATGACAGATAGCAGCAAGTCTCTTTTCATCGATTAAATTCAACTGATCAAGTCGGGTTTGGATCCTGTCGTCTTTGTTCAAACCCGCATCCTTCATAATCCTGAGAGAGGGTATCTGGACCTCGATGGGTAGGACTGCCTCCATGCCATACACCAAAGAGTAGGGTGTTGCCCTTGTCAATGTCCATGTTGAGGTATGGTACCCATGAAGAGAGAATGGTAACATCTCGTGTCAGTCTTTTTATGTCACTGTCATCTTCTGCACAATCTTCTTGATGTTCTTGTTAGCGGCTTCAATAGCCCCATTCATCTTCGGTCAGTAGGGAGAAGAGTTATGATGCTGAATCTTGAACTGTCTGCAGAGCTCGGTGGTCATCGTATTATTGAGATTTGTACCATTGTCAGTGACAATCCTCTCTAGTACACCATATCGATAGATCAGATTGTGTCGGATAAACCGTGCAACGACGTTCTTGGTTACCGTAGCAAAGGAAGCTGCTTCAACCCACTTTGTAAAGTAATCAATTTCTACCAGAATGAAGCGATGCCCATTAGACGTAGTAGGTCTGGTCTCGCCAATCATGTCGATGCTCCCACATTGCAAAGGGCCAAGGAGCTGTCAAAACATTCAGGGGAACCGGAGGTACATGCCCTTTATCAACATAGACTTGGCACTTATGACAGGTTCGAGAGTACTGATAACAATCGGCTTCCATAGTGGACCAGTAATATCCTTCCCGTAGGATTTTATTCGCCATGGTATGTCCACTGGAATGAGTTCCGAAGGTACCTTCATGTAAGTCTGTCATGATCCTTTTTGCTTCGCTCTTGTCTACACACCGTAGTAAGGTCAAATCATGGTTACGCTTATAAAGGATTCCATTAATGATGAAAAACTTTGCAGGGAACCTCCTTAGAAAATTTTTATCATTAACATATGCCCCCTCGGGGTATTCTTGAGCCTCAAGATACCTCTTTACCTCGTGAAACCAGGGTTTATCTACTACCTCTTCAGTCTCAATGTCACAGCAATGTGCGGGTTCGTCCAACCTCTCAATGGTAATCTGAGGAGCTTCATTGTCCCACCTGACTTTGAACATAGAAGATATGGTAGCTAGCGCGTCCCCCAACTGGTTCTCTTCTCGTGGGAAATGTTCAAAGGTTATTTCCTCAAAGTGTGGGAGCAATGTCATTACATACTCTTTGTAAGGAATAAGATTCGGGTGCTTCGTATCCCACTCGCCCTTGATCTGACTTATTACCATAGCGGAATCTCCGAATACACTCAAGAACTTAATCCTCAAGTCAATGGCCGCTTGAAGACCCATGATACATGCTTCATACACCGCCATATTGTTGGTGCAGTTAAAATATATTCGGGCAGTGAACGGAGTATGACAACCCCCATGAGATACAATTATAGCGCCAATGCCACTACCCAATGCATTTGAGGCTCCATCAAAATACATAGACCATCGGGATCCCTCCTCGGGTCCTTCATCCGGTCCAGGTTCTTCGCAGTCGGTCACCAACATGATGTTCTCATCCGGGAACTAGAAATTCATGGACTGGTAGTCATCCACGGCCTGATGCGCCAAATGATCCGCCAATACACTCCCCTTGATTGCCTTTTGGGTTGTGTATTGGATGTCATACTCGGTTAAGATCATCTGCCATCTTGTTATTCTTCCGGATAAGGAGGGCTTCTCAAAAATACACTTGATCGAATCCATCTTTCATATCAACAAAGTAGTGTGAGTCAGCATATACTGTCTTAGTTGGCGAGCAGCCCGTGCCAAAGCGCAGCAAGTTTTCTCGAGCAATGAGTATCGGGTCTCACAGTCGGTAAATGTTTTGCTAAGGTAGTAAATTGCATGCTCTTTTCGACCAGACTCGTCATGCTGCCCCAGCACGCACCCCATTGAATTGTCTAGCACCGTCAAGTATAATATCAAAGGTCTTCCTTCAACCGGAGGCATCAAAATTAGTGGTTCTTGAAGGTATTTTTTGATTTTTTTGAAAGTGGTCTGGCATTCATCATTCCACTTTACCACTTGATCTTTCTTCAGCAGCTTGAAGATTGGCTCATAAGTAGCAGTCAGATGTGAAATGAACCTGGCGATGTAATTCAGACATCCCAAGAAACCTCTAACTTCCTTCTCTGTGCGGGGAGTCGGCATCTCTTGTATGGCCTTTACTTTTGCAGGGTCTACCTGAATACCCTTATCGCTGATAACAAAGCTCAAAATCTTACCAGACCTTACCCCAAAGGTACACTTGTTCGGATTTAACCTCAGCTTGTACATCCTCAACTTTTCAAACAGTTTCTAGAGATGATCAAGGTGCTCTTCCTTAGTTTGGGACCTCGCGATCATGTCATCAAGATAAACCTTGATCTCGTGGTGAATCATATCATGGAACAAAGCGACCATGGCGCGTTGATAAGTTGCCCCAGCATTCTTCAACCCGAAAGGCATTAGCTTGTAACATAAGGTGTCCCACTGTGTAACGAAGGTTGTCTTCTCCATGTCCTCAAGATCCATCTTGATCTTATTGTAGCCAGAAAAACCATCCATGAAGGAGAAGATCTTGTGTTTCACGGTGTTGTCAACTAGAACATCAATGTGAGGGAGTGGGAAGTCATCCTTGGGACTCGCCCTATTCAGATCTCTGTAGTCCACACACATCTGTATCTTACCGTCCTTCTTAGGTACCGAAACGAAGTTGGCAACCCATTGCGGATAAGAAGTGACAGCTAAGAATCCTGCGTTGAACTGTTTCTTGACCTCTGCCTTGATTTTCTGTGACATTTCAGGGTGCATACGGTGAACCTTCTGCTTTACCGGAGGACAGTCTTCTTTAGTTGGCAGTCGATGTACCACAATATCAGTGTCCAAACCAGGTATGTCTTCATAGGACCAAGCGAAGATCTCAACATAGTCGTGTAGCATCTGTATTAACCATTGTTTGACACTAGGCTCCAGATTCGTACCTATCTTAACCTCTTTCCTATCTTCCTCTGTACCCAAGTTCACTGATTCAGCATCTCTTCATGAGGTTGTATAGCCCTTTCTTCCTATTGTAATAGTCTAGCAAGTTCTCCAGGCACCTCACAATCATCCTCACCTCCGTCCTCGGCTTAGTTGATCGGATTTTTGAAGTCATAACTGGCAGTAGCAGAGTTGTTATCAATGGGATCCAGAGTGGATATGGATCTGCAGTATAATATGTGAGTGTGTGTAAGAGCATAGCTGTTTTGATAAAGTGAGAGACAAAAAATAAAAACAAAGAGTGAAAAATTTGTATGCAAGAAACATCCAATGCTTTATTAATGATATATGAAATGACAAATAATAGCCCTCACAAGCAAAGCCAAGGTGCCTCGGGCAAGGCACCGGGCCACAAAGTTTCAAACTGTTTATTATAAATCTTAAAACAAAAGTCAATTACTACGGAATAAAAGAAACAGGTATGAAGTCCTTCATCGTCCAATTGTTCATTCCACTGTTGGTTGTTGGGTAGATCCAGCTATCGATGTCTGAATCTTCTTCACTGTCCTCAATTGCATTAACTCCCCGATTGCTGATGTGTAGCAGAGGTCTTCCAATCCGTGCGTGCCTAACAACCCTTTGAGCCCCTGTAGTAAAGCCCAAACCAAATTTGTCAGTTTTGTGAGTGAAATCAGGGAGCTGACCCCAATTGGTACACCCACCTTCCTCAATTACAGCCCTGGCATCCTTGAGAGAAGCCATCTTCAGCGGAGGTTTGTTGGTAGTAACTTTAGTTGATGTCGAGAACTGAGGGACCTCTTCGAAGTTCTGACAAGGAGTTTCTATGAATTCCCCGTCCACCTCTATGTAGTGAAAGGAATTGAGGTGACTTACCATATACTCTTCTTCACCTTGCACCGTGACAATCTTCCCCTTCACCGGATATTTCAGCATTTGATGGAGTGTGGAAGTAACTGCACCAGCCTTATGGATCCAAGGACGACCCAGCAAGCAAGAATACAATGGCTTAATATCCATTACGTAGAAGGTGGACCCAAAATTATAAGAACCCACTTTGACAAGGATGTCCACCTCCTCGTGCACCATTCTCTTTGATCCATCAAAAGCCCTTACCACAATGTTACTCGGCTTTAAAGTCAAACCTTCGCATTCTAAACGGTCTAACGCTTTCTTTGGTAGAACATTCAGTGAGGACCCGGTATCTACCAGTACATGGGCCATAGTGGTGCCCCTGCACTCGATCGAGACATGCAGAGCATCATTATGATTCCTCCCCTTAGGGGTCAGATCCGTATCTGAAAAACCCAGCCCATTATCAGCAGCCAGGCTGGCCACGCAATCTTTGAACTGATCTGCTGAAGTTTCCTGCGGCACATGCCCAGTCTTGAGAAATGCAATCAAAGCCTTCGCATTGGCTTCAGAACATAACAGCAGAGACAACATGGAGATCTTTGACGAGGTCTTCCCCAGCTGCTTTACCATATTGTAATCGCTCTTCTTGATAATTTTCAGGATTTCCTCTATTTCTTGTTTGGAGGCTTCCACAACAATTTTCTTAGGTGCCTCCGTCCGGGCAGGCTCACCTATAATTTCTTTGCCCTGAGTCCTAGATGGCTCAGCAGCAGGGGTGATAACTAGAGTAAGGATATGAATAGTAGCAGGTGTAATAACTGGAGTAGGAACAGGAGAACTGTCAGGAGCGCTGGTTGAAACAACAACTGGAATAATAGTAGGCTTGATGATAGTCTTCGAGGAAATCTCGGGAGAGAAGACCCTTCCACTTCGGGTAACTTTACTAGTCCCGACAATATTACTGACATCAGTATCAGCTTCTTCATTCTTTAGATCTTGCTTAACACCATGGTAATACACATCAGCACCATAATGCCATGGGACAGGCTTGTCTGAGGTGTACGGGATGGGACCAGGTACAGTGATTATTAGTAGAGAAATTCTTTGAACAGGTGTAATCCTAACAGGTTTTATCGAGGAAACCTTGGAAGGATTGGGGGAAATGGTTATAATGGCAACGTCTTCAGTGGGAACAACGGGAATCATAGTCTTCTCAAACAAAATCTCTTTACTATCCATCAGGCGCTGAACACCTGACTTCAACAAACAACAACTGGAAGGTAGAGTCGAACACATGTGGAAACCTTCACCACAACCCGAAAATAAATCGGCCAACAGCAAGTTCTTTTTAACAGTCATAAGAGGAGTAGAAATGTCTTCAACAGAGGTCACAAACAAATCAGTGTCAACAACGTTCACTCCACGACCATGTTTGGGCATGGAGAAGTTATAACATTCGGCTTTTCTGGAGTATCAAACTCTATCTCCTTGGTTTCAAGCAAATCCTGTACTTTATTCCTCAGAGCCCAGCAATCGTTTGTATCATGGCCCGAACTCTCAGAATGGTAGGCGCACCGCGCGTTGGGATTGTATTTGGGAGAAGTAGTGTTTGGATTCTTGGGAGCCTCTCTCAAGGTCGCCAAGTTGGATTTTAACAGATGAGGCATAACTTCAGCCAAAGTCATATTGATGCGGGTAAACTGCCGTTGTGGTCTTTCCACCCTTTGTTGATTGTTGCATTGTGGAGCAACTGTGGGTCTTGGTATCACTACAGCATTTACCGTTTGATAGTGTTCGGATCTGTTTTGGCCCCTCGGGCTATAGACTGAACTAGCTTCCTTCTTACCGGTGAAAGGCTTCTTTAATGAACTTGACGAAGCATCCTTCTGAATTTTACCACTTCGAATGCCATCCTCCACTTTTTCTCCATTCAAAATCAACGCAATGAAACCAGATGATGAGCTGCCGATCAAGTGATTGAAAAATGGACCAGATAGCGTCCCCAGAAACATATCAACCAACTCCCTATCAAACAAATGGGGGTTGGACTCTTCCAGCAAAGTCTCTCCATTTCTGAGCATAGTCCTTAAAACCTTCACCTGTACCCATGGACATACCCTGGAGCTGAGTGCGAGTGGGAGCAAGGTCGGCGTTATACTGATACTGCTTGTAGAAAGCAGCAGCAAGGTCTTCCCAGTTTCGGACACTGGCTCCCTCCAACTGATAGAACCATTCAAGCTGAGTCCCTGACAGACTATCTTGAAAGAAATGCACCCACAAATTTCTATCAGCAGTGTGGGGTTGGATTTTCCTGACATACGAGCGGAGATGGAGTTTTGGACAGGATACTCCATCGTACTTGGCAAAAACCGAAGCTTTAAACTTATGAGGGATGACCACTCCCGATACCAGTTCCAATTCTCTGAAATCCAAACCAGGTATTTTCTAAATCTCCATAGCGCTCAGACGGTCTTCTAGCTGCTTGTACCTATCCTCAGCAGGAGGATATTACTCATCGTTGTAATCAGTATCGTCTCCAGAAACTGCAGGACTAGGGTCCTTTTCCCTTTCTTGTTTCTCCCCTTCTTTGGACGAGATGGTTAGATTAGCTGGTTGCCTCAACCTTTATCCGAATCTTCTACCCATATTCAGAATACCGACCTTCTTCTTCTTCTTCTTCTCTTTCAGAATAAGGGTCTTCAGATCCTCTTGCCCCTTAGCCAGACTTATGAACATCTATTGGAATTGGGCATTCTGCTCCTGAAGATCTTTGATGGCTTGATCGGAAGACATTTCTGCTGAAATAAACAGCGAAGAAGATGAGAAACTTGTAGGGGTACCTGTAATGATGTGTATGATGATGGGATGCACATGTAATGATTTCAAAGACTTTGGGAGATTTAAATTTGCAAACCAAAAATAAACAAAACTTTATTAGATTAACTTTGAAAGGTTCAACAATGCCTTTAAGACGTTACAAAGAAGTAAATAAAACAAATCTAAAACTAGAAAAAGCAAAATCAAAAGTCCCATGGACGCTTCCTCTTTGTACTGATGTAGTTATTGATCACTCTTTCTTCCTCGAGTTTCCTGGTGAGCTTCAAAACTTTCCTTTCTTGCTCATGGAACTGCTCCCGGTAAGTATCCCGCTCATTCCTCAGCTGAATCCAAGACCTCTGTAACTCCCCAGGATCAGTGGGCATGTAAGGATAGAGAACCGTGTAAGGAATGCCTTCTTCATTAGTGGGTTCCACAATCACTGGTAATACGGCCTCATAAGGCATCATGAGCTTTTGGGAACGAGCTCGGACCCATTGGAGGTAAGGCTGCATAGGAAGGGAAGTCTTTGGTCCCAAATCTTTGGGGTCAGATCTGTTTACCATGCCCCAAGCTCATATAAACCTCCGGCGATGCTCCTTAATGTCCTCCTTATAGTCAAATACAATGTCCTCAAGAAGTAACTCATGAGGACCATCTCTTCGAGCACGACCAAATTGTCACAAAGCCAGACAAGGATTGTAAGTTATACCCCCTCTGATACCAAGTAATGGGACATTAGGGTACCCCCCACAATGGTCAATAACAACAGTGTCTTCCATAGCCCGGGAACACCAAAGAATATCCGTAGGAGCAAGTGACATTATTTTGTACGACCAACCCAAACCTTCTTCGTTCTTCAGCACAAACTTAGGGAGGTGAGAAATAAACCACCTCGACAGCAACGGAATGCAACACATAAGAGTCCCTCTTCTCCTCATAGTACGAGTATAGAGAGCATGTAAGATATCTCCCAGCAAGGTAGGCACAGGGTTGCGAGAAAGGAAAATCTTGACAGCATTCACATCTAAAAAGGAGTCAGGATTAGGGAAGAGAACCAAACCATATATAAGAAGAGCCAAGACATCTTCAAAAGCCTGAAAATCCAAGTCATCCAAAAATAGTTGAGCCTGGTCTATCATAAATTTGGCTAGAAAACCTTCGACCCCGCTTCGAGTTTCCCAATTAGATACTACATCGGCCCGTTTCAAATTCAGAGCTGAGGCAATGTCTCCTGGCCTAGGAACTTCTTCCATACCTGTGAAGGGTACCTGTTCAAGGATGGATATACCCAATATATGAGAGAACTCTTCTAAGGTGGGTACCAGCTGGTAATCTGGAAAGGTGAAGCAATCATGCACGGGATCGAAGAACTGGAAAAGTACGCTCATCATCTGTTCATCAAGGTTTAAAGTAACCAGGCTGCGAAGTTGACCGTGTCTCTTAATGAAAGTAGACGATTCAGAAACTCTTGATGCTAACTCTTTAAGTTAGGCAGGTATTTGCACAAAGTTGACTCAGATGGTATTTCTATGCACGGAAGCCATGATCTGCAAAACAGAACAAAGATAAATTCCCTTGGTCTTTGAAATGGTTAGTGTAATGAAGTATGATTTCCATGTTATGATGCATGATGTTATGATAAACCAAAGGTATAGCAAACAACATGTATTGCAAACACAGTCAAATCATACAAAACCCTTAGGTTTAAGGCTTGCAGGAGGTCAAAGGTAATACCCTCTTGAAGTTAAGTTGGTTTCAAACCTGTCCTAGCAAAGTAACCGGGTTCTAGAGGATCTCAATATCACTGACCATCCTTCATCGGTCATGGTTTCATCTCACACAATATTTTCTTGCGGTCGGAACTATTCCGAGAGTATGGTCTCAATGAGTGTAGCATCGAGTATCAACCAGTTCTCAACTCTACACCGAGGCCGGCTATCTCACTACTTTCTAATGGCCAAGTTGGGCGATTAAAAGTTCTAAGGTTAGTTGATGCTTAATGACACCACGCAGTGGCCCCGTATTCTCCTCGTTTCTCCACAAGGGATACCAGTACCAACCAATGTGCCACACCAACGTAGCTACTTCTTCAACCGTATCGGTCTACGCCATACAGTTTCCTCATAGTCTATTGCTACTTACCTAAAAGGTATCCCCAGATCCGGGTTAGGATCTATAGTAACCCCAGACAAAAACCCTTAAAAGTAAAGAAAACAAAGCAATCAAGAGAAGCAATTATGATGAACTAGATCCTAAGGTATACCCCATTTATAAGTCCCCAGCAGAGTCGCCGGTTCTGTGATACGGTGGCAGAACTGACTATTTGACGTTGGTTTGCATTTTGTGTTTTTTGTTTGCAAAATGTCGCGGTAAGCAAGAGTCGCCACCGACCTTTATTTCATCCAATCGGAAGGCAAAAAGTACAGAAAAAAAATCATTTTTCGAGATGTTTGAGTACGGGGGTAGATTATAGAAAGGGAAGGTGTTAGAACCCTTTCTATCCATGGTTTTCCATGGGCTCTTAGGCACTTTCTCATCTTTTAAAATTGCTTGTGTATATGCTTTGTTTTGAAAAGTTTGACTTCGTGATAACCCTTGTATCAGTCCTCAAAGGTGTGACGAAGTTGTTTTGAAAATTGTTTTGAAATGTGTAAGTATGAAAAGTTTTGATTTGAGCAAGTACCTACTAGCATCTACCTACTCGAAAAAAGATTGTTTCTATTCTTGTTCCTTTAGACAGCGTTGTCCTACTATTGAGAAATAGGTAGCACCGTCGTTGGAATTGTAAGGGTCAATTCGAAAGGGACGTACGATCACTAAAGCAATATTAAGACACCTTAGTAATAACCCTAGAGTCTTAAGATCTTCTCAAGGCATCATTTCTAAGGCAACATTCGAATGGGACATTTGATCTTTTTAGATAGGAGGGAAACTACTAAGACACCCTATGCTTAATGATCGTTTACCGAAGGCAACCGAAGTGAGGGTATACCCTAAGAGTGATATGTGTGAGTGATCTGTTTTCAGTTATTTAATCTTTGCACATTAGGGTTTTCCAACCGTATTAATTTTTCATGCATTCTTGTCATACAGTCCTATTAGCATACATCTAAACAGTTAAATATTTGCGGGAATTAAAAATGCGAGAAAATAAATCTACGCTATTACAAGGTTCGGGGTGGGGGATTAATTACATAGTCAAAAATTGGGGATTTAAACAGTAAAATAAACCCCTAAATTAACTATTACAAACCATGAACAGTTACAAAAATATTGTCAAAATAATAATAGGCGCACGATGAATTAAATACGAGACGGTTAGGGTTTTGACCCTTGACTAAACCTATTTGCGATTGATTAAAAAATATTTTTGTCATGCTTTGTTGTTTAAGGAAATAAAGAAATCATTAAATTAAAAAATAAAATCCTAATTCTAATTAATTTTAAATTAAAAAAATAAATTAATTTATTCTAAAAAACTTATTTTTTTTGTATTTTGATTTATTTGAGAAAAAGAGAAATAAAATTAAATCAAGAAATTTAACCTAATATCTATTTGATTTTATTTACGAAAATAAATTACAATTTCCCTAAGTTAAACTAAATTAGATTAATTTTGATAATAATAATAATAAAAAAATAAAAACATAACTAATCCTAATTTTTATGAAGTCTTGATTTTATGATTTTATGGAAAAAAGATTAATTTGTGAATTAAGAATAAAAATAAGTATTGAAAGATTTAAATAAAATAAAGAAAAAAAGAAAGGAAAATGGGCCTATGCTTAGCAATTAGGGGGTATGTTATTGAAATTCTAGGCCCAAATGATCCAAGCCTGTTTGACTTTGCTGGATCTGATGCACATGTTGACCTGTGGCGTATGGTGGACCTTCAAGGGAGAAGCCTTGGATCTGGGCTAGAGACATGTTTGATGGCCAGATGTTGAGGGCATATGGTGGACATCCTGATAAGCAGTGCACCTGATCACCTATGGAAAAATAATATGGACAAAGGTTAGGACTTGGGGATCGAACCCAGGTCCTCATGCTAATTCCCAGTACCTGCTTGCCGTCTGTGTTGCTTTGTTTATTTGTACATATAATAAAAATAAAGTAATATAAGCAAAACAAAGAAATATATTCAGAAAATGCGCAAAAATTCAAACGGGCCAACCATGGATTGCCACGCCTCATCTTCTTCCCTAATTTGTCGTTTTAGGCAACGAAACCTTTACCTATAGACAGTACTCCGTAGCTAAAGAGCTATTCATCTCAAAAATTATCTACAGGCATGATAAATCAATTGTGATGGTACCAATCAACTCACCTTGGTCTCACGAGTATCATGGTACCTCATTCATGGCCCAATTTAGCATGTACTACAAAGCCCTAAACAAGAATACAAAACCCTAGCCATGGCAGTTTCGCATATAGTCATTAAAAATGCAATTGAATAAAACGATTAGCTTGCAAACATGATGATAAACATGAGTATGGCAATAAAAAGCACTAAAGATACGTGGATTAATGAAATATGAATCAAATTTTGGACAAACCGTGGGAGGTGTAGAACACGGTTCTTGAGGTTTCAGGTCGTGTGAATGCTTGCTACACGTTCAGTGAGTACCTGGGAATGTGACTTGATCCTTGGAAAAGTTTGAAACGGCCTATAGAGCAAGATCCAATCTGCACTTTTCTTTGAAAATTTGGAACTTTGTTTGACACTTTGTGGCAAGCTGCGCGTCTGAAAACTTGTGTTCTAGGTCTTTAGGATCCTGGCATAAGTAGTGAATCAATCTAGGGTAATAGAATTGGAAAGAATCCAAAGAATAATGGTATGGTTTTAAGAGAAAATCAAATCTTTAACAATTGCCCAAACATGGATATTGTGTGTCTATTCTTGGCTTGCACGATTTGCTTCTCATTTGACAGCACATAAGATCTTCCTTTAATGCAAAAATCATCCCTAAAACACATTATACGATTTATTTGGATTTATTTGATTTTATTTGAATTTTAAATGAATAAAAATAAAAATAAATTAAATAAACAAATAAAGCATGGAGGGTCCCATAGATCGTGGACTATGTTAGGAATGAGATTCAATCTTGAAAAGATGGGCCCATGTGGAAAAAATGCAATTTTGAGCATTGTTGACTTTGTGCAAATTTCCAAAAATGGCCAACTTTGACAAGGCATATCTCCTCCAATTTTGATCCTAGGAGGGTGTTCTTTGACTTTTTAGAAAGCTTAGGATGTCCCCTAAGCAAAAATTTTTGTCTCATCTAATTTGACTCTTCCATGTTCATGTATGAAGCTTTGACCCAAAAGGTGTTTTTGTTGACTTTTCAAAATGACCTATAATGTCAAAATTCATATCTTCTTGTGAGTGCATATTTTGAACTTGGGAGATGAAGATGAATTGCAGGAAATTTCATCCTATTCAAAATGAGCATTGGATGGGTCATTTATGATAAAATATGAGAAAGTTATGCTTGGTCAAAGTTGAGTTGATTTTTCCTACAACACCCTAATTTAGCAACTTTTGGGTTTTGATGAATTGTGAGCAATCCTTGAGGAATCATGATCAACCATTGATCAAATGATGAATAATACTTAAAAATGAGGATGTTGACCAAAAATCTTGAAGTTTGACTGTATGTGGGCCACAGTTGACTTTTGACCTAGTATAGTTGATTTTCAGGCATTTGAGCAATTGACTGAGTAAACTTCTTCTGTAAGGCTTGAAACTTGAAATGGATGATCTTGAGAACATATTAGGACAATGGTGAGCATTTTTGATCCTTTAGACTCAAGCATCTTGATGAAAAATGAAACCCTAATTTGGGGTAGACTACCTTAGGAGGGAGTTTGTCTGGTCAACTCTTGGACTTCCTTGAGCAATTTGGGGACCTCACTTGCCATGTGTTGAGAAATATGGGAGGGAAAATTTTGGGGTACAACAAAGAGCATGGTCCTTAAACATCCCTCGATTTTCCTACGAGAAATGATCTTGTCCCTCTATATTTCCTATATGATGACAGTCCCTTCGAATGCTAAGATATCCTTACATGTTGCCTTCAATGACCATCGCGTCCCTTTCGATAGTCCTTTAACATCCAATGATAAGGCTACCTACTCACTAATAGTAGGATAGCACTATCTATAGGGTAGAAGGAAAAGAACACCCTTTTTAGAGTAGGTAGATGACTCTTAAGTACTTGCTCAAACCTGAAAATTTCACACTTTCACACTTTCAAAAAAATCTTTTCAAAAACGCTTTATCACACTCTTGAGGACTGATACAAGAGTTACCATAAAGCAAACAAAAACTTTCAAAACACACAAGCACAAACAGTTTAAAAAAAAAGATCAAGTACCTAAGAGCTCGTGGAAAACCACGGATGGAAAGGGTGCTAACACCTTCCCTTTCCATAATCTACCCCCCTTACTCAAAAAATCTCGAAAAAAGGTCTTTTTCTGTTCTTTTTATCCTTTCCTTTGTTGGATAAAAGAAAAGTCGGTGGAGACTCTTGCTTACCACGACATTTGCGAACAATAAACGTAAACCAGTATAACAGTCGGTTCTGCCACCGTATCACACCACCGATACACTTCAACGACATCTCACATTCATACATCATTTATCATAACATATGCGTACGAAACACATATAGCACACTCTCATTTGCTTTAAGAACATCATTATGCAATACACTACATACATCATGATATTGCATAAATACTTACTCTATCTTTTTAGGTAAAGTTCACAAACAGACGAACATCATCAACAATTTTCTAACAGGTCGTAGAGTAATTCCTGAAATAGGACGGGGCGACTATTTACATGACCAGACAATTTCCTTCAGAAACTGAATTCTGACAAGCATTTCCCTCAGAGACTAAATCTGACAAGTAGCTACTTAAGCACTTTCCCCAGAGAGTCATTCTGAAAAAATATATTTTCTAGATAAAGTCGGGCGTAGACATCTTTTAGTGCATCATTCAGATGAAGTCAGGCGTAGATTTCCTTCTAATACTCTTTTTGGAAAAAGTCAAGCGTAGACTCCTTTCAATACCTCTTCTAAATGAAGTCGGGCGTAGACATCTTTTAGTGCATCATTCAAATGAAGTCAGACGTAGATTTTCTTCTGATACTCTTTTTGGAAAAAAGTCAGACGTAGACTTCTTCCAATACCTCTTCTAGATGAAGTCGGGCGTAGACATCTTCTAGTACATAATTATAGACAAAGTTGGGTGTAGACTCATTCTAGTATATCATTTGGATAAAATCAAGTGTAGATTTATTATAATATTCTTTTTGGACAAAGTTGGGTGTAGACTCAGTTCAAACGTATCTTTTATAAAAAGTCGAGCGTAGACTCATTTTAGTACATCATTCAGATAAAATCAAGCATAGATTCAGTCTAATATTCTTTTGGACAAAGTCGGACGTAGACTCATTCCAAATACATCTTCTAAGGCAAAGTCATGTGTAGACTTATTCTGATATTCCTATCAACATTTACTTTGGATGGCATCTATAAGCCAATCTTCGACGACATCCCGTCACTCTCCAAATGGCATCTTTAAGCCAGTTCCTGGTATAATCGACCAACAGTGTTACTTCCTGCACAGGCGAGTGCAAATTTCTGAGCACTTAAGTGTTCAATCATCTTCTACCTTCAAGTCACGAACGGCGGACATGCCAATCTAACTCTTCAGGTTTAAGAAGATTTAACAGGGGCAGTTGTTGTACCCCAAAATTTTCCCTCCCACTTTCGTTCAAGATATTCTCCTGGGGTCCTCAAATGCTCAAGAATTGATCAGACAAATTCTTCTCCTAAGCAATGGACTCACAACTAGGGTTTCTTATCAATTCTATATCTCACAATGAATATGTGAAGATCACTAAGAGAGAATCGACAAAAGATATTTTTGATTCGCTAAGATAATACATGAAGGTAACAATCAAGTCAAGGAGACTAAGGCTCTCACCTTAATCCAGAAATATGGAGCCTTCAAAATGGAAGAAGAAGAAACCACGGAAACCGTGTTCTCAACGTTTGAAACTATGGTCACAGGATTTAAAGTTCTGGACAAAGGATATTCTACTACTGGTCACATTAAAAAGATCATCAGAAGTCTTCCTAAGAAATGGAGACCTATGGTTACATCTTTGAAGCTTTCTAAGGATCTAAACAATGTGTCTCTCGGAGAGTTGATTAGCTCCCTTAGAAGTCATGAAATAGAGCTAGAAGAAGATGAGCCCCGAAAAAGAGGAAAGTTTATTACTCTAAGGTCAAAGTCAGAAAGACCCAAGTTAGAAAAGTGCAAGGCCTTCCAAGCTGAAGAAGTAGAAGAATCCGATGATGAAAACTCTAATGATGAAGATGAATTGTCTCTCCTGTCTAGAAGAGTTAAAAAACTCTGGAAGAAAAGATAAGGCAACTTCGGGATATCCAAAAGCAGAGAAGATCATTCAAAATCATCTGCAAGAGGAAGAGCAAGCAAGGATGTGACGTTCTACGAGTGCAAAGAGCCTGGACACTATAGAAATGAATGTCCAAAGCTATAGAAAGAAAGCACTAGAAAATAAAGCTTCAAGAAGAATGGCTTAAATGGAAAGAAGAAAGATCTCATGGAAACATGGGATGAATCAGACTCTGAAGGATCAGATTCTGACGAAGAACGTGCGAATGTAGCACTCATGGCCACCACATTAGAAAAAGACTACACATAAACCGAGTCTGACTCAGAAGAGGTATTTTCTGAACTCTCTCGAGCTAAATCAAATTTATGTTTATCTGAATCTTTGAGTAGGTATCCGAAGCTTCAACTAAAATTTATGAACCTTTAAAAAGCTCATGAATATGAAGTTGAAGAATATGGCAAGCTAGAGAAAGAAGTTTTTAATTTAAAAGGAGACAATTTTATTTTAGAAAAAAAAAGAAAATGTATTTCTAAACAAGAAATGTTTAAAACTTGAAGAAACTCTTTCTAAAGTACCTCAGTCTTCTGAAACCATCTTATATAAATATGATAAGGCATTTCAGAAATTCTTGAACAAAAACATAGATAGAAGCAAAATGGCTTCCATGATATATGGTGTTAGTCATGGTGGAAAAAGGGGAATTGGTGATGATTCTGATGAAGATACTCAAGAAAATAAACCCTTCTCTCTATTTCATATTTATATCCATATGTATAAACACAAATAGTTAATGTTGCATAAAAACCCAAGTTTATTAGAAACTCTTAGAAAACTAATTCTAAATGACCCAAAAGATTATGGGTACTAAAAGATAAAATAGTATATGTTGCAGATATCCTATGCGGTGAAGTTGAAACACCAGTCATGGTACCTGGACTCTGGTTGCTCACGACACATGACTGGAAGAAAGCATGTATTCCAAAACCTGGAACTTAAAGATGCTGGATTTGTTGGATTTGGTGGAGATCAGAAAGGAAGGATAAAAGGATCCAGAACAATTGGTAATGGATCTCTTCCTTCTATATCTAATGTTTTGTATGTTGAAGGTCTAATGCATAACGTATTATCCATAAGTTAATTAAGCGACAACAGTTATGACATTATTTTTAATCAGGAAGTGCGTAAAGTTGTGAGTTAGAAAAATGGCACATTTCTATTCACTAGAAAGAGGAAAAACAACATCTATAAACTAATGCTTTCTGATCTTAAAAAACAATATGTAAAATGCTTAATTTCTGGTAACGAAGAGCAGCGGGTGTGGCATAGACGCTTGGGTCACATTAGTATGAGAAGGATATCTCAGCTAAATAAACTTGAGTTAGTCAAAGGCCTGCTGTTGTACCCCAAAATTTGCCCTCCTCTTTTTTACAAGAAATCACAGCTTCGGGCTTTTCCTGATTTTTCAGATTGGCTCAAGAATCGGTCAAACAGACTTTTCTCATCAGTCAGACAAAATTAGGGTTTCCATTGATTTTGAATCAGTTCAAGCAGATTATTAGGGTTTCTATTGATTTGGTTGAGTTTGGCTCAGGGTTTGATCAGGAAGACGCTTCTTTGATAATACATCAAGAATTAGGGTTTTCGCGCGCATTCTCAGAAGGAATTAATTCTACAATTCTTTTCAATTGACTCTGGGACATGGGTTGAGGCTTCTGATTGAAAGTTTGAAGTTTAAGTTTGATCAGTGAGATAAAGGACATATGGAAGTTTGTTTGTTTAACTGTGCATTGTTTTTGGTTATTCGGAACGCCAGACGTTTATTGATTATTTATAATTTCTAAGTTAAAATTATTGGATAATTTCCAATTATTATAATTCAAGAAATTTAAGTAATTAAATAAATAAATGCAGAAGAATTAAAAGAGATATCTGACAAAGAAAGATTTTTATTCATTTTTAATTGTTTGTTACAAATATTATTTGAACACTGTAAATTTATTTACAGTTGTTTACAATAATATTATTACAATGATTAAAAGTAAATTAAAACTATATCCTAAATCTCTGGAAATCTTCATCTTCTACTGCTGCTCCCCATTGCTCAACTGATATTTATCTGCAAAGACAAAAAAAAGGAAGAAGTCAGTTAAGAGCATTCTCAGACAGTCAATAAAAAAAATCATCATTAAAAGTGTTGGCCGGAATCAGTTTGTTCGCCCTCTCTGCAAATCACAAGAAGACTCTTGGTTCACAAAGAGGGAAAGAAAATTATCTTGCAAACTAAATCAATTTTTAAAAAAGGAACAAGGCAACATATTAAACAAATGCATAAAGCTGCATAAATTGCATTGTCAAAATAGGCAAGCAAGCTGTACAGTTCAAAGTGACAAACTAAGCTGAACAAGTTTCAAACCAAGTTGCAAACTGAAAGGGCAAACCAAACTGAAATGCCAAAACAAACAAGTTACACAAATTCAAAATGTCAACCAAACTGTCAAAAAGATATCAAAAGATATCAAGCTGTCATCAAAGAAAAGAAGAAAGTACAATATGCAGAGGAAAGACAAAATGCAAGCAAACTTATTTCAAATTTCCATCATTTTCCAGGCCAAACACTTTTTCAGAAAATAAGTACAGTTTAAAGCAATAAAAAATGCTTTTTTCTGTGGAGAGAGAAAGAGAGAGAGAAGTAGGGAGGCTTACAGTTTTGCAGGCTTAAGACAAAGAGATATAAAACAAAGAGATCAGAACAGTTCAAAAGGGGGGGGCAGAACAACACATAGAAAATATATATCACAAAAACAAGATATACCACAAAAGGAAAAAGAGATAACAAAAGCCCCCAAGCCTAAGGAAGCAAGCTTTTCAAAGCCTGTAACCCAAAGCTACCTCAAGCAAACAAACCACCAAGCTTACAAACTGCCTTCAAACAAACTCAGTATCAAAACCTGCTTCAAGCCTGTCAAAGCAAACCTTTCAAGCCTGTCAAAGAAAACCTTTCAAGTCTGTCAAAAACATAACAGAAGCAAGCCTAAAAGCTTGTTCATCAAAAAACCTGTTACATATAATACAAGCCTAACACATCCTGCAAAAGACAAGCCTCAAAACACAGTAAGCCTGTACCAACAAAACCTTGAAACCTGTTTTTTCTCCAAGCTTGCACAAGCTCAAGGAAGCCTGTCAAAACTTGTTTCACTACCAAACCAACAACCACCCTCAGAATCATCAACCATCATCCAATATCCAAATAACCAACAAAACACCTCAGAACCAAGGCTCATCATAGGCTAAACAGAAGCACAAGCATCCTTAAAGCTAAGCTCATCACAGGATCAAACAACAAGCATCACCAACATAATCAAAAGCAACATACAAAAATCAAAGCAATCTCAGAATTGCCATCATCAAGTCATTAGAACAAAGCAAGCCCAAGAGGAAAAAGCAAGCATCCCATAGTAAGGCAACAATAACATCATCAAACTCAGAAGCAAATCATACAAGCATTTTCAGATTGCAACTATCATCATTAAACAAGGTTAAAGATACCAAATACCAGGAAGGCCACAAAGCTAGCATCACCAGTCCCTCGCCCGGCCGCCTAAGACGCCTCCTGCCCACTTCGCTTCCTCTCAGAAACAAGAATAAATGTATTGTCCTCTTCCCTTTTTTCTAACACCACACAAACATAAACAGCATAGAAGATTAGAATAGGTAAAAATTCCAGAGTATGCATGAAAACCCTAAAACATAAAATAGAAAATAATACCTTGTTGTCACCGCCTGAGCTACCATGAGGAGGAGGAAGCGGAGATGGCGTCCAGTAGCCAGGCGTGGAAGGAGAACATCAGTGGCTGGCTTGAGAAAAGATGAAGAGGACAACGAAGAAGAAGATGGAAGCGGCGCTGTTCAACACAAACCCTGGTTCTGAACGAAACAAACGAAACCCTAAAAAAATTGTAACACGCCTTGGGCCTTACCCCTGGAACCAAACCCCAAGCCCAATCTCAATTTCTGACGCACCCCCCTTTTGAATCTGTTTGTTTGGGCCAAACACCTAACACCAGCCCATCCATTTTCTTTATACAAATCATTTCTTTTTTTTTTTATTTATTTTTATAACATTATATCCTTTTTTTATATAACTTATTTTGTTAAGAAAAACAATACATTTAATTTTTTATACAAAATTTTCTTAAATGTTTCTTTTTATTTTAGAAATAATTAAAAATGCATGAATCTTAGGTTTGTTAAGTTTAAACAATTTTTTCTTTATTAAAACCTTTCTTTTGTTTAATTTAAATCTTGTGCATAAAAACATTAACTAAAATATATAAATATTAGGTTATTAGGTTTAAATAATTTTCTTGTGTTTAAAACCTTTTTTTGTTTAATAAATCTTTTTACATAAGCTTTTTAAAACATTAACTAAATACATAAACATTAGTTTTCTTTAACTTAAACATTTTTCTTTTCTTTTCTTTAAAACTTTTGTTTGTATAATTAACAAAAACACAAAAATAAATAAATACTTAATAAATACATATTTGCATCATTTGTAAATAATCACATACATTGCACAATACTTTTATTTCTCTTTGATTCTTATACATTGCTATATTTTACATTGAGAATGCGATTCGATTTGGTTGTAAATATTATTTGGACACTACTATCTTGATAAGACTCATCCCCATTTGTAAATATTTGTACCCCCATCCCCGGATACTTATTTGTAATAGCTTAGACTTTAAATTCCCGCAATTTATCGCTTTCTATATACTGTATAGTAATTAGGGTTTTGTATGCGAAGATTCAAAATCAACCGCTAGATAACCTAATACAAGAAAAATGCATGAAAATCAAATACACCACTCACACTTGCACCCCTAGGGTTCCTCCACTAGTTGCCTTCCAAAAAAGGCCATGTTTGCATGTTGAGTTCTTTGGCAAAACAAAAACAAATCAAATGATCATAGTCCCTCGATGACACTTTCGAAGTTGCCTAAACAAAATGATCATAGTCCCTCAAGAAAATTTCCAAAGACACTTGACACTATTGCATTCATGGTCTAAACGATGACCCGCGCCCATCCCGTTAACATCCTAACACAAGGTTGTTCACCAAATACAATGGTGAAACAACACTGTTAAAAGGGTTAAAACATAAGAAAGATCTTTGAGTAAAATTAGGGTAGACAACTCTTAGTTACTTGATCAAACTTGCGAAACACACTTGCCTACTTTCAAAACACACTCCACAACATAACTTACAAAACAACTTTCAAAAACATTGAAACATCTTTTCAAAAAGACAAACACCTTTGCATATACTCAAACAAGAGTCATTACAATGGTTGCCTAGACAAGGCATCTTTTTCAAAACATTTTCAAAAACACACACATAAAGCACTATTTCACACAATTGAAAATCAAGGCAAGTGATCTAAAACAAGTAACTAAGAGCCCATGGATAACCATGGATGAAAATGGTACTAGCACCTTCCCTTTTCATAATCTACCCCCCGAACCCACGAAAACATCTCAAAGGTTTTTCCTGTGCTTTTTAACCTTTCCTTTTGGATAAAATAAAAATTCGGTGGAGACTCTTGCTAAACCGAACAAGTGCGAATACAAACGCAAAACCTCAAGTCAGTTCTCCCACCGTATCACAGAATTGGTGACTCTGCTGGGGATTGATTTAAAAGTGGTGTTACCTTAGGGTTTTAGATCACCCATACATACTTGCTTTGATTGCTTTGATTGCTTTACTTTTTGGGTCCTTGTTTGGGTTTATTATAAATCCTACACCCGGATTTGGGGGCACCTTTTTAGGTAAATAGCAATAAACTGTGAGGGAACTGTGCGGGGTATACCGACATGGTTGAAGCAGTAGCTATGTTAGTGTGACATATTTGTGAGTACCGGTAACCCTTGAGTTCAATCAAGGAGAGTACGGGGCCGCTGAGTGATGTCATGAAGCACTAACGAACTCTAGAACCTTACTTGACCATCTTAGCCTTTTTTAGGGGTAGTGAGATGACCGACTTTGGTGCAGCCCGAAGTTGGTAGATACTCGATACTACACTCATTGAGGATTATTTTCTTGGAATATTTTGGTCGCCAGTTAAGTGGCTAAACCAAAACAATGAACACAGAAAATAATCCAATGATATTGAGCTCCTTAGAACCCGGTTTCTATTTTAGGACAGGATGACCCAACTAACTTCAAGAAGGTACTTACCTACAAACCCCATGCAAGCCTAAACCTAAGGACTTGTTTGCTTTGTGTGAATATGATTACCTGTATATACACTTGCTTACTCTTGCATACATGTACATAACATCATAACATCATGCCATAGCATTTTCAATAACCATTTCAAGGATCTCGAGGGTCTTTTGATGCAGGGTCACGTTGAACCAGACGTCTACCTAGGGGCAAGAGGTTTCTCCTCTAAACAAATGCCATCAAAGATCCAGTGCAACAACTTGAATCAGGGGCTATGACCCACTTGACATGGTGAGCTTGATTCTCGTGGAAAGACATCCACCGTTACAAAGCTCTCCAATCAGAGATGTTGATCCAAGTTCAACCTCTAACATTTTCTTATGTTTACCCCAAGAGATTCTTGAAAACATGCATCCACATATCATGCATTGCATCATAACAATTTTTTTCCTTTTCAGGTTTCCTTATTCTCCTACTGTTTATTTCAGTAGAGATGGCTCTAGAGAGGACTGTTAAAGATATCCAGGATCAAAATGCTCAACTTCAAGAAATGTTCTTGAACCTGTCCCAGGGGCAAGAAGAAGTGAAAGCTCTCCTTGCAAGGGGCTTGGTCCAGGGGAATTCAAGCAGTGCCAGGAGTGATCAGTTAGAGGAACTGCAGTTTGAGATGGCTACAGTGAAGATCCAGATGATGGGACAACTGGTGGGTCAGATGGCTCTCATCCAGGACTTGGCTCAAAGACAAGAGGAGCTCAGAGTTCTCGTCAACCAACTGCTCCGGGACAACCAAGTGGGGCAAACATCTAAGGTTGAATAACAAGTCATCATTCAACCCCCTTTGAGACAAGAAGACAATGGAAAGGCTCCTCTACTTGCTTCAGGGTCACAAGCCCATCAACAACCGCGTCAGCGTCAACAGGGTAATCGGCGTAAGCAAACTACGTCTAGAAGACAGTTCACTGAGACTGACATACCGTCATCTCTAATACTGGAACGCTTGTTGGAGGTCAATCTGACTGCTTTAAGGGATCCTATTCGGAAGCCCAATACCTCCGCTCCTAGCTATCATCCCGACGCATTTTGTGTATACCACTCCTATAGTCCGGGACATGACACCGACGACTGTTGGGCCTTGAAGAACAAGATTCAAGATCTGATTGACATTGGAGTGCTGAGATTCATGCCAGATGGTGAGATGAAAATCTTCCGTTAAGGGTTTCTCCACCTGAAATGACAAAGCTCGAACTGAGAGACTTTTAGTTCCATTTGAATTTTCAAAGTTGTAATTTCTTTTGTGATTCAAACAATTATCTGTTGATGTCAAACTTTGTTTCATTAATGCATTGCATATGTTTGTCTTGAATTCATCCATTCGTTTTCACTACTCTTATGCTTTCTTTATGATATTTAACTCTTGATAAAAAGCTGCAAGCCTTTAGAGGGAGGATGACGAAACAATACCATATTCTCATACAGTATGCTTTTGAATAGACCTTGCTGATGATGTACAGGCATTTCTTTCAATTCCCAAACACTGGAGTTATAAGGAAGATAATCCCTAGTCAACCCCTTCGAGCCAAAGAAGTAGGAGTTTTCTGTTCTAAACAGATTAAAACCTTTGATTTAAACCTGGGGCATGGTAGTCTCTCAGTTAATTCAAAAAAGGTGCGCATTGAAGTCGCAAACTCTCAGTTCATAATACAACGAACGACATCAAAAAAAAGAAAAGCATTCCTCTGGAATCAAAAGACAGTGATGGTTCCTTATCTCATAGGCAGTCATTATCTCTCAAAAAAGAAAAAGCCCACTGAGCCAAAACCTATAAAGGAGGTTTAAGAAAGCTGGGGCATCCCGCTGACTGTAATCTCGAAAGCGGGAATAGTCAGGCAAAAGTTAGGGATAACAAATCAAGAAAGAGGTCATTACAAATCCTCAACAACATGAAAAATGAAAAAGGAGATGATGACTTCCTTCCAAATTCAACTTGTGTGAACCATCACCAAAAAAAGGTTGTTCCAAACTCGAATAGAGTGCGACACACAATTAACTGAGTTTAGGACTGAAGGACATCACGAAGAGCGGGTGGGTACAAATATACTTTGAGCCTTTATCCTTTGTTTCTTAAACCGAGAACCAAGCCACGTTACACCCCTTCAAAAGTCCTAATTGAAGCATGGGTTAGTTCGAAAGTATACTGTTACAAAAGGTATCCTGACTCCTGTAAGGCTTTACCCTAAATCTCGTGTTGAATTTGTCTTATAAAAAGCTTTCTGCTAAAAAACGCATTTTTCAAAAACTTCGAGACATGAATAAACTTTGCATTATTTGAATATCGTTGTTTGCACATGGTTATTTGTTTGACAGCGAAGAAATTCATACAGCAAATGTTCCGACGAACGAAAGCTCTCTCAGTGAGCAAAATCACTTCAAAAAGGATGACACTTCCATTGACAAATCTCCCATCAATAAGGGGGCATGACATGTCACTATCCTGCACACCTGGGGCAGTCCAGTCAAGATCTTTCAAAAGTTCAATTAACCTGGGGCAGTCCAGTCAAGATTTCAACAAATCTCTCAATTACAGATTAACTTGGGGCAAGTCTCCCTCACCATCACTTGGGGCATTCGAATGTCAAAACCAAGATCATCAAAATTCCTTCATCACCTGCTGGAATTCAAGAGCGTTCAAAATTTCCTTCTGGAAGTTGCGGTCATCATCAAAATTCCTTCATCACCTGCTGGAAGTTACAACCACCAACAGAATAACGGACAATTGAAGCTCCTAAAAATCTGTTTCTCTCAAGAATGAAGACTCTCATCCTTAAAACCTCAGAAGATTGGTATACTCCTAGTTTCTGACCGTTAACAGAATGAAGATTCTCATCACCTCAGAAGATTGGTATACTCCCAATTTCTGACCCTCAAGATTGAAGACTCTCATCCTTAAAACCTCAGAAGATTGGTATACTCCCAGTTTCTGACCGTTAACAGAATGAAGATTCTCATCACCTCAGAAGATTGGTATACTCCCAATTTCTGACCCTTAACAAAATCAAGATCAACATCTTCTGAGATTTCCTTCTAGAGATAGTTCAGATGTGACCCAGATTTGGCGACATTCCGATACTTATTCCAGATTTCCTTCTAGAGATAGTTTAGATGTGACCCAGATTTGGCGACATTCCGATACTTATTCCAGATTTCCTTCTAGAGATAGTTCAGATGTGACCCAGATTTGGCGACATTCCGATACTTATTCCAGATTTCCTTCTAGAGATAGTTCAGATGTGACCCAGATTTGGCGACATTCCGATACTTATTCCAGATTTCCTTCTAGAGATAGTTCAGATTTGGCGACATTCCGATACTTATTCCAGATTTCCTTCTAGAGATAGTTCAGATGTGACCCAGATTTGGCGACATTCCGATACTTATTCCAGATTTCCTTCTAGAGATAGTTCAGATTTGACCCAGATTTGGCGACATTCCGATACTTAATCCAGATTTCCTTCTAGAGATAGTTCAGATGTGACCCAGATTTGGCGACATTCCGATACTTATTCCAGATTTCCTTCTAGAGATAGTTCAGATGTGACCCAGATTTGGCGATATTCCGATACTTATTCCAGATTTCCTTCTAGAGATAGTTCAGATGTGACCTAGATTTGGCGATATTCCGATACTTATTTCAGATTCCTTCCAGAGACAGTTCAGATGTGACCCAGATATGGCGACATTCTGATACTTATTCCCCACAGAATTCTTAATTCCCCAAGCAGAGTGAAGACTCTCATTCTCAGTTCCTCACAGGATATTTAGATATTCCCCAGTGAAGATCTCCTCAAGACAGGAATCCCCAGTAGATTGGCATACAACCCAAGCTCCTGATCCCCCAACAGTGGTTCCAGGACTTCTCATTTCCAACAATCCCCTGCAGCAGTAAAGGATTTACTTTCCCCAGCGGCAGTCAAAGATTTCATTACCCAGGATTCGTCTTCCTCAACAAGACGGTTACTCAGCTTACATGCGCATCCATCACATTCATATCATAAACATTGATGAAGTACAATTCATTACATCATGACATTGCATACAACTAACTCTTTACCTTTTTAGGAAAGATCAATCAACAGACAAAGATCATCATCTTCCGAGATTCCTTCTAGAGATAGTTCAGATGTGACCCAGACATGGCGACATTCTGATACTTATTCCAGATTCCTTCTAGAGATAGTTCAGATGTGACCCAGACATGGCGAAATTCTGATACTTATTCCAGATTCCTTCTAGAGATAGTTCAGATGTGACCCAAACATGGCGACGTTCTGATACTTATTCCAGATTCCTTCCAGAGACAGTTCAGATGTGACCCAGACATGGCGACATTTTGATACTTATTCAAGATTCCTTCCAGAGACAGTTCAGATGTGACCCAGATATGGCGACATTCTGATACTTATTCCAGATTCATTCAAATACAGTCCGGATATGATCCAGATTCGGATGTAATTCTGTCACTCATCCAAAAGCAATTCAACAATCATTTCTAGATGGCATCTCTAAGCCCATCCTCCTAGCAGCAATTTCCAGATGGCATCTCTAAGCCCATCCCCCTGTCACGTCTCCAGATGGCATCTTTAAGCCCATCACCAAATGGCATCTTTAAGCCCATTCCTTCAAACTACGCTTTGACGAGTGCAAATTTTTTGGGCACTCTAGTGTCCAATCTCCTTTTACCTTCGAGTCGCGAATGGCAAGCTTGCCAATCTAACTCTTCAGGTTCAAGAAGATTGAACAGGGGCAACTGTTGTACCCCAAAATTTGCCCTCCTCTTTTTTACAAGAAATCACAGCTTCGGGCTTTTCCTGATTTTTCAGATTGGCTCAAGAATCGGTCAAACAGACTTTTCTCATCAGTCAGACAAAATTAGGGTTTCCATTGATTTTGAATCAATTCAAGCAGATTATTAGGGTTTCTATTGATTTGGTTGAGTTTGGCTCAGGGTTTGATCAGGCAGACGCTTCTTTGACAATAAATCACGAATTAGGGTTTTCGCGCGCATTCTCAGAAGGAATTAATTCTACAATTCTTTTCAATTGACTCTGGGACATGGGTTGAGGCTTCTGATTGAAAGTTTGAAGTTTAAGTTTGATCAGTGAGATAAAGGACATATGGACGTTTGTTTGTTTAACTGTGCATTGTTTTTGGTTATTCGAAACGCCAGACGTTTATTGATTATTTATAATTTCTAAGTTAAAATTATTGGATAATTTCCAATTATTATAATTCAAGAAATTTAAGTAATTAAATAAATAAATGCAGAAGAATTAAAAGAGATATCTGACAAAGAAAGATTTTTATTCATTTTTAATTGTTTGTTACAAATATTATTTGAACACTGAAAATTTATTTACAGTTGTTTACAATAATATTATTACAATGATTAAAAGTAAATTAAAACTATATCCTAAATCTCTGGAAATCTTCATCTTCTACTGCTGCTCCCCATTGCTCAACTGATATTTATCTGCAAAGACAAAAAAAAGGAAGAAGTCAGTTAAGAGCATTCTCAGACAGTCAATAAAAAAAAACTCATCATTAAAAGTGTTGGCCGGAATCATTTTGTTCGCCCTCTCTGCAAATCACAAGAAGACTCTTGGTTCACAAAGAGGGAAAGAAAATTATCTTGCAAACTAAATCAATTAAAAAAAAGGAACAAGGCAGCATATTAAACAAATGCATAAAGCTGCATAAATTGCATTGTCAAAATAGGCAAGCAAGCTGCACAGTTCAAAGTGACAAACTAAGTTGAACAAGTTTCAAACCAAGTTGCAAACTGAAAGGGAAAACCAAACTGAAATGCCAAAACAAACAAGTTGCACAAATTCAAAATGTCAACCAAACTGTCAAAAAGATATCAAAAGATATCAAGCTGTCATCAAAGAAAAGAAGAAAGTACAATATGCAGAGTGTTGTACCCCAAAATTTTCCCTCCCATATTCTCCAAGATTCATCAAGAATCATCTCCAACTGGTTCAAGATTCCTCAAGGGTTGCACAGTCCCAACTGCCTCCTAAGCCAGTCAAAATTAGGGTTTTGGTTCTTGCAAGGAAGTTGAGGTTTTCAATGGCTCAATCAAGTCCCATAGGCCTATACACATTTCCAAGCATCTACATGCCAAGTTTCAAGACTCACGGCATCAAGTTGCACAGTCAAAAGCCCTAATTGCTTCACAATCAACTGTAGGGATAAAATGGTCATTTGGCAGTCAAAAGTCAAAAAATTTGGTCAACGTCTTATTTTGAGCACACAATCATCATTTGATCAAATCTTGATCATGATTCCACAAGCATGGCTCAAAAATCATCAAGATGCAAAAGTTTCCATTTTTGGACAGTTGAAAAGTCAACTGTAACTTGACCAAGGCATAACTTTTTCATGGTTCATCATAAAAATCCCATCCAATGCTCATTTTGAAGGGGAGGACATTTCCTACAACTCATATTCACATTCTAAGTCCAAGAAATGCTCTCACAAAAAGTTATCAATTTCTACATTATAGGTCAATTTCAAAAGTCAACAAAAAGGCATTTTAAGTCAAAGACCATAACTTGAGATTGGTAAATCCAAATTACATGGAACCAAAGGCATTGGTTAGAGGACTTCAAGAACTTTCCAAAATGTCCAAGAACATGTTCATATGATCAAAATTGAGCAAGATATGCATTGGAGAAGTTGGGAAATTTTTGTGAAATGGCAAAAGTCAACTATCCTTAAAACATTAATTTTTGACAAAAGGGCCCACTTTCTTCCACTTGATTCATCCTTGTCATGCCACCCACGTGTCCCATGATTAATTTCAAGATCAAACATTTATTTTTCCATTTTATTTAATTTTTATTGATTTAATTCATTTTAAATCCATAATAATTCAAATAAAATCTAAAAATTTAATGGAATGGCATCTTTTGGATTTGAACAACTTTCATATACCACATGCCAGCTACCAAATTCGTGCCAAGCCTTTTTGTGCATAAAATCTTGAATTTGAACCAAAAATGTAAAGTTCTTTAATGGTGGTCAACAAGATCTCAAGGCTTCAATGCACAAGGGTACAAGCCCAACTGCTGACCTAATTTCGTTCACATATACATATGCAAGGAGGCCAGACCTAATGGAGGAGCTAAGCATTGCTAAAACGGAAAAATCAAAACTCAAAAATTGTTGGAAAAGTGAGAGATCTAGAACAAGGTTGCAGGCATTTGGAGATCAAAAGAAGCACGTAGTCTTCCTCCTTGCTGTCCACTGAACCTAATGAGACCAATATCACGTCCTAAGATCCATTGAATAGCGCTGTAAGTTCTCAAATACAGACCCCTGTACACGAAACTTGAACTCCTTATTCTTGCACTTTTTCTCAAAAGCATTGGCATATTTGTGTTCCTTATTTGATTTCTAACATAACTGTAATATCCAATTGCGTTTTTAGGCCCTGAATCGTGATGCCCGATTCTAGGGTTCATCCTTTTGCGTTTTAGGCATTTTGTTTCCAGGTACAATTGGAGCAAATCATGAGTATGGATGTGAACAGGGGACCAAGACGAATATGCCCATGGCTTTAGGTGGCGTTTTCATGGCCTGAGGACAATTTTTTAGGCAGCCTGCGAAACTTCCTGCGGATAGAAATCCGCAGGTAAAAAACCAGTAACAAAGGAAGAAGACGCTGACGCGTCTCCCTCTCATTTGCTCTTTCAAAAAGTAGCGCGTTTATATTTTTTTTCCAGGCATTGTGTTGTTTTACTAATATAATAACCACTCATTATTATTATTTCAATTGAACAAGGCAGTTGGGTTGGTTAAGGCGTGCAAGCATAATCCCTTGGGACCTGGGTTCGAATCCCAGGTCCCCCAAATAATTATTTCATATTTTGCTTCATATGATCCTATGCAGGCTATACAAAGCATCTCACCATACGCCTCATCCAGATGGGCGCCAAGCGGCCTCAAACCCAGATCCAAAGGCCAGAGATGGAGGATCATGGTGCTCCTCAGTCAACATGCACGTGGATAATTCCATAAAGTCAACAGGGCTTGATTCTTCTTGGGCTTCAGAATTTCTAAACTCACCCCCTTGCTGGCCCAGCACCCATGGTTCACTATTCCTTTTTTTTCATTTTTCTTTTTCTTTTTATTTTCTTTAATTATTATTATTATTATTATTAACTAGATAATTAATATTTTCCATAAAAATTCAGAAAAAACTAAAAATGTAAATATTTTATATTTTATTAATTTCACTTTAGTTTAATTATTTTGTAAATAAACACTAATTTAAATTAATCTAGTTTAATTAGGTTTAATTTTAATTTTCTTTTACAATAAATAAAAATGAATTAGACTTAGGGTTTTTTGACACTTTTAATTTCTCTTTTTTTATTTTATTTCATTAAAAACAAAAAAAAACACAAAAACATTTTTTCTTTTAATAAATTAATTAATTAGTAATTAGGCTTAATTTCATTAATTGCAAAAAAAAGGGACAAACTACTTTCTTTTCTCAAAAAGGGTCAAAACCCTAAGACGTTCCCGATTCAATCTTTCGCGCGCATATATTTTTAATTCGTTATTTTGATTATTTATGTATCTGCTCAAAAATGTAATAGTTAATTAGAACCTTATCGCTTTCTTTTAATTTCTCGCATTTTTATTTTCCAAACGGGTTATGTTTTTGGCGATGTATATACTCGCGCCTTGTAATAGCTAGATTTAACTTTTCCGCACTTCATTTTCCGCACTCTTAACTGTTAAAAAATGCATGAAAGACTTGTATGAAAAATAAAATCAATCTGTAACTCACAAATAACATGTACAAGACATTAACTGAAAAAACAACACACCTGCACATGCCACTCCTAGGGTACGCCTCACTGGTTGCCTCGACGTGGTCATCAAGTATAGGGTGTCTTAGAGGTCGCCCTCCTGTCTAAAGATCCAGTCGCCTCGAAACGGTTGCCTCGGATACAAAGGATCTAGGACATTAGGGTTACCGCTAAGGCGTCCTACCATTGCTTTGGTGACCACACATGTCCCTAATAATCGAATTGACCCGAATAACTCCAACGATGGTGCTACCTACCTCTCAATGGTAGGATAGCACTGTCTAAAGGACTCTTACATAGCCTAATTCCTTAGAGTAGGTAGATTTCTCCTAAGTACTTGCTCTTTTCAAAACAAACAAAAACAACTTTTCGCACCTACACTTTCAAAAAGTTTTCAAACAAATATTTCATACACTCTTGAGGACAGATACAAGAGTTACCTAGAAATTTTTCAAACGAAACTTTTTCAAAACCCACATACACTTGAAAAGCAAACAATTTTTGAAAACGTAAGAGCAAGTACCTAAGAGCCCGTGGATAACCACGGATAGAAAGGGTGCTAACACCTTCCCTTTCTATAAATCTACCTCCCGAACCGAGAAACATTCTCAAAGCAGGAATTTTGCTGTGCTTTTGTCCTTTCCATGTTGGAGAACATAAAAGACGGTGGCGACTCTTGCTTACCGCGACATTTCGCGAACCAGCTTAAAAAACAGTCAGTTCTATTTCTACCGATCACAGAACTGGCGACTCTGCTGGGGACACTAATAAGTGAGGTGTACCTTAGGACTAGACCACTCTTATGTTTTCAATTGCTTGCTTTGTTTGCTTTAATATTTTGGGCCTGTCTTGGAGTTTCATAGATCCTAACCCGGATCTGGGGGATACCTTTTAGAGAGTAGCAACAAACTGTGAGGGAACTGTGTGGGGTATACCGACACGGTTGAAGCAGTTGCTACATTGATGTGGCACTTTGGTGAGTACTCGTAACCCTTGAGTCAAGTCAAGGAGAGTACGGGGCCGCCGCGTGGTGTCGCGAAGCATCAACTGACCTTAGGAACCTTAATTGACCATCCTGGCCTCTTTAGGGGTAGTGAGATGACCGACTTTGGTGCAGTCCAAAGTTGGTAGATACTCGATACTACACTAATTGAGGGTTGTTTTCTTGGAATATTTTGATCGCCAGTTCAGTGGCTAAATCAAAATAATGAACACAGAAAACAACCCAATGATATTGAGATCCTTAGAACCCGGTTACTTTTGATAGGACAGGTTTTGAGCCCACCAACTTCAGGAGGGTAGTACCCCAAACTTCATGCTGGCCTAAACTCTAAGGGCTCTTTTGTGTGACTTGTGTGCCTTCATACTTGAACTACTTGCATACTTGTTATCTAACAACACGAGTTCCTTGCAGGTTTTGTTTACAGTCCTTAATTGGGACTCATTACAGGGCCTACTTACATCACTCCATGCATAGCATCACATCATACCATTGCATGCATCCTGCATAAGGACTAACCTATTTCAAGGATCTCAAGGGTTTATGATGCAGGTCATGATGAATCAAATGTCTAGCAAGGGGCAAAGGGGATTTATTTTCCTCTAACCAAGGTTGTCCAGAAATCTAAACATGATAACTTGAGTCAGGGGCTATAACCCACTGGATATGGTGAGCCTTGATTCTTGAAGAAGGACTCTCAACAACATGAAGTTCCTTCAATCAAGCTACCAGATTCTAACAATTTTTCTTGTCTACCCCGCGAGATCCTTGAAAACATTGCATGCATACATACATATCATTGCATTACAGGTACCCTTTTGACAGGTCACTTATCTTCTTCGCTGTTTATTTCAGCAATCATCATGAATCCTGAATCATCCAATGAATAAGCTATCAAGGCCCTCCAGGCCCAGAACGCCCAGTTCCAAGAGTTGGTGATGAGCCTAGCCCAGGGTCAACAGGAGTTGAAGACTCTGATACAGAAGAAGAAGAAGAAGAAGAGGACTGTTTTGTTCAATCCTAGACGCAGATCTGGGAATGGATCACAAAATGAGGTTGATCTGGCTACTTCCTCTGTAGGGAAAGACAATCCCCAAGAAAGAAGGGTCCCTAGTCCCGTGGTCTCCGACAACGAGACGGATTACAATGATGAGCAGTACCCTCCTGCTGAGGATAGGTACAAACAGCTAGAGGACCGTCTAAGTGCTATGGAAATTCAACATGTGCCCAGGTTGGATTTTGGGGACCTAGGTCTATCCTCTGGGGTGGTGATCCCACATAAGTTCAAGGCACCTGCCTTTGCAAAGTACGATGGGGCTTCCTGTCCTAGGCTGCATCTCAGATCATATGTGAGGAAGATCCAACCGTACACTGCTGACAAGAATCTATGGATCCATTTCTTCCAGGAAAGTCTTTCAGGGACTCAACTCAAATGGTTCTATCAACTAGATGGAGCCAGCATTCGTAACTAGGAGGACTTGGCTACTGCATTCTATAAGCAGTATCAGTACAATTCCGACCTCGCCCCCACGCGTACCCAACTCCAGGGTATGTCACTAGGGACGTGTGAAGGATTCAAGGAATATGCGCAAAAGTGGAGAGACCTGGCTGGAAGGGTGCAACCACCTCTGACTGACCGTGAACTCGTTGACATGTTCTTGGGGACCCTGTCTGGTCCGTTCTTCAACCATCTGATTGGGAATTCTTCTGCTGGGTTTACAGATTTGATCTTGACTGGGGAAAGAATTGAAGCTGGTATCAAGGCTGGGAAGATTCAAGAGGCCACACCTTCTGATACTCACAAAAAGCCTTACACTGGGAAGAAGGAGTCCAATGCTGCATAAAGTCAAAAGAGTCGTCGTGACCAACATGCAGGGGCAGTCATGATCTCTGGTTCTGCATCACGCTGACAACCACAAAAGGGAAATCAATGAAGGCCGGACGATCCTAAAAGACAGTTCACCAACATCAATATGCCATTGTCGCAAGCACTGCAGCATATGTTGAAAATGAATCTGATTGCGGTGATAAACCCTCCTGCAAATCCTAAGACTTCTTCTCCAAGATACAACCCAGATGCGAGGTGTGCTTACCATTCCGGTAGCCCGGGGCACAATACTGAGGATTGTTGGGCGCTGAAATACAAGATCCAGAATATGATTGACGCCAAAGAGATTGAATTCGAGCCTGCCGAGACTCCCAACGTGATCACTGCTCCCTTGCCAAAACATGGCTAGGATTGAGAGACTCTTGTTTCATTTAAATTCTGATATTGTATTTTTCTATGCTTATTCAAACAATTATCATGTCAAACTCTATTATTTCATTAATGCATTACACGTGTCTGTTTTGAAGTAATTGTGTTCACTATATTCAAAATTGCTTTTATTTTTCTTGATGTTTAATTCTCGATTGAAAATTCTAAGCCTCTTGAGGGAGGATGACGAAAACGATACCACGATCTTTACAGTATGCTTTTGAACAAACCCCGCTGATGAGGTACAGGCATTGTTTCAATTCCTAAACACTGGAGTTATAAGGATGATAATCCCTCGTCAACCCCTTTGAGACAAAGAAGTTGGAGTTTTCCTTTTCGAAAATTAAAACCCTTAATCATAACCTGGGGCAGGGTAGCTCTCTCAGTTAATCCAAGTGCACAACGAATGGCACCAAAGAAGTCTTTCCAAAAACAAAAGACTGTGATGGTTCCATATAATCGTAAGGACAGGAAGTCATTATATCTTTCAAAACAAAAGCCCAATAAGTCAAAACATATGAAGGAGACTTACAAAACTGGGGCATCCCGCTGACTGTAACCACAAAAGAAATAGTTCAGGCAAAAAACAGGGATAACAAAATCAAAATCAAAAAAGAAAGAGGTCCTACAAACCCTTGACAAAAATAGAAATGACTTCCTATTCAACATAAACTGTCAATATCCGAACCATCATCGGAATATCAGAGCAAAGACTCAAACAAGGTCTAACGCACAATTAGCTGAGTTTAGGTTTGAAGAGCATCACGAAGAGAGGGTGGATACAAATATAATTTGAGCCTTTATCCTTTGTTTCTTAAACCGTGAACCAAGCCACGTTATAACCCTCAAAAGTCCTAGCTGAAGCATGGTTTAGTTCGAAAGCATACTGTTACAAAGGTATCCTGACTCCTTAAGGTTTGCTGTAAAATACTGAGTTGACATCACATTTTACAAAATTCGCTTGGTTTTATTGAAACAATACATTTTCAAAAAACTTTAAGACAGACATGAGCGTTTCATTTTTTAAAAATAACATTGTTTGCATATGACTATTCGTTCGAACAGCAGAGAAATTCGCACGGTGAATATCCAGTGAACAAGAATCTTCTCAATGACAGGGTCATCTCAAGTGGAAGAAACACTTCCAATCAAGGGGCGGACATGATCATCGTCCGTCATCTGGGGCAGTTAAGTCAAGATTCAGAGAATCTCTCAAATGCCAAGTAACCAGGGGCAAATCTCCGCTTGAATCACTTGGGGCATTGGGCATGAATTCCGACAACGAATCTTGCATGATCAAGCATCTTCTGGTAGTATGGCAACATAACACTACTGACAGTGACAACTCCCTACATCCTGAGAGCATGGACATAGTCGAAAAAATACTACGCATAATCAAAGACCCGCTAGGCTGACACACCTAGGCAAAAATAAGGGCTTCCCGGCGAATCAAAAGGGTTCGGGCAAAATAAGGGATGAAAATGGAAAAATATGTACACCCGGCAAGTCGAAAACCTGAAAAGGCGGCTTGGGCAAAAAAGGGTATCCCGATGGACTGAAAACCCGAAAGGGCGGTCCAGGTAAAAGTTAGGGATCAAAAGCGTACGACTATGTCCCAACATCTCGTCACTCTCCTACCAGAAGAAGTTTGGTCAATCGGCAGTTATCAAGACCTCCACAGGTACCTTCTCCCACAGAAGCTGGGGCAATAAGAATTGTCGGAACTGTACAAGCTGCTCTGTCCACCAGGTACGAGTTAGATTCAGCTGAAGAATGTAACCAGGACACCTCCACTCCCTGCAGAGTAAGACAAGATTCAGCGATACTCTCCCCCAAGCAGAGTTGGTATCCCATCAGCCCCGAAAAGGCACAGCATCTCCAGCAAGTCAGTGATACTCTCCCCAAGCAGAGTTAGTCTATTGTCAGCCTTAAGGAAGTTGGGTATCCCCAGAAGATCTCAACATTCCCCAGCGGAGTATACAGATATTCCCAAGCAAGCATCCCCGGCAGTCTTAATATAAGATTGTTCCCCGGCGGAATACAAGACACCCTAGTGGAGCCACTCCCCAGTACAGTCCAAAAAGTTTCCCCAGGAGAGTTGAATTATCCTCCCCAGTAGATTCTGGAAGCTTATCCCCAGTAGATTCTGGAAGCTTATCACCCGCAGAGTACATATCTCTCCCTGACCATGTCCAGAGGTCATTCCCCACCAGAGCTTATAACTGGGTTATCCTCAGCTAAATTACAACTGAAAGATCGTCCTCGGCGAAGTTCTTCCTATCCCCTAGCGGAGTTCATCAACATTCCTCAACAAAACATATCAACGGTATCCCTAGCGGAGTTATCATCAAATCTCAGCGAAGTATCTCTTCCCCACAGAGTAATTCCCCGCAGAGTATCTCTCCAACAAGTTTATTCCCCAACAAAGTCATCTTCTCCTACCGGTTTATTCTTGCAACCATCATCCCCAGCGGAAACGAAGAACTCTACTCTTCAAACATCAGCCCAGGATTCAACGAATTTCTCGGCATTCGTCAAGGATTTATCTTCCTAGACAAAAATTCATTCATAAACATCACATTATCATACACCATGACGCATGCATATACGCATCATAACACACAATTTCATTTATTCTTGAGAACATCATGACATCATGCATTTCATACATCCTGACATTGCATACAACTGATGTTTTGCCTTTTCAGGAAAAAGGTCAATCCAAAGATGATTACTATCAACTGTCGCAATTCCAGATTCGATACCTGTATCTAGCCAGGGCATATCTGTGAGTGATTGATTGTAGATTCGATACCTGTACCCAGCCAGGGCATGTCTGCATGAAGAGTTTAGAGATTCGATACCTGTATCTAGCTAGGGTATATTTGTAGACGACTAATTCCAGATTCGATACTTGTATCTAGCCAGGGCATATCTGTGAGTGATTGATTGTAGATTCGATACCTGTAGCCAGCCAGGGCATGTCTGCATGAAGAGTTTAGAGATTTGATGCCTGTATCCAGCCAGGGCATATCTGTAGACGACTAATTCCAGATTCGACACCTGTATCTAGCCAGGGCATATCTGTGAGTGATTGATTATAGATTTGATACCTGTATCCAGCCAGGGCATATCTGTAGACGACCAATTCCAGATTCGATACCTGTATCTAGCCAGGGCATATCTGTGAGTGATTGATTGTAGATTCGATACCTGTACCCAGCCAGGGCATGTCTGCATGAAGAGTTTAGAGATTCGATACCTGTATCCAGCCAGGGCATATCTGTAGACGACTAATTCCAGATTCGACACCTGTATCTAGCCAGGGCATATCTGTGAGTGATTAATTGTAGATTCGATACCTGTATCCAGCCAGGGCATATCTGTAGACGACCAATTCCAGATTCGATACCTGTATCTAGCCAGGGCATATCTGTGAGTGATTTGATTATGGATTCGACACCTGTATCCAGCCAGGGCATATCTGCATGAAGAGTTTAGAGATTCGATACCTGTATCCAGCCATGGCATATCTGTAGACAACTAATTCCAGATTCGACACCTATATCTAGCCAGGGCATATCTGTGAGTGATTGATTGTAGATTCGATACCTGTATCCAGCCAGGGCATATTTGTAGACGACCAATTCCAGATTCGATACCTGTATCTAGCCAGGGCATATCTGTGAGTGATTTAATTATGGATTCGACACCTGTATCCAACCAGGGCATATCTGTATGAAGAGTTTAGAGATTCGATACCTGTATCCAGCCAGGGCATATCTGTAGACGACTAATTCCAGATTCGATACCTGTATCTAGCCAGGGCATATCTGTGAGTGATCTGATTGTAGATTCGATACCTGTACCCAGCCAGGGCATGTCTGCATGAAGAGTTTAGAGATTCGATACCTGTATCCAGCCATGGCATATCTGTAGACGACTAATTCCAGATTCGATACCTGTATCTAGCCAGGGCATATCTGTGAGTAATTGATTGTAGATTCGATACCTGTATCCAGCCAGGGCATATCTGCATGAAGAGTTTAGAGATTCGATACCTGTATCTAGCCAGGGCATATCTGTAGACGACTAATTCCAGATTCGATACCTGTATCTATCCAGGGCATATCTGTGAGTGATTTGATTGTAGATTCGATACCTGTACCCATCCAGGGCATGTCTGCATGAATAGTTTAGAGATTCGATACCTGTATCCAGCCAGGGCATATCTGTAGACGACTAATTCCAGATTCGATACCTGTATCTTGCCAGGGCATATCTGTGAGTAATTGATTGTAGATTTGATACCTGTATCCATCCAGGGCATATTTGCATGAAGAGTTTAGAGATTCGATACCTGTATCCAGCCAGGGCATATTTGTAGACGAACAATTCCAGATTCGATACCTGTATCTAGCCAGGACATATCTGCATGAAGAGTCTGAAGATCAACACCTGAAATGGGCCAGGAAACCATCTTTCTTTCTCAAGTACGCAAGTTCTCGCTAAGGAATCTCTTACGCGATCGACACACATTTCCAAATGGCATCTATAAGCCCATTCCCGACAAGGTTCTGTCACATCTCCAGATGGCATCTATAAGCCCATCCTCCTATCCATCATCTCTCCAAATGGCATCTGTAAGCCCATTCCCGACATCACATTGCTGATACTCCACTATGTGAGTGCAAATTTCTGGGCACTCTAGTGTTCAATCATCTTCCACCTTCAGACCACGAAAGGCGCGCAAGCCAATCTACATCCTCAGGTCTAAGAAGATTGAACAGGGGCAATTGTTGTACCCCAAAATTTTCCCTCCCATATTCTCCAAGATTCATCAAGAATCATCTCCAACTGGTTCAAGATTCCTCAAGGGTTGCACAGTCCCAACTGTCTCCTAAGCCAGTCAAAATTAGGGTTTTGGTTCTTGCAAGGAAGTTGAGGTTTTCAATGGCTCAATCAAGTCCCATAGGCCTATACACATTGTCAAGCATCTACATTCCAAGTTTCAAGACTCACAGCATCAAGTTGCACAGTCAAAAGCCCTAATTGCTTCACAATCAACTGTAGGGGTAAAATGGTCATTTGGCAGTCAAAAGTCAAAAATTTTGGTCAACATCTTATTTTGAGCACACAATCATCATTTGATCAAATCTTGATCATGATTCCACAAGCATGGCTCAAAAATCATCAAGATGCAAAAGTTTCCATTTTTGGACAGCTGAAAAGTCAACTGTAACTTGAGCAAGGCATAACTTTTTCATGGTTCATCAGAAAAATCCCATCCAATGCTCATTTTGAAGGGGAGGACATTTCCTACAACTCATATTCACATTCCAAGTCCAAGAAATGCTCTCACAAAAAGTTATCAATTTCTACATTATAGGTCAATTTCAAAAGTCAACAAAAAGGCATTTTAAGTCAAAGACCATAACTTGAGATTGGTAAATCCAAATGACATGGGACCAAAGGCATTGGTTAGAGGACTTCAAGACCTTTCCAAAATGTCATAGAACATGTTCATATGATCAAAATTGAGCAAGATATGCATTGGAGAAGTTGGGAAATATTTGTGAAATGGCAAAAGTCAACTATCCTTAAAACATTAATTTTTGACAAAAGGGCCCACTTTCTTCCACTTGATTCATCCTTGTCATGCCACCCACGTGTTCCATGATTAATTTCAAGATAAAACATTTATTTTTCCATTTTATTTAATTTTTATTGATTTAATTCATTTTAAATCCATAATAATTCAAATAAAATCTAAAAATTTAATGGAATGGCATCTTTTGGATTTGAACAACTTTCATATACCACATGCCAGCTACCAAATTCGTGCCAAGCCTTTTTGTGCATAAAATATTGAATTTGAACCAAAAATGGAAAGTTCTTTAATGGTGGTCAACAAGATCTCAAGGCTTCAATGCACAAGGGTACAAGCCCAGCTGCTGACCTAATTTCGTTCACATATACATATGCAAGGAGGCCAGACCTAATGGAGGAGCTAAGCATTGCTAAAACGGCAAAATCAAAACTCAAAAATTGTTGGAAAAGTGAGAGATCTAGAACAAGGTTGCAGGCATTTGGAGATCAAAAGAAGCACGTAGTCTTCCTCCTTGTTGTCCACTGAACCTAAAGAGACCAATATCACGTCCTAAGATACATTGAATAGCGCTGTAAGTTCTCAAATACAGACCCCTGTACACGAAACTTGAACTCCTTATTCTTGCACTTTTCTCAAAAGCATTGGCATATTTGTGTTCCTTATTTGATTTCTAACATAACTGTAATATCCAATTGCGTTTTTAGGCCCTGAATCGTGATGCCCGATTCTAGGGTTCATCCTTTTGCGTTTTAGGCATTTTGTTTCCAGGTACAATTGGAGCAAATCATGAGTATGGATGTGAACAGGGGACCAAGACGAATATGCCCATGGCTTTAGGTGGCGTTTTCATGGCCTGGGGACAATTTTTGAGGCAGCCTGCGAAACTTCCTGCAGATAGAAATCCGCAGGTAAAAAACCAGTAACAAAGGAAGAAGACGCTGACGCATCTCCCTCTCATTTTCTCTTTCAAAAAGTAGCGCGTTTATATTTTTTTTCCAGGCATTGTGTTGTTTTACTAATATAATAACCACTCATTATTATTATTTCAATTGAACAAGGCAGTTGGGTTGGTTAAGGCGTGCAAGCATAATCCCTTGGGACCTGGTTCGAATCCCAGGTCCCCCAAATAATTATTTCATATTTTGCTTCATATGATCCTATGCAGGCTATACAAAGCATCTCACCATACGCCTCATCCAAATGGGCGCCAAGTGGCCTCAAACCCATATCCAAAGGCCAGAGATGGAGGATCATGGTGCTCCTCAGTCAACATGCACGTGGACAATTCCATAAAGTCAACAGGGCTTGATTCTTCTTGGGCTTCAGAATTTCTAAACTCACCCCCTTGCTGGCCCAACACACATGGTTCACTATTCCTTTTTTTTCATTTTTCTTTTTCCTTTTATTTTCTTTAATTATTATTATTATTATTATTATTAACTAGATAATTAATATTTTCCATAAAAATTCAGAAAAAACTAAAAATGTAAATATTTTATATTTTATTAATTTCACTTTAGTTTAATTATTTTGTAAATAAACACTAATTTAAATTAATCTAGTTTAATTAGGTTTAATTTTAATTTTCTTTTACAATAAATAAAAATGAATTAGACTTAGGGTTTTTTGACACTTTTAATTTCTCTTTTTTTATTTTATTTCATTAAAAACATAAAAAACACAAAAACATTTTTTCTTTTAATAAATTAATTAATTAGTAATTAGGCTTAATTTCATTAATTGCAAAAAAAAGGGACAAACTACTTTCTTTTCTCAAAAAGGGTCAAAACCCTAAGACGTTCCCGATTCAATCTTTCGCGCGCATATATTTTTAATTCGTTATTTTGATTATTTATGTATCTGCTCAGAAATGTAATAGTTAATTAGAACCTTATCGCTTTCTTTTAATTTCTCACATTTTTATTTTCCAAACGGGTTATGTTTTTGGCGATGTATATACCCGCGCCTTGTAATAGCTAGATTTACCTTTTCCGCACTTCATTTTCCGCACTCTTAAATGTTAAAAAATGCATGAAAGACTTGTATGAAAAATAAAATCAATCCGTAGCTCACAAATAACATGTACAAGACATTAACTGAAAAAAGAACACACCTGCACATGCCACTTCTAGGGTACGCCTCACTGGTTGCCTCGACGTGGTCATCAAGTATAGGGTGTCTTAGATTTCTCCCTCCTGTCTAAAGATCCAGTCGCCTCGAAACGGTTTCCTCGGATACAAAGGATCTAGGACATTAGGGTTACCGCTAAGGCGTCATACCATTGCTTTGGTGACCACACATGTCCCTAATAATCGAATTGACCCGAATAACTCCAACGATGGTGCTACCTACCTCTCAATGGTAGGATAGCACTGTCTAAAGGACTCTTACACAGCCTAATTCCTTAGAGTAGGTAAATTTCTCCTAAGTACTTGCTCTTTTAAAAACAAACAAAAACAAATTTTCGCACCTACACTTTCAAAAAGTTTTCAAACAAATATTTCAAACACTCTTGAGGACAGATGCAAGAGTTACCTAGAAATTTTTCAAACGAAACTTTTTCAAAACCCACATACACTTGAAAAGCAAACAATTTTTGAAAACGTAAGAGCAAGTACCTAAGGTCCCGTGGATAACCACGGATAGAAAGGGTGCTAACACCTTCCCTTTCTATAAATCTACCTTCCGAACCGAGAAACATTCTCAAAGAAGGAATTTTGCTGTGCTTTTGTCCTTTCCATGTTGGAGAACATAAAAGACGGTGGCGACTCTTGATTACCGCGACATTTCGCGAACCAGCTTAAAAAACAGTCAGTTCTGTTTCCACCGATCACACAGAGGAAAGACAAAATGCAAGCAAACTTATTTCAAATTTCCATCATTTTCCAGGCCAAACACTTTTTCAGAAAATAAGTATAGTTTAAAGCAATAAAAAATGCTTTTTTCTGTGGAGAGAGAAAGAGAGAGAGAAGTAGGGAGGCTTACAGTTTTGCAGGCTTAAGACAAAGAGATATAAAACAAAGAGATCAGAACAGTTCAAAAGGGGGGACAAAACAACACATAGAAAAGATATATCACAAAAACAAGATATACCACAAAAGGAAAAAGAGATAACAAAATCCCTCAAGCCTAAGGAAGCAAGCTTTTCAAAGCCTGTAACCCAAAGCTACCTCAAGCAAACAAACCACCAAGCTTACAAACTGCCTTCAAACAAACTCAGTATCAAAACCTGCTTCAAGCCTGTCAAAGCAAACCTTTCAAGCCTGTCAAAGCAAACCTTTCAAGTCTGTCAAAAACATAACAGAAGCAAGCCTAAAAGCTTGTTCATCAAAAAACCTGTTACACATAATACAAGCCTAACACATCCTGCAACAGACAAGCCTCAAAACACAGTAAGCCTGTACCAACAAAACCTTGAAACCTGTTTTTTCTCCAAGCTTGCACAAGCTCAAGGAAGCCTGTCAAAACTTGTTTCACTACCAAACCAACAACCACCCTCAGAATCATCAACCATCATCCAATATCCAAATAACCAAAAAAACGCCTCAGAACCAAGGCTCATCATAGGCTAAACAGAAGCACAAGCATCCTCAGAGCTAAGCTCATCACAGGATCAAACAACAAGCATCACCAACATAATCAAAAGCAACATACAAAAATCAAAGCAATCTCAGAATTGCCATCATCAAGTCATCAGAACAAAGCAAGCCCAAGAGGAAAAAGCAAGCATCCCAGAGTAAGGCAACAATAACATCATCAAACTCAGAAGCAAATCATACAAGCATTTTCAGATTGCAACTATCATCATTAAGCAAGGTTAAAGATACCAAATACCAGGAAGGCCACAAAGCTAGCATCACCAGTCCCTCGCCCGGCCGCCTAAGACGCCTCCTGCCCACTTCGCTTCCTCTCAGAAACAAGAATAAAGGTATTGTCCTCTTCCCTTTTTTCTAACACCACACAAACATAAACAGCATAGAAGATTAGAATAGGTAAAAATTCCAGAGTATGCATGAAAACCCTAAAACATAAAATAGAAAATAATACCTTGTTGTCACCGCCTGAGCTACCATGAGGAGGAGGAAGCGGAGATGGCGTCCAGTAGCCAGGCGTGGAAGGAGAACATCAGTGGCTGGCTTGAGAAAAGATGAAGAGGACAACAAAGAAGAAGATGGAAGCGGCGTTGTTCAACACAAACCCTGGTTCTGAACGAAACAAACGAAACCTGATGGGTTTAATCTGTAACGTATAGCCTAAATGTAGTACTGCAAGTGTACAGCCTATCGAAGTAATATATAAGATTATCGAACCACAGAGACCAATTGTCAATCTATCAACTCTATTGCTAAGGTGCTTATCTAAGGCGAACAAGAATATTGATGTGAGTGCAGTGCACAAAGTAAATGAGCGAGGTAAATAACAGTTTAAAAGACAGGTTGGAATGTAAATCATGTAATCAGATATTGGTCCGGTCATGCGTAGATAAAACTACTTATGGGGAAGTATTTTCTATTGATAGCAAAGAATCAATTTAACGGGAACTTGTAGCTTTTGACTACTAAGAACCGAGTTTACTCTTTAAATTAAATTCCTTTATTGTCACATATAAAGGGTGCCTTCCGCGTTAAAGAGGTAAACCTATTTTTAAGAAATTGATAGTTTTGACTTAACAGAAAAGTGATTTTACTTGGAAAGATTAACTTAAAGAGACTTTTGGCTTTTGACCAAGAGTCAGATTTCAAACCTACAAACGCGTCCGAGAATAGTTTCAAAATCGTTTTCTAAAAAGGTCAATGATTCCTATTTAACCAATCAACGGCTTTCGCTCTTTTTGTTTGGTTAAATAATAATCAAGTCGTATCATTAGTTTGGACGGCTTTCGATCTTACCCAATAAACATTTAAACACAATTGACTTAAGTTAGAAGCAAAACATCCCCAGAGTATTTTCACTAGCATGATAATTGGAACACGACCATGATGACAATCATTACATCCTAACCTTTATAGTTTAGCCAGACATAATAAGTGCGAGTCTATAAAACGTGTAGACTATGGTAAGAGCATTTAAAGTCTATAAAACGTGTAGACTATGGTAAGAGCATTTAAAGTCTATAAAACGTGTAGACTATGGTAAGAGCATTTAAAGTCTATAAAACGTGTAGACTATGGTAAGAGCATTTAAAGTCTATAAAACGTGTAGACTATGGTAAGAGCATTTAAAGTCTATAAAACGTGTAGACTATGGTAAGAGCATTTAAAGTCTATAAAACGTGTAGACTATGGTAAGAGCAATTAAATAAAGAAATGCAATAAAATAGAACCTTGCTCCGGTCGGAGACTTGAATCTGATACAAATCTACGGAAAGGTAAGGCTGGTATGATGAACTTCAACCAAAGTGCTCCAAGACTCGATTACAACTCAATCTACACCGCAATAACTCCCCGATGTGAAGAGATTATCACTTTACAGAAACTGATAGTATATGGCTTAAGATTGTACTAAGCTTGGATGAAACTAAAGAATGAAAATCGAAAACTATTTATAGAGGATCCTTGAGGTGGGTAAGGACCAGCATGCCCCTTAACTTCTTTTGAGCGGGAAACTTGTTGTGAAGGCCGCGGGCGCGGTGAGGGTGGCCGCGGGCGCGGTGCCTGGAACTGCCACATCATGGGAACGTGGCAGTTGATCTCTGGGTGAAAGTGGGCCACGTCATCGCGTTCCCAGTAGCCAGCGCGGTGCTGAACGCCATAAGTGCAAAATGTCTTGAAAAACCCTAATTTCTTGGCGTTTTGGCTCGTTTCTTCACAGAAGGCTCTGAAATGACAAGAATCCTGAAAACAAAGGAAAAAGGAACATAATACGAGAAAATGACAATAAAAACTAAGGAAAACATGTGATATTTGAGTCAGAAACATAGTGCGATTCAGTGCGATCAAAACCCTAAATAAATTGTAACACGCCTTGGGCCTTACCCCTGGAACCAAACCCCAAGCCCAATCTCAATTTCTGACGCACCCCCCTTTTGAATCTGTTTGTTTGGGCCAAACACCTAACACCAGCCCATCCATTTTCTTTATACAAATCATTTCTTTTTTTTTATTTATTTTTATCACATTATATCCTTTTTTTATATAACTTATTTTGTTAAGAAAAACAATACATTTAATTTTTTATACAAAATTTTCTTAAATGTTTCTTTTTATTTTAGAAATAATTAAAAATGCATGAATCTTAGGTTTGTTAAGTTTAAACAATTTTTTCTTTATTAAAACCTTTCTTTTGTTTAATTTAAATCTTGTGCATAAAAACATTAACTAAAATATATAAATATTAGGTTATTAGGTTTAAATAATTTTCTTGTGTTTAAAACCTTTTTTTGTTTAATAAATCTTTTTACATAAGCTTTTTAAAACATTAACTAAATACATAAACATTAGTTTTCTTTAACTTAAACATTTTTCTTTTCTTTTCTTTAAAACTTTTGTTTGTATAATTAACAAAAACACAAAAATAAATAAATACTTAATAAATACATATTTGCATCATTTGTAAATAATCACATACATTGCACAATACTTTTATTTCTCTTTGATTCTTATACATTGCTATATTTTACATTGAGAATGCGATTCGATTTGGTTGTAAATATTATTTGGACACTACTATCCTGATAAGACTCATCCCCATTTGTAAGTATTTGTACCCCCATCCCCGGATACTTATTTGTAATAGCTTAGACTTTAAATTCCCGCAATTTATCGCTTTCTATATACTGTATAGTAATTAGGGTTTTGTATGCGAAGATTCAAAATCAACTGCTAGATAACCTAATACAAGACAAATGCATGAAAATCAAATACACCACTCACACTTGCACCCCTAGGGTTCCTCCACTCGTTGCCTTCCAAAAAAGGCCATGTTTGCATGTTGAGTTCTTTGGCAAAACAAAAACAAATCAAATGATCATAGTCCCTCGATGACACTTTCGAAGTTGCCTAAACAAAATGATCATAGTCCCTCAAGAAAATTTCCAAAGACACTTGACACTATTGCATTCATGGTCTAAACGATGACCCGCGCCCATCCCGTTAACATCCTAACACAAGGTTGTTCACCAAATACAATGGTGAAACAACACTGTTAAAAGGGTTAAAACATAAGAAAGATCTTTGAGTAAAATTAGGGTAGACAACTCTTAGTTACTTGATCAAACTTGCGAAACACACTTGCCTACTTTCAAAACACACTCCACAACATAACTTTCAAAACAACTTTCAAAAACATTGAAACATCTTTTCAAAAAGACAAACACCTTTGCATATACTCAAACAAGAGTCATTACAATGGTTGCCTAGACAAGGCATCTTTTTCAAAACATTTTCAAAAACACACACATAAAGCACTATTTCACACAATTGAAAATCAAGGCAAGTGATCTAAAACAAGTAACTAAGAGCCCATGGATAACCATGGATGAAAAGGGTGCTAGCACCTTCCCTTTTCATAATCTACCCCCCGAACCCACGAAAACATCTCAAAGGTTTTTCCTGTGCTTTTTAACCTTTCTTTTAGGATAAAATAAAGAGTCGGTGGCGACTCTTGCTAAACCGAACAAGTGCGAATACAAACGCAAAACCTTAATTCAGTTCTCCCACCGTATCACACATGCCTAAGATGAATTTTTTCCAGATGCTCTTTGTGAAGCATGTCAGAAACGATAGTTTTCTAAAACTTATTTTAAAGTAAAAAAATGTTGTTTCCACCTCCACACCTTTGGAGCTTTTACATATTGACTTGTTTGGTCCAGTCAAAACTACATCAGTCAATGGTAAGAAGTATTGGACTTTCCATTGTAGATGACTATAGTCGTTAGGCATGGGTAATAGTTCTAAAACACAAGGATGAGTCACATTTTGAATTCACTAGGTTCTACTCTAGAGTGTAAAATGAATTTGATTCTAAAATTTTTAGAGTCAGAAGTGATCATGGTGGCGAATTTGAAAATAAATAATTTGGTGAATTATTCAAATCTAATGGCATATCCCGTGATTTCTCCTGCCTTAAAACTCCACAAGAAAATGGAGTTATATAGAGAAAGAATAGGACTTTGTAGGAAATTGCCAGAACCATGACCAATGAAACCAATATGGATAAGCATTTATGGGTAGAATCTGTGACTACATCATGTTATATTCCTAATAAAATCTCTATTAGACCTATTCTTGAAAAGACTCCATATGAATTGTGCAGGGGAAGAAAACCTAACATTTCGTATTTCTATCCTTTCGGATGTTCTTGTTTTATTCTGAACACTAAAGAGAATCTTAACAAGTTTGAATTTAAAGCACATAAGTGTATTATGTTGGGATACTCAAAACGCTCTAAGGGCTATCGAGTATACAATATAGAAACACATTGTAGAGGAATCAATTCATGTTAGATTCGACGATAAGCTTGACCCAGAAAAGTCAAAGTTATTTGAAAATTTTGCAGATCTTGAAATTAACCTCCAGGTTCTGGAGAAAAGAAAAAAGACTCTGGAGAAAAATATTCTAATAAAAAGGACGATTCATCAGAAATGATTGAATGTATGTCTATCCAGAAAAGGCAAAGGCCAAGACAAGTATTATATGAAGATGTAAAACTGAACCTTCTAGAATAAGATCCACTTTCAAGAAATCTGAAGAAACTCTTATAGAATTAGTGTCCTTAATAGAACTAACATCCTGTCAAGAGGCTCTTAAAGATAATGAGTGGATTATGTCAATGCAAGAAGAGCTAAATAAGTTCTCCATAAATGATGTATGTGATCTGGTACCTAAACCTAAATGAACTCATGTGATTAGAACTAAGTGGGTATATAGAAATAAGTTAAATGAGAAAGGAGAAGCCTTCAGAAACAAAGCACGACTAGTTGCACAAGGTTATAGTTAACAAGAAGCTATTGATTATAATGAAACATTTGCCCCAGTCGCCAGGTTAGAATTTATCCGCCTTATAATCTCCTTTGTTGTTCATAATCACATTACTTTATATCAAATGGATGTCAAATGTGTGTTTCTAAATGGTTACATTACTGAAGAGGTGTATGTTCACCAACTTCCAGGTTTTGAATGCACTAAATTTCCACAACATGTTTTCAAACTTAAGAAATCACTGTATGATCTGAAACAAAATCCAAGAGCTTGGTATGAGAGACTAAGTGCATTTCTCCTAGAAAATGGTTTTTCAAGAGATAAAGTGGACACTACCCTCTTCTATAAAAATCTTGGAGACGACCTTATAATTTTCCAGATTTATGTTGATGACATAATCTTTGGTTCTACTAATCCCTCTGTTGCAAAAGAATTTTATAAGATAATGCAGGAAGAATTTGAAATGAGCTTAATGCATGAACTAAGATATTTCTTGGGAATTCAAATAAATCAAACTCCAGAAGTTACCTACATTCATCAAATCAAATATACAAAATAACTTCTAAAGAAATTTGATATGACATAAAGCAAACCAGTAAAAACTACCATGCATCCTACATGCATTCTTGAAAAAGAAGAGGTAAGCACAAAGGTTTGTCAAAAGCTCTATCGTGATATGATAAGCTCTCTTCTTTATCTAACTTCTTCTCGACCAAATATCTTGTTCAATGTGTGTTTATATGCTTGTTTTTAGTCAGACCCAAGGGAAACTCACATAACAACTATTAAGAGAATCCTAAGGTATCTAAAAGGAACATCTAACTTTGGCTTGGTGTATAAGAAAACATCAAAATACAAGTTATCAGGTTTCTCTGGTGCAGACTAATCTGGAGACAAAATATAACGAAAAAGCACTTATGGATACTATAAGTTTCTAGGTGACAATCTCATTTCTTGGTCTAGCAAAAGACAGTCAACCATTTCTCAATCAATTGAAGAAGCATAATATATTTCAGCATCACTATGCGGTACTCATATGCTCTGGGTGAAAAGTCAACTTGAAGACTTCCAGATTTATGAAGGTAACATCCCTATATTATGTGAGAATATAACTGCCATTTGCTTAAGAATCCTATTTTACACTCTAGAGCAAAACACATAGAAATTAAACATCACTTTATTAGAGACTATGTTCAGAAAGGGGTCCTCATTTTAAAATTTATAGATTCAGACCATCAATGGGCTGATATTTTCACAAAACTCTTAGCTGTAGATATATTTTAGTTCATTCTGAAGAATTTAAACATGGAACTTTGTCCAGAATGAAGCGTCTTTTATGTGTTTTACTCTTCATGTGAAAAATATTATTCTTAATATTATTTATTTGTTTCTTAATACTTCTGAATGATAGAAAGTTTCTTGATAATATTCATCTCAAGTCATGGTTGACTCTGAGAACATTAACCTCGAGCAGTGGGAATTTCTTTTGAGAATAGATAAAATCTTTACGTCTTACCCCTATTTGTTTTTTTTCAAAAAAAATTGATAAGATTCTTTTTGAAAAGAGATAAAGCTAGCACGATCTATCTCACTGTCTAACTTTTCATGACAAATCATCTTGAAAGTATCAACTTTCTTTTGTTTTTCTCAATTTTATTTTCAGTCGTTTATCATCTTGAGTCTTTCAAGTTTGATTGACAGTTAATAGAAATTAATTTTCTTGTCAGTCACGTTTTCTCGTTTCTATTTAAAGTCCTTTTGTTTTCTTAATCATTCCTTTTGTATCTCCTCACCCATTTTTTTGTCTAAATGTCCTCTCTAACCTTCCATGGAAATAAGGATCTTCTAGAATTTATCAATGAGAAACGTCCTAACATTATGATTGATAATCAAAACTTTAATTAGTGCATTTTCTGTCAAAACTGGTCTGGCTATGTTGCAATGTTGCGAGGACCTATATATCCAAACCTTGTAATTTTTTTTGGATATATGCCACTGTTAGTAGTGATGGAAGCTGCATGAGATCAAGTATATTTGACATTCCCTTCCTCATCACTCTCTCCTCCATTACAAAGGAAATTGGGTGTGTTCCTGAAGCTCTCTCCATGGATCATGACAATTTCAGATCTATGATTGTTGATATACTCCTAACTATTCATGATACTTCTTCCAGTTGTGAACCTAACAATCCAAATAAGCTTAAACCCCTTGCCAAAGTTTGTTTTAAACTTTTGTTAACCAACTTTCACCCAAGAGGTGATGACTTGGATTTCTTGTATCATCGTGATAAAACCCCCATCTTTTGTCTTCTTAACCATATTCATGTCAATTTGCCAGCAATTATTTTCAACCACCTAAAGGAATCAATTTTGCACTCCAGATTTCTTCAAAAATACTTCATACCTTATGGGTGTGTGTTATCTGAACTATTTATTAAAGAAGAAATCGACAGAATAGTTCAACGAGATCAGTTTAGTCCAGGAAATGCTCTCTTTGACGAAAGTTATGAAGTCTCTGAAGTCTAAGATGTTTTCTTGTGTGTCACTTTATTTTGATTCCTCTTGTACTCCTTCCTATCATCTTTAATAAAAAGCTTCCTGTTGTTTCTGATGTATTTTTTAACTGAGTTTTTAAATATATTTTTTATTATGACAAAGATCAAAAGCTACTACTAACACATAGTTAGATCAACACACACAGAAATGGACCAAATGTCATGCCAGATGTTGCAGCATGTGTGCTTTCCACAGAAAACCAGAGAACCCTAGAATAGTTAGTACTAATTACATGAATTAGTACTAAGCACATATGTGATCAACAGGTATTTATGTCGAGACACTATATCAAAATCAAAATATTCATGTGTGAGTATTTGCGGATATTGTATGGAATTCATGTGTGAATATTTGTTGATATTGTATGGAATGTAAAAAATTAAATTTAATGATATTATATTTGAATTCCACTTTTTAATGATTAATTTAACCATAATAATTGTATTTGAATTCCACTTTTAGAGGCTCTTATAAACATTTGTAATAATCATAACCCATTTACATGATCTTGCATAGCTGACCAATACCTGAAGAAATTAAGACAAAAATAAATAGAAATTAAAGCAAAATAAATAGAAATTATTAGACCAACAATAACTTTTAGGATTTTTGTTGTTACCATAGGACAACAACCCAAAGTAAATAATTCATATAAATTATTTAAAAAATAAAAATTTGAAATTTTAACATCATTTTGGACAACTTGAACCGTAGAAGAACACTATGAAGAAATTTATTCGTATACTCAAAACAACATAATCAATAGCGAAAAATAAAAAGTTTACCTTTTAAACTTCTGCTAAACTTAATATATGCTACTAAGAGGATATCAAATTATTGATATGCTGAAGAGTGATAATCACAATCTAATGGAAAAAATTCGTTGGAAACGAATTGCATGAGTATATGAATGATGGGAATGAACATGGTGTTAGAACACGATTTAGTTCTGCATATAATCTCTGAGTTTTGATGATAACAATATATATATTTTATGTGTAACAATTTTGGTATCTAATAGTTCTTTAAGTGTGCAGATAAAATATTTAAATTGATTCAGGATTGTTGTCTGAAGAATCATCAAATGTGTTTAGCTCGCATCAGAGAGACTATTGTTTAAGTTCTGAAGAAACATCAGCAGTTCTAAAGAATGTTGAATGTTCGCAAAAAAAGGAACCATGAGTACTTCTCCAGATAAGTTGTTGCTTCAGAAGTCAAGTGTGTCCAGAAAAGAATCAATAGTGAAGATCAAATATCAAGTTTTTGCTTTAACGTGAAGAATTATATGAATGAAAGGCTATGGAGTATGAAAATAATTTATATGAATCCGAAAATTTGTAAGGAAAAACAATATCGAACTTTGCAGAGAAAATCAAAACCAGGAATGGAAGAGAAATCAGTTGGAGGATGTATTTTTCACTGCAATGATAATTATGCAGTACTTGTGGGAAAACGTAAAGACCAATATCACTTAACACCATTTGTCAAAGAAATCATGTAAATGCATTAGTACCAGGTAAAGAGTCAAATTTTATTTGCAGTATTAATTAACCCAACCTTAATAATAGAATTATTACATTAAAAATTTAATGATATTTTTAGGAGATGAAAATGATAATTAAATCCATGAAATAAGGTTTAAGAACTAAGTTAATTAGGATTAGAATGTAAATATGTCGGTTATTAGTTTTCTTATATTGATAGTAGATGAAGAAATAATAGATGATATTTTTAATATTTACTATCTATTTTCTAAAAGATTATAGTTATTTATTATATTTTATAAATTATACTATGTTATAATATAATTTTATTTTAAATATAATACTTATACCGCTTCCACATTTTAAAATTTTTGGCTTCGATCTTGAATCGAGGTATTAATTAATTTTCAATTTTGATTTAATCTTCATTAATTTAATATTCTTTAATCAATTATGCCTAGGAGGGAACTATGTCCCTCATTTATGGAATCCATAATTATTTTAAAGACTATAAGCACATATGTCTGGATATTTTGAGTTAAAAACTAAAATCTACTTAAAAGTAGAGGAAAACAAAGAAATGAAGGGATAACAATGCATAAAATAATATGTTTGATCGGTTGTATGTTTTTTTTTTTAAAGTAATATTTATATGCAAACACTAGTCTTACTATCCAAAACGACATGACTTACAAATTTTAGCTTTCTTTGGCTGTAATACATGATTTTTTTTCTGCTATTAGGAATACATGATTTTTTTTCTGCTATTAGGAATACATGACGCCCCACGTTTGACCTCCTCTTTCTTCTTTTACGACATTTTTTTTTTTGAAAAAGCAAAAGGCAAATTATACTAAACAAAGATCACTAGCATAATAGTTGCTAGGAAAAGCCAGGACACGGTTCACAGAACAGAGTTCACAACTAGAAAAAAAATTTCAACAACCACCACCCTAACACGATTTACTAATACCAACAGTTGAAAGCCAAGAACCCCGCAACCCATACCACAAAAACAAACATATAACGGGCCCGGCTTCAAAAGGAGAAAACAGAAACAATGACAACAAAAGAATAAAACCAACTACATACCCAGCACCAGGGCAAAAATATGCCAAAAAGAACTAAAGTAAAATGAAACTGTCTATACTGTCGGGCCTAGCACGAAACTGAAGCTTAAACCTAGACTAGCGCCAAAACTCAAATCCCTAAGGAAATTGCTGCGCAGTGCTGCATAGGAACAAGAAAACACTATGTTGTCCGGCCAACAACCACATAACTACACCAGAATAAAACCACCCTGTTGCACCAAATTGAAGGCTCCCCTGTTGCACCAGACTGAAACTACAAACAGCACCGCTACTGCTATGACAAAACTGAGACAACCTCCCCTCATCAAAATCAGAAGATCAATCCTCAGATAAACACAAATGCACTCTAGTATGCGAGAACCATTGCGCAATATTATTTGCTATCGATCCAGACTTGATAAGTAACCATTTTCAGGGTAAAATCTTCACCTCTTCCACCATTTTCCTAGATTTATTTCCTTGTTTTGAAACATCTTTTCATTTCTAGCCTTTCAAATAGTCCAAACGCAAGAAAACCAGATAATTGCCAGTTTCGACGATGTTGTTCTGTCTCAGCGAAGCAATCCCTCGAATTGAACCAAATGATGCCACCCGTTGAATTGCAATGCTGACTTTACCCCTAGCCACCTAAGAATGGAACTCCACAACCTTGCAAAAACAGTGCACTCGAAAAACAAATGAGATACTGATTCCCCCACACACTCCGACACAACTGGCCAAACTGTGATCAATCACCCTTTTTCTAATTAAATTATTTACTGTTGGAATTCTGTTTTGAAGCGTTCTCCATATCATCCCCGCCACTTTTGAAGGGACCGCCTTATTCCACACCTACCCAAGGATTATTCTAATTACTTTGAACATATGACACTTATCCTTTGTAATCTTATAAACTTCTAAATGACTCAAACTAGCTATATCAATTTGAGTAATATCCCTCCATCAAACCGAGTTCTCTCCCCCTGATTCGACCACACCGTTAGACTCGTCATATTTATTAACCAAAGCCCTATACCATAAATCCTTATTATCTTTATTCACTTTCCAAGCTCATTTGCCCATTTATCTATTAATTGTTGGTGCACATGAAAGATAAAATACAAAAGTAATATTTACTGATAGTTTTAAAAATAAGGATTTACAATGAATTACAATAACCTACTCAACTAAGCTATTTATACACACAAATTAAATCTAAAATATATCTTTTACAAAGATATAAGAAGATCTAAGATTTATATCTTCTAACAAAGATATAAACAATCTAAAAGATATTTCTAAATATAAATTAATATCTAATTAATATCTAATTAAATCTAAATAAATTTTAACATCATCCCTTAATTTATATTTACCCAAAACTGGCAACGCCAATTCCATCCCTTAATCCAAGAAATTGATCAGTTTTGATAGCATTTGTCAAAACATATGTCAACTGCTTCTGGATGCTACAGTGCACAACCTCTATTATTCCATTCTGAACTTGATTCCTCAGAAAATGATACTTGGCCTCAATATGCTTGCTTCTCCCATGCAACACTGGATTCTTGGCAAGATTGATTGCAGACTTGTTATCAATCATCAGCTTCAGAGGTTTATTTACCTCAATCTTCAGATCTTTCAGCAAGTTCAAAATTCACTCAGCTTGACATGCAGTCAGAGCACCTACAATATATTCAGCTTCACAGGTTGACAGAGCAATAACAGGTTGCTTCTTGGAACACCAAGAAATATGACCTCTCAGAAATTTGAATAAGTATCCAGAAGTACTTCTTCTATCAACTCTATCTCCGCACCAATCAGAATCAGAGTAACTCAGAAGTTCTGATTCGATCTTTCTTCCAGACAAAAATAACACTCCATATTTCAGAGTTCCCTTCACATACCTCAGAATCCTGAGTGCAGCTTGGTAATGGGACCACTTTGGTTTGCTCATAAATATGCTAACCATTCCAATTGCATAGCAAATATCAAGTCTGATATTACACAAATATCTTAGAGAACCAACCATCTGTTTGAAGATTGTATCATCCACATCCTCTCCATCAGAATCAGAATCCAACTTCTGATTCGTATCAGTAGGTGTGATAGCAACCTTGAAATTTTCTAGCTCAAATCTTTTCAGAAGCTCTAGTTCATACTTCATCTGATGTAAAATGATTCCTTTCTCAGAGTACATAAATTCCACCCCTAGAAAGAAACTCATTTTTTCAAGATCTGTCATCTCAAATGCATTCATCAGAACTTTCTTAAACTCAACTATCTCCTATTCAGAACTTCATGTGAGTAATATGTCATCAACGTACAAACATACCAAAATCACATTACCTTCTGAAGTGTGCTAAACATAAACACCATACTCCATCTCACATTTCTGAAACCCTTGTTTCTTAAAAAACGAATCAATTTTCAAATTCCAAGCTCTGGGCCCTTACTTCAATCCATACAAAGCTTTGTGTAATTTAAACACCACCCTTTCTGATTTTTTTCTCAAATCCAAGAGGTTGTGAGACATACACCTCTTCTTGTAATGGACCATTCAGAAATGCAGATTTTACATCTAAATGCATCAGAGGCCAATTCCTGTTAGCAGCTATTTCAATCACTAGTCTGATTGTTTCATGTCTCGCCACAGGTGCCAACACTTCAAAGTAATCTAGCCCAGGCTTCTGTAGAAAGCCTATTGCTACTAATCTCGCTTTGTGTTTGCCAATTGATTCATCTAGCTTTAGCTTCTGCTTGAAAACCCATCTGACGCTGATGGCTTTCTTCCTTTTGGAAGTTCTGTCAACTTCCAAGTCTTGTTTCTCTCTATAGCATCAAGTTCTTCGTTTATGGCATGTAACCAAACTTGCTGCTTAAGAGCCTCTTTCATACTCATGGATTCAGAGTCTACTAACATTGCACACTGAATAACTTCTCCTTAAGAGTCTACTTCAGTGTCTTGCAACATGTCAAACTCTGCAAATCTTCTTGGGATGCTTCTGACTCTTTGTTGCCTTTGAACTGGACCTTCAGAACTTTGGACACCAGAACTTTCCCCTTCAGAAGCACTTGCTTCAAAAATTGGACTTTCTCCAGAACCTTCACTATCTTCAGATTCTGGATCACCATCGGAGTCAGAGTCAGAATCATCTTCTCCTTATGTACCTTCTTCAGAGTCAGAGTCTTTACCAGCTTCAGAAACATGTATTTCTGACCTTTCTTCAGAACTTCTGTCATCAGAGTCAGAACAAGACTTTTCTCAATTCCAAACTTCTGATTCCTCTAAAATGAAGTCTCTGCTGAACTTAACTTTGTTAGTTTCTGGACAATAAAGTTTGTACAAACCTGTACCGTGATACCCCACCAGCAACATCACTTTACTTATATCATCCAGCTTATGTCTTCTGGCTTCTGGGAGATGTTTGTAACATACAGAAGCAAATACCTTCAGATGACTAACACTTTACTTATCTCCAATCCACTTCTTAATAGGAACTATTTCCTTTAATTTCTTTGTTGGACATATGTTCAGCACATAACATGCAGTTGCAACAACTTCTCCCCATAGAGCATGAGTGTGATACGGTGGGAAGAACTGACTATTTTTTGGAATGCTGGTTTGCGTTTGTTTTCGCAAAATGTCGCGGTAAGCAAGAGTCGCCACCGACTTTTATTTTATCCAACAAGGAAAGTAAAAAAGCACAGAAAAATTCCTTTTTCGAGATGTTTCTGAGTACGGGGGTAGATTATAGAAAGGGAAGGTATTAGAACCCTTTCTATCCATGGTTTTCCATGGGCTCTTAGGTACTTGCTCATTGTTTTCAAAAATTGCTTTCTTTGTGCTTGTGGGTTTGAAAAAGTTTTTGTTTTAAAACATCGATTTAACTCTTGCTTCTGTCCTCAAGAGTGTAATGAAGTGTTTTGAAAACTTGTTTGTAAAAGGAGTGTAAGTGTGAAAAGGTTTTGTTTTGAATAAGAAAGTATCTAAGAACTATCTACCTACTCGAAAAAGGAATCGTTCTATGCTAATTTCCTTTAGACAATGTTATCCCACTATTAATGAGTAGGTAGCACCATCGTTGGAGTTTAAGGGTCAATTCGAATGAGGGACATACGGTCACCAAAGCAATGTTAGGACGTTTTAGCGGTAACCCTAACGTCTTAGATCATTTGTTTGAGGCAACAAAATCCGAGGCAACCATTTCGAGGCAACTTATGATCTTTTAGACGAGAGAACGACCTCTAAAATGACCTATACTCAATGACCGTGTACGAAGGCAACCAAGTGGGGTGTACCCTAGGAGTACGCATGTGCGAGTGTGTTGTTTTCAGTTTATTTTTATCTTTGCACATGTTAAGGGTGATCTAATTTGATTTTAAGATTAAACATTCAGTCTTGTCATGCAAACCCTATTACCAAACATCTAACAGTTGTATAATTTGCAGAAATTAAAGGTGCAGAAATTAAATTACAAGGCATCGGGTATTTAAATCGCCAAAAGCAACCCTTTGAAAATAAAATAAAGTGGTAAAATAAATAAAAGGTCCTAATTATCTATTACATACCGGAAGCAGATACATCAATATGGATAAAGAAAATAAAGTGCGCGGGAAATTAAATTGAATGTGGGATTAGGGTTTTAACCCTTTTGATTAAAGAAAATGTCTCTTTTTTTATTGTTTTTATTTAAGGAAAGAAATTAAATCCTAAATTAAATAACTAAATTAATTTAATTAAATGAAAAAATAATAAATGACATGTTTTTGGAGTTTTTTATTATTTTAAGAAAGAAAATAAAATAATTAAATTAGAATTAAAACCTAATGATTTCTAATTAATTTTAAATATTTGCAAAAATAAATTAAAGTTTCCTAGAATTAAAAACCTAAATTAATTAGTTAGTATTTATTAAAAAAGAATTCTAAAATTTTATTGGATAAAAATATTTTTTGTGATTTTTTTGATAAAAAGAAAAATTAATTATTGGTTAGAAATTAATTAAATAAAAATAGAGTAATTAAATAAATAAACAAAATATAAAGAAAAGAGAGAGTGGGCCTGGGATTTTGGAGGTGTAGATAGCATTTTGTTGGCCCATTAGAAGCTGACCCAATTGACTTTTTCTGATCCAGTACACGCGTGTTGACCTGGCTCATGGTGTACCCTTGAAACTTGACCACCAGATCTGGCCATCTAGCTATCTGGCGCTTTGATGGTGAGGGAGTATGGTGGATTGCAGACTGGCAGGTGCATTGGAATACCTGAAAACAAATAATATTGAGAAAGGGGGGGACCTGGGATTCGAACCCAGGTCCTGAAGGGAAAGTCCACGCTATGCTTGCCACTACGCTGTGTTGTTTTAGTTGTTAGTATAATATGAAGAAATAATAATATAATAAAACAAACTCAATGACCAGAAAAAGAAAAAAACGCGCGTAATTTGAATATCCCAGTGGATGGATGCCACGCATTATCCCCGACCTCCCAATCGTGGCTAAAAAACAGATGACCTATACCAACGGACCAAGCTTCGTCACTACAACCTTGTTCATCTCCAAAATCTCGCACAGGCCACAAAAATGGACTCTAAGACCATGGTTGGATTCGTCTCAACCTACTGATCACAACCATGGCCTTTATTGAAGCTAATTTCCCCTGAAACAAAAATACCCAAAAACACGAACCAAACCCTAACAATGGTGGTTCTCCATACAAGTCAGATAAACGAAATCATGTAATACAAAAAGCTTGCAAATGATGAGAGGATTCAGAATATGCAATTATTTCATTCAATGGATGCAAGAATCTGGAAATACGAAATCAAGAACATAACTATTTTACTGTTGTACCCCAAAATTTTCCCTCCCATATTCCTCAAAACATTGCAAGAAAAATCTCCAAGTTGCTCAAGGTTGCTCAAGTGTTGGTCAGACAAGCTATCTCCTAAGGCAGTCTACCCCAAATTAGGGTTTTATGTTACATCAAGATCCTTGAGTCCAAATGACCTCAAGTGCTCCCTAATGTCCTAATATGTTCTCAAGATCATCCATGTCAAATTTTAAGCCTTGCAGAGGAAGTTTGCTCAGTCAATTGCCCAAAGATCCAAAAATCGACTGTGCTAGGGCAAAAGTCAACTGTGACCTACAAACAGTCAAACTTCAAGTTTTTTTGTCAACATTATCATTTTTAAAGATATTTAATCATTTTATCAAGGGTTGATCATGATTCATCAAGGATTGCTCAAAATTCATCAAGATTCAAAAGTTGCTAAATTAGGGTTTTGTAGGAAAAGTCAACTCAAGTTTGACCAAGCATAACTTTCTCATACTTTATGAGAAATGACCCATCCAAAACTCATTTTGAAGAGGATTCAATTCCCTACAATCCATCCTCATATCCCAAGATCAAAAAATGCACTCACAAGAAGTTATGAATTTTGACATTATAGGTCATTTTGAAAAGTCAACAAAAACACCTTTTTTGTCAAAGCTTCTAACTTGAGCATGGTATATCAAAATATGATGAGACCAAAAGGGTTGATTAGAGGACATCTCAAGCTTTCTAGAAAGTCCAAGAAAATCTCCAAAAGTTCAAAATTGAAGAAGTTATGCATTGTTGAAGTTGGACTTTTTTGCAAAATTGCCAAAAGTCAACTATCCCCAAAACTTCAAATTTTGCCAAATGGGCTCATTCTTTTCCACTTGATTTGAGTTTTCATTATTGCCCACGTGCCCTAGCTCTAGCCATGTGTCCATATCTCATTTTTACTATTTAATTTTATTTTTATTTGAATTAATTTATTTTAAATTAAATAAAATCATATAAAATCTAAAGCTTTGATAACACAAGATTTTTTGGCTATTTCAGGCTCCAAATACAGCTATTATTATCATCAAATTCGTATCAAATCAAATGTGTGCAAAAAAGATTGAAATCAAGCAAATTTGGCAAGTTTGTAAATGGAGATTGTTGTACCCCAAAATTTGCCCTCCCATTTCCTCAACATTTCCTCATCACAAGACCCTTGGAGCTCAAGATCAAGTTAGGGTTTGCTCTGCTCAAGACTTCTCCTTGCACTGTTGACCCAAATTAGGGTTTGAGTTTGCACAAAGATGTTTTGACCTAAAAGGCCCAAAGTAACTTTCATGCTTCATGTTGGACTCACAAGTTTATCCATACCAAGTTTCAAGCCTTGATTCCAATCTTTGCCCAATCAATTGGACAGTTTACCTAGAAATCAACTGTATTGGGTAAAAAGTCAACTATGGCCAATTGACAGTCAAACTTCATGATTTTTGACCCACCTCAACATTATGAACTCATATGGACCATTTGATCAAGTTTGGATCATAATTCCACAAGAAATTTGATCAGATCACCAAAAGGGCAAAATGGTTATTTTTAGGGTTTTGACTGCACAAAGGCAATTTTTGACTGTTTGACCTAGCCAATGGCAATTCAAGCTCACATATGGACTCAACGAATCAATGGAATTGTCTTGACATGTTTAACAAATTCAAAAGATCCCAAATGCACAAGATTGACAGATGAATTTTCCAATCAACTGATCAAATTTGACTGTATACTGAAAAGTCAAACTTTGACTTTTTGGTCAAAATCCAGTGCCAAGATTCATTTTTCATCAAGACTTGTCAAATTATGAAACTTGTTCATCAAGAAATCAAAAATTACAAATTAGGGTTTGAAATGAAGAAATTTCATAACTTAGAAATTTTCTAAGTTATGGAATTTCCTAATTTTTTCCTAACTTTGTTCCATTTTTTCATCAAGATACATTTGGATTCAAACAAAACTCAAAACATGAAAGTTATAGCCCATTGCAAAATATACAACTTTGATTCACAAAGTTTCCTCAAAAGAAGCTTGTAGCTCAAGTTATGATTTTTGGAATAGGGGTGCAAAACATTCTTAACTTAGAAAATTTTTGACCTATTTTAGGCAGGATTTTTGCCCAACTTCATGGCCACTTTTCACATGCTTCCACTTGGAATTTCAACTTGCATTACAAAGATGGATTGTATTACACATTCCAAGCTTTCCAAATTGTCCAAGAACTCATCAAACACCCTCGTGGTTAGGGAGAATCGAATTTGTCAATATGGGCAAAAGTCACTTTGTTCATGGCCAAAGGCATGTTCATACACTATGCATTTTCAAACTCAGCTTGCACAAACTAGATTACAGGCCTTTTATCTCATCCACACTCAATAATTTAATGCCAATCCTTTGTGTTCAAGCCTTATTTTGTGTGTTTAACCATTACTTGCAAGATTAAGCCATATTTGGAAAAAGCATTTTAGCCATTTTTGAAAAGAAGCACTTTATGTCAAGATCACAATCTAAGAAGTACAAAGCAGATCTTTTGGGCACAAGTTCATGAACCAATTCCACTGATCAAGGGTGATTTGTGCAGCATGCTTGAGGGGCCTGTATGAGCCTACAATCTAACTTGACAACTCTTGCTTAGATAAGAAGAAAACTTGCATTTTGTAACATATCACACATTAATGCAAGAACCAACAAAAGCAAACTTTGTGAACACATTTCAGACTCCCTAACTAACCTGAAACACGACCAAACCATCCCCAAACCTCCCTCATCCATCAAAGCCCATTTTTTCTGCAAAACAGAGTCCCTGTTGCAGATTGACTTGGCCAGTTCATTTCCCTCGTGCGTTTTCATCCAAACCAGTTCAAACACATCCTACATCATTCATACAAACTATCCCAAGCCTTAGAAACAGACAGTAACACCCCTAACCAAGTTTTCCATTTTCATTTTTTCATCTGTGCAGGTTGAGTTACATAGCTTGATTCAGTTAGTTTCAAAGCAAGCTAGAGGTTGGAAGAGCATCCTTGGACCTCAGGCAAGCTGTGCAAATCCTCAAATTCCATTGAAAGCACCTCCATTGTCGTGCACGAATCAAGCTGAACAGGTAAAAGTTTGAACTTCTATCTCTCAATCCAGGCATATCTAGGCTTAGGTTTGTGAAGAAGTTATGTCCTACTCATGGCCCTGAAGCTACCCATATCCTCACTTTTCATTTATGTTGTGTGTGCTGCACGAATTTTGGACATGAACATTTGAAAAAAGCTAGGTCAGGAATTGGGGGAGGAGAAATTCTCTCTCATTTCTGAGAGTTAGAACAACTTCTTTATATGTTTAGAATCGTGACATGATGCTCTATAACATTGATGTTGTAAGTTTTTGTTGAAAGTCAAAGGATCAAGAGATAGCATGGAAGGAAGAAAACGCGCGTTTTTGTTTGAAACTGGCTGGAGGTTGAAGACAAGCCTCTTTGGGCTGGGCCTGACTTGTTTTTTCTGTTTGCACCACATTTTTCCACATACACCCCCTGGACCATTATGTGATATATTTGTCATTTTTTATTTTTTCTTTTTGATTCTGATTTTATATTTTTGCTCAAACATGAAAAACCCTAAAAATATTTTTTACCCTTTTTTTGCATTTATTAGGCAATTATTTGTTTTATTTGATATATGCATGTAAATAAATATATACATACTTTTTATTTAAAATACTAAAAAATAATACAAAACACATTTTATTTTCTGATTTTATTTTATTTTATCTTTTGAAAACATTTTCTTAAAATACACTTTTTTTTGTTAAATAATTAATATTTTATTTTTTTGTATATATTTAGTATATTTAATATATAATATAAATACTTATATATTTATTAGAATATTTAGGATAAAAATACAAAAATAATAAATTTTTATTTTTATTAATATTTGACCTCAAAAATTACTTTTTTACAAATATACTTCTCTTTTGTTTATTTTTGTATATAATTAATAAATATTGTATATAATACATAATAAATACTTTTTTATTTACAAAATTAGGGTTTTGCCCTACACCATGAAAATATCCAAAAATTAACTTTTTTATTTTTGTTTATATGTCACATGAAAAATACTCTTACATACATATAAAAATCATTTTTTTTTGCATCTTGCATATTTATTGTATTTATTCAATTATTGTACAATTAAATAACTTGTATATTCAATTTGGATTGTAATAGCTTAGATTTAAATTTCTTGCTAAATATCCCCCATTTGAACATGTGTACCCCCATCCCCATGATTATTTTGTAATAATTTAGGACTTTAAATCCCGCATTTTAAAGCTTTCTAAATATGCCATGATAGACTTAGGGTTTGTATGCAAAAATCAAATAACGAATAGCTTGACCTAATTCAAAGACAACAAAGCATGAAAATGGACAACACCAATCACACTTGCACCCCTAGGATTACTCCACTTGTTGCCTTCAATAATGGGCCATGTTGCATGTTGAGTTTTCTTTGGCAAAACAAATCAAATGATCATAGTCCCTCGATGACGCTTTCGAAAGTTGCCTAAAAAATGATCAAGTCCCTTAAAGGAAGAATTGCCAAAGACATTTGGCACTATTGCATTCATGGTCTAAACGATGACTCGCGCCCGTCCTGTTAACATCCTAACACAAGATTGTCCACCAAATACAATGGTGGAACAAAATTGTTAAAAGGGTTAAAACATAGGAAAAATCTTTGAGTAAATTTAGGGGTAGACGACTCTTAGTTACTTGACCAATCTTGCAAAACAATCCTTTCCTTTTTTTCAAAACACACATCACAATACACTTTCAAAACAACTTTCAAAAACATTGAAAACTTTTCAAAAGATAAATACACCTTTGTATACATTCAAACATGGATCATTACAAAGGTTGCCACAACAATGGCCTCTTTTCAAAACATTTTCAAACCCACACACAAAGCACCATTTCAAACAATTGAAAATGCAAGGCAAGTAATCTAAGCAAGTAACTAAGAGCCCATGGATAACCATGGATAGAAAGGGTGCTAATACCTTCCCTTTCTATAATCTACTCCCTGAACCCAAGAAAACATCTCAAAGGTTTTTGCTGTGCTTTTTAACCTTTCCTTAGGATAAAATAAAAAGTAGGTGGCGACTCTTGCTCAACCGAAACATTTGCGAAAACAAACGCAAAACCCAAGTCAGTTCTCCCACCGTATCACAGAACTGGCGACTCTGCTGGGGATTTTTTTTAAAAGTGGAGTAACCTTAGGGCTTAGATCACCCTCTTGCATGACTAATTGTTTGCTTTGATTGCTTTATATCTTGGTTCTTTTGTTTGGGTTTGAAATCCTACACCCGGATTTGGGGAAACATTCATAGATAGCAATACGTTGTGGAAACTGTGCGGGGTATACCGACACAGTTGAAGCAATAGCTATATTAGTGCGACATATTTGTGAGTACCGGTAACCCTTGAGTTCAATCAAGGAGAGTACGAGGCCGCTGAGTGATGTCACTAAGCACTAATGACCTAGAACCTTACTTGACCATCTTGGCCTTTTATTAGGGGTAGTGAGATGACCGGCTTTGGTGCAGTCCGAAGTTGGTAGATACTCGATACTACACTCATTGAGGGTTGTTTTCTTGGAATATTTTGGTCGCTAGTTAAGTGGCTAAACCAAAACAATGAACATGGAAAACAATCCAATGATATTGAGCTCCTTAGAACCCGGTTACTATTTATAGGACAGGTTTTTAAGCCAACTACACTCAAGAGGGTACTTACCTATGAAACCCCATGCAAGCCTGAAACTAGGGTTTTGTGTGAATTGCTTGTACATGTGTTTTGTGCATACATCATGAACATCATAAAGCATCATATGCATTCACTAACCATTTCAAGGGTTTGGATCTTCATCTTTGTTCTTGTTTTGTAGGTCATGGAAATTCTTCGCAGGAAAACTATCCAAGTCAACCTTGTGAGAATCCCTCCTCAACTCAAGGAGCTCACATCCAGAATTCTGGAAAGCTCTCCCTTCAGTGAAAGACATGGTAGACTGCTCAGCCTAGTCAACACCAGCATTGAAGAAGAAGTGGTAAAGGTGTTGTTCCAGTTCTTTGACCCCCTTCACCACTGTTTCACATTCCCCGACTATCAATTGGTGCCCACTTTGGAGGAATTTTCTCAACTCTTGAGAATTCCTATTCTTAATCAACTACCCTACAACGATACGGAAAAAGAGCCAAAGCTTGAAGATGTTGCTCAAGCACTACACTTGCAACCATCTGACATCAAGGGGCATTGGGAAACTAGAAGAGGTGTCAAAGGCTTCTTGGCAAAATTCTTGTTTGAGAAAGCACAAGAGTGTTGGAATTTAGTGGATCTACAAGCCTTTGAAGAAATTGTGGCACTCCTCATTTATGGGTTGGTCCTGTTCCCAAACCCTGACCAGCTTATAGATGTCAACGCCGTCAAGATCTTCTTATCCAGGAATCCAATACCAACTTTACTTGGGGATATCCTCCACTCATTTTACACACGAACAATGAGAAAGAGGGGTGTTCTCATGTGCTGTACTCCTCTCCTTGCAAGGTGGTTTATTTCGCACCTTCCACAATCTGTTTTGAAGAATGACCAAGGCTTAAGGTGGTCACAACGATTGATGACCCTCACTCACTCTGATGTACATTGGTGTTCTCGGTCCAGAGAAAATGTCATCATCGTCGATCATTGTGGAGAGTTCCCTAATGTTCCATTGCTTGGCATTAGAGGAGGCATTACCTACAACCTTTGTCTAGCTTTGAGACAATTTGGATATGCACGGAGGGATGGCCCTCATGACATGCTGATTCCTGACCTAGTTTTTGACTTCGACAACGATGTGCAAGGACTTCGCCAAAGATTCATCAGAGCTTGGAGGATGCCTAACAAGGTAGACAACAAGACACTGGGGCACAAGAACTCCATCCCTCTTGAGCCTTATCTCAAATGGGTACGAACCCGAGCCCAGAGTCTAATGATGCCCTACCCTCATGTTCTCCATGTGATTAAAGAGCCCGTTAATGAAGGAGAGGTTCCCTACACCATCCTATATCCTGACATGCCAACATCATGGGAGGAGATGCAGAAGAGTTGGATCCAACTCAAGGAGGAACAAAACACTTTTGAAGCCAGCTTCTACGCCAGTGAGAAGAAGGTTTTGGAGCTTACCCGCCGACTCCATGAGGAAGAGACCCTCAACACCTACATCGCACCAAAGAGGATGCGTAACGTCTTTTTACCTTGAGAAATTTTTGTAATATTTGGCCCATGGGGCATTTATGTACTAACAAAATTTCTTCTTATTAATATGACGTGTGTTCTTTTTGTCTGCAACAATTTTGAATTTTCTAAATCCTTGAATGCATTGCATAAATAAGCATATCATTCATCATGTGCATAAGCAGGTCTCCACACCAGGTTTCCTTATCTTTCTGCTGTTTATTTCAGTAAGATGGATCTCGAACAGACGGTCAAAGACTTGCAGTCTCAAAACTCACAGTTTCAACATCTCCTGGTGACCTTGGCAAAGGGTCAAGAGGATCTAAAAGCCTTGCTTGGGAACAAAGAGCAAGTGAAAAAGAAGAAGAAAAGAGTCGGGGTGGCTACCCTGGGAAGAAGGTTTGAGGGTGAAGCCAGAAGAGTTCTTGAATTTCCCCCTACTTCTGAAGAGGGAACCAGTAAAGGAAAAGGGGCTGCAGTACCTTCTAAATCTGAAGCTGAAGAAGAAGAGGCTGAAGAGGACGAAGACTACTCAGAGCAACAATACCCGCCCGCCGACGATAAGTACAAAAACTTGGAAGACAGGTTGGCAGCTATGGAGCTGCAGAGAGTTCCCGGCTTAGATTTCGAAGATTTGGGATTAATTGCTGGAATTGTGATCCCCCCGAAGTTTAAAGTGCCAATTTTTGCAAGATATGACGGGCTGTCCTGCCCGAAGATGCATCTCAGATCATACGTAAGGAAGATCCAACCTTACACTGCAGACAAGAACCTTTGGATCCATTTCTTCCAGGATAGCCTTTCAGGGGCTCAACTCGAATGGTTCTATCAGCTGGATGGAGCCAGTATTCGAAACTGGGAGGACTTGGCTACTGCATTTTATAAGCAGTATTAGTATAATTCCGACCTCGCTCCCACGCGTACCCAACTCCAGGGTATGTCACTGGGGACGGGCGAAGGATTCAAGGAGTATGCGCAAAAGTGGAGAGACCTGGCTGGCAGGGTGCAGCCACCGCCGACTGGCCGTGAGCTTGTGGACATGTTCTTAGGGACCCTGTCCAGTCCATTCTTCAACCACCTGATTGGTAATTCTTCTGCTGGGTTCACAGACCTGATCTTAACCGGTGAGAGGATAGAAGCTGGTATCAAGTTGGGGAAGATACAAAAAGGTGCCTCCTCGAGTACTGAAAAGAAGCCCTTCAAGAAGGAAGCCAGTGCTGTTTATGGTCCCAGAAGACAAATTAAACCGGAACACCGCCAAGCTGTCAATGCGTTGGTAATTTCAAAGCCTACTGCTGCTCCTCAGCAGTATAACCAACCAAGGGGTGAGAGACCCAAAAGGCAGTACACTCGACTCAGCATGACCCTGTCTCCAATTTTGCCGCAACTACTGTCAACCAATCTGGTAACTGTCAAAGAAGCTCTGAAGGTAGTGAACACAGCTTCTCCAAAGTACAACCCCAACGCCCGTTGCGCTTATCACTCTGATAGCCCGGGGCATACTACGGACGATTGTTGGGCTCTGAGGAATAAGGTTCAGGACCTTATTGATGCTAAAGAAATACAGTTCGAGGCGCCCAAAAGGCCCAATGTTGTGACTGCTCCCATGCCCCAGCATGGAGTGAATGCCGTGGAAGAAGACCCGTATGTGGCCTCAGTGGATGATATTGTTACTCCATTGTTGACTGTCAAGAGGAACCTGTTGCTAGCCGGTTTATTTCCGGGATGTGGTAAAGGTTGCCTTCTATGTTCTGTTTCACCTGCTGGTTGTCCTTTGTTGAAGTCAGGTATCCAAAACCTGATGGATAATAAAGAGATCTTGTTCGAGAAAATTGCCGTTCCTGCTACCCCTACTGAAGAAGTGTCCATTGTTACTATTTTCAACAACTCTCCTAAGGCTCCCTCAAAGAAGCCCGTCAAAATCATGCCTGCGCAGAAGATTTCTCCTATCATCATCACTGTTCTGGGGCCCCTCCCCTATACATCCGACAAAGCTGTCTCGTGGCACTATGGGGAAGATGTTTATGTGCTCGGAGTAAAACAATAGTTCGACACAAGTACCGGCGTCAGCAACATCACCGGGCCTGCTAAAGTCACTTGCAGTGGCAGGCTCTTCTCACCTGATATTGCGCCACCAGCTATTCAGAGGCCTCTTATCATCACACCTGCAAGTGTGCCTGCTCCCCTTCCTGATCAAGTTCCTGTTTCTACCCCTGCTGCCGAGTCATCTGACGCTCGGGGCAAAGGGATTGCTACTGATTTGCCTGCCCTGCCGGAGGCACCAAAGACAACCAATGTTGAAGCTTCCCAGCAAGAGATGGAAGAGATTCTCAAGATCATTAAGAAGAGTGATTTCAACGTAGTTGAGCAGCTGGGGCACACCCCATCAAAGATTTCTATGTTATCACTGTTGTTGTGTTCGGAGGCCCACGCCAAGGCTCAGATCTCCTTCCTGAAGACGACCCATGTGCCACAAGAAACGTCTGCTGATCAATTTACCGATTGTGTGGCCAACTTGACTGCCGATAATGGGTTGGGCTTCTCTGACGCCGATCTGACTGCCAAAGGAAAGAATCATAACGACGCCATGCATGTCTCCATTGAATGCAGGGGCGCTACTCTTGCCCATGTGTTGGTAGACACTGGTTCTTCATTGAACGTATTACCCAAGAAGGCCCTAGACAGGCTGGATTGTGAGGGTTTAGAGCTCAAACCTAGTAACATTGTTGTCCGGGCCTTTGACGGTTCAAAAAGGATGGTACATGAGGAAGTTGACATTCCAATCAGGGTTGGTTCTCAAGTTTTTGATTCTACTTTCTATGTGATGGACATCCGACCATCCTATTCTTGTTTGCTGGGTCGTCCATGGATCCACAAGGCTGGAGCTGTGACCTCCACACTACATCAGAAGCTGAAGTACCCGGTCAGGGGGAAAATTGTGACAGTTCAGGGGGAGGAAGAGTACATGGTCAGCCACCTCAACTCGTTCCGGTACATAGAGATGGATGGGGAATTCATTGAGACTCCATTCCAGCATTTTGAAAAGGTGCCTCAGACACTGGCGTCAGCAGAGACTGTGACTGTAGAAGATTCTCCGTTGAAGATGGCTTCCTTAAAGGATGTCCGGGCTGTGATTGAGAAGGGTGAGTGCGCAAATTGGGGCCGACTTCCTGATTTCACTCTGAAGACTGACAAGTTCGGTTTGGGTTTCACTGCAGAAGCTCAGAGGGCTGTTCGTAAAGCAAGGATTGGAAGACCTCCTGTGTTCATCACCAACCCGGGAGTGAATGTTATTGAAGACGACGTGGAGGAATCTGAATTCGACAGCTGGATCTACCCAACGACCGATGATGGACCAAGCAACTGGACTGCCAAAGACTTCACACCTATTACTTTTGTCACTCAGTAATGAACTCTTTTGTTTTGAATTTGTAACAGACAATATTTTGAAACTTTTTTGGCTCGGTGTCTTACCCGGGGCACCGTGGCTTCATTTGTGAGGGCTTTTGTGTGTCATTTTTATATATCATTAATAAAAACGTTAGACGTTTGTTGCATTTCAAAATCTTGCGCTCCTTTTCTTTCTTTATTATATATTGCAAAATAGCTATATTTACACACACTCACTTATACAGGTTCCAATCCACTCTGGATCTCACTGGTAACGACTCTGCTACTGCCAGTTATGACCTCGAAAATCCGATCAACTTAGCCGAATACGAAGGTGAAGATGATTGCGAAGTGCCTGGTGAACTTGCAAGACTACTACTCCAGGAAGAGAGGGCCATTCAGCCACATGAAGAGCCAGTGGAAACGGTAAATCTGGGTACTGAGACACACAGAAAGGAAGTCAAGATTGGTGCCAATCTAGAGCTCAGTGTGAAACAACGTTTGATTCAGATGCTGCATGACTATGTGGAAATCTTTGCCTGGTCTTACGAAGACATGCCTGGGTTGGATACCGACATTGTGGTTCATCACCTGCCTACCAAGGAAGAATGCCCTCCGGTAAAACAGAAGGTCCGCCGTATGCGTCCAGAAATATCCGAGAAAATCAAAGCTGAGGTTATGAAACAATTTGATGTCGGGTTTCTAGCAGTGACTTCTTACCCTCAGTGGGTTGCCAACGTGGTTCCAGTGCCGAAGAAGGATGGTAAGGTCCGAATGTATGTTGATTACAGGGATTTGAACAGGGCGAGCCCTAAGGATGATTTCCCTCTGCCCCACATCGACGTTCTGGTTGACAATACTGCTCAGCATAAGATTTTCTCCTTCATGGACGGGTTCTCCGGTTATAATCAAATCAAGATGGCTCCTGAAGACATGGAAAAGACCACTTTTGTTACTCAGTGGGGCACCTTTTGCTACAAGGTCATGCCATTTGGGTTGAAAAATGCTGGGGCAACCTACCAACGTGCCATGGTTGCTTTGTTCCATGACATGATCCATCACGAGATAGAAGTATACGTCGACGATATGATTGCAAGGTCCCAAACTGAGGAGGAACACCTTGACCATCTACAGAAGCTGTTCGACCGTCTAAAGATGTACAAGCTGAGGTTGAACCCAAACAAGTGCACCTTTGGGGTAAGATCTGGAAAATTGCTAGGCTTCGTCGTAAGCGACAAAGGCATTCAAGTGGACCCTGCCAAAGTGAAAGCCATATAAGAGATGCCAAATCCCAAGACAGAGAAAGAAGTCAGAGGCTTTCTAGGACAGTTGAAGTACATTGCCCGATTCATCTCGCATCTAACTGCTACCTGTGAACCAATCTTCAAGCTGCTGAAGAAAGATCAAGTAGTACGTTGGAACGATGAATGTCAGGCCGCTTTCGAAAGAATCAAAGAGTATCTCTGTTGTACCCCAAAATTTGCCCTCCCATAATCTTCAAAGTTTTGACAAGCATCACCTCAAATGGTTCAAAGTCTACTCAAGGGCTACACAGTCAACCACTCTCCTAACACAGTCAAAATTAGGGTTTTGGTTCCTGCAAGGAAGTTGAGGTTTTCAAGGGCTCAATCAAGTCCCATATGCTCATATACATTGTCAAGCACCCACATGTCAAGTTTCAAGGCTCACAAGGTCAAGTTGCACAGTCAAAAACCCTAATTGCTCAACAGTCAACTGTAGGGGAAAAATGGTCATTTGGCAGTCAAAAGTCAAAATTTTTGGTCAACATCTTATTTTGAAGCCACAATCATCATTTGGTCAAGTCTTGACCATGATTCCACAAGAATGGCTCAAAAATCATCAAGATGCAAAAGTTTCTATTTTTGGACAATTGAAAAGTCAACTGTAACTTGACCAAGGCATAACTTTTTCATGGTTCATCAGAAAAATCCCATCCAATGCTCATCTGGAAGGAGAGGACATTTCGTACAACTCATCTTCACATTCCAAGTCCAAGAAATGCTCTCACAAAAAGTTATCAATTTCAACATTATAGGTCATTTTCAAAAGTCAACAAAAAGGGACTTTAAGTCAAAGACCATAACTTGAGATTGGTAAATCAAAATGACGTGGGACCAAAGAAATTGGTTAGATGACTTCAAGACCTTTCCAAAATGACAAAGAACATGTTCATAGCTTCAAAATTGAGCAAGATATGCATTGGAGAAGTTGGGAAATTTTTGTGAAATGGCCAAAGTCAATTATCCTTGAAACTTCATTTTTGACAAAAGGGGCCCACTTTTTCCACTTGTTTCAGCTTGGCCATGCTTTCCACGTGTCCCACAAATTATTTCAAGTTTTAAAATTAATTTTTCCATTTTTATTTAATTTTATTTGATTTAATTCATTTTAAATCTTTTAAAATCAAATAAAAATCAAGAAAATTAATTAAAGGGTATATTTTGTATTGAAATGCTTTGATACACCATCATGACCATTTCAAATTCGTGCAAAGGGCTAAATCAAGCATGAATTCAAATTTTGACACAAAAATGGAAAGTGTTTCAATGGAGGTTATGGCAAATCTCAAACATGAATGCATAAGGTTAATGGCCTTAATTCTGATTAAAACTCTTTACATAACATGTATGCAAGCCATCACAAAAGGACACGACCTAAGAAACACCCAAAATGGCCAAACACATTTCAAGTTTCCAAGAGAAAAAGCAAAACTGTAAACCTACTTGCAGCACGTTTTAAGCCTCCATTTCAATCAAAACACATTCCTTGCATTGCCAGGAATCTCCAGCAATCAAAATCAAGCCCAAACGCGCAAAGAATCATCCCCACGACACCCCACGGTTTGTCCAATATTTGAAAATCAAAATTCCATTTCCATGCCTTTTTAATTCATTTTAAATATTGCTATGCATTGCTGATGTTATTACCAAGCTTCCTGTATGCTTTAATTTGACTATAAGGCCATAAAATGCAAATCACCATGGGAGACATCTAGGTTTTCTGAAGCTTTCAATTTGGGGTTTCTCACATACGCAAAAATTGGAACCTCAAACTGCCATGTTTGAATTGAGAAGGACAAGGCGAACCAAATGCACCTATCGCGCCTAATTTATGTCTAACGAGGAGCTAATCGCTATTATTTGCAGGCTTGTGTTTTTTGGGGGGGCGGGGGGGGGGGGGGGGTTATAACCCCCGCTATGTATTTTTACATTGTGCAGAAAAGCTAGAAGACGATGGCGTGGCAACCATGCATTGGACCATCCAAAATTCCGCGCGCGTTTTTTTTGTTCGTTAGCATATAACGTTTTTATTCTATATAATATTTTGTTTCCATGTTATTAACAAATGCGTTTGAGTGCTTCAGTGGTGACGAGCGTGTCATGTAATCCTTGGGACCTGGGTTCGATTCCCAGGTCCCCCATATAATTCATAACATTTTTTCTAACACAATCTCATGCAGCATATGCCCAGAACTCCACCATGCGTCCTCATACATCAGTGTGCCATGTGTCCCCAGCTCTCATCCAGTGGCCACAGAATGAAGTCTATGATGCACCCTAGTCAGCAAGCAAGCGCATGATCAGGAAAAGTCAACGAGGCCTTTGCCACAATGGGCCTGAATTCCAGCATTTCACCCCTATTTGGCCCAGCACCCTCTCCATTTGGTTTATTATTTTCTTTTCATTTTATTTTTTCAATTTAATTTCTAACCCTTTTTTTTATTATTTTATTTATTATTAGTAATTAACTTAATTAACCCATTTTCATAAAAAACCAAAAAATAGAATTAACATTTTATTATTATTTTTTTATTTTGTAAATAAACCATAATTGAATTAGTTTTTAATTAGGCCATTTTAACCTTCTTTTTAATAATTAAAATAGATTTAGATTTAGGTTAACCTAGAATTTTTATTTCTTTCACTATTTTATTTCATAAAAACATAAAATACAAAAAAAACATTTTCTTAATTAAATTAAATTAATTAGTTATTAATTAGTTTCCATTTCATTTTAATTATAAAAAAGACCGAAAAATTAATTTCCTTTTCTTAAAAGGGTCAGCACCCTTAGACATTCCCGATTAATTTATTCGCGCGCATTTAATTTGTTCGATTATTATGTAATTGCTCAAGCCATGTAATAATAACTAGGTTTTACTTTCCGCATTTTTACCAAACGGGTCTTTGTAATTTTTGGCGATGTATAGACCCGCGTCTTGTAATAGTGTAGGATTTACGTTTTCCGCAATTTACTTTCCGCACCCCTTTTAACTGTTAACTTGTATGAAAGAATGTATGGCCTAAATTAAAAACAAACGTAGATCACCATGATACATGTACAAGATAAAACATAACATGAAAAATAACACACAAATTCACACACCACTCTTAGGGTACGCCTCACTGTTGCCTTGCCCTCGAAACGTGGTCGTCGAGTATAGGACGTTTTAGTAAGTCCTTTTGTACATGACATGATCCAGTTGCCTCGAAACGGTTGCCTCGGAATAAAAAAGGATCAATGGCATAAGGGTAGCTTCTAAGGTGTCCTACTGTTGCTCTGGTGACCACACTGTCCCTACAAACGAATTGACCCGAACACCTCCAACGGTGGTGCTACCTATCTCTCAATGGTGGGATGGCACTACCTTAAGGACATTTACACAGCTTAATTCCTTAGGGTAGGTAGATGACTCGTAGATACTTGCTCTATTCAAAACAAAACAAAACTCTTTTCACACCGACATTTTCAAAAAAGCTTTCAAAACGATTTTTCAAACACTCTTGAGGACTGATACAAGAGTTATTCAGAAAACTTTGACGAAACTTTTTCAAACCCACTCACACTTTGAAAAGAAAACATTTTGAAAACACAATGAGCAAGTATCTAAGAGCCCATGGATAACCATGGATAGAAAGGGTGCTAACACCTTCCCTTTCTATAAATCTACCTCCCGAACCGAGAAACATTCTCAATAAGGAATTTTGCTGTGCTTTTGTCCTGTCCATGTTGGAGAAAATAAAAGACTGTGGCGACTCTTGCTTCCGTGACATTTCGCGAACCAGCGTTAAACAGTCAGTTCCAGATCCACCGATCACAGAACTGGCGACTCTGCTGCGGACTCTTACAATGTGAGGTGTACCTTAGGACTAAGATCACTTGTGTTTTCAATTATTGTGCTTGTTTGCTTTATTATTGTGGGCTGTTTCGGAGTTACATAGATCCTAACCCGGATCTGGGGATAACCTGTTAGGTAGCATAAGTTGTGAGAGACCTGTCCGGCGTAGACCGACATGGGTGAAGCAGTGGCTACGTTGGTGTGGCACCTTGGTCTGTACCGATATCTCTTGTGTCGCAACGAGGAGAATATGGGTCTTCTGAGGAGTCATTAAGCACCAACCGACCTTAGAACCTTAAATGACCCAACTTGGCCAATAGAACAGTAGCAGTATGCTACGCCCATTGAGGCTAAACTCTCGTGATGGTTCTGGCTGCAAGAAAAGATTGCGATGCTGGAGTTATGACCGATTGAGGGTAGTTAGTGATATTGGGATCTTCTAGAACCCGGTTACTTCTGATAGGACAAGTCTTAACCAACAAACTAAAAGAGGGTAATACCTAGACCCCATGCTGGCCTAAACTCTAAGGGCTTGTCTTGTGTGACTTGTGTGCCTTATCATGTTTGCCTTTGTGAATATTTGTGGTGTGCTTTATCATAACATCATGCCATCATAAACATTGCATGCATCCTGCATAAGGACTGACCATTTCAAAGACAAGAAGGTTTCACCTTTGCTCTGTTTTATAGGACATCATGATGCCTATGCGAAGGAACACTATCTGGTTCAACTTTGTTCACCCACCTGAGCTGCTTGAAGAATTGGTTAGCAGAATTCCAAATACCACTTCCTTCATCCAGAGGCATGGTTCTCTTCTCGGCTTAGTCACTACAAAGTGGGACCAACAACTGATGAGTGTCCTGACACAGTTTTATGATCCTTTGTACAACTGCTTCACCTTTCAAGACTTCCAGCTGGTCCCTACTTTGGAAGAGTTCTCTGATTTACTTGGCATCCCTATCTTGGATCAGACCCCCTACACTGGTTGGGAAAAGACTCTTAGGCTTGAAGAGATTGCTGCAGCTCTTCCCTTGACCCACAAGGAGGTAATGGAAAACTGGGTGACTAGAAGCAAAGTTAAGGGTTTCTTGGCCAAGTTTCTGGTTGGTAAGGCTAACAGTTTCTGGAATGACTTAGACTTCAGGGCGTACGAGGATATTCTGGCTCTCTTAATTTATGGGCTAGTGTTGTTTCCAAACCCTGATAACTTTGTCAATATCAATTCCATAAGGATCTTCATGTCTCGAAACCCTGTACCCACTCTCTTGGGTGATGTCCTGCAACAACTCTATGCTCGTACTGCCCGAAGACGAGGAACTCTGTGGTGTTGTACTCCTTTGTTGGTGAGGTGGTTTATTTCGCACCTCCCCAAGTTCGTGCTAAAGAACCAAGAAGGAAGAGGCTGGGCTCATAGGTTAATGTCTCTCACTGATAATGACATCATTTGGACTCTCAGAGGTTTAGATGAGGTGGCTGTTATTGATTGCTGCGGAGAATATCCTAATGTTCCATTGATTGGCACTCAGGGCGGAATCTCTTATAATCCATGTTTAGCTCTCCGTCAGTTTGGAAGAGCTAGAAGAACAGGGCCTCATGAGATGCTGGTGCCTCACATCAGTTTTGAGTTTCAGAAAGATAGTGACGAGCTACGCCGTAGATTCATTAAAGCTTGGGATAGAATTCACAAAGCTGACCCACATGAGTTGGGACTGAAGACTTCTCTGCCAATAGAACCCTATTACAGATGGGTCCGCATCCGTGCTCAGAAGTTAGGTATGCCATATGAAGCTGTCAGGCCTATCATTCTTGAAGGTCTTGATGGAGATGGGGTTCCTCCAACTGTTCTCCCTCCTCAAATACCCAATGATGTTGATACACTAAAGAGGTCTTGGGCGCAACTACAGGAAGAGCGGGATTATTATCGGGAAAAGTTCAATGAACAAGAACAGAAGATCCAGAAGCTGACCAAGCAATTGGAGAACGAGCGAACCCTGAATGACTATATCCGTACTGAGAAGAGGAGGCCATAGGAGCACTGATGGGCTTTGGATGTTTCTTTTATAGCTTTATTTCCTTTTCAGTATTTTCATTCTTGTAACGCCTAAGGGCAAATTGTTGAACAATTTAAAGTTTAAATCTAATAAAGTGTGTTCCTTTTGTTTACAAAGTTGATTCCCGATTGTCTTTGAAAACATAATTCATACGCATTTCATTCATCATATGCATTACAGGTACCCTTTTCCTACAGGTTGCTTAATCTTCTTCGCTGTTTATTTCAGCACTCAAGCATCATGAATCCTGAACTCACTACCGAGCAAGCAATCAAGGCCCTCCAGGCCCAGAATGCCTAATTTCAGGAGATGGTCATGAACTTGGCCCAGGGACAACAAGAGCTGAAGGCTGTGCTCCTAAAGAAGAATAAGAAGAAGAAGAGGACTGTGCTATTCAACACTGGGCGCAGACTCGGGAACACATTGCAGAATGAAGCTGAGAGGACTACTCCATCTGTGGGGGAAGGTAGTCACCAAGGGAGAGAGGTTCCTAGTCCTGTGGTCTCTGACACCGAGACAGACTTCAATGACGAACAATACCCTCCTGCTGAGGACCGGTACAAACAACTACAGGACAAGTTAAATGCTATGGAGATTCAACGTGTGCATGGGTTGGATTTCGGAGACTTGGGTTTATCTTCTGGGGTGGTGATCCCACACAAGTTCAAGGCGCCTGCCTTTGTGAAGTATGACGGGGCTTCCTGTCCCAAGATGCACCCCCGTTCTTATGTAAGGAAGATCCAGCCTTACACAGCAGACAAGAACTTATGGATCCACTTCTTCCAGGAGACTCCATTCCAACATTTTGAAAAGGTGCCTCAGACACTGGCGTCAGCAGAGACTGTGACTGTAGAAGATTCTCCGTTGAAGATGGCTTCCTTAAAGGATGTCCGGGCTGTGATTGAGAAGGGTGAGTGCGCAAATTGGGGCCGACTTCCTGATTTCACTCTGAAGACTGACAAGTTCGGTTTGGGTTTCACTGCAGAAGCTCAGAGGGCTGTTCGTAAAGCAAGGATTGGAAGACCTCCTGTGTTCATCACCAACCCGGGAGTGAATGTTATTGAAGACGACGTGGAGGAATCTGAATTCGACAGCTGGATCTACCCAACGACCGACGATGGACCAATCAACTGGACTGCCAAAGACTTCACACCTATTACTTTTGTCACTCAGTAATGAACTCTTTTGTTTTGAATTTGTAACAGACAATATTTTGAAACTTTTTTGGCTCGGTGTCTTACCCGGGGCACCGTGGCTTCATTTGTGAGGGCTTTTGTGTGTCATTTTTATATATCATTAATAAAAACGTTAGACGTTTGTTGCATTTAAAAATCTTGCGCTCCTTTTCTTTCTTTATTATATATTGCAAAACAACTATATTTACACACACTCACTTATACAGGTTCCAATCCACTCTGGATCTCACTGGTAACGACTCTGCTACTGCCAGTTATGACCTCGAAAATCCGATCAACTTAGCCGAAGACGAAGGTGAAGATGATTGCGAAGTGCCTGGTGAACTTGCAAGACTACTACTCCAGGAAGAGAGGGCCATTCAGCCACATGAAGAGCCAGTGGAAACGGTAAATCTGGGTACTGAGACACACAGAAAGGAAGTCAAGATTGGTGCCAATCTAGAGCTCAGTGTGAAACAACGTTTGATTCAGATGCTGCATGACTATGTGGAAATCTTTGCATGGTCTTACGAAGACATGCCTGGGTTGGATACCGACATTGTGGTTCATCACCTGCCTACCAAGGAAGAATGCCCTCCGGTAAAACAGAAGGTCCGCCGTATGCGTCCAGAAATGTCCGAGAAAATCAAAGCTGAGGTTATGAAACAATTTGATGTCGGGTTTCTAGCAGTGACTTCTTACCCTCAGTGGGTTGCCAACGTGGTTCCAGTGCCGAAGAAGGATGGTAAGGTCCGAATGTGTGTTGATTACAGGGATTTGAACAGGGCGAGCCCTAAGGATGATTTCCCTCTGCCTCACATCGACGTTCTGGTTGACAATACTGCTCAGCATAAGATTTTCTCCTTCATGGACGGGTTCTCCGGTTATAATCAAATCAAGATGGCTCCTGAAGACATGGAAAAGACCACTTTTGTTACTCAGTGGGGCACCTTTTGCTACAAGGTCATGCCATTTGGGTTGAAAAATGCTGGGGCAACCTACCAACGTGCCATGGTTGCTTTGTTCCATGACATGATCCATCACGAGATAGAAGTATACGTCGACGATATGATTGCAAGGTCCCAAACTGAGGAGGAACACCTTGACCATCTACAGAAGCTGTTCGACCGTCTAAAGATGTACAAGCTGAGGTTGAACCCAAACAAGTGCACCTTTGGGGTAAGATCTGGAAAATTGCTAGGCTTCGTCGTAAGCGACAAAGGCATTCAAGTGGACCCTGCCAAAGTGAAATCCATATAAGAGATGCCAACTCCCAAGACAGAGAAAGAAGTCAGAGGCTTTCTAGGACAGTTGAAGTACATTGCCCGATTCATCTCGCATCTAACTGCTACCTGTGAACCAATCTTCAAGCTGCTGAAGAAAGATCAAGTAGTACGTTGGAACGATGAATGTCAGGCCGCTTTCGAAAGAATCAAAGAGTATCTCTGTTGTACCCCAAAATTTGCCCTCCCATAATCTTCAAAGTTTTGACAAGCATCACCTCAAATGGTTCAAAGTCTACTCAAGGGCTACACAGTCAACCACTCTCCTAACACAGTCAAAATTAGGGTTTTGGTTCCTGCAAGGAAGTTGAGGTTTTCAAGGGCTCAATCAAGTCCCATATGCTCATATACATTGTCAAGCACCCACATGTCAAGTTTCAAGGCTCACAAGGTCAAGTTGCACAGTCAAAAACCCTAATTGCTCAACAGTCAACTGTAGGGGAAAAATGGTCATTTGGCAGTCAAAAGTCAAAATTTTTGGTCAACATCTTATTTTGAAGCCACAATCATCATTTGGTCAAGTCTTGACCATGATTCCACAAGAATGGCTCAAAAATCATCAAGATGCAAAAGTTTCTATTTTTGGACAATTGAAAAGTCAACTGTAACTTGACCAAGGCATAACTTTTTCATGGTTCATCAGAAAAATCCCATCCAATGCTCATCTGGAAGGAGAGGACATTTCCTACAACTCATATTCACATTCCAAGTCCAAGAAATGCTCTCACAAAAAGTTATCAATTTCAACATTATAGGTCATTTTCAAAAGTCAACAAAAAGGGACTTTAAGTCAAAGACCATAACTTGAGATTGGTAAATCAAAATGACGTGGGACCAAAGAAATTGGTTAGATGACTTCAAGACCTTTCCAAAATGACAAAGAACATGTTCATAGCTTCAAAATTGAGCAAGATATGCATTGGAGAAGTTGGGAAATTTTTGTGAAATGGCCAAAGTCAATTATCCTTGAAACTTCATTTTTGACAAAAGGGGCCCACTTTTTCCACTTGTTTCAGCTTGGCCATGCTTTCCACGTGTCCCACAAATTATTTCAAGTTTTAAAATTAATTTTTCCATTTTTATTTAATTTTATTTGATTTAATTCATTTTAAATCTTTTAAAATCAAATAAAAATCAAGAAAATTAATTAAAGGGTATAGTTTGTATTGAAATGCTTTGATACACCATCATGACCATTCCAAATTCGTGCAAAGGGCTAAATCAAGCATGAATTCAAATTTTGACACAAAAATGGAAAGTGTTTCAATGGAGGTTATGGCAAATCTCAAACATGAATGCATAAGGTTAATGGCCTTAATTCTGATTAAAACTCTTTACATAACATGTATGCAAGCCATCACAAAAGGACACGACCTAAGAAACACCCAAAATGCCCAAACACATTTCAAGTTTCCAAGAGAAAAAGCAAAACTGTAAACCTACTTGCAACACGTTTTAAGCCTCCATTTCAATCAAAACACATTCCTTGCATTGCCAGGAATCTCCAGCAATCAAAATCAAGCCCAAACGCGCAAAGAATCATCCCCACGACACCCCACGGTTTGTCCAATATTTGAAAATCAAAATTCCATTTCCATGCCTTTTTAATTCATTTTAAATATTGCTATGCATTGCTGATGTTATTACCAAGCTTCCTGTATGCTTTAATTTGACTATAAGGCCATAAAATGCAAATCACCATGGGAGACATCTAGGTTTTCTGAAGCTTTCAATTTGGGGTTTCTCACATACGCAAAAATTGGAACCTCAAACTGCCATGTTTGAATTGAGAAGGACAAGGCGAACCAAATGCACCTATCGCGCCTAATTTATGTCTAACGAGGAGCTAATCGCTATTATTTGCAGGCTTGTGTTTTTTGGGGGGGCGGGGGGGGGGGGGGGGGGTTATAACCCCCGCTATGTATTTTTACATTGTGCAGAAAAGCTAGAAGACGATGGCGTGGCAACCATGCATTGGACCATCCAAAATTCCGCGCGCGTTTTTTTTGTTCGTTAGCATATAACGTTTTTATTCTATATAATATTTTGTTTCCATGTTATTAACAAATGCGTTTGAGTGCTTCAGTGGTGACGAGCGTGTCATGTAATCCTTGGGACCTGGGTTCGATTCCCAGGTCCCCCATATAATTCATAACATTTTTTCTAACACAATCTCATGCAGCATATGCCCAGAACTCCACCATGCGTCCTCATACATCAGTGTGCCATGTGTCCCCAGCTCTCATCCAGTGGCCACAGAATGAAGTCTATGATGCACCCTAGTCAGCAAGCAAGCGCATGATCAGGAAAAGTCAACGAGGCCTTTGCCACAATGGGCCTGAATTCCAGCATTTCACCCCTATTTGGCCCAGCACCCTCTCCATTTGGTTTATTATTTTCTTTTCATTTTATTTTTTCAATTTAATTTCTAACCCTTTTTTTTATTATTTTATTTATTATTAGTAATTAACTTAATTAACCCATTTTCATAAAAAACCAAAAAATAGAATTAACATTTTATTATTATTTTTTTATTTTGTAAATAAACCATAATTGAATTAGTTTTTAATTAGGCCATTTTAACCTTCTTTTTAATAATTAAAATAGATTTAGATTTAGGTTAACCTAGAATTTTTATTTCTTTCACTATTTTATTTCATAAAAACATAAAATACAAAAAAAACATTTTCTTAATTAAATTAAATTAATTAGTTATTAATTAGTTTCCATTTCATTTTAATTATAAAAAAGACCGAAAAATTAATTTCCTTTTCTTAAAAGGGTCAGCACCCTTAGACATTCCCGATTAATTTATTCACGCGCATTTAATTTGTTCGATTATTATGTAATTGCTCAAGCCATGTAATAATAACTAGGTTTTACTTTCCGCATTTTTACCAAACGGGTCTTTGTAATTTTTGGCGATGTATAGACCCGCGTCTTGTAATAGTGTAGGATTTACGTTTTCCGCAATTTACTTTCCGCACCCCTTTTAACTGTTAACTTGTATGAAAGAATGTATGGCCTAAATTAAAAACAAACGTAGATCACCATGATACATGTACAAGATAAAACATAACATGAAAAATAACACACAAATTCACACACCACTCTTAGGGTACGCCTCACTGTTGCCTTGCCCTCGAAACGTGGTCGTCGAGTATAGGACGTTTTAGTAAGTCCTTTTGTACATGACATGATCCAGTTGCCTCGAAACGGTTGCCTCGGAATAAAAAAGGATCAATGGCATAAGGGTAGCTTCTAAGGTGTCCTACTGTTGCTCTGGTGACCACACTGTCCCTACAAACGAATTGACCCGAACACCTCCAACGGTGGTGCTACCTATCTCTCAATGGTGGGATGGCACTACCTTAAGGACATTTACACAGCTTAATTCCTTAGGGTAGGTAGATGACTCGTAGATACTTGCTCTATTCAAAACAAAACAAAACTCTTTTCACACCGACATTTTCAAAAAAGCTTTCAAAACGATTTTTCAAACACTCTTGAGGACTGATACAAGAGTTATTCAGAAAACTTTGACGAAACTTTTTCAAACCCACTCACACTTTGAAAAGAAAACATTTTGAAAACACAATGAGCAAGTATCTAAGAGCCCATGGATAACCATGGATAGAAAGGGTGCTAACACCTTCCCTTTCTATAAATCTACCTCCCGAACCGAGAAACATTCTCAATAAGGAATTTTGCTGTGCTTTTGTCCTGTCCATGTTGGAGAAAATAAAAGACTGTGGCGACTCTTGCTTCCGTGACATTTCGCGAACCAGCGTTAAACAGTCAGTTCCAGATCCACCGATCACAGAACTGGCGACTCTGCTGCGGACTCTTACAATGTGAGGTGTACCTTAGGACTAAGATCACTTGTGTTTTCAATTATTGTGCTTGTTTGCTTTATTATTGTGGGCTGTTTCGGAGTTACATAGATCCTAACCCGGATCTGGGGATAACCTGTTAGGTAGCATAAGTTGTGAGAGACCTGTCCGGCGTAGACCGACATGGGTGAAGCAGTGGCTACGTTGGTGTGGCACCTTGGTCTGTACCGATATCTCTTGTGTCGCAACGAGGAGAATATGGGTCTTCTGAGGAGTCATTAAGCACCAACCGACCTTAGAACCTTAAATGACCCAACTTGGCCAATAGAACAGTAGCAGTATGCTACGCCCATTGAGGCTAAACTCTCGTGATGGTTCTGGCTGCAAGAAAAGATTGCGATGCTGGAGTTATGACCGATTGAGGGTAGTTAGTGATATTGGGATCTTCTAGAACCCGGTTACTTCTGATAGGACAAGTCTTAACCAACAAACTAAAAGAGGGTAATACCTAGACCCCATGCTGGCCTAAACTCTAAGGGCTTGTCTTGTGTGACTTGTGTGCCTTATCATGTTTGCCTTTGTGAATATTTGTGGTGTGCTTTATCATAACATCATGCCATCATAAACATTGCATGCATCCTGCATAAGGACTGACCATTTCAAAGACAAGAAGGTTTCACCTTTGCTCTGTTTTATAGGACATCATGATGCCTATGCGAAGGAACACTATCTGGTTCAACTTTGTTCACCCACCTGAGCTGCTTGAAGAATTGGTTAGCAGAATTCCAAATACCACTTCCTTCATCCAGAGGCATGGTTCTCTTCTCGGCTTAGTCACTACAAAGTGGGACCAACAACTGATGAGTGTCCTGACACAGTTTTATGATCCTTTGTACAACTGCTTCACCTTTCAAGACTTCCAGCTGGTCCCTACTTTGGAAGAGTTCTCTGATTTACTTGGCATCCCTATCTTGGATCAGACCCCCTACACTGGTTGGGAAAAGACTCTTAGGCTTGAAGAGATTGCTGCAGCTCTTCCCTTGACCCACAAGGAGGTAATGGAAAACTGGGTGACTAGAAGCAAAGTTAAGGGTTTCTTGGCCAAGTTTCTGGTTGGTAAGGCTAACAGTTTCTGGAATGACTTAGACTTCAGGGCGTACGAGGATATTCTGGCTCTCTTAATTTATGGGCTAGTGTTGTTTCCAAACCCTGATAACTTTGTCAATATCAATTCCATAAGGATCTTCATGTCTCGAAACCCTGTACCCACTCTCTTGGGTGATGTCCTGCAACAACTCTATGCTCGTACTGCCCGAAGACGAGGAACTCTGTGGTGTTGTACTCCTTTGTTGGTGAGGTGGTTTATTTCGCACCTCCCCAAGTTCGTGCTAAAGAACCAAGAAGGAAGAGGCTGGGCTCATAGGTTAATGTCTCTCACTGATAATGACATCATTTGGACTCTCAGAGGTTTAGATGAGGTGGCTGTTATTGATTGCTGCGGAGAATATCCTAATGTTCCATTGATTGGCACTCAGGGCGGAATCTCTTATAATCCATGTTTAGCTCTCCGTCAGTTTGGAAGAGCTAGAAGAACAGGGCCTCATGAGATGCTGGTGCCTCACATCAGTTTTGAGTTTCAGAAAGATAGTGACGAGCTACGCCGTAGATTCATTAAAGCTTGGGATAGAATTCACAAAGCTGACCCACATGAGTTGGGACTGAAGACTTCTCTGCCAATGGAACCCTATTACAGATGGGTCCGCATCCGTGCTCAGAAGTTAGGTATGCCATATGAAGCTGTCAGGCCTATCATTCTTGAAGGTCTTGATGGAGATGGGGTTCCTCCAACTGTTCTCCCTCCTCAAATACCCAATGATGTTGATACACTAAAGAGGTCTTGGGCGCAACTACAGGAAGAGCGGGATTATTATCGGGAAAAGTTCAATGAACAAGAACAGAAGATCCAGAAGCTGACCAAGCAATTGGAGAACGAGCGAACCCTGAATGACTATATTCGTACTGAGAAGAGGAGGCCATAGGAGCACTGATGGGCTTTGGATGTTTCTTTTATAGCTTTATTTCCTTTTCAGTATTTTCATTCTTGTAACGCCTAAGGGCAAATTGTTGAACAATTTAAAGTTTAAATCTAATAAAGTGTGTTCCTTTTGTTTACAAAGTTGATTCCCGATTGTCTTTGAAAACATAATTCATACGCATTTCATTCATCATATGCATTACAGGTACCCTTTTCCTACAGGTTGCTTAATCTTCTTCGCTGTTTATTTCAGCACTCAAGCATCATGAATCCTGAACTCACTACCGAGCAAGCAATCAAGGCCCTCCAGGCCCAGAATGCCTAATTTCAGGAGATGGTCATGAACTTGGCCCAGGGACAACAAGAGCTGAAGGCTGTGCTCCTAAAGAAGAATAAGAAGAAGAAGAGGACTGTGCTATTCAACACTGGGCGCAGACTCGGGAACACATTGCAGAATGAAGCTGAGAGGACTACTCCATCTGTGGGGGAAGGTAGTCACCAAGGGAGAGAGGTTCCTAGTCCTGTGGTCTCTGACACCGAGACAGACTTCAATGACGAACAATACCCTCCTGCTGAGGACCGGTACAAACAACTAGAGGACAGGTTAAATGCTATGGAGATTCAACGTGTGCATGGGTTGGATTTCGGAGACTTGGGTTTATCTTTTGGGGTGGTGATCCCACACAAGTTCAAGGCGCCTGCCTTTGTGAAGTATGACGGGGCTTCTTGTCCCAAGATGCACCCCCGTTCTTATGTAAGGAAGATCCAGCCTTACACAGCAGACAAGAACTTATGGATCCACTTCTTCTAGGAGAGTCTTTCAGGGTCTCACCTCGAATGGTTCTATCAGCTGGATGGAACCAACATTCGTAACTGGGAGGATTTGGCCACTGCTTTCTACAAGCAGTATCAATATAATTCCGACCTCGCTCCTATGTGTACCCAACTCCAGGGTATGTCGCTAGGATCGGGTGAAGGTTTTAAGGAGTACGCATAGAAATGGAGAGATCTGGCTGGCAGGGTGCAGCCACCATTAACAGATCGTGAGCTAGTGGACATGTTCTTGGGGACCCTATCCGGTCCATTCTTCAATCATCTCATTGGTAATTCCTCTGATGGGTTTACTGACCTGATCCTGACTGGTGAAAGGATCGAGGCTGGTATAAAATCGGGAAAAATACAGAAGGGCGCCTCCTCAAATGCTGAAAAGAAGCCCTTCAAGAAGGAGGCCAGTGTTGTGTATGGTCCAAGAAGGCAGAACAAACCTGAACGCCGCCAAGCTGTCAACGCGATGGTTATTTCTAAGCCTGCCGCTGCTCCTCAGCAATACAACCAGCCCAAAGCTGAGAGGCCCAAAAGGCAGTATACTCGGCTCAGCATGACTCTCTCTCAGATCATGCCGCAACTGCTGTCAACTAGCCTGGTAACAGTCAAGGAAGCTCCGAAGATGGTAAACACAACATCTTCAAAGTACAACCCCAACGCCCGTTGCGCTTATCACTTTGATAGCCCGGGGCATAACACAGATGACTGTTGGGCTCTGAGGAATAAGGTTCAAGACCTTATTGATGCTAAAGAGGTTAAGTTTGAGGCGCCTGAGAAGCCTAATGTGGTGACTGCTCCCATGCCTAACCATGGAGTAAATTCTATTGGGGATGAAGACGAAGTGGAAGAATCTGAGTTTGACAGCTGGATCTACTCAACGACCAACGGTGGACCAAGCAAATGGACTGCCAAAGACTCTATGCCTGTTACTTTTGTCACCCAGTAATGAACTTCTTTGTTTTGGATTTGTAATAAACAATAAGTTGAAACTTTATGGCCCGGTGTCTTACCCGGGGCACCGTGGTTTTATTTGTGAAGGCTTTTGTTTGTCACTTTCATATATCATGAATAAAAGCATTGGACGTTTTTCACATTTCAAATCTTGCGCTCCCTTTCTTTCTTTATACATATTGCAAAACAGCTATATTTACACACACTCACTCGTACAGGTTTCAATCCACTCTGGATCTCACTGGTAACGACTCTGCTACTGCCAGTTATGACTTCGAAAATCCGATCAACTTAGTCGAAGACGAAGGTGAAGATGATTGCGAAGTGCCTGGCGAACTTGCAAGATTGTTACTCCAGGAAGAGAGGGCCATTCAACCACATGAAGAGCCAGTGGAAACGGTAAATCTGGGTACTGAGACAGACAGAAAGGAAGTCAAGATTGGTGCTAATCTAGAGCTCAGTATGAAACAACAGTTGATCCAGATGCTGCATGACTACATGGAAATCTTTGCCTGGTCCTACGAAGACATGCCTGGGTTGGATACCGACATTGTGGACCATCATTTGCCTACCAAAGAAGACTGCCCTCCGGTTAAACAAAAGGTCCGCCGTATGCGTCCAGAGATGTCCGAGAAGATCAAAGCTGAGGTTATGAAGCAATTTGATGCCGGGTTTCTAGCAGTGACTTCTTACCCTCAGTGGGTTGCCAATGTGGTGCCGGTACCGAAGAAAGACGGTAAGGTCAGAATGTGTGTCGATTACAGGGATCTGAACAGGGCAAGCCCCAAGGATGACTTCCCCCTACCTCACATTGACGTTCTGGTTGACAATACTGCCCAGCACAAAGTGTTCTCCTTCATGGACGGCTTTTCAGGTTATAATCAGATTAAAATGGCTCCTGAAGACATGGAGAAGACTACCTTTGTTACTCAGTGGGGCACCTTCTGCTACAAGGTCATGCCATTCGGGTTGAATAATGCTGGGGCAACCTACCAATATGCCATGGTTGCTTTATTTCATGACATGATCCATCATGAGATAGAAGTATATGTCGATGATATGATTGCAAGGTCTCAAACTGAGGAGGAACACCTTGACCATCTACAGAAGTTGTTTGACCGTCTGAATTTGTACAAGCTAAGATTGAATCCAAACAAGTGCACCTTCGGGGTAAGATCTGGAAAGTTGCTAGGCTTCGTCGTGAGCGACAAAGGTATTCAAGTGGACCCTGCCAAGGTTAAAGCCATACAAGAGATGCCAGCTCCCAAGACAGAAAAAGAAGTCAGAGGCTTTCTAGGATGGCTAAACTACATCGCCCGATTCATCTCGCATCTAACTGCCACCTGTGAACCAATCTTCAAGCTGCTGAAGAAAGATCAGGTGGTACGTTGGAACGATGAATGCCAGGCCGCTTTTGATAGAATCAAAGAGTATCTCCAAGAACCACCCATCCTTATGCCACCGTTTGAAGGGAGACCTCTAATACTATACTTGACAGCTCAATGGGGTGTGTGCTGGGGAAGCCTGACGAGTGTGGCCGAAAAGAGCATGCCATTTATTACCTTAGCAAAAAGTTTACCAACTGTGAGACCCGATACTCACTGCTCGAGAAAACTTGTTGCGCTTTGGTATGGGCTGCTCGCCGGCTGAGACAGTATATGCTGACCCACACTACCTTATTGATTTCAAAGATGGATCCAATAAAGTACATATTCAAAAAGCCTGCTCTGTCTGGAAGAATAGCAAGATGGCAAATGATCTTGACAGAATACGACATCCAATACACAACGCAGAAAGCTATCAAAGGAAGTGTATTGGCAGACCACTTGGCACACCAGGCAGTAGATGACTACCAATCAATGAACTTTGAGTTTCCTGACGAGAGCATCATGATAGTAACTGATTATGAAGTACCTGGACCGGATGAAGGACCTGAGGAAGGATCCCGATGGTCTATGCACTTTGACGGAGCCTCCAACGCTTTGGGTAATGGTATCGGCGCTGTGATCATATCCCCTCAAGGCACTCATACTCCACTTACTGCCCGGCTATGTTTCAATTGCACCAACAACATGGCGGAGTATGAGGCGTGCATCATGGGTCTTCAAGCTGCAATTGACTTAAGGATCAAGTTTCTGAGTGTCTTTGGAGATTCCTCTCTCGTGATCAATCAGATCAAAGGCGAGTGGGATACGAAACACCCAAATCTTATTCCTTACAAAGAATGTGTGTTGACATTGATCCCCCATTTCACAGAGATAACTTTTGAACATTTCCCAAGAGAGGAGAATCAGTTGGCGGACGCGTTAGCTACGATGTCTTCTATGTTCAAAGTCAAGTGGAAAAATGAGGCTCCCCGGATCATTATCTGGAAGTTGGACGAACCGGTATATTGTTGTGATCTTGAGGCTGAAGTGGTAACTGAAAAACCCTGGTACCATGAAGTGAAGAGGTACTTGGAAGTTCAAGAATATCCTGAAGGCGCATCTGTCAATGACAAGAAGTTTCTGAGGAGGTTCGCAGCGAAGTTCTTCCTTAGCAACGACATTCTGTACAAGCGAAACCATGATTCAACCTTACTGCGTTGTGTGGATAAGACTGAAGCAGAAAGGATCATGGCAGAGCTACATGAAGGTACCTTCGGAACACATTCCAGTGGACACACCATGGCAAAGAAAATCCTTCGGGCAGGGTATTTCTGGTCCACAATGGAAGCCGACTGTTACCAACATTCTCGGACATGTCACAAATGCCAGATCTATGCTGACAAGGTGCACGTTCCTCCAGTTCCTCTGAATGTCTTGACTGCACCTTGGCCTTTTGCAATGTGGGGCATTGATATGATCGGTGAGATCAGACCTACAGCATCCAACGGGCATCGCTTCATCCTGGTAGCAATTGATTACTTTACAAAGTGGGTTGAAGCAGCTTCTTACGCTACGGTAACCAAGAACGTCGTGGCACGGTTCATTCGGCATAACCTGATCTGTCGATACGGCGTCCCGGAAAGGATCATTACGGACAATGGTACCAATCTTAACAACAAGATGATCACTGAGCTCTGCGAGCAATTCAAGATACAGCACCACAACTCTTCTCCCTACCGGCCGAAGATGAATGGGGCTGTAGAAGCAGCTAATAAGAATATCAAGAAGATTGTGCAGAAGATGACAGTGACCTATAAATATTGGCACGAGATGTTACCGTTCGCTCTTCATGGGTACCGTACCTCAGCAAGAACGTCAACCGGGGCAACACCTTTTTCCTTGGTCTACGGTATGGAGGCAGTCTTACTGATTGAAGTGAAAATACCCTCTCTCCGGATAATGAAGGATGCAGATCTGAGCGAAGATGACTAGATCCAGACACGACTTGATCAATTAAATCTAATTGACGAAAAGAGACTCACTGCTATTTGTCATGGTCAAACGTATCAAAAACGGATGATCGGGGCATTTAACAAAAAGGTCAGACCACAAGAGTATCAAGTTGGGGATCTGGTAATCAAACGCATCATCCTTCCTCAAAGTGATCCCATGGGCAAATGGACCCCCACCTACGAAGGGCCATTTGTGGTTAAACATGTGTTCTCAGGAGGAGCCATGATTCTAACCACCATGGATGGTGACGACCTTCCTCACCCCGCCAATGCAGACATAGTGAAAAGATACTACGCATGATAAAAAGACCCGCTAGGTTGACATACCTAGGCAAAAATTAGGGCTTCCTAGCGAACCAAAAGGGTTCGGGCAAAATGAGGGATGAAATGAAAAAAATCTGTACACCCGGCAAGTCGAAAACCTGAAAAGGCGGCTTGGGCAAAAATGGGTATCCCGGTGGACTGAAAACCCTAAAGGGCGGTCCAGGCAAAAGTTAGGGATAAAGCGTAATACTATGTCTCATTGGATCACTTTGCATCCAGAATCCGGTATCAACTATCAAGTTCAAACGACATCAATCAATCAGCTTCATCGTCAACTAAGCAGCAAAGTGATGAGACGCTCGAAGATATAAAGGCGATAACAGAGTTGGAACCCAGTGGGATTATTCTTTGCACATAGCTGTTTTGTTTTCCCTTTTCACAAAATTGTATAAACTCTGTCGTTCAGTGGCGTTCTCTTACTAGGACATCAACCTCTTGTACAAAAACGCCTATTTACAGGCAGATTCAAAAATCAATACAAGTTCACTTTTCAGACCAATTGCCATTTGTTTTTTCCTTTTTCTGTTTTGTTTTGCGAAGAACGTCCAAATGTTCAAATTTTTGATATATGCATTTGACACTAATTGCTAACTCATAAATATTTGCATACGAAACAAAGGATTAATTACAGGTAACATTAGAAACAGGGGCAATAATGAGTTGTCTAAAGCGATCTAATTGCTCTGTCCATCAAGGTACCAAGGTAAGTTCGGCTGAAGAATGTAACCAAGATATCTTAATTCCCCAGAGAGTGAGCCAAGAACAAGGCACAGTATCTCCTAGCAAGTTAGCAATACTCTCCCCAAGAAGAGTTAAGCTACAGTCAGCCTTATGGAAGTTGGATTCTCCCCAGCAAATCTCAATATTCCCCAGCGGAGTATACAAACATTTTAAACAAGCATCCCCGACAGTCTTGATCTAAGATTGTTCCCCGGCGGTATACCGGACATTCAGTGGATCCACTTCCCTAGTATATCTCAAAAATTTCCCCAGGAGAGTCCAGTCCAATCTGAAAAGATTCCCCCAGGAGAGTTCAATCAATCTCCCCAGTAGTAAGCTTATCCCCAATAGATTCTGGAAGCTTATCCCCTGCAGAGCGAACGCGTCTCCCTGGTTTTATTCAAAGGTTATTTCCCCACCAGGATATAACTTGGTTATCCTCAGCTAAAAACCACGGAAAGATCGTCCCCGGCGAAGTCTTCCCATCCCCAGTGGAGTTCACCCAATCTTCCAACAGAACAACAACGGTATCCCCAGCGGAGTTATCATCAGCATCTCAGCAACGCACATATCTTCCCTACATAGTATTCCCTGCAGAGTATTCTATTCGCAAAGTTTATTCCCCAACGGAGTCATCTTCTCCTACCGGTATTCTTGCAACCATCACCCCCATCGGAAACAACAAAGCTCTACTCTTCAATAGCAGCCCAAGAGTTAACTGCCCGGCACCCGTCAAGGATTTACTTTCCTAGACAAAACATACATTCATGAACATCACATCTTCATACATTATAGCATGCACATACGCATCATGAACATACAATCTCATTTATTTCGAGAACATCACGCATGTCATACATCATGACATTGCATACAACTAACATTTTGTCTTTTCAGGACAAAGATCAATACAAAGATAATTACTATCAACGGTCGTGATTCCAGATCCGATTCCTGTATCTTGCCAGGGTGTATCTGTTGACGACTAATTCCAGACTCGATTCCTGTATCCTGCCAGGGCACGTCTGAAGAGTTCAAAGATCTGATTCCTGTATCTTTCCAGGGTGTATCTGTTGACGACTACATTACCAGACTCGATTCCTGTATCCTGCCAGGGCACGTCTGAAGAGTTCGAAGATCCGATTCTTTTATCTTGCCAGGGTGTATCTGTTGACGACTACATTACCAGACTCGATTCCTGTATCCTGCCAGGGCACGTCTGAAGAGTTCGAAGATCCGATTCCTGTATCTTGCCAGGGTGTATCTGTTGACGACTACATTACCAGACTCGATTCCTGTATCCTGCCAGGGCACGTCTGAAGAGTTCGAAGATACGATTCCTGTATCTTACCAGGGTGTATCTGTTGACGACTACATTACCAGACTCGATTCATGTATCCTGCCAGGGCACGTCTTAAGAGTTCGAAGATCCGATTCCTGTATCTTGCCAGGGTGTATCTGTTGACGACTATATTCCAGACTCAATTCCTGTATCCTGCCAGGGCACGTCTGAAGATTTTGAAGATCTGATTCCTGTATCCTGCCAGGGTGTATCTGTTGACGACTAATTCCAGATTCGATTCCTGTATCTAGCCAGGGCACATCTGTGAGTAATTGATTGTAGACCTGATACCTGTATCCGGCCAGGGCACATCTACATGAAGAGTTTTGAAGATTCGATTCCTGAATCCAGCCAGGGCACATCTACATAAAGAGTTTGAAGATCAACTCCTGTAACAAGCCAGGTAATTATCTTTCTTTCTCATGTACGCAAGTTCTCGCTAAGGAATCTCTTACGCGATCGACACCTAGATGGCATCTATAAGCCCGTCCACATACCAACAGTCTCCAAATGGCATCTATAAGCCCATTCCCGCCATCACACTACTGACATGCTACTATGTGAGTGCAAATTTCTGGGCACTCTAGTGTTCAATCATCTTCCACCCTCGGATCACGAAAGGCACACAAGCCAATCTACATCCTCAGGTCTAAGAAGATTGAACAGGGGCAACTGTTGTACCCCAAAATTTGCCCTCCCATAATCTTCAAAGTTTTGACAAACATCACCTCAAATGGTTCAAAGTCTACTCAAGGGCTACACAGTCAACCACTCTCATAACACAGTTAAAATTAGGGTTTTGGTTCCTGCAAGGAATTTTAGGTTTTCAAGGGCTCAATCAAGTCCCATATGCTCATATACATTGTCAAGCACCCACATGTCAAGTTTCAAGGCTCACAAGGTCAAGTTGCACAGTCAAAAACCCTAATTGCTCAACAGTCAACTGTAGGGGCAAAATGGTCATTTGGCAGTCAAAAGTCAAAATTTTTGGTCAACATCTTATTTTGAAGCCACAATCATCATTTGGTCAAGTCTTGACCATGATTCCATAAGAATGGCTCAAAAATCATCAAGATGCAAAAGTTTCTATTTTTGGACAGCTGAAAAGTCAACTGTAACTTGACCAAGGCATAACTTTTTCATGGTTCATCAGAAAAATCCCATCCAATGCTCATATTGAAGGGGAGGACACTTCCTACAACTCATCTTCACATTCCAAGTCCAAGAAATTCTCTCACAAAAAGTTATCAATTTCAACATTATAGGTCATTTTCAAAAGTCAACAAAAAGGGACTTTAAGTCAAAGACCATAACTTGAGATTGGTAAATCAAAATGACATGGGATCAAAGACATTGGTTATAGGACTTCAAGACCTTTCCAAAATGTCCAAGAACATGTTCATAGCTTCAAAATTGAGCAAGATATGCATTGGAGAAGTTGGGAAATTTTTGTGAAATGGCCAAAGTTAATTATCCTTGAAACTTCATTTTTGACAAAAGGGGACCACTTTTTCCACTTGTTTCAGCTTGGCCATGCTTCCCACGTGTCCCACAAATTATTTCAAGTTTTAAAATTAATTTTTCCATTTTTATTTAATTTTATTTGATTTAATTCATTTTAAATCTTTTAAAATCAAATAAAAATCAAGAAAATTAATTAAAGGGTATATTTTGTATTGAAATGCTTTGATACACCATCATGACCATTCCAAATTCCTGCAAAGGGCTAAATCAATCAAGAATTCAAATTTTGACATAAAAATGGAAAGTGTTTCAATGGAGGTTATGGCAAATCTCAAACATGAATGCATAAGGTTAATGGCCTTAATTCTGATTAAAACTCTTTACATAACATGTATGCAAGCCATCACAAAAGGACACGACCTAAGAAACACCCAAAATGGCCAAACACATTTCAAGTTTCCAAGAGAAAAAGCAAAACTGTAAACCTACTTGCAGCACGTTTTAAGCCTCCATTTCAATCAAAACACATTCCTTGCATTGCCAGGAATCTCCAGCAATCAAAATCAAGCCCAAACGCGCAAAGAATCATCCCCACGACACCCCAAGGTTTGTCCAATATTTGAAAATCAAAACTCCATTTCCATGCCTTTTTAATTCATTTTAAATATTGTTATGCATTGCTGATGTTATTACCAAGCTTCCTGTATGCTTTAATTTGACTATAAGGCCATAAAATGCAAATCACCATGGGAGACATCTAGGTTTTCCGAAGCTTTCAATTTGGGGTTTCTCACATACGCAAAAATTGGAACCTCAAACTGCCATGTTTGAATTGAGAAGGACAAGGCGAACCAAATGCACCTATCGCGCCTAATTTATGTCTAACGAGGAGCTAATCGCTATTATTTGCAGGCTTGTGTTTTGGGGGGGTTAAAACGCCCGCTATGTATTTTTACATTGTGTAGAAAAGCTTGAAGACGATGGCGTGGCAACCATGCATTGGACCATTCAAAATTCCGCACGCGTTTTTTTTGTTCGTTAGCATATAACATTTTTATTCTATATAATATTTCGTTTCCATGTTATTAACAAATGCGTTTGAGTGCTTCAGTGGTGACGAGCGTGTCATGTAATCCTTGGGACCTGGGTTCGATTCCCAGGTCCCCCATATAATTCATAACATTTTTTCTAACACAATCTCATGCAGCATATGCCCAGAACTCCACCATGCGTCCTCATACATCAGTGTGCCATGTGTCCCCAGCTCTCATCCAGTGGCCACAGAATGAAGTCTATGATGCACTCTAGTCAGCAAGCAAGCGCATGATCAGGAAAAGTCAACGAGGCCTTTGCCTCAATGGGCCTGAATTCCAGCATTTCACCCCCTATTTGGCCCAGCACCCTCTCCATTTGGTTTATTATTTTCTTTTCATTTTATTTTTTCAATTTAATTTCTAACCCTTTTTTTTATTATTTTATTTATTATTAGTAATTAACTTAATTAACCCATTTTCATAAAAAACCAAAAAATAGAATTAACATTTTATTATTATTTTTTTATTTTGTAAATAAACCATAATTGAATTAGTTTTTAATTAGGCCATTTTAACCTTCTTTTTAATAATTAAAATAGATTTAGATTTAGGTTAACCTAGAATTTTTATTTCTTTCACTATTTTATTTCATAAAAACATAAAATACAAAAAAAACATTTTCTTAATTAAATTAAATTAATTAGTTATTAATTAGTTTCCATTTCATTTTAATTATAAAAAAGACCGAAAAATTAATTTCCTTTTCTTAAAAGGGTCAACACCCTTAGACATTCCCGATTAATTTATTCACGCGCATTTAATTTGTTCGATTATTATGTAATTGCTCAAGCCATGTAATAATAACTAGGTTTTACTTTCCGCATTTTTACCAAACGGGTCTTTGTAATTTTTGGCGATGTATAGACCCGCGCCTTGTAATAGTGTAGGATTTATGTTTTCCGCAATTTACTTTCCGCACCCCTTTTAACTGTTAACTTGTATGAAAGAATGTATGGCCTAAATTAAAAACAAACGTAGATCACCATGATACATGTACAAGATAAAACATAACATGAAAAATAACACACAAATTCACACACCACTCTTAGGGTACGCCTCACTGTTGCCTTGCCCTCGAAACGTGGTCGTCGAGTATAGGACGTTTTAGTAAGTCCTTATGTCCATGACATGATCCAGTTGTCTCGAAACGGTTGCCTCAGAATCAAAAAGGATCAATGGCATAAGGGTAGCTTCTAAGGTGTCCTACTGTTGCTCTGGTGACCACACTGTCCCTACAAACGAATTGACCCAAACACCTCCAACGGTGGTGCTACCTATCTCTCAATGGTGGGATGGCACTACCTTAAGGACATTTACACAGCTTAATTCCTTAGGGTAGGTAGATGACTCGTAGATACTTGCTCTATTCAAAACAAAACAAAACTCTTTTCACACCGACATTTTCAAAAAAGCTTTCAAAACGATTTTTCAAACACTCTTGAGGACTGATACAAGAGTTATTCAGAAAACTTTGACGAAACTTTTTCAAACCCACTCACACTTTGAAAAGCAAACATTTTGAAAACACAATGAGCAAGTATCTAAGAGCCCATGGATAACCATGGATAGAAAGGGTGCTAACACCTTCCCTTTCTATAAATCTACCTCCCGAACCGAGAAACATTCTCAATAAGGAATTTTGCTGTGCTTTTGTCCTGTCCATGTTGGAGAAAATAAAAGACGGTGGCGACTCTTGCTTCCGCGACATTTCGCGAACCAGCGTTAAACAGTCAGTTCCAGATCCACCGATCACAATCTCCAAGAACCACCCATTCTTATGCTGCCGGTTGAAGGGAGACCTCTAATCTTATACTTGACAGTACTTGACATCTCAATGGGGTGTGTGCTGGGGCAGCATGACGAGTCTGGCTGAAAAGAGCATGCTATTTATTACCTTAGAAAAAAGTTTACCGACTGTGAGACCCGATACTCACTGCTCTAGAAAACTTGTTGCGCTTTGGTATGGGCTGCTCGCCGGCTGAGACACTATATGTTGACTCACACTACTATGTTGATTTCAAAAATGGATCCAATCAAGTACATCTTCGAAAAGCCCGCCTTGTCCGGAAGAATAGCAAGATGGCAGATGATCTTGACGGAATATGACATCCAGTACACGACTCAAAAAGAAATCAAGGGAAGCGTATTGGCAGACCATTTGGCACACCAGGCAGTGGATGATTACCAGTCGATGAACTTTGAATTTACAGACGAGGATATCATGGTAGTGACTGATTGTGAAGTACCTGGACCAGATGAAGGACGTGAGGAAGGATCCCGATGGTCTATGCACTTTGACGGCGCCTCGAACGCTTTGGGTAATGGTATCGGCACTGTGATCATATCCCCTAAAGGCACTCATACTCCACTCACCGCTCGGCTATGTTTCAACTGCACCAACAACATGGCAGAGTATGAGGCATGTATCATGGGTCTTTAAGTTGCAAATTGACCTAAGGATCAAATTTCTAAGTGTCTTCGGAGATTCCGCTCTCGTGATCAATCAGATCAAAGGCGAGTGGGATACGAAACACCCAAATCTTATTCCTTACAAGGAGTATGTATTGACATTGATCCCCCATTTCGAAGAGATAACTTTTGAACACTTCCCAAGAGAGGAGAATCAGTTGGCGGACGCGTTAGCTACGATGTCTTCTATATTCAAAGTCAAATGGGACAACGAGGCTCCCCGGATCATTATTTGGAAATTAGATGAACTTGCACATTGCTGTGATCTTGAGGTTGAAGAGGTAACTGAAAAACCCTGGTATCATGAAGTGAAGAGGTACCTTGAAGCTCAAGAATACCCCGAGGGTGCATCTGTTAATGACAAGAAGTTCCTGAGAAGGTTCACAGCAAAGTTCTTCCTCACCAATGGCATTCTCTACAAGTGAAACCATGATTCCACCTTACTGCGTTGTGTGGATAAGACTGAAGAAAAAAGGATCATGGCAGAGCTACATGAGGGTACCTTCGGAACACATTCCAGTGGATATACCATGGCAAAGAAAATCCTTCGGGAAGGATATTTCTGGTCCATAATGGAAGCCGACTGTTATCAGCATTATCGAACTTGTCATAAATGCCAGATCTATGCTGATAAGGTGCACATTCCTCTGGTTCATCTGAATGTCTTAACAGCACCTTGGTCTTTTGCAATGTGGGGCATTGATATGATCGGAGAAATCAGACCTACGACATCCAACGGGCATCGCTTCATCTTGGTAGCGATTGATTACTTTACGAAGTGGGTTGAAGAAGCTTCCTATGCTACCGTAACCAAGAACGTCGTGGCACGGTTCATTCGGCACAACCTGATCTGTCGGTACGGTGTACCTGAGAGGATCATTACGGATAATGGTACCAATCTTAACAACAAGATGATCACTGAGCTCTGCGAGCAATTCAAGATACAGCATCACAACTCTTCTCCCTATCGACCGAAGATGAATGGGGTTGTAGAAGCAGCGAATAAGAACATCAAGAAGATTGTGCAGAAGATGACAGTGACCTACAAAGATTGGCACGAAATGTTACCGTTTGCTCTTCATGGGTACCGTACCTCAGCACGGACGTCAACAGGGGAAACTCCCTTTTCCTTGGTCTATGGCATGGAGGCAGTCTTGCCTATTGAAGTCCAGATACCCTCTCTCCGGATAATGAAGGATGCAAGTTTGAGAGAAGATGACTGGATCCAGACTCGGCTTGATTAATTAAACCTAATTGATGAAAAGAGACTCACTGCTATTTGTCATGGTCAGACGTACCAAAAACGGATGATTAGGGCATTTAACAAGAAGGTCAGACGACAAGAGTATCAAGTCGGAGACCTGGTAATCAAGCGCATCATTCTTCCTCAAAGTGATCCCAGGGGCAAATGGACCCCTACGTACGAAGGGCCATTTGTGGTTAAACATATCTTCTCAGGAGGAGCTATGATTCTAACCACCATGGATGGTGACAACCTTCCTCACCCCGCCAATGCAGACATAGTAAAAAGATACTACGCATGAACTAAAGACCCGCTAGGTTGACACACCTAGGAAACAATAAGGGCTTCCCGGCAAACCAAAAGGGTTCGGGCAAAAACAAGGGATGAAATGAAAAAAAATTTGTACACCCGGCAAGTCGAAAACCTGAAAAGGCGGCTTGGGCAAAAATGGGTATCCCGGTGGACTGAAAACCTGAAAGGGCGGTCCAGGCAAAAGTTAGGGATAAAGCGTAATACTATGTCTCATTGGATCACCTTGCATCCAGAATTCGGCATCAACTATCGGGCTCACACGGTGCCAATCAATCAGCTTCATCTTCAACTAAGCAGCAAAGTGATGAGACGCTTGAAGACATAAAGGCGATAGCAGAGTTGGAACCTAGTGGGATTATTTTTCACATAGCTATTTTGTTTCCTTTTCACAAAATTGTATAAACTCTATTTTGCTCGGCGGCGTTCTCTTACCAGGACGTCAGCCTCTTGTACAAAAACGCCTATTTACAGGCAAATTCAAAAATCAATACAAATTCTCTTTTCAGACAAATTGCCATTTATTTTTTCCTTTATCTGTTTTGTTTTGCAAAGAACATCCAATGTTCATTCTTGATATATGCATTTGACACTAATTGCTAGTAATAAATATTTGCATGCGAAATAAAGGATTAATTACGGGTGACAACAGAAACAGGGGCAATAATAAGTTGTCTAAGCGGTTTAGTTGCTCTGTCCACCAAGGTACCAAGGTAGGTTCAAGAACATAACCAGGATACCTTCACTCCCCGTTGAGTAAGACAAGATTCAACAATACTCTCCCCAGGCAGAGTTGGTCTCCCATCAGCCCTGAAAAAGGCATAATATCTCCAGCAAGTCAGCGATACTCTCCCCAAGCAGAGTTAGTCTACTGACAGCCCTAAGGAAGGTGGGTATCCCCAGAAGATCTCAACATTCCCCAGCGGAGTGTAGACATTCCTCAGCAAGCATCCCCGACAGTCTTAATATAAGATTTGTTCCCCGGCGGAATACAGACACCCCAGTGGAACCCCTTCCCCAGTACGGTCTGAAAAGTTTCCCCAAGAAAGTTGAATCATCCTCCCCAGAAGATTCTGAAGCTTATCCCCAGTAGATTCTGGAAGTTTATCCCCTGCAGAGTACATACGTCTCTCCTCGACTTTATTCAAAGGTTATTTCCCCACCGAGGTATAACTGGATTATCCTCAGCTAATTACCATGGAGAGATCGTCCTCGGCAAAGTTCTTCCTATCCCCAGCGGAGTTCATCAAATTCCCCAGCATAACATATCAACGGTATCCCCAGCGGAGCTCTCATCAAAACCTCAGCGAAGTATCTCTTCCCACAGAGTAATTCCCCTCAGAGTAATCTCTCCAACAAGTTTATTCCCCAACGGAGTCATCTTCTCCTACCGGTTTATTCTTGCAACCATCATCCCCAGCGGAAGCGAAGAACTCTACTCTTCAACATCAGCCCAGGATTTGATTTCCCGGCCTTCGTCAAGGATTTATTTTCCTAGTCGAAAACACATTCATAGACATTTCACATTTTATACATCCTGACGCATGCATATACACATCATATCACACAATCTCATTTATTCTTGAAAACATCATGACATCATGCATTGTATACAACTGATGTTTTGCCTTTTCAGGAAAAAGGACAATCCAAAGATGATTACTATCAACTGTCACAATTCCAGATTCGATTCCTGTATCTAGCCAGGGCATATTTGTGAGTGATTGATTGAAGATTCGATACCTGTATCCAGCCAGGGCATGTCTACATGAAGAGTTTAGAGATTCGATACCTGTATCCAGCCAGGGCATATCTGTAGACGACAAATTCCAGATCCGATACCTGTATCCAGCCAGGGCATACCTGTAGACGACCAATTCCAGATTCGATTCCTGTATCTAGCCAGGCCATATCTGTGAGTGATTGATTGAAGATTCGATACCTGTATCCAGCCAGGGCATGTCTACATGAAGAGTTTAGAGATTCGATACCTGTATCCATCCAGGGCATATCTGTAGACGACAAATTCCAGATTCGATACCTGTATCCAGCCAGGGCATATCTGTAGACGATAATTTCCATATTTGATACCTGTATCCAGCCAGGGCATATCTGTAGACGACAAATTCCAGATCCGATACCTGTATCCAGCCAGGGCATATCTGTAGACGACCAATTCCAGATTTGATTCCTGTATCCAGCCAGGGCATATCTGTGAGTATTTGATTGTGGATTCAACACCTGTATCCTGTCAGGGCATATCTGCATGAATAGTTTAGAGAGTCGATACCTGTATCCAGCCAAGGCATATCTGTAGACGACCAATTCCAGATTCGATTCCTGTATCCAGCCAAGGCATATCTGTGAGTATTTGATTATGGATTCGACACCTGTATCTAGCCAGGGCATATCTGCATGAAGAGACTGAAGATCAACACCTGTAGCAAACCAGGAAACCATCTTTCTTTCTCAGGTACGCAAGTTCTCGCTAAGGAATCTCTTACGCGATCGACACCCCAATGGCATCTATAAGCCCATCCTCCTATCCATCCTATATCCAAATGGCATCTATAAGCCCATTCCCGACATCACATTGCTGATACTCCACTATGCGAGTGCAAATTTCTGGGCACTTTAGTGTTCAATCATCTTCCACCTTCGGATCACGAAAGGCACGCAAGCCAATCTACATCCTCAGGTCTAAGAAGATTGAACAGGGGCAACTGTTGTACCCCAAAATTTTCCCTCCCATTTCCTCAACATTTCCTCATCACAAGACCCTTGGAGCTCAAGATCAAGTTAGGGTTTGCTCTGCTCAAGACTTCTCCTTGCATTGTTGACCCAAATTAGGGTTTGAGTTTGCACAAAGATGTTTTGACCTAAAAGGCCCAAAGTAACTTTCATGCTTCATGTTGTACTCACAAGTTTATCCATACCAAGTTTCAAGCCTTGATTCCAATCTTTGCCCAGTTAATTGGACAGTTGACCTAGAAATCAACTATATTGGGTAAAAAGTCAACTATGGCTAATTGACAGTCAAACTTCATGATTTTTGACCCACCTCAACATTATGAACTCATATGGACCATTTGATCAAGTTTGGATCACAATTCCACAAGAAATTTGATCAGATCACCAAAAGGGCAAAATGGTCATTTTTAGGGTTTTGACTGCACAAAGGCAATTTTTGACTGTTTGACCTAGCCAATGGCAATTCAAGCTCACATATGGACTCAAGGACTCAATGGCATTGTCTTGACATGTTCAACAAATTCAAAAGATCCCAAATGCACAAGATTGACAGATGAATTTTCCAATCAACTGATCAAATTTGACTGTATACTGAAAAGTCAAACTTTGACTTTTTGGTCAAAATCAAGTGCCAAGATTCATTTTTCATCACGACATGTCAAATTATGAAACTTGTTCATCAAGAAATAAAAAATTACAAATTAGGGTTTGAAATGAAGAAATTTCATAACTTAGAAATTTTCCAAGTTATGGAATTTCCTAATTTTTTCCTAACTTTGTCCCATTTTTTCATCAAGATACATTTGGATTCAAACAAAACTCAAAACATGAAAGTTATAGTCCATTGCAAAATCTACAACTTTGATTCACAAAGTTTCCTCAAAATAAGCTTGTAGCTCAAGTTATGAGTTTTGGAATAGGGGTGCAAAACATTCTTAACTTAGAAAATTTTTGACTTATTTTAGGCAGGATTTTTGCCCAACTTCATGGCCACTTTTCACATGCTTCCACTTGGAATTTCAACTTGCATTACAAAGATGGATTTTAGTACACATTCCAAGCTTTCCAAATTCTCCAAGAACTCATCAAACACCCTTGTGGTTAGGGAGAATCGAATTTGTTAATATGGGCAAAAGTCACTTTGTTCATGGCCAAAGGCATGTTCATACACTATGCATTTTCAAACTCAGCTTGCACAAACTAGATTACAGGCCTTTTATCTCATCCACACTCAATAATTTAATGCCAATCCTTTGTGTTCAAGCCTTATTTTGTGTGTTTAACCATTACTTGCAAGATTAAGCCATATTTAGAAAAAGCATTTTATCCATTTTTGAAAAGAAGCACTTTATGTCAAGATCACAATCTAAGAAGTACAAAGCAGATCTTTTAGGCACAAGTTCATGAACCAATTCCACTGATCAAGGGTGATTTGTGCAGCATGCTTGAGGGGCCTGTATGAGCCTTCAATCTAACTTGACAACTCTTGCTTAGATAAGAAGAAAACTTGCATTTTGTAACATATCACACATTACTGCAAGAACCAACAAAAGCAAACTTTGTGAACACACTTCAGACTCCCTAACTAACCTGAAACACGACCAAACCATCCCCAAAACTCCCTCATCCATCAAAGCCCATTTTTTCTGCAAAACAGAGTCCCTGTTGCAGATTGACTTGGCCAGTTCATTTCCCTCGTGCGTTTTCATCCAAACCAGTTCAAACACATCCTACATCATTCATACAAACTATCCCAAGCCTTAGAAACAGACTGTAACACCCCTAACCAAGTTTGCCATTTTCATTTTTTCATCTGTGCAGGTTGAGTTACATAGCTTGATTCAGTTAGTTTCAAAGCAAGCTAGAGGTTGTAAGAGCATCCTTGGACCTCAGGCAAGCTGTGCAAATCCTCAAATTCCATCGAAAGCACCTCCATTGTCGTGCACGAATCAAGCTGAACAGGTAAAAGTTTGAACTTCTATCTCTCAATCCAGACATATCTAGGCTTAGGTTTGTGAAGAAGTTATGTCCTACTCATGGCCCTGAAGCTACCCATATCCTCACTTTTCATTTATGTTGTGTGTGCTGCACGAATTTTGGATATGAACATTTGAAAAAAGCTAGGTCAGGAATTGGGGGAGGAGAAATTCTCTCTCATTTCTGAGAGTTAGAACAACTTCTTTATATGTTTAGAATCGTGACATGATGCTCTATAACATTGATGTTGTAAGTTTTTGTTGAAAGTCAAAGGATCAAGAGATAGCAGGGAAGGAAGAAAACGCGCGTTTTTGTTTGAAACTGGCTGGAGGTTGAAGACAAGCCTCTTTGGGCTGGGTCTGACTTGTTTTTTCTGTTTGCACCACATTTTTCCACATACACCCCCTGGCCCATTATGTGATATATTTGTCATTTTTGATTTTTTTCTTTTTCATTCTGATTTTATATTTTTGCTCAAACATGAAAAAACACTAAAAATATTTTTTACCCTTTTTTTGCATTTATTAGGCAATTATTTGTTTTATTTGATATATGCATGTAAATAAATATATACATACTTTTTATTTAAAATACTAAAAAATAATACAAAACACATTTTATTTTCTTATTTTATTTTATTTTATCTTTTGAAAACATTTTCTTAAAATACACTTTTTTTTTGATAAATAATTAATATTTTATTTTTTTGTATATATTTAGTATATTTAATATATAATATAAATACTTATATATTTATTAGAATATTTAGGATAAAAATACAAAAATAATATATTTTTATTTTTATTAATATTTGACCTCAAAAATTACTTTTTTACAAATATACTTCTCTTTTATTTATTTTTGTATATAATTAATAAATATTGTATATAATACATAATAAATACTTTTTTATTTACAAAATTAGGGTTTTGCCCTAAACCATGAAAATATCCAAAAATTAACTTTTTTTATTTTTGTTTATATGTCACATGAAAAATACTCTTACATACATATAAAAATCTTTTTTTTTGCATCTTGCATATTTATTGTATTTATTCAATTATTGTACAATTAAATAACTTGTATATTCAATTTGGATTGTAATAGCTTAGATTTAAATTTCTTGCTAAATATCCCCCATTTGAACATGTGTACCCCCATCCCCATGATTATTTTGTAATAATTTAGGACTTTAAATCCCGCATTTTAAAGCTTTCTAAATATGCCATGATAGACTTAGGATTTGTATGCAAAAATCAAATAACGAATAGCTTGACCTAATTCAAAGACAACAAAGCATGAAAATGGACAACACCAATCACACTTGCACCCCTAGGGTTACTCCACTTGTTGCCTTCAATAATGGGTCATGTTGCATGTTGCGTTTTCTTTGGCAAAACAAAACAAATCAAATGATCATAGTCCCTCGATGACGCTTTCGAAAGTTGCCTAAAAAATGATCAAGTCCCTTAAAGGAAGAATTGCCAAAGACACTTGGCACTATTGCATTCATGGTCTAAACGATGACCCACGCCCGTCCCGTTAACATCCTAACACAAGATTGTCCACCAAATACAATGGTGGAACAAAATTGTTAAAAGGGTTAAAACATAGGAAAAATCTTTGAGTAAATTTAGGGGTAGACGACTCTTAGTTACTTGACCAATCTTGCAAAACAATCCTTGCCTTTTTTTCAAAACACACATCACAACACACTTTCAAAACAACTTTCAAAAACATTGAAAACTTTTCAAAAGATAAATATACCTCTGTATACATTCAAACATGGATCATTACAAAGGTTGCCACAACAATGGCCTCTTTTCAAAACATTTTCAAACCCACACACAAAGCACCATTTCAAACAATTGAAAGCACCATTTCAAACAATTGAAAATGCAAGGCAAGTGATCTAAGCAAGTAACTAAGAGCCCATGGATAACCATGGATAGAAAAGGTGCTAATACCTTCCCTTTCTATAATCTACTCCCCGAACCCAAGAAAACATCTCAAAAGTTTTTGCTGTACTTTTTAACCTTTCCTTAGGATAAAATAAAAAGTCGGTGGCGACCCTTGCTCAACCAGAACATTTGCGAAAACAAACGCAAAACCCAAGTCAGTTCTCCCACCGTATCACAGAGATCAAATTAAATATCCAAATATCAATGTGGAGAGATTTGGACCAAGTTCTTTACCCTAATCCAATGTATAATACTTAAGCAAGCTGAAGGCACGGAAATAAGGGTTGGAGAACACTTGTGGAGGCAGAGCAAAAACTGAAAAAATCACAAAAAAGTGGGAGATTGAAATCAACCCTAGATGCATTTTCAGAGCTTGATATTGGTCCCAATCGATTCCTGGCAACGTCCACAAGCTAACTCGATCCAAACCATGCATCCTCAGGCCCCCATACGCGCTGTAAGTCTCACGCAACTTACCCCTATTCTTGAAATTGATTTGAATTATTCTGGCATCATTTGAGTAAACTAATGGCATATTTGTGATCACAAGAACATTTGCAAGCTTTTGGCATTAACGAATTTCATTTATATGAGTTGTAACAAGAATCACCATAGTTAGGGTTCTTGGAGTTTTTTTGGGGTTTTCTATTTCAAGTACAATTGGTCCATAGGAAGAACATGGTTTTAATCAGGAGGCCATGGCGAATCCAACCATGTTCTTGGAATGTGTTTATATGGTCTGGAGAGAGTTTTAGGATGAACTTGCGTTTTTAGCTGCGGATAGAAATCCACAGGTAAATTTACAGGGGTTTGAGGAAGGGGATGAACTCGTGTCATCCATTCATTGGATCATTCAAATATTACGCGCTTTTTTTTCTGGCATTGGAATTGTTTTCTTATATTGTTATTAATACTTATTATTCTAACAAACAAAGCAGCGTGGCTTAGTGGTAACCTTGGCAATAGATATCCCTTCAGGACCTGGGTTCGAATCCCAGGTCCCCATCTTTCTCAATATTATTTATTTTCAGGTGTTCCAGTGCACGCGCCCATCTGCAATCCACCATACTCCCCCACGATCCAAGCGCCAGATGGCCAAGGAGCCAGATCTGGTGGTCCATGTTGGAAGTCCACCATAAGCCAGGTCAATGCGTGCCTACTGGATCAGAGAAAGTCAAATGGATCAGTAAATGGGACAAGCAAAAGTTTCTACCAACACCCTCCAAACAGGCCCAATTCTTCTTCCTTTTTATTTCTTTTGTTTATTTAATTTAATTGTTTTATTTCATTGTCTAACCAATAACCAAATTCCTTTTTATCAAATAAAATCACAAAAAATACTTTTTTTATCCAATCAAATTTTAAAATTTTTATTTTTATTAATAAACTTATTAATTAATTAGGATATTAAATAGGAAACTCTAATTTATTTTTTGTAAATAAATAAAATTAATTAGACTTAATTATGTTTTAACTACTAATTTAATTATTTTTTTAATTTCTTTCTTAAATAATCAAAAACTCCAAAAATAATTTATTTTTCATTTAATTAAATTAATAATTAATCTAGTATTTAATTTAGGATTTAATTTCTTTCCTTAAATAAAAACAATAAAACACAAAAAACATTTTCTTTCAAAAGGGTCAAAACCCTAATTCGCACTCGATTTAATTTCCCGCGCGCTTTACTTATTTTATCCAATTATGTATCTGCTTCCGGATTGTAATAGTTAAATAGGACATTTAATTTATTTACCTCTTTATTTTATTTTATTTTCAAAGGGTTGCTTTTGGCGATGTAAATACCCGACGCCTTGTAATTCAATTTCCGCACCTTAATTTCTGCAAATTATAACTGCTAGATGTTTGATAATAGGGTTTGCATGACAAGACTGAATGCTTAATCTTAAAATCAAATTAGATCACCCTTAACATGTGCAAAGATAAAAATAACTGAAAATGACACACTCGCACATGCGCACTCTTAGGGTACACCCCACTTGGTTGCCTTCGTACACGGTCATTGAGTATAGGTCGTTTTAGAGGTCGTCCTCTTGTTTAAAAGATCATAGTCGCCTCGAAATGGTTGCCTCGGATATTGTTGCCTCAAATAAATGATCTAAGACATTAGGGTTACTGCTAAGGCATCCTAACATTGCTTTAGTGACCGTATGTCCCTCATTCGAATTGACCCTCAAACTCCAACGACGGTGCTACCCACTCACTAATAGTGGGATAGCCTTGTCTAAAGGACACTAGCATAGAACGATTCCTTTTTCGAGTAGGTAGATGGTTCTTAGATACTTGCTCTTTCAAAACAAAACAAAATTTTCACACTTACACTCCTTTTCGAATAAAGTTTTCAAAACACTTCATTACACTCTTGAGGACAGAAGCAAGAGTTAAATCGAAGTTTCAAACAAAAAATTTTCTCAAACCCACAACCACAAAGAGAGCAATTTTTGAAAACAATTGAGCAAGTACCTAAGAGCCCGTGGATAACCACGGATAGAAAGGGTGCTAACACCTTCCCTTTCTATAATCTACCCCCCGAACCCGAGAAATATCTCGAAAAAGGAATTTTTCTGTGCTTTTTTTCCTTTCTTTGTTGGATAAAATAAAAGTCGGTGGCGACTCTTGCTTACCGCGACATTTTGCAAAAACAAACGCTAAACGCAAACCAGCATTCCAAAAAAACAGTTCAGTTCTTCCACCGTATCACAGAATTGGTGACTCTACTGGGGAAGCTTTATAAGTGGGGTGTACCTTAGGAATAGTTCATAATGTTTTCAATTGCTTGATTTGTATGCTTTATCTTTGTGGGCTTGAATCAGAGTTACTATAGATCCTAACCCGGATCTGGGGGATACCTTTTAGGTAAGTAGCAATAAACTGTAAGGGAACTGTACAGTGTAGACCGATACGGTTGAAGCAGTAGCTACGTTGGTGTGGCACTTTAGTTTGTACCGATATCCCTTGTGGTGCAACGAGGAGAATATGGGTCTTCTAAGGGGTCATTAAGCACCAACTGACCTTAGCACCTATAATTGACCAACTTGGCCATAGAACAGTAGCAATATGCTACACTCATTGAGACCAAACTCTCGTGATGATTCCGGCCGCAAGAAAAGGTTGCTAAACTGGAATTATGACTGATCAAGGGTGGTCAGTGATATTGAGATCCTCTAGAACTCGATTACTATTTCTAGGACAGGTTTAAACCAACTGAACTGAAAGAGGGTAGTACCTAGACTCCTTGCCAGCCTGAAATCTAAGGGCTACCGGTGTCACTTGTGTGCCCTTACCATGTTTGCTATTTGTGGATACTTGTGGTGTATTTTCTATCATGACATCGTGCATCATGACATTGCATGCATATTGCATTGGACTAACCCATTTCAAAGACAGAGGGAATTCATCTTTTTTTTGTTTTGTAGGTCATGGCACCCATGCTTAGAAACACTATTCGGATCAACTTTGTCCAGATTCCCACTCAGCTTAAGGAGTTGGTTGCAAAGGTTCCAGATACTTCCTCTTTTATCAAAAAACATGGTCACCTCCTAGGTTTGGTCACTTACAGATTAGATGAACAGATGATGAGTGTTTTATGCAAGTTCTTTGATCCACTCTACCACTGCTTTACTTTTCCAGACTACCAGTTGGTCCCTACCTTGGAAGAGTTCTCTGATCTACTTGGTATCTCCATTCTAGAGCAGACCCCGTTCACAGGTTGGGAGAAAGTCCTTAGGCCGGAAGAGATTGCTTCAGCCCTCCATCTGACAAAGGCTGAGGTAATGTCTAATTGGGAAACTCGTAGTGGAAAAAAGGCTTCTTGGCTAAATTCTTTGTTGATCGGGCTAACCAGTTTTGGGACAGTCTAGACTTTCAAGCATTTGAAGACATTCTGGCTCTTCTCATATATGGTTTGGTGTTGTTTCCTAACTCAGATTCTTTCATCGACGTGAATGCAGTGAAGATTTTCATGTCTGGTAATCCTGTGCCCACTCTCTTGGGTGACATATTGCACTCTCTTTATGCCTGTACTGCTTAGAAACGGGGAACCCTTATGTGTTATGCGCCATTGCTGGTGAGGTGGTTTATTTCTCACCTCCCCAAATCAGTTTTGAAGAACAAGGAAGGCATGGGTTGGGCCTACAGGATTATATCCCTAGCTCACACTGACATCATATGGACTACTAAAGGCATGGAATATGTAGCCATTATTGATCGCTGTGGGGAATACCCCAATGTTCTGCTTCTAGGAATCAATGGAGGGATCACCTATAACCCTTGTTTGGCCTTACGCCAGTTCGGGCGAGCTAGGAGGGAAGGACCTCATGAGTTGCTGATGCCAAGCATTGTCTTTGACTTCCAAGGGGATAGTGACGAGCAGCGCCGCAGGTTCATACGAGTCTGGGATAGGATGCACAGGTCTGATCTGCACGAGTTAGGTGTGAAGACTTCTCTTCCAATGGAACCATATCTCCGATGGGTTCGAATCCGTGCCCAAAAACTGGGAATGTCGTACTGTTGTACCCCAAAATTTTCCCTCCCATATTCCTCAAGATATGTCAAAGATGATCTCCAAATGGTTCAAGATTGCTCAAGGGTTGTATAGTCAGACCACCTCTTGAGACAACTGAAATTAGGGTTTTGGTTCTTTCAAGGAATTTGGGGTTTTCAATGGTTCAATCAAGTCTCATATGCCTATATGCATTCTCTAGCACCTACATGCCAAGTTTCAAGACTCACAGTGCCAATTTGCACAGTCAAAAGCTCCATTTGATCTACAGTCAACTGCAAGGGCAAAATGGTCATTTTGCAGTCAAAAGTCAGAATTCTTGGTCAACATCTTATTTTGAATTCACAATCATCATTTGATCAAGTCTTGATCAAGATTCCACAAGAATAGCTCAAAAATCATCAAGATGCAAAAGTTACTATTTTTGGACAGTAGAAAAGTCAACTGTACCTTGACCAGGGCATAACTCTTTCATGGTTTATCAGAAAAATCCCATCCAAAGCTCATTTTTAAGAGGATGCAATCTCCTACAATCCATATTCACACCACAAGATCATAAAATGCACTCACAAGAAGTTACCAATTTTTACATTATAGGTCAATTTCAAAAGTCAACAAAAGTACACTTTGAGTCAAAGGCCATAACTTGAGATTAGTAAATCCAAATGACATGGGACCAAAGGAATTGGTTAGAGGACTTCAAGAGCTTTCCAAAATGTCCAAGAACATGGTCATATGATCAAAATTGAGTAAGTTGTGCATTGGAGAAGTTGGGAAATTTTCATGAATTTGCAAAAGTCAACTATCCTCAAAACTCCAATTTTTGACAAAAGGGCCCACTTTCTTCCACTTGATTCAGCCTTGTCATGCCACACACGTGTCCCATGCTTGATTTCATGACCAAACATTATTTTTCTATTTTATTTAATTTTTATTGATTTAATTCATTTTAAATCTATAATAATTCAAATAAAATCTAAAAATCAATGGAATAATATCTTTGTGATTTGTACAACTTTCATATATCATGTGACAACTAAACAATTCGTGCTAGGTCTTATTTGTGCATAAAATCTTAGATTTGGCCATATTTGGAAAGTTTGTCAATGGTGAAAAAGTGCAAACCTAATTCTTGAATATACATGGATTAAGGCCCAGCTCTTGACCTAATTCACTTCCCATATATACAAGCAAGCCTCCTAAACCTAATTCACGACCGGAAGCTGCCTTAAATCAAGAAACCAAAACTGAAAAAAGCTTGGAAAACTTGGAATTTGGAATCCACCTTAGAGCACGATTCAAAGCCAAATCTCCACATAGCTCTCTTGCCTGATATCTCCTGAAACTGTAGGAACCAAAACCAGGCCCTGAGACGCCATCAATCGCGCTGTAAGTATTCAAGAATGTGGCCCTGAACATGAAATCTAATTCTCCGATTCTTGCATCTTTTTGTCCAAATAACTGCATAATCATACTCTACGTTGCATTCTGAAACTGTTGGCATAATTGAATTGCGTTTTTATGGTCTGTACAGCCATGCCCGAAGCTAGGGTTTTGACTTTTCGTTTTTAGTCATTTTTGTCTCAAGTAAAATCAAAGCCAATCAAGGGCATAAATGGACTCAGGGGGAGAAGACGAGTATGTTGATGCTCTTAGGGTTCGTTTCCATGGCCTAGGGTGAATTTTGGAGGCAAGCTATGAATCTTCCTGCGGATAAAAATCCACAGGTAAATAACCAGTAATTTTGATGAAGAATACGATAACGCGTCGTAGCATGATTGGCCAGTTTAAATCTTAAGCGCGTTTTTTTTTTATTTTTGCCAGCATATTAATTGATTTATGTATATTATAATTAATTCTTATTATACTAACAATTATCAAGCGCTGGTGGAGTGGTTGAGCGAACGTCCAATCAGTATTGGGACCTGGGTTCGAATCCCAGGTCCCCCCAAACGTTTATTTGATTTTTTTCTTCAGGCGTTCTTGTGCAAGCTTGCAAAGGGAGTCCACCATATGCTTCAAATCTCAGCATGCCAAGTGGCTTCAGGTCAAAATCTAATGGCCAAAAGCTGAGTCCTCACCATAGTCCCAGTCAACAAGCGTGTGGATAATCACAAAAGTCAACGTGGCTGAAATATTGTTGGGCCATAAAATTCCAGAATCACCTCCTGATTTGGGCCAGCACCCCCCAGGGTTTATTTCTTCTTCTCCTTTTATTTTTATTTATTTTTATTTAATTTGTTTTATTAATTTTTAATTAACTACTAACTGAAACAATTAACATTTTTTTTAATAAATTCAGAAGACATAAAAAATATAATATTTTTATTTAATTAGTTATTTTGTAAATAAAATATTAACATAATTTGTTTAGTTTTAATTAGGTTAACATTAATATTTTCACAATAAATAAAAATTAATGTAGAATTAGGCTAATTAATATATTTAATCATTTTATTTTATTTTCCTTAAAACATAAAAAACTCAAAAAAAAATATCTTTCTTTTATTTAATTAATTAATTAGTCTAGGCTTAATTTCATTTAATTCAAAATAACAATAAAAATCTCTTTCTTTCTCAAAAAGGGTCAAAACCCTAAAAAACTCTCCGATTCAATTTTTCTCGCGCGGGATTATTTTTTATTCATAATTTTTTATCATATAATTGTATTTGCTCCGAGGATGTAATAGCTTTAATTAGTATTTTTTATCGCTTTTATTTATTTTCCGCAATTTACTTTTTCAAGGGTTTGTTTTTGGCGATGTAAATACTCTACGCCTTGTAATAGTTTAGTTTTATTTTCCGCAACTATTAACTGCTAGATGTATGCTCACTAGGCTATGCATGACAAGATCTCTCTTAAATTAAAATCAATCGTACCTCACCATAACATGTACAAAGATAACATAACTGAAACCTGACACACTCGCACATGCCACTCCTAGGGTACGCCTCACTTGGTTGCCTCGACGTGGTCATTGAGTATAGGGTGTTTTAGAGGTCGCCCTCCTGTCTAAAGATCAAAGTTGCCTCGAAACGGTTGCCTCGATAAAAAATGATCTAAGACATTAGGGTTACCGCTAAGGCGTCCTGCCATTGCTTTAGTGACCACATGTCCGTTCATCGAATTGACCCGAAAAACTCCAACGACGGTGCTACCTACTCCTCAATAGTGGGATAGCACTGTCTAAAGGACATTTACACAGCTTAATTTCTTTTAAGTAGGTAGAGGTTCTCAGGTACTTGCTCTTTTAAAACAAAACGACTTTTTCGCACTTACACTTTTTTCCAAACAAAGTTTTCAACAAACACTTCATACACTCTTGAGGATTGATACAAGAGTTAAATCGAAGTTTTCAAACAAAACTCTTTTCAAAACCCACAAACACCAGAAAAGCAAAAACTTTTGAAAACATAGTGAGCAAGTACCTAAGAGCCCGTGGATAACCACGGATAGAAAGGGTGCTAACACCTTCCCTTTCTATAATATACCTCCCGAACCCGAGAAACATCCGAAAAGGAATTTTGCTGTGCTTTTGTCCTTTCCTTGTTGGAGAAAATAAAAGACGGTGGCGACTCTTGCTTACCGTGACATTTTGCGAAACGCAAACGCGAACCAACCTTCCAAAACAGTCAGTTCTCATTCCCACCGATCACAGAACTGGCGACTCTGCTGGGGACATTTAAAAGTGAGGTGTACCTTAGGATTAGATCATTGTGTTTTCAATTATATGCTTTGTATGCTTTAAAATTTGTGGGCTTGTATCGGAGTTTTATAGATCCTAACCCGGATCTGGGGGTACCCTTTTTTAGGTAAGTAGCAATAAACTGCGAGGGATCTGTACGGCGTAGACCGATACGGATGAAGCAGTAGCTACGTTGGTGTGACACCTTGGTCTGTACCGATATCCCTTGTGTTGGAATGAGGAGAATATGGGTCTTCTGAGGAGTCATTAAGCACCAACTGACCTTAGAACCTTAAATTGACCAACTTGGCCTTAGAACAGTAGCAGTATGCTACACTCATTGAGACTAAACTCTCGCGATGATTCCGGCCGCAAGAAAAGGTTGCCAAACTGGAATTATGACCGATTGAGGGTAGTCAGTGATATTGAGATCCTCTAGAACCCGGTTACTATTTTTAGGACAGGTTTAAACCAACTGAAACTGAAAGAGGGTAGTACCTAAGCTTCATGCCAGCCTGAAATCTAAGGGCTCTTTTGTGTGACTTGTGTGCCTTCAAACTTGAACTACTTGCACATTCTTGTTATCTGACAAAATGAGTTCCTTGCAGGTTTTTGTTTACAGTCCTTCTCCAATAATTTGGATATATTGCAGGGCTTACTTACATCACCTCACACTTTTTCTTAAACGCATAGCATACACATCATAACATCATACCATAGCATTTCCCTAACCATTTCAAGGATCTCAAGGGTTTGTGATGCAGGTCATGATAAACCAGACGTCAAACAAGGGGAAAAGGGGATTTATTTTCCTCTAGCCAAGGTTGTCTAGAAATCCAAGCACGATAACTTGAGTCAGGGGCTATGACCCACTCGATATGGTGAGCCTGACTCTTGAAGAAGGACTCTCAGCAACATGAAGTTCCTTCAATAAAGCTGCAAAATTCAAATTCTAATAAGCTTCTTTGTTTACCCCACGAGATCCTTGAAAACATTGCATACATATATCATACATATCATTGCATTACAGGTACCCTTTTACAGGTCACTTATCTTCTGCGCTGTTTATTTCAACAATCATCATGTCTACTGAACCTTCCACTGAGCAAGCTATCAAGGCCCTCCAGGCCCAGAATGCCCAGTTCCAAGAGTTGGTTATGAGCCTAGCCCAGGGTCAACAGGATTTGAAGACTCTGATTCTGAAAGAGAGGAAGAAGAAGAAGAAGAGGACCGTCTTGTTCAACACTGGATGCAGATGTAGGAATGGACTGCAGAATGAGGTTGATCTGACTACCTCATCTGTAGGGAAAGACAACCCACAAGAGAGAAGGGTTCCTAGCCCCGTATTCTCCGACAACGAGACTGATTATGATGAAGAACAGTACCCTCCTACTGAGGATAGGTACAAACAATTGGAGGACCTCTTGAGCACTATGGAGATACAGAACATGCCCGGGTTGGACTTCGGAGACCTAGGTTTATCCTCTGGGGTGGTGATTCCCCATAAGTTTAAGGCACCTGCCTTTGCCAAATATGACGGAGCTTCTTGCCCAAAGCTGCACCTCCGGTCGTATGTAAGGAAGATCCAACCTTACACAGCTGACAAGAATTTGTGGATCCACTTCTTTGAGGACAGTTTGTCAGGGACTCAGCTCGAATGGTTCTATCAGCTGGATGGGGCCAGTATCCGTAACTGGGAAGATTTGGCTACTGTGTTCTATAAGCAGTATCAATATAACTCCGACCTCGCTCCTACGCGTACCCAACTCCAGGGTATGTCAATAGGGACGGGTGAAGGATTTAAAGAGTATGCCAAAAAATGGAGAGACCTTGCCGGAAGGGTGCAGCCACCTTTAACTGATCGTGAACTCGTCGATATGTTTCTGGGGACCCTGTCTGGTCCATTCTTTAACCATTTGATTGGGAACTCTTCAGCCGGGTTTACAGACCTTATCTTGACTGGTGAGAGAATTGAAGCTGGCATTAAAAGTGGGAAGATTCAAGAAGCTACACCTTCTGACGCTCAGAAAAAGCCTTACAGTGGGAAGAAAGAGTCCAATGCTGTGTACAGTCAAAAGAGTCGTCGTGACCAACACGTAGGGGCAATCTTAATCTCTGGTTCTGCGTCACACCGACAACAGCAAAAGGGAAATCAACGAAGGCCGGACGAGCCTAAAAGACAGTTCACCAACATCAACATGCCATTGTCACAAGCATTGCAGCACATGTTGAAGATGAATCTGATTAAGGTGATAAACCCTCCTCCGAACCCTAAGACTTCTTCTCCCAACTACAACCCAGGTGCAAGGTGTACTTATCATTCCGGTAGCCTAGGGCACGATGCTGACGATTGTTGGGCACTGAAATACAAAATTCAGAATATGATTGACGCTAAGGAGATCGAATTCGAGCCTTCTGAGACTCCCAATGTGATCACTGCTCCCTTGCCAAAACATGGCTAGGATTGAGAGACTTTTGTTCATTTAAATTCTGAAATTTTATTTTTCTTTGCTTATTCAAACAATTATCATGTCAAACTCTCTTATTTCATTAATGCATCACACGTGTCTGTTTTGAATTAATTGTTTTCACTATGCTTAAAATTGCTTTCATTTTTTGATGTTCAACTCTCGATTAAAAATTCTAAGCCTTTAGAGGGAGGATGACGAAAACGATACCACGATCTTTACAGTATGCTTTTGAACAGACCCCGCTGACGATGTACAGGCATTGTTTCAAATCCTAAACAGTGGAGTTATAAGGAAGATAATCCCTCGTCAACCCCTTTGAGCCAAAGAAGTTGGAGTTTTTCTTTTCACAAATTAAAAACCCTTAATTATAACCTGGGGCAGGGTAGTTTTCTCAGTTGATCCAGGTGCGCAATAAATGGTACCAAAGGAGTCCTTCCAAAACAAAAGACAATGATGGTTCCCTATAATCATCAAGGCAGGCAATCATTATCTTTCAAAAACAAAAGCCCAATAAGTCAAGACCTACGAAGGAGACTTACAAAAAAATAGGGCATCCCGCTGACTGTAATCACAAAAGAAACAGTTCAGGAAAAAAGACAGGGATAATAAAATCGAAAAGAAAGAGGTCCTGCAAACCCTTAACAAAAAAAAGAAATGAATGCCTATTCAAAATAAACTATCAGTATCTGAACCCTCACTGGAATATCAGAGCAAAGACTCAAACAAGATCTAATGCACGATTAGCTGAGTTTAGGATCGAAGAACATCACGAAAAACGGGTGGGTACAAATAAAATTTGAGCCTTTATCCTTTGTTTCTTAAACCGTGAACCAGGCCATGTTATAACCCTTAAAAGTCCTAGCTGAAGCACGGGTTAGTTCGAAAGCATACTGTTACAAAAGGTATCCTGACTCCTGTAGGGCTTGCTGTAAAATCCTGAGTTGACATCACATTTTACAAAAATTCACTTGTTTTATTGAAAACTGCATTTTCAAAAAACTTCAAGACAGACATAAGCTTTGCGTTCTTAAAATAACATTGTTTGCATATGACTATTTGTTCAACAGCAGAGAAATTCGCACGAAGAATACCTAGTGAACAAAAACCTTCTCAATAAAAGGAGTCACCTGAAGTGGAAAAAACACTTCCAACCAAGGGGCAGACATGATCATTTTCCATCATTTGGGGCAGTCAAGTCAAGATTCAAGGAATCTCTTAAAATGCCAAATAGCCAGGGGCAGATCTCCATCTGAATCAATTGGGGCATTGGACATGAATTCCAGCGACGAATCTTGCACGATCAAACATCTTCTGGTAGCATGGCAACACAACATTACTGACAGTGACAACTCCCTACACTCTGAGAGCGTGGACATGGTCAAAAAAATACGCATAATCAAAGACCCGCTAGGTCGACTGGCCTAGGCAAAAATAAGGGCTTCCCGGCGAGCCAAAAGGGTTCGGGCAAAAATGAGGGATGAAAATGAAAAATCTGTACACCCGGCAAGTCGAAAACCTGAAAAGGCGGCTTGGGCAAAAAAGGGTATCCCGATGGACTGAAAACCCGAAAGGGTGGTCCAGGCAAAAATTAGGGATCAAAGCGTACGGATGTGTCCCGTCATCTCGTCACTTGCCTACCAGAAGAAGATTTGTCAATCGGCAGTTACTAAGCACCTCACAGGCACCTTCTCCCATAGAAACAGGGGCAATAAGAATTGTCCGAACTGTACAAGCTACTCTTTCCACCAGGTACAAGGTAGATTCAGTTGAAGAGTATGACCAAGATACCTTCACTCCCCACAGAGTAAGACAATAATGGAAGCTCTCCCCACTGAGACTTGCAACCATGGACGAATCAACAATACTCTCTCCAAGCAGAGTTAGTCTACCATCAGCCCTAAAAAGGTCGGATATCCCCAGAAGGTCTTAAAATTCCCCAACGGAGTATAAAGACATTCTATAGCAAGCGTAAAGAGCATCCCCGACAGTCTTAATATTCCTCAACAAAATATAAGAATGTTCCCCGGCGGAATACAAGGTACCCCCAGTGGAGCCATTTCCCCAGCGCAGTCTAAAAAAGGGGTTTCCCCAATAGAGAATGGAATCATCTTACCCAGTAGATTCTGGAAGCTTGTCCTCTGCAGAATACAAATGCATCTCCTCAGTCAAATTCAGAGGTTATCCCCCACAAGAGTTTAACTGGGTTATCCTCAGCAAGTTGCAACTGAAAGGTCATCTCCAACGAAGTTCTTTCTATCCCCAGTAGAGTTCATCATCAAAATCCCCAACAGAGCTTATCAACGGAATCCTCAGCGGAGTTATCGTTAAAATCTCAGCAGAACATCTCTTCCCCGCAGAGTAATTCCCCGTAGAGTAATCTCTTCACCAGTTTATTCCTCAACGGAGTCATCCTCTCTTGCAAGTTTATCATCTTCGTTCATCATCCCCAGTGGAAACGAAGAACTCAACTATATTCTCCAGCAGCTCCGGGATTTATTTTTCCCAGCTAAAACATCACATTTTCATACATCATGATACATGCATATACGCATCATATCACGCGATCTCATTTATGTTGAGAATATCATTGCTCGATCCATATCATGCATTGCATATAGCTGACCTTTACCTTTCAGGAAAGATGCAGTTAAATTCTCAATTATGTCAATGGAGACAAAATCAGTTAAATCGATTCCTAAAGATTTCTCTGAAGCCAGTCAATGGAGACAACACCAGTTAAATCGATTCCTAAAGATTTTTCTAAAGCCAGTCAATGGAGACAACACCAGTTAAATCGATTCCTAAAGATTTTTTCTGAAGCCAGTCAATGGAGACAAAACCAGTTAAATCGATTCCTAAAGATTTTTCTGAAGCCAGTCAATGGAGACAAAACCAGTTAAATCGATTCCTAAAGATTTTTCTGAAGCCAGTCAATGGAGACAAGACCAGTTAAATCGATTCCTAAAGATTTTTCTGAAGCCAGTCAATGGAGACAAGACCAGTTAAATCGATTCCTAAAGATTTTTCTGAAGCCAAGTCAGTCAATGGAGACAAAATCAGTTAAATCGATCCCTAAAGATTTTTCTGATGCAAACCCGTCAATAAAGACAACCCGTCAATGGAGACAACCCGTTAATAGAGACAACCCATCAATGAAGACAACCTGTCAATAGAGACAACCTGTCAATAGAGACACCCCGTCAATGAAGACAACCCGTCAATGAAGACAACCCGTCAACGAAGATAAAATTACCTACCAACAATCTCCAGGTGGCATCTATAAGCCCATCCTCCTATCCATCTTCTCTCCAAATGGCATCTGTAAGCCCATTCCCGACATCACATTGCTGATACTACACCATGCGAGTGCAAATTTCCGGGCACTTTAGTGTTCAATCATCTTCCACCTTCGGATCACGAAAAGCATGCAAGCCAATCTACATCCTCAGGTTTAAGAAGATTGAACAGGGGAAACTGTTATACCCCAAAATTTGCCCTCCCATATTCCTCAAGATATGTCAAGGATGATCTCCAAATGGTTCAAGATTGCTCAAGGGTTGTACAGTCAGACCACCTCTTGAGACAACTGAAATTAGGGTTTTGGTTCTTTCAAGGAATTTGGGGTTTTCAATGGTTCAATCAAGTCTCATATGCCTATATGCATTCTCTAGCACCTACATGCCAAGTTTCAAGACTCACAGTGCCAATTTGCACAGTCAAAAGCTCCATTTGATCTACAGTCAACTGCAAGGGCAAAATGGTCATTTTGCAGTCAAAAGTCAGAATTCTTGGTCAACATCTTATTTTGAATTCACAATCATCATTTGATCAAGTCTTGATCAAGATTCCACAAGAATAGCTCAAAAATCATCAAGATGCAAAAGTTACTATTTTTGGACAGTAGAAAAGTCAACTGTACCTTGACAAGGGCATAACTCTTTCATGGTTTATCAGAAAAATCCCATCCAAAGCTCATTTTTAAGAGGATGCAATCTCCTACAATCCATATTCACACCACAAGATCATAAAATTCGCTCACAAGAAGTTACCAATTTTTACATTATAGGTCAATTTCAAAAGTCAACAAAAGTACACTTTGAGTCAAAGGCCATAACTTGAGATTGGTAAATCCAAATGACATGGGACCAAAGGAATTGGTTAGAGGACTTCAAGAGCTTTCCAAAATGTCCAAGAACATGGTCATATGATCAAAATTGAGTAAGTTGTGCATTGGAGAAGTTGGGAAATTTTCATGAATTTGCAAAAGTCAACTATCCTCAAAACTCCAATTTTTGACAAAAGGGCCCACTTTCTTCCACTTGATTCAGCCTTGTCATGCCACACACGTGTCCCATGCTTGACTTCATGACCAAACATTTATTTTTCTATTTTATTTAATTTTTATTGATTTAATTCATTTTAAATCTATAATAATTCAAATAAAATCTAAAAATCAATGGAATAATATCTTTGTGATTTGTACAACTTTCATATATCATGTGACAACTAAACAATTCGTGCTAGGGCTTATTTGTGCACAAAATCTTAGATTTGGCCATATTTGGAAAGTTTGTCAATGGTGAAAAAGTGCAAACCTAATTCTTGAATATACATGGATTAAGGCCCAGCTCTTGACCTAATTCACTTCCCATATATGCAAGCAAGCCTCCTAAACCTAATTCACGACCGAAAGCTGCCTAAAATCAAGAAACCAAAACTGAAAAAAGCTTGGAAAACTTGGAATCTGGAATCCACGTTAGAGCACGATTCAAAGCCAAATCTCCACATAGCTCTCTTGCCTGATATCTCCTGAAACTGTAGGAACCAAAACCAGGCCCTGAGACGCCATCAATCGCGTTGTAAGTATTCAAGAATATGGCCCTGAACATGAAATCTAATTCTCCGATTCTTGCATCTTTTTGTCCAAATAACTGCATACTCATACTCTACGTTGCATTCTGAAACTGTTGGCATAATTGAATTGCGTTTTTGTGGTCTGTACAGCCATGCCCGAAGCTAGGGTTTTGGCTTTTCGTTTTTAGGCATTTTTGTCTCAGGTAAAATCAAAGCCAATCAAGGGCATAAATGGACTCAGGGGGAGAAGACGAGTATGTTGATGCTCTTAGGGTTCGTTTCCATGGCCTAGGGTGAATTTTGGAGGCAAGCTATGAATCTTCTTGCGGATAAAAATCCGCAGGTAAATAACCAGTAATTTTGATGAAGAATACGATAACACGTCGTAGCATGATTGGCCAGTTTAAATCTTAAGCGCGTTTTTTTATTTTTGCCAGCATATTAATTGATTTATGTATATTATAAATAATTCTTATTATACTAACAATTATCAAGCGCTGGTGGAGTGGTTGAGCGAACGTCCAATGAGTATTGGGACCTGGGTTCGAATCCCAGGTCCCCCCAAACGTTTATTTGATTTTTTTCTTCAGGCGTTATTGTGCAAGCTTGCAAAGGGAGTCCACCATATGCTTCAAATCTCAGCATGCCAAGTGGCTTTAGGTCAAAATCTAATGGCCAAAAGTTGAGTCCTCACCATAGTCCCAGTCAACAAGCGTGTGGATAATCACAAAAGTCAACGTGGCTCGAATATTGTTGGGCCATAAAATTCCAGAATCACCTCCTGATTTGGGCCAGCACCCCCCTGGGTTTATTTCTTCTTCTCCTTTTATTTTTATTTATTTTTATTTAATTTGTTTTATTAATTTTTAATTAACTACTAACTGAAACAATTAACATTTTTTTTAATAAATTCAGAAGACATACAAAATATAATATTTTTATTTAATTAGTTATTTTGTAAATAAAATATTAACATAATTTGTTTAGTTTTAATTAGGTTAACATTAATATTTTCACAATAAATAAAAATTAATGTAGAATTAGGTTAATTAATATATTTAATCATTTTATTTTATTTTCCTTAAAACATAAAAAACTCAAAAAAAATATCTTTCTTTTATTTAATTAATTAATTAGTCTAGGCTTAATTTCATTTAATTCAAAATAACAATAAAAATCTCTTTCTTTCTCAAAAAGGGTCAAAACCCTAAAAAACTCTTCGATTCAATTTTTCTCGCGCGGGATTTTTTTTTATTCATAATTTTTTATCATATAATTGTATTTGCTCCGAGGATGTAATAGCTTTAATTAGGATTTTTTATCGCTTTTATTTATTTTCCGCAATTTACTTTTTCAAGGGTTTGTTTTTGGCGATGTAAATACCCGACGCCTTGTAATAGTTTAGTTTTATTTTCCGCAACTATTAACTGCTAGATGTATGCTCACTAGGCTATGCATGACAAGATCTCTCTTAAATTAAAATCAATCGTAGCTCACCATAACATGTACAAAGATAACATAACTGAAACCTAACACACTCGCACATGCCACTCCTAGGGTACGCCTCACTTGGTTGCCTCGACGTGGTCATTGAGTATAGGGTGTTTTAGAGGTCGCCCTCCTGTCTAAAGATCAAAGTTTCCTCGAAACGTTTGCCTCGATAAAAAATGATCTAAGACATTAGGGTTACCGCTAAGGCGTCCTGCCATTGCTTTAGTGACCACATGTCCCTTCATCGAATTGACCAGAAAAACTCCAACGATGGTGCTACCTACTCCTCAATAGTGGGATAACACTGTCTAAAGGACATTTACACAGCTTAATTTCTTTTGAGTAGGTAGAGGTTCTCAAGTACTTTCTCTTTTAAAACAAAACGATTTTTTCGCACTTACACTTTTTTCCAAACAAAGTTTTCAACAAACACTTCATACACTCTTGAGGACTGATACAAGAGTTAAATCGAAGTTTTCAAACAAAACTCTTTTCAAAACCCACAAACACCAGAAAAGAAAAACTTTTGAAAACATAGTGAGCAAGTACCTAAGAGCCCGTGGATAACCACAGATAGAAAGGGTGCTAACACCTTCCCTTTCTATAATCTACCTCCCGAACCCGAGAAACATCTCGAAAAGGAATTTTGCTGTGCTTTTGTCCTTTCCTTGTTGGAGAAAATAAAAGACGGTGGCGACTCTTGCTTACCGCGACATTTTGCGAAACGCAAACGCGAACCAGCCTTCCAAAACAGTCAGTTCTCATTCCTACCGATCACACGTACGAAGTTGTCTTGCCTGTAATTGTTGAGGTTGCTGATGAAGAAGGGGTTCCTCCTACCATCTTCCATCCATACATGCCTACTGACATTGGGGCATTAAAGAGATCTTGGATGCAGCTGAGAGAAGAGCGGGATACTTATAGAGAAAAGTATCACGAGCAAGAGCGGAAGATCCAGAAGTTGACAAGGTAGCTGGAGAACGAGCAGATCCTCAACGACTATGTCCGCACCGACGGGAAACGACCATGGGAGCGCTGATGTCTTTTGATTATTTCTAGTGTTGATTTACTTTTCAGTATTTCTTTTTTGTAACGCCTTAAAGGCATTTGTTGAACAATTGAATTCAAAGTTTTATCTAATAAAAGTGTGTTTCATTTTGGTTTACGAATTTGAATCCCTAAAGTCTTTGAAATCATGTCATACACATATCATTCCCATGCACTTCATCACAGGTACCCTTACAGGTTTCTCATCTTCTTTGCTGTTTATTTCAGCATCATGTCTTCTGAAACATCAACTGAACAAGCCATCAAGGCTCTGCAAGCTCAAAACGCCCAGTTCTAGGAATTGTTCATGAGTTTAGCCAAGGGTCAGCAAGATCTGAAGACCCTTATCCTGAAAGATAAGAAGAAGAAGAAGAAGAAGAAGAAGAAGAAGAAGAAGAAGATGGTCCTACTGAACATGGGTCACAAATTCGGAAACAATTTGCGAGAAGAGGTTGATTTGACCCACTCATCTGGAGGGGGAGATAATCAGGAAGAAAGGAGGGTTCCTAGCCCTGTGGTTTCAGACAATGAGACTGACTTTGACGAAGACCAGTATCCTCCGGCTGAGGATAGATATAAGTAACTGGAAGACCGGTTGAGTGCAATGGAAGTTCAAAAAGTGCCTGGTCTGGACTTTGGAGACTTGGGTTTTTCATCTGGGGTGGTGATTCCCCACAAGTTTAAAGCACCAGTCTTTGCTAAATACGACGGGGTTTCTTGCCCAAAACTGCACCTCCATTTGTATGTTAGAAAGATTCAGCCATACACCGCTGACAAGAATCTCTGGATCCACTTCTTTCAAGACAGTCTCTCAGGGACTCAGCTTGAATGGTTTTACCAGCTGGAAGGAGCTAGTATCCGTAATTGGGAAGACCTTGCTGCTTCTTTTTACAAGCAGTACCAATACAATGTCGATCTCGCTTCTACGCGTACCCAACTTCAGGGTATGTCTATGGGCGTGGACGAAGGTTTCAAAGACTATGCTCAGAAGTGGAGGGACCTTGCTGGAAGAGTGCAACCACCCTTGGCTGATAGGGAGCTAGTGGATATGTTTCTAGGGACCTTGTCTGGTCCATATTTCAACCATCTGATTGGAAGTTCATCGTCCGGGTTTACAGAGCTGATTATGATCGGGGAAAGAATTGAGGCCGGTATCAAATCTGGTAAAATACAGAAGGGTGCTTCGTCAAGCACCGAGAAGAAACCTTTTAAGAAGGAGTCAAGCACTGTTTACAGTGCAAAGAGCCATAATAGACCTGAACGCCGCCAAGCAGTCAATGCGGTGGTTATATCAAGACCTGCTGTTGCCCCTCAGCCCAACAATCAGCCAAGGGCCGAGAGGCCGCAAAGACAATTCACTCTGCTCAACATGACTTTGTCTTAGATTCTGCCGCAGTTATTAAAGACCAATTTGGTGATTCCGAAGGAGGCCCCGAAGAATCCTAATACCACATCACCGATGTACAATCCAAACGCCCGCTGTGCTTTTCATTCTGATAGCCCGGGGCACGATACAAATGACTGCTAGGTTTTGAAGAATAAGGTACAGGCCCTAATTGATGCTAAGGAGCTTGAGTTCGAAGCACCTGAAAGGCCTAATGTTATGACTGCTCCTATGCCCAAGCATGGAGTGAATGCTGTAGATGAAGACTCGTTTGTGGTTTCTGTGAAAGACATTGTTACTCCATTGATGACTGTGAAGAAGAACCTTCTGTTAGCCGGTTTATTTCCAGGCTGTGGTGAAGGTTGCCATCTGTGTGCCGTCCTGCCTACTGGTTGCCATCTATTGAAGTCAGGTGTCCAACGCCTGATGGATAATAAAGAAATTCTGTTTGAGAAGACTTTTGTTCCTTTGGTTCCTACTGAAGAAGTTGCTATAATCACCATTTTCGACAGTTCTTCCAAGGCTTCCTCGAGAAAGCCTGTTAGAATTACATCCGTTCCAAGAATTGCATCGTTGATCATCACCATTCCTGGGCCTATCCCCTATACATCAAATAAAGCTGTCCCGTGGCACTACGGGGCTGACGTGTACTATCACGGGGTTAAACAAGATTTGAATGCTGATACTGACGTCAGCAATATTGTTGGATCTAGTAAATTCACCCGCAACGAAAGACTTTTCTCCCCTGAAATCTCTCCACCAACCATTCGGAAGCCTGTTGTTATTACACCTGCCAGTGTACCTGCTACTGTCCCTGTTCATATTCCAATTCTTACCCCTGTCGCCGAGTCACCTGGAACTCGGGGCAAAGAGATCACCGGTGAGCCTACCCAGACGGAGGCACCGAAGAAGATTACTATTGAAGCCTCTAGACAAGAGATGGAGGAAATTTTGAATATTATCAAAAAGAGCGACTATAATGTAGTCGAGCAGCTGCGGCAAACCCCATCTAAAATCTCTATGTTGTCTCTGTTTCTATGCTCAGAAGCCCATGCCAAGGCTCTAATTGCTTTCCTGAAGACTGCGCATGTACCGGAAGAAACATCAGCTGATCAGTTTAAAGATTGCGTGGCTAGTCTGACTGCTGATAACGGGTTAGGTTTCTCCGACACCGACTTGACTACTAAAGGGAAAAATCATAATGACGCCCTGCACGTCTCCATTGAGTGTAGGGGCACTACTCTTGCTCACGTGTTGGTAGATACTGGATCTTCGTTGAATGTGTTACCCAAGAAAGCACTAGATCGGTTAGACTGTGAAAGGTTGGAGCTGAAGCCGAGTAACATTGTAGTCAGGGCTTTTGATGGGTCTAAGAGAATGGTACACGGAGAAGTGGATATTCTAGTGAAGGTTGGTTCCCAGGTTTTCGCATCTACATTATATGTGATGGATATTCGGCCATCTTATTCTTGTTTGCCGGGTCGCCCATGGATCCACAAAGCTGGGGCAGTAACGTCTACGCTCCACCAGATGATAAAATACCCAGTGAAGGGGGAAGTTGTTACAGTACAAGGAGAAAAGGAGTACATGGTGAGCCACCTCAACTCTTTCCGATATATGGAGATGGACGGGGAGTTCATTGAGACCCCGTTTCAACATTTTGAAGAGGTTCCCCAGACGCTGGCATCAACTGAAACTGTTGCTGAAGATCCTCCAATGAAGATGGCTTCCCTCAAGGATGTCCGAGTTGTTGTTGAGAAAGGTGGGTGTGCAAATTGGGGCCAACTCCTTGATGTTGCACATAAGACTAACAAGTTTGGTTTGGGTTTCACTGCAGAAGCTCAAAGGGTTGTTCGGAGTGCACGGATCGGAAGACCTCCCCTGTTTATCAGCAATTCCAGAGTGAATGCCATTAAAGATGATGTTGAAGAGTCTGAGTTTGACAGCTGGATTTACCCGACTACTGATGGTGGACTAAGCAATTAGACAGCAAAGGACTTCGTCCCAATTTCTTTATTACCCAGTAATGAGACTTTTGTTTTGAATTTGTAACAGACAATTTTTTAAACTTTATGGCCCGATGTCTTACCCGAGACACTGTGGCTTTGTTTGTGAGGGCTTTATGTGTGTCATCTCCATATATCATTAATAAAAGCATTGGATGTTTCTTGCATTTCAAATTTTACGCTCCTTGTTTTTCTTTTATTATATATTGCAAAACAGCTATTTTAACACACTCACATATACAGGTCTACATCCACTCTGGATCTCACTGGTAATGACTCTGCTACTTCCAGTTATGACTTCAAAAGTACGATCAACTTAATCGAAGACGAAGGTGAAGATGATTGCGAAGTGCCTGGTGAACTTGCAAGACTGTTACTTCAGGAAGAGAGGGCTATTCAACCGCATGAGGAGCCAATGGAAACAGTAAATATGGGTACAGAGCAAGATAAGAAAGAGGTCAAGATCGGTGCAAATTTGGAGCTTAGTGTTAAGAAACGGTTGATTCAGATGCTGCGAGACTATGTTGAGATCTTTGCCTGGTCTTATGAAGATATGCCTGGGTTGGATACCGATATTGTGGTTCACTGCCTACCTGCCAAGGAAGACTGTCCTCCAGTGAAACAAAAAGTCCACCGAATGCGCCAAGAGATGTCTGAGAAAATCAAGGCTGAAGTTATGAAACAGTTTGATGTCGGTTTTCTAGCAGTTACTTCTTACCCACAGTGGGTGGCCAATGTGGTTCCAGTTCCGAAGAAGGATGGTAAGGTTCGAATGTGTGTTGACTACATGGATCTGAACAGGGCAAGCCCCAAGGATGATTTCCCTCTACCTCATATCGATGTTCTGGTTGACAACATCGCACAACATAAGGTCTTCTCCTTTAGGGATGGTTTCTCCAGTTATAATCAGATTAAGATGGCTCCCGAGGATATGGAGAAGACAACCTTTGTTACTCAATGGGGTACCTTTTGCTACAAGGTCATGCCTTTCGGATTGAAGAATGTTGGGGCAACATATCAGCGCGCCATGGTCGCCATGTTCCATGACATGATCCATCATGAGATTGAGGTATAAGTTGACGACATGATTGCAAGGTCACAAACAGAGGAAGAACATCTTGACCACCTTCAGAAGTTATTTGATAGGTTGAAGTTGTACAAGCTGAGGTTAAACCCGAACAAGTGCACCTTCGAGGTGAGATCTGGTAAGCTGCTGGGTTTCGTTGTAAGCGATAAAGGTATTTAGGTGGATCCTGCAAAGGTGAAGGTTATACAGGAAATTCCAGCTCCCCGAATAGAAAAAGAAGTCAGAGGCTTTCTGGGACGCTTGAACTATATTGCCCGATTCATCTCGCACCTGACTGCTACTTGTGAGCCAATCTTCAAGTTACTGAAGAAAGATTAAGTGGTAAGATGGAATGATGAATGTCAGGCCACTTTCGAAAGGATCAAGGAATATCTCCAACAACCACCTATTTTGATGCCTCCAGTTGAAGGGAGACCTTTGATCTTATACTTGACAGTACTCGACAACTCAATGGGGTGCGTGCTGGGGCAGCATGACGAGTCTGGCCGAAAAGAGCATGCTATTTATTACCTTAACAAAAAGTTTACCGACTGCGAGACCCGATACTCGTTGCTTGAGAAAACTTGTTGCACTTTGGCATGGGTTGCTCGTCGGCTGAGATAGTATATGTTAACTCACACTACTCTATTGATATCAAGGATGGATCCAATCAAGTATATCTTCGAAAAGCCTGCCTTGTCCGGAAGAATATCAAGATGGCAGATGATCTTGACTGAGTATGACATCCAATACACGAACCAAAAAGCAATCAAGGGAAGTGTGTTGGCAGATCATTTGGCACATCAGGTAGTGGATGATTACCAGTCTATGAACTTCGAGTTCTCGGATGAGAACATCATGTTAGTGACCTACTGCAAAGAACCTGGACCGGATGAAGGACCTGAGGAGGGATCCCGATGGTCTATGTACTTTGATGGAGCTTCAAACGCTTTGGGTAACGGCATTGGCGCCTTGATCATATCTCCTAAAGGCTCTCATACTCCTTTTACCGCCCGACTATGTTTCAACTGCACCAACAATATGGCGGAGTATGAAGCATGCATCATGGGTCTTCGAGCAACAATTGACCTAAGGATTAAGTTCTTGAGTGTATTCAGAGATTCTGCTCTCGTGATCAGTCAGATCAAAGGCGAGTGGGATACGAAACACCCAAATATTATTCCTTACAAGGAGTATATGTTAACATTGCTTCCGCACTTCACGGAGATAACCTTTGAACACTTCCCTAGAGAGGAGAATCAGTTGGTGGATGCGCTAGCTACGGTGTCTTCTATGTTTAAAGTCAATTGGGACAACGAGGCTCCCCGGATTACCATTGAAAGGTTGAATGGACCTACACATTATTGTGACATTGAGACTGAAGAGACAACAGATAAACCCTGGTTTCATGAGGTGAAGAGATACCTTGAGGCTCAAGAGTACCCCGAGGGTGCATCTTTTAATGATAAGAAGTTTCTGAGGAGGTTCGCGGCGAAGTTCTTCGTCAGCAATGGTATTATTTACAAGCGTAACCATGATTCAACCTTACTGCGATGTGTGGATAAGAACGAGGCAGAAAGGATCATGGCATATTTACATGAAGGCACTTTCGGGACTCATTCCAGTGGACACACCATGGCAAAGAAAATCCTCCAGGCAGGATATTATTGGTCCACAATGGAAGCCGACTGTTATCAGCATTCTCGGTCCTGTCACAAGTGCCAAGTCTATGCTGATAAGGTGCACGTACCTCCAGTTCCTTTGAGTGTCTTAACAGCTCTGTGGCCTTTTGCAATGTGGGGCATTGATATGATCGGCGACATCAGACCTACGGCATCCAACGGGCATCGTTTCATCCTGGTAGCAATTGATTACTTTACAAAGTGGGTTGAAGCAACTTCCTTTGCTACTGTAACCAAGAACGTCGTGGCACGGTTTATTTGGCACAATCTGATCTGTCGATATGGTGTACCAGAGAGGATCATTACGGACAATGATACAAATCTCAACAGTAAGATGATCACTGAGCTCTGCAAGCAGTTTAAGATACAGCATCACAACTCTTCTTCTTACCGGCCGAAGATGAATGGGTCTGTTGAAGCGACTAATAAGAACATTAAGAAGACTGTGTAGAAGATGACGGTGACATACAGAGACTGGAACGAGATGTTACCATTTGCTCTTCATGGGTACCGTACTTCAGCACAGACGTCAACAGGGGCGACCCCTTATTCCTTGGTATATGGCATGGAGGCCGTATTGCCCATTGAAGTTCAGATACCCTCTCTTCGGATTATGAAGGATGCAGGATTGAGCGAAGATGACTGGATTCAGACCCGACTTGATCAGCTGAACTTAATCGACGAAAAGAGACTCACTGCTATTTGTCATGGTCAAACGTATCAAAAACGGACGATCAAGGCATTTAACAAGAAAGTTAGACGACAAGAGTATTAAGTTGGGGATCTGGTGATCAAGCGCATCATTCTACCTCAAGGTGATCCCAGGGGCAAATGGACCCCTACTTACGAAGGTCCATTTGTGGTTAAGAACATTTTCTCAGGAGGAGCTATGATTCTAACCACCATGGATGGTGACGACCTTCCTCACCCCGTCAATGCAGACATAGTGAAAAAATACTACGCATAATCAAAGACCCGCTAGGTCGACTGGCCTAGGCAAAAATAAGGGCTTCCCGGCGAACCAAAAGGGTTCGGGCAAAATAAGGGATGAAAATAAAAAAAAAATTTGTACACCCGGCAAGTCGAAAACCTGAAAAGGCGGCTTGGGCAAAAAAGGGTATCCCGGTAGACTGAAAACCTGAAAGGACGGTCCAGGAAAAAATTAGGGATCAAAGCGTAACACTATGTCTCATTGGATCACCTTGCAACCAGACTTCGGTATCGACTATCAAGCTCGGACGGCACTAATCAATTTGATCTACCTTCAACCAAGTAGCAAAGTGATGAGATGCTCGAGGACATAAAGGCAATAGCAGAGTTGGAACCCAGTGGAATTATTCACATAGCTGTTTTGTTTAGTTTTTCACAAATTGTGTAAATTCTATTATTCGGCAGCGTTCTCTTACTAGGACGTCAACCTCTTGTACAAAAACGCCTATTTACAGGCCAAACTTCAAAATCAATACAATTCATTTTCAGAGAAATTTCAAACTGTTTTTCCTTTTTCTGTTTTGTTTTGCAAAGAACGTCCAATGTTCATTTTTAATGTATGCATTTGACATTAATTGCTGCTCATGAATATTTACGTGCGAAACAAAAGACAATTGCTTGTAATAACAGAAACAGGGGCAATAAGAATTGTCCAAACTGTACAGTTGCTCTATCCACCAGGTACAAAGGTAGATTCAACTGAAGAATATGGCCAAGGTTCTTTCACTCCCCGCGGAGTAAGAAAAGACAGTAATGGTAGCTCTCCCCAGCTGAGACTTGCAACTGTAAATGAATCGGTAATATTCTCCCCAAGCAGAGTTTATTTACCATCAGCACTGAAAAGTCTTAATATTCCCCAGCGGAGTATAAGAATATTCCCCGGCAGAATACAAAATATCCCCAGTGGAGTTTGAAATTTTTCCCAGCGCAGTCTGAAAAAGCTTCCCCAGTGGAGTTTGGAGAATCATCCCCAGTAGACTTTGGAAGATTGTCCTCGACAGAGCTCAAAGAATTATCCTCATTAGAGTCTAAAAGGTTATCTCCATTGAAGTCGCAACTGAAAGATAATCCCCAACGGAGTTCTTTCCTTTCACAAACAAGAAGTCAATCCCCAACAGGATTCAGTATCACCAGCAATGGTAATTTATCCCCAGCAGAATTTATCGGTGGAATCCTAAGTAGAGCATCTCTTCCCCACAGAGTTATCTCCTCATCGGTTTATTCCCCAGCGGTGTTATCCTCTCCTGCATGTTTATTCTCACAATCATCTTCGTTCACTATCTCCAGCCGAAACAAAGAATTCAACTCTTTTCTCCAGCAGCTATCCGGAATTTATCTTCTCTAGCTGAAAACATCACACTTTCATACATCATGACACATGCATATACACATCATACAACACAATCTCATTTATTTTGAGAACATCATTGCTTGATACATATCATGCATTACATACAATTGACTTTTACCTTTCAGGAAGAATGCAGTTAAAATTCTCATAAAATTCAAAGCTATGAAGCTTTTACCTCAGTCGAATTACTGACCAGTTCTTAAATCTCAACAGAGTTATCCTCAGTTGAATTACAGAAAAGGTCCTAAATCTCGACAAAATTCCTCCGTCGAATTACAGACGAGTTCCTAAATCTCAGCAGAGTTTTCTCAAATGAATTACGGGCAAGTTCTTAAATCTTGATGAAGATGTTTCCCAAAGTCGAATTACCAACCAATTCTTAAATCTCAACATAATTATCCTCAGTTGAATTATAGATAAGGTCCTAAATCTCGACAAAGTTCCTCCATCGAATTACAGACGAGTTCCTAAATCTCAGCAGAGTTTTCTCAGTTGAAATATGGGCGAGTTCTTAAATCTTGATGAAGATGTTTCCCAAAGTCGAATTATCGACCAGTTCTTAAATCTCAACAGAATTATCCTCAGATGAATTACAGACAAGGTCCTAAATCTCGACAAAGTCCTCCGTCGAATTACAGACATGTTCCTAAATCTCAGCAGAGTTTTCTCAGTTGAATTACGGGCGAGTTCTTAAATCTTGATGAAGATGTTTCCCTCAGTCGAATTACTGACCAGTTCTTAAATCTCAAAAGAATTATCCTCAATTGAATTACAGATAAGGTCCTAAATCTCGACAAAAGTCCTCCGTTGAATTACAGACGAGTTCCTAAATCTCAGCAGAGTTTTCTCAGTTGAATTACAGGCGAGTTCTTAAATATTGATGAAGATGTTTCCCAAAGTCGAACTACTGACCAGTTCTTAAATCTCAACAGAATTATCCTTAGTTGAATTACAGACAAGGTCCTAAATCTCGACAAAGTCCTCCGTCGAATTACAGACGAGTTCCTAAATCTCAGCAGAGTTTTCTCAGTTGAATTACGGGCAAGTTCTTAAATCTTGATGAAGATGTTTCCCAAAGTCGAACTACTGACCAGTTCTTATATCTCAACAGAATTATCCTCAGTTGAATTACAGACAAGGTCCTAAATCTCGACAAAGTCCTCCGTCGAATTACAGACGAATTCCTAAATCTCACCAGAGTTTTCTCAGTTGAATTACGAGCAAGTTCTTAAATATCGATGAAGACGTTTCCCTCCAGTCAAACTACTGACCAGTTCTTAAATCTCAACATCCTCAGTTGAATTACAGACAAGGTCCTAAATCTCGACAAAGTCCTCCGTTGAATTACAGACGAGTTCCTAAATCTCAGCAGAGTTTTCTCAGTTGAATTACAGGCGAGTTCTTAAATCTCGATGAAGATGTTTCCCCCTCAATTGAATTACGGACAAGTTCTTAAAACTCAGCAGAGATGTTCTCTCAGTTGAAATACAGGCATGCAAGCTCTCACTAAGGAATCTCTTATGCGATCGACACTCCTTCAGATGGAATCTTTAAGCCCATCCCCTCATCAGCAATCTCCAAATGGCATCTGTAAGCCCATTCCTGAAATCATAAGGTAGATACCACTTCATGCGAGTGAAAATTTCTGGGCACTCTAGTGTTCAATCATCTTCCACCTTTGGATCACGAAAGGCACGAAAGCCAATCTACATCCTCAGGTTTAAGAAGATTGAACTGGGGAAGCTGTTGTACCCCAAAATTTTCCCTCCCATATTCCTCAAAACATTGCAAGAAAAATCTCCAAGTTGCTCAAGGTTGCTCAAGAGTTGGTCAGACAAGCTATCTCCTAAGGCAGTCTAACCCAAATTAGGGTTTTGTGTTGCATCAAGATCCTTGAGTCCAAATGACCTCAAGTTCTCCCTAATGTCCTAATATGTTCTCAAGATCATCCATGTCAAATTTCAAGCCTTGCAGAGGAAGTTTTCTCAGTCAATTGCCCAAAGGTCCAAAAATCGACCGTGCTAGGGCAAAAGTCAACTGTGACCTACAAACAGTCAAACTTCAAGTTTTTTGTCAACATTCTCATTTTGAAGGATATTTCATCATTTGATCAAGGGTTGATCATGATTCATCAAGGATTACTCAAAATTCATCAAGATTCAAAAGTTGATAAATTAGGGTTTTGTAGGAAAAGTCAACTCAACTTTGACCAAGAATAACATTCTCATACTTTATGAGAAATGACCCATCCAAAGCTCATTTTGAATAGTATGAAATTACCTACAATCCATCTTCATATCCCAAGATCAAAAAATGCACTCACAAGAAGTTATGAATTTTGACATTATAAGTCATTTTGAAAAGTCAACAAAAACACCTTTTTTGTCAAAGCTTCTAACTTGAGAATGGCATATAAAAATAATATGAGACAAAAAGGGTTGATTATAGGACATCTCAAGATTTCTAGAAAGTCCAATAAAATCTCAAAAAGTTCAAAATTGAAGAAGTTATGCATTGTTGAAGTTGGACTTTTTTGCAAAATTGCCAAAAGTCAACTATCCCCAAAACGTCAAATTTTGCCAAATGGGCCCATTCTTTTCCACTTGATTTGAGTTTGCATTATTTCCCACGTGCCCTAGCTCCAGCCATGTGTCCATATCTCATTTTTACTATTTAATTTGATTTTTATTTGAATTAATTTATTTTAAATCAAATAAAATCATATAAAATCTAAAGCTTTGATAACACATGATTTTTTTTGGCTATTTCAGGCTCCAAATACAGCTATTATTATCATCAAATTCGTATCAAATCAAATGTGTGCAAAAAAGATTGAAATCAAGCAAATTTGGGAAGTTTGTAAATGGAGATCAAATCAAATATCCAAACATCAATGTGGAGAGATTTGGACCAAGTTTTTTACCCTAATCCAATGTATAATACTTAAGCAAGCTGAAGGCACGAAAATAAGGGTTGGAGAGCACTTGTGGAGGCAGAGCAAAAAATGAAAAAATCACAAAAAAGTGGGAGATCGAAATCAACCCTAGAGGCATTTTCAGAGCTTGATATTGGTCCCAATCGATTCCTCGCAACGTCCACAAGCTAACTCGATCCAAACCACGCATCCTCAGGCCCCCATACGCGCTGTAAGTCTCACACAACTTACCCCTGTTCTTGAAATCGATTTGAATTATTCTGGCATCATTTGAGTAAACTAATGGCATATTTGTGATCACAAGAACATTTGCAAGCTTTTGGCATTAACGAATTTCATTTATATGAGTTGTAACAAGAATCACCATAGTTAGGGTTCTTGGAGTTTTTTTGGGGTTTTCTATTTCAAGTACAATTGGTCCATAGGAAGAACATGGTTTTAATCAGGAGGCCATGGCGAATCCAACCATGTTCTTGGAATGTGTTTATATGGTCTGGAGAGAGTTTTAGGATGAACCTGCGTTTTTAGCTGCGGATAGAAATCCACAGGTAAATTTACAGGGGTTTGAGGAAGGGGATGAACTCGTGTCATCCATTCATTGGATCATTCAAATATTACGCGCTTTTTTTTCTGGCATTGGAATTGTTTTCTTATATTGTTATTAATACTTATTATTCTAACAAACAAAGCAGCGTGGCTTAGTGGTAACCTTGGCAATAGATATCCCTTCAGGACCTGGGTTCGAATCCCAGGTCCCCATCTTTCTCAATATTATTTATTTTCAGGTGTTCCAGTGCACGCGCCCATCGGCAATCCACCATACTCCCCCACGATCCAAGCGCCAGATGGCCAAGGAGCCAGATCTGGTGGTCCATGTTGGAAGTCCACCATAAGCCAGGTCAATGCGTGCCTACTGGATCAGAGAAAGTCAAATGGATCAGTAAATGGGACAAGCAAAGGTTTCTACCAACACCCTCCAAACAGGCCCAATTCTTCTTCCTTTTTATTTCTTTTGTTTATTTAATTTAATTGTTTTATTTCATTGTCTAACCAATAACCAAATTCCTTTTTATCAAATAAAATCACAAAAAATACTTTTTTTATCCAATCAAATTTTAAAATTTTTATTTTTATTAATAAACTTATTAATTAATTAGGATATTAAATAGGAAACTCTAATTTATTTTTTGTAAATAAATAAAATTAATTAGACTTAATTAGGTTTTAACTACTAATTTAATTATTTTTTTAATTTCTTTCTTAAATAATCAAAAACTCCAAAAATAATTTATTTTTCATTTAATTAAATTAATAATTAATCTAGTATTTAATTTAGGATTTAATTTCTTTCCTTAAATAAAAACAATAAAACACAAAAAACATTTTCTTTCAAAAGGGTCAAAACCCTAATTCGCACTCGATTTAATTTCCCGCGCGCTTTACTTATTTTATCCAATTATGTATCTGCTTCCGGATTGTAATAGTTAAATAGGACATTTAATTTATTTACCTCTTTATTTTATTTTATTTTCAAAGGGTTGCTTTTGGCGATGTAAATACCTGACGCCTTGTAATTCAATTTCCGCACCTTAATTTCTGCAAATTATAACTGATAGATGTTTGATAATAGGGTTTGCATGACAAGACTGAATGCTTAATCTTAAAAACAAATTAGATCACCCTTAACATGTGCAAAGATAAAAATAACTGAAAATGACACACTCGCACATGCGCACTCTTAGGGTACACCCCACTTGGTTGCCTTCGTACACGGTCATTGAGTATAGGTCGTTTTAGAGGTCGTCCTCTTGTTTAAAAGATCATAGTCGCCTCGAAATGGTTGCCTCGGATATTGTTGCCTCAAATAAATGATCTAAGACATTAGGGTTACTGCTAAGGCATCCTAACATTGCTTTAGTGACCGTATGTCCCTCATTCGAATTGACCCTCAAACTCCAACGACGGTGCTACCCACTCACTAGTAGTGGGATAGCCTTGTCTAAAGGACACTAGCATAGAACGATTCCTTTTTCGAGTAGGTAGATGGTTCTTAGATACTTGCTCTTTCAAAACAAAACAAATTTTTCACACTTACACTCCTTTTCGAATAAAGTTTTCAAAACACTTCATTACACTCTTGAGGACAGAAGCAAGAGTTAAATCGAAGTTTCAAACAAAAAATTTTCTCAAACCCACAAGCACAAAGAGAGCAATTTTTGAAAACAATTGAGCAAGTACCTAAGAGCCCGTGGATAACCACAGATAGAAAGGGTGCTAACACCTTCCCTTTCTATAATCTACCCCCCGAACCCGAGAAATATCTCGAAAAAGGAATTTTTCTGTGCTTTTTTTCCTTTCTTTGTTGGATAAAATAAAAGTCGGTGGCGACTCTTGCTTACCGCGACATTTTGCAAAAACAAACGCTAAACGCAAACCAGCATTCCAAAAAAACAGTTCAGTTCTTCCACCGTATCACAGAATTGGTGACTCTGCTGGGGAAGCTTTATAAGTGGGGTGTACCTTAGGAATAGTTCATAATGTTTTCAATTGCTTGATTTGTATGCTTTATCTTTGTGGGCTTGAATCGGAGTTACTATAGGTCCTAACCCGGATCTGGGGGATACCTTTTAGGTAAGTAGCAATAAACTGTAAGGGAACTGTACAGTGTAGACCGATACGGTTGAAGCAGTAGCTACGTTGGTGTGGCACTTTAGTTTGTACTGATATCCCTTGTGGTGCAACGAGGAGAATATGGGTCTTCTAAGGGGTCATTAAGCACCAACTGACCTTAGCACCTATAATTGACCAACTTGGCCATAGAACAGTAGCAATATGCTACACTCATTGAGACCAAGAAAAGGTTGCTAAACTGGAATTATGACTGATCAAGGGTGGTCAGTGATATTGAGATCCTCTAGAACTCGGTTACTATTTCTAGGACAGGTTTAAACCAACTGAACTGAAAGAGGGTAGTACCTAGACTCCTTGCCAGCCTGAAATCTAAGGGCTACCGGTGTCACTTGTGTGCCCTTACCATGTTTGCTATTTGTGGATACTTGTGGTGTATTTTCTATCATGACATCGTGCATCATGACATTGCATGCATATTGCATTGGACTAACCCATTTCAAAGACAGAGGGAATTCATCTTTGTTCTGTTTTGTAGGTCATGGCACCCATGCTTAGAAACACTATTCGGATCAACTTTGTCCAGATTCCCACTCAGCTTAAGGAGTTGGTTGTAAAGGTTCCAGATACTTCCTCTTTTATCAGAAAACATGGTCACCTCCTAGGTTTGGTCACTTACAGATTAGATGAACAGATGATGAGTGTTTTATGCAAGTTCTTTGATCCACTCTACCACTGCTTTACTTTTCCAGACTACCAGTTGGTCCCTACCTTGGAAGAGTTCTCTGATCTACTTGGTATCTCCATTCTATAGCAGACCCCGTTCACAGGTTGGGAGAAAGTCCTTAGGCCGGAAGAGATTGCTTCAGCCCTCCATCTGACAAAGGCTGAGGTAATGTCTAATTGGGAAACTCGTAGTGGAAAAAAGGCTTCTTGGCTAAATTCTTGGTTGATCGGGCTAACCAGTTTTGGGACAGTCTAGACTTTCAAGCATTTGAAGACATTCTGGCTCTTCTAATATATGGTTTGGTGTTGTTTCCTAACTCAGATTCTTTCATCGACGTGAATGCAGTGAAGATTTTCATGTCTGGTAATCTTGTGCCCACTCTCTTGGGTGACATATTGCACTCTCTTTATGCCTGTACTGCTTGGAAACGGGGAACCCTTATGTGTTATGCGCCATTGCTGGTGAGGTGGTTTATTTCTCACCTCCCCAAATCAGTTTTGAAGAACAAGGAAGGCATGGGTTGGGCCTACAGGATTATATCCCTAGCTCACACTGACATCATATGGACTACTAAAGGCATGGAATATGTAGCCATTATTGATTGCTGTGGGGAATACCCCAATGTTCTGCTTCTAGGAATCAATGGAGGGATCACCTATAACCCTTGTTTGGCCTTACGCCAGTTCGGGCGAGCTAGGAGGGAAGGACCTCATGAGTTGCTGATGCCAAGCATTGTCTTTGACTTCCAAGGGGATAGTGACGAGCAGCGCCGCAGGTTCATACGAGCCTGGGATAGGATGCACAGGTCTGATCTGCACGAGTTAGGTGTGAAGACTTCTCTTCCAATGGAACCATATCTCTGATGGGTTCGAATCCGTGCCCAAAAACTGGGAATGTCGTACTGTTGTACCCTAAAATTTGCCCTCCCATATTCCTCAAGATATGTCAAGGATGATCTCCAAATGGTTCAAGATTGCTCAAGGGTTGTACAGTCAGACCACCTCTTAAGACAGCTGAAATTAGGGTTTTGGTTCTTTCAAGAAATTTGGGGTTTTCAATGGTTCAATCAAGTCTCATATGCCTATATGCATTCTCTAGCACCTACATGCCAAGTTTCAAGACTCACAGTGCCAATTTGCACAGTCAAAAGCTCCATTTGATCTACAGTCAACTACAAGGGCAAAATGGTCATTTTGCAGTCAAAAGTCATAATTCTTGGTCAACATCTTATTTTGAATTCACAATCATCATTTGATCAAGTCTTGATCATGATTCCACAAGAATAGCTCAAAAATCATTAAGGTGCAAAAGTTACTATTTTTGGACAGCAGAAAAGTCAACTGTACCTTGACCAGGGCATAACTCTTTCATGTTTTATCAGAAAAATCCCATCCAAATCTCATTTTTAAGAGGATGCAATCTCCTACAATCCATCTTCACACCCTAAGATCAGAAAATGCACTCACAAGAAGTTACCAATTTTTACATTATAGGTCAATTTCAAAAGTCAACAAAAGTACACTTTGAGTCAAAGGCCATAACTTGAGATTGGTAAATCCAAATGACATGGGACCAAAGGCATTGGTTAGAGGACTTCAAGAGATTTCCAAAATGTCCAAGAACATGGTCATATGATCCAAATTGAGTAAGTTGTGCATTGGAGAAGTTGGGAAATTTTCATGAATTTGCAAAAGTCAACTATCCTCAAAACTCCAATTTTTGACAAAAGGGTCCACTTTCTTCCACTTGATTCAGCCTTGTCATGCCACACACGTGTCCCATGCTTGATTTCATGACCAAACATTTATTTTTATATTTTATTTAATTTTTATTGATTTAATTCATTTTAAATCTATAATAATTCAAATAAAATCTAAAAATCAATGGAATAGTATCTTTGTGATTTGTACAGTTTTCATATATCATGTGACAACTAGCCAATTCGTGCTAGGGCTTATTTGTGCACAAAATCTTAGATTTGGCCATATTTGGAAAGTTTGTCAATGGTGAAAAAGTGCAAACCTAATTCTTGAATATACATGGATTAAGGCCCAACTCTTGACCTAATTCACTTCCCATATATGCAAGCAAGCCTCCTAAACCTAATTCACGACCGGAAGCTGCCTAAAATCAAGAAACCAAAACTGAAAAAAGCTTGGAAAACTTGGAATCTGGAATCCACCTTAGAGCACGATTCAAAGCCAAATCTCCACATAGCTCTCTTGCCTGATATCTCCTGAAACTGTAGGAACCAAAACCAGGCCCTGAGACGCCATCAATCGCGCTGTAAGTATTCAAGAATGTGGCCCTGAACATGAAATCTAATTCCCCGATTCTTGCATCTTTTTGTCCAAATAACTGCATACTCATACTCTACGTTGCATTCTGAAACTGTTGGCATAATTGAATTGCGTTTTTATGGTCTGTACAGCCATGCCCGAAGCTAGGGTTTTGGCTTTTCGTTTTTAGGCATTTTTGTCTCAGGTAAAATCAAAGCCAATCAAGGGCATAAATGGACTCAGGGGGAGAAGACGAGTATGTTGATGCTCTTAGGGTTCGTTTCCATGGCCTAGGGTGAATTTTGGAGGCAAGCTATGAATCTTCCTGCGGATAAAAATCCGCAGGTAAATAACCAGTAATTTTGATGAAGAAGACGATAACGCGTCGTAGCATGATTGGCCAGTTTAAATCTTAAGCGCGTTTTTTTTATTTTTGCCAGCATATTAATTGATTTATGTATATTATAATTAATTCTTATTATACTAACAATTATCAAGCGCTGGTGGAGTGGTTGAGCGAACGTCCAATCAGTATTGGGACCTGGGTTCGAATCCCAGGTCCCCCCAAACGTTTATTTGATTTTTTTCTTCAGGCGTTCTTGTGCAAGCTTGCAAAGGGAGTCCATCATATGCTTCAAATCTCAGCATGCCAAGTGGCTTCAGGTCAAAATCTAATGGCCAAAAGCTGAGTCCTCACCATAGTCCCAGTCAACAAGCGTGTGGATAATCACAAAAGTCAACGTGGCTGAAATATTGTTGGGCCATAAAATTCCAGAATCACCTTCTGATTTGGGCCAGCACCCCCCTGGGTTTATTTCTTCTTCTCCTTTTATTTTTATTTATTTTTATTTAATTTGTTTTATTAATTTTTAATTAACTACTAACTGAAACAATTAACATTTTTTTAATAAATTCAGAATACATAAAAAATATAATCTTTTTATTTAAATAGTTATTTTGTAAATAAAATATTAACATAATTTGTTTAGTTTTAATTAGTTTAACATTAATATTTTCACAATAAATAAAAATTAATGTAGAATTAGGTTAATTAATATATTTAATCATTTTATTTTATTTTCCTTAAAACATAAAAAACTCAAAAAAAATATCTTTCTTTTATTTAATTAATTAATTAGTCTAGGCTTAATTTCATTTAATTCAAAATAACAATAAAAATCTCTTTCTTTCTCAAAAAGGGTCAAAATCCTAAAAAACTCTCCGATTCAATTTTTCTCGCGCGGGATTATTTTTTATTCATAATTTTTTATCATATAATTGTATTTGCTCCGAGGATGTAATAGCTTTAATTAGGATTTTTTATCGCTTTTATTTATTTTCCGCAATTTACTTTTTCAAGGGTTTGTTTTTGGCGATGTAAATACTCTACGCCTTGTAATAGTTTAGTTTTATTTTCCGCAACTATTAACTGCTAGATGTATGCTCACTAGGCTATGCATGACAAGATCTCTCTTAAATTAAAATCAATCGTACCTCACCATAACATGTACAAAGATAACCTAACTGAAACCTGACACACTCGCACATGCCACTCCTAGGGTACGCCTCACTTGGTTGCCTCGACGTGGTCATTGAGTATAGGGTGTTTTAGAGGTCGCCCTCCTGTCTAAAGATCAAAGTTGCCTCGAAATGGTTGCCTCGATAAAAAATGATCTAAGACATTAGGGTTACCGCTAAGGCGTCCTGCCATTGCTTTAGTGACCACATGTCCGTTCATCGAATTGACCCGAAAAACTCCAACGACGGTGCTACCTACTCCTCAATAGTGGGATAACACTGTCTAAAGGACATTTACACAGCTTAATTTCTTTTGAGTAGGTAGAGGTTCTCAGGTACTTGCTCTTTTAAAACAAAACGACTTTTTCGCACTTACACTTTTTTCCAAACAAAGTTTTCAACAAACACTTCATACACTCTTGAGGATTGATACAAGAGTTAAATCGAAGTTTTCAAACAAAACTCTTTTCAAAACCCACAAACACCAGAAAAGCAAAAACTTTTGAAAACATAGTGAGCAAGTACCTAAGAGCCCGTGGATAACCACGGATAGAAAGGGTGCTAAAACCTTCCCTTTCTATAATATACCTCCCGAACCCGAGAAACATCTCGAAAAGGAATTTTGTTGTGCTTTTGTCCTTTCCTTGTTGGAGAAAATAAAAGACGGTGGCGACTCTTGCTTACCGCAACATTTTGCGAAACGCAAACGCGAACCAACCTTCCAAAACAGTCAGTTCGCATTCCCACCGATCACAGAACTGGCGACTCTGCTGGGGACATTTAAAAGTGAGGTGTACCTTAGGATTAGATCATTGTGTTTTCAATTATATGCTTTGTATGCTTTAAAATTTGTGGGCTTGTATCGGAGTTTTATAGATCCTAACCCGGATCTGGGGGTACCCTTTTTTAGGTAAGTAGCAATAAACTGCGAGGGATCTGTACGGCGTAGACCGATACGGATGAAGCAGTAGCTACGTTGGTTTGACACCTTGGTCTGTACCTATATCCCTTGTGTTGGAACGAGGAGAATATGGGTCTTCTGAGGAGTCATTAAGCACCAACTGACCTTAGAACCTTAAATTGACCAACTTGGCCATAGAACAGTAGCAGTATGCTACACTCATTGAGACTAAACTCTCGCGATGATTTCGGCCGCAAGAAAAGGTTGCCAAACTGGAATTATGACCGATTGAGGGTAGTCAGTGATATTGAGATCCTCTAGAACCCGGTTACTATTTTTAGGACAGGTTTAAACCAACTGAAACTGAAAGAGGGTAGTACCTAAGCTTCATGCCAGCCTGAAATCTAAGGGCTCTTTTGTGTGACTTGTGTGCCTTCAAACTTGAACTACTTGCACATTCTTGTTATCTGACAAAATGAGTTCCTTGCAGGTTTTTGTTTACAGTCCTTCTCCAATAATTTGGATTTATTGCAGGGCTTACTTACATCACCTCACACTTTTGCTTAAACGCATAGCATACACATCATAACATCATACCATAGCATTTCCCTAACCATTTCAAGGATCTCAAGGGTTTGTGATGCAGGTCATGATGAACCAGACGTCAAACAAGGGGCAAAGGGGATTTATTTTCCTCTAGCCAAGGTTGTTTAGAAATCCAAGCACGATAACTTGAGTCAGGGGCTATGACCCACTCGATATGGTGAGCCTGACTCTTGAAGAAGGACTCTCAGCGACATGAAGTTCCTTCAATAAAGCTGCAAAATTCAAATTCTAATAAGCTTCTTTGTTTACCCCACGAGATCCTTGAAAACATTGCATACATATATCATACATATCATTGCATTACAGGTACCCTTTTACAGGTCACTTATCTTCTGCGCTGTTTATTTCAGAAATCATCATGTCTACTGAACCTTCCACTGAGCAAGCTATCAAGGCCCTCCAGGCCCAGAATGCCCAGTTCCAAGAGTTGGTTATGAGCCTAGCCCAGGGTCAACAGGATTTGAAGACTCTGATTCTGAAAGAGAGGAAGAAGAAGAAGAAGAGGACCGTCTTGTTCAACACTGGACGCAGATGTAGGAATAGACTGCAGAATGAGGTTGATCTGACTACCTCATCTGTAGGGAAAGACATCCCACAAGAGAGAAGGGTTCCTAGCCCCGTAGTCTCCGACAACGAGACGGATTATGATGAAGAACAGTACCCTCCTACTGAGGATAGGTACAAACAATTGGAGGACCTCTTGAGCGCTATGGAGATACAGAACATGCCCGGGTTGGACTTCGGAGACCTAGGTTTATCCTCTGGGGTGGTGATTCCCCATAAGTTTAAGGCACCTGCCTTTGCCAAATATGACGGAGCTTCTTGCCCAAAGCTGCACCTCCGGTCGTATGTAAGGAAGATCCAGCCTTACACAGCTGACAAGAATTTGTGGATCCACTTCTTTGAGGACAGTCTGTCAGGGACTCAGCTCGAATGGTTCTATCAGCTGGATGGGGCCAGTATCCGTAACTGGGAAGATTTGGCTACTGTGTTCTATAAGCAGTATCAATATAACTCCGACCTCGCTCCTACGCGTACCCAACTCCAGGGTATGTCAATAGGGACGGGTGAAGGATTTAAAGAGTATGCTAAAAAATGGAGAGACCTTGCCGGAAGGGTGCAGCCACCTTTAACTGATCGTGAACTCGTCGATATGTTTCTGGGGACCCTGTCTGGTCCATTCTTTAACCATTTGATTGGGAACTCTTCAGCCGGGTTTACAGACCTTATCTTGACTGGTGAGAGAATTGAAGCTGGCATTAAAAGTGGGAAGATTCAAGAAGCTACACCTTCTGACGCTCAGAAAAAGCCTTACAGTGGGAAGAAAGAGTCCAATGATGTGTACAGTCAAAAGAGTCGTCGTGACCAACACGTAGGGACAATCTTAATCTCTGGTTCTGCGTCACACCGACAACAGCAAAAGGGAAATCAACGAAGGCCGGATGAGCCTAAAATACAGTTCACCAACATCAACATGCCATTGTCACAAGCATTGCAGCACATGTTGAAGATGAATCTGATTAAGGTGATAAACCCTCCTCCGAACCCTAAGACTTCTTCTCCCAACTACAACCCAGGTGCAAGGTGTACTTATCATTCCGGTAGCCTAGGGAACGATGCTGACGATTGTTGGGCGCTGAAATACAAAATTCGAAATATGATTGACGCTAAGGAGATCGAATTCGAGCCTTCTGAGACTCCCAATGTGATCACTGCTCCCTTGCCAAAACATGGCTAGGATTGAGAGACTTTTGTTCATTTAAATTCTGAAATTGTATTTTTCTTTGCTTATTCAAACAATTATCATGTCAAACTCTCTTATTTCATTAATGCATCACACGTGTCTGTTTTGAATTAATTGTTTTCACTATGCTTAAAATTGCTTTCATTTTTTGATGTTCAACTCTTGATTAAAAAATTCTAAGCCTTTAGAGGGAGGATGACGAAAACGATACCACGATCTTTACAATATGCTTTTGAACAGACCCCGCTGACGATGTACAGGCATTGTTTCAAATCCTAAACAGTGGAGTTATAAGGAAGATAATCCCTCGTCAACCCCTTTGAGCCAAAGAAGTTGGAGTTTTTCTTTTCACAAATTAAAAACCCTTAATTATAACATGGGGCAGGGTAGTTTTCTCAGTTGATCCAGGTGCGCAATAAATGGTACCAAAGGAGTCCTTCCAAAACAAAAGACAGTGATGGTTCCCTATAATCGTCAAGGCAGGCAATCATTATCTTTCAAAAACAAAAGCCCAATAAGTCAAGACCTACGAAGGAGACTTACAAAAAACTGGGGCATCCCGCTGACTGTAATCACAAAAGAAACAGTTCAGGCAAAAAGACAGGGATAATAAAATCGAAAAGAAAGAGGTCCTGCAAACCCTTAACAAAAAAAAGAAATGAATTCCTATTCAAAATAAACTATCAGTATCTGAACCCTCACTGGAATATCAGAGCAAAGACTCAAACAAGATCTAATGCACGATTAGCTGAGTTTAGGATCGAAGAACATCACGAAAAACGGGTGGGTACAAATAAAATTTGAGCCTTTATCCTTTGTTTCTTAAACCGTGAACCAGGCCACGTTATAACCCTTAAAAGTCCTAGCTGAAGCACGGGTTAGTTCGAAAGCATACTGTTACAAAAGGTATCCTGACTCCTGTAGGGCTTGCTGTAAAATCCTGAGTTGACATCACATTTTACAAAAATTCACTTGTTTTATTGAAAACTGCATTTTCAAAAAACTTCAAGACAGACATAAGCTTTGCGTTCTTAAAATAACATTGTTTGCATATGACTATTTGTTCAACAACAGAGAAATTCGCACGAAGAATACCTAGTGAACAAAAACCTTCTCAATAAAAGGAGTCACCTCAAGTGGAAAAAACACTTCCAACCAAGGGGAAGACATGATCATTTTCCATCATTTGGGGAAGTCAAGTCAAGATTCAAGGAATCTCTTAAAATGCCAAATAGCCAGGGGCAGATCTCCATCTGAATCAATTGGGACATTGGACATGAATTCCAGCGACGAATCTTGCACGATCAAACATCTTCTGGTAGCATGGCAACACAACACTACTGACAGTGACAACTCCCTACACTCTGAGAGCGTGGACATGGTCAAAAAAATACGCATAATCAAAGACCCGCTAGGTCGACTGGCCTAGGCAAAAATAAGGGCTTCCCGGCGAGCCAAAAGGGTTCGGGCAAAAATGAGGGATGAAAATGAAAAATCTGTACACCCGGCAAGTCGAAAACCTGAAAAGGCGGCTTGGGCAAAAAAGGGTATCCCGATGGACTGAAAACCCGAAAGGGCGGTCCAGGCAAAAATTAGGGATCAAAGCGTACGGCTGTGTCCCGTCATCTCGTCACTTGCCTACCAGAAGAAGATTTGTCAATCGGCAGTTACTAAGCACCTCACAGGCACCTTCTCCCATAGAAACAGGGGCAATAAGAATTGTCCGAACTGTACAAGCTGCTCTGTCCACCAGGTACAAGGTAGATTCAGTTGAAGAGTATGACCAAGATACCTTCACTCCCCACAGAGTAAGACAGTAATTGAAGCTCTCCCCACTGAGACTTGCAACCATGGACGAATCAACAATACTCTCTCCAAGCAGAGTTAGTCTACTATCAGCCCTAAAAAGGTCGGATATCCCCAGAAGGTCTTAAAATTCCCCAACGGAGTATAAAGACATTTTATAGCAAGCGTAAAGAGCATCCCCGACAGTCTTAATATTCCTCAACGAAATATAAGAATGTTCCCCGGCGGAATACAAGGTACCCCCAGTGGAGCCATTTCCCCAGCGCAGTCTAAAAAAGGGGTTTCCCCAATAGAGAATGGAATCATCTTACCCAGTAGATTCTGGAAGCTTGTCCCCTGCAGAATACAAATGCATCTCCTCAGTCAAATTCAGAGGTTATCCCCCACAAGAGTTTAACTGGGTTATCCTCAGCAAGTTGCAACTGAAAGGTCATCTCCAACGAAGTTCTTTCTATCCCCAATAGAGTTCATCATCAAAATCCCCAACAGAGCTTATCAACGGAATCCCCAGCGGAGTTATCGTTAAAATCTCAGCAGAACATCTCTTCCCCGCAGAGTAATTCCCCGTAGAATAATCTCTTCACCAGTTTATTCCTCAACGGAGTCATCCTCTCTTGCAAGTTTATCATCTTCGTTCATCATCCCCAGTGGAAACGAAGAACTCAACTATATTCTCCAGCAACTCCGGGATTTATTTTCCCCAGCTAAAACATCACATTTTCATACATCATGATACATGCATATACACATCATATCATGCGATCTCATTTATGTTGATAATATCATTGCTCGATCCATATCATGCATTGCATATGGCTGACCTTTACCTTTCAGGAAAGATGCAGTTAAATTCTCAATTATGTCAATGGAGACAAAATCAGTTAAATCGATTCCTAAAGATTTCTCTGAAGCCAGTCAATGGAGACAACACCAGTTAAATCGATTCCTAAAGATTTTTCTAAAGCCAGTCAATGGAGACAACACCAGTTAAATCGATTCCTAAAGATTTTTTCTGAAGCCAGTCAATGGAGACAAAACCAGTTAAATCGATTCCTAAAGATTTTTCTGAAGCCAGTCAATGGAGACAAAACCAGTTAAATCGATTCCTAAAGATTTTTCTGAAGCCATTCAATGGAGACAAGACCAGTTAAATCGATTCCTAAAGATTTTTCTGAAGCCAGTCAATGGAGACAAGACCAGTTAAATCGATTCCTAAAGATTTTTCTGAAGCCAAGTCAGTCAATGGAGACAAAATCAGTTAAATCGATCCCTAAAGATTTTTCTGATGCAAACCCGTCAATAAAGACAACCCATCAATGGAGACAACCCGTCAATAGAGACAACCCATCAATGAAGACAACCTGTCAATAGAGACAACCTGTCAATAGAGACACCCCGTCAATGAAGACAACCCGTCAATGAAGACAACTCGTCAATGAAGACAACCCGTCAATGAAGACAACCCGTCAACGAAGACAAAATTACCTACCAACAATCTCCAGGTGGTATCTATAAGCCCATCCTCCTATCCATCATCTCTCCAAATGGCATCTGTAAGCCCATTCCCAACATCACATTGCTGATACTACACCATGCGAGTGCAAATTTCTGGGCACTTTAGTGTTCAATCATCTTCCACCTTCGGATCACGAAAAGCACGCAAGCCAATCTACATCCTCAGGTTTAAGAAGATTGAACAGGGGAAACTGTTGTACCCCAAAATTTGCCCTCCCATATTCCTCAAGATATGTCAAGGATGATCTCCAAATGGTTCAAGATTGCTCAAGGGTTGTACAGTCAGACCACCTCTTGAGACAACTGAAATAAGGGTTTTGGTTCTTTCAAGGAATTTGGGGTTTTCAATGGTTCAATCAAGTCTCATATGCCTATATGCATTCTCTAGCACCTACATGCCAAGTTTCAAGACTCATAGTGCCAATTTGCACAGTCAAAAGCTCCATTTGATCTAGTTAACTGCAAGGGCAAAATGGTCATTTTGCAGTCAAAAGTCAGAATTCTTGGTCAACATCTTATTTTGAATTCACAATCATCATTTGATCAAGTCTTGATCAAGATTCCACAAGAATAGCTCAAAAATCATCAAGATGCCAAAGTTACTATTTTTGGACAGTAGAAAAGTCAACTGTACCTTGACCAGGGAATAACTCTTTCATGGTTTATCAGAAAAATCCCATCCAAAGATCATTTTTAAGAGGATGCAATCTCCTACAATCCATATTCACACCACAAGATCATAAAATGCACTCACAAGAAGTTACCAATTTTTACATTATAGGTCAATTTCAAATGTCAACAAAAGTACACTTTGAGTCAAAGGCCATAACTTGAGATTGGTAAATCCAAATAACATGGGACCAAAGGAATTGGTTAGAGGACTTCAAGAGCTTTCCAAAATGTCCAAGAACATGGTCATATGATCAAAATTGAGTAAGTTGTGCATTGGAGAAGTTGGGAAATTTTCATGAATTTGCAAAAGTCAACTATCCTCAAAACTCCAATTTTTGACAAAAGGGCCCACTTTCTTCCACTTGATTCAGCCTTTTCATGCCACACACGTGTCCCATGCTTGATTTCATGACCAAACATTTATTTTTCTATTTTATTTAATTTTTATTGATTTAATTCATTTTAAATCTATAATAATTCAAATAAAATCTAAAAATCATTGGAATAATATCTTTGTGATTTGTACAACTTTCATATATCATGTGACAACTAAACAATTCGTGCTAGGGCTTATTTGTGCACAAAATCTTAGATTTGGCCATATTTGGAAAGTTTGTCAATGGTGAAAAAGTGCAAACCTAATTCTTGAATATACATGGATTAAGGCCCAGCTCTTGACCTAATTCACTTCCCATATATGCAAGCAAGCCCCTAAACCTAATTCACGTCCGGAAGCTGCCTAAAATCAAGAAACCAAAACTGAAAAAAGCTTGGAAAACTTGGAATCTGGAATCCACCTTAGAGCACGATTCAAAGCCAAATCTCCACATAGCTCTCTTGCCTGATATCTCCTGAAACTGTAGGAACCAAAACCAGGCCCTGAGACGCCATCAATCGCGCTGTAAGTATTCAAGAATGTGGCTCTGAACATGAAATCTAATTCCCCGATTCTTGCATCTTTTTGTCCAAATAACTGCATACTCATACTCTACGTTGCATTCTGAAACTGTTGGCATAATTGAATTGCGTTTTTGTGGTCTGTACAGCCATGCCCGAAGCTAGGGTTTTGGCTTTTCGTTTTTAGGAATTTTTGTCTCAGGTAAAATCAAAGCCAATCAAGGGCATAAATGGACTCAGGGGGAGAAGACGAGTATGTTGATGCTCTTAGGGTTCGTTTCCATGGCCTAGGGCGAATTTTGGAGGCAAGCTATGAATCTTCCTGCGGATAAAAATCCGCAGGTAAATAACCAGTAATTTTGATGAAGAAGACGATAACGCGTCGTAGCATGATTGGCCAGTTTAAATCTTAAGTGCGTTTTTTTATTTTTGCCAGCATATTAATTGATTTATGTATATTATAATTAATTTTTATTATACTAACAATTATCAAGCGCTGGTGGAGTGGTTGAGCGAACGTCCAATGAGTATTGGGACCTGGGTTCGAATCCCAGGTCCCCCCAAACGTTTATTTGATTTTTTTCTTCAGGCGTTCTTGTGAAAGCTTGCAAAGGGAGTCTACCATATGCTTCAAATCTCAGCATGCCAAGTGGCTTCAGGTCAAAATCTAATGGCCAAAAGTTGAGTCCTCACCATAGTCCCAGTCAACAAGCGTGTGGATAATCACAAAAGTCAACGTGGCTGGAATATTGTTGGGCCATAAAATTCCAGAATCACCTCCTGATTTGGGCCAGCACCCCCCTGGGTTTATTTCTTCTTCTCCTTTTATTTTTATTTATTTTTATTTAATTTGTTTTATTAATTTTTAATTAACTACTAACTGAAACAATTAACATTTTTTTTAATAAATTCAGAAGAAATACAAAATATAATATTTTTATTTAATTAGTTATTTTGTAAATAAAATATTAACATAATTTGTTTAGTTTTAATTAGGTTAACATTAATATTTTCACAATAAATAAAAATTAATGTAGAATTGGGTTAATTAATATATTTAATCATTTTATTTTATTTTCCTTAAAACATAAAAAACTCAAAAAAAATATCTTTCTTTTATTTAATTAATTAATTAGTCTAGGCTTAATTTCATTTAATTCAAAATAACAATAAAAATCTCTTTCTTTCTCAAAAAGGGTCAAAACCCTAAAAAACTCTTCGATTCAATTTTTCTCGCGCGGGATTATTTTTTATTCATAATTTTTTATCATATAATTGTATTTGCTCCGAGGATGTAATAGCTTTAATTAGGATTTTTTATCGCTTTTATTTATTTTCCGCAATTTACTTTTTCAAGGGTTTGTTTTTGGCGATGTAAATACCCGACGCCTTGTAATAGTTTAGTTTTATTTTCCGCAACTATTAACTGCTAGATGTATGCTCACTAGGCTATGCATGACAAGATCTCTCTTAAATTAAAATCAATCGTATCTCACCATAACATGTACAAAGATAACATAACTGAAACCTGACACACTCGCACATGCCACTCCTAGGGTACGCCTCACTTGGTTGCCTCGACGTGGTCATTGAGTATAGGGTGTTTTAGAGGTCGCCCTCCTGTCTAAAGATCAAAGTTGCCTCGAAACGGTTGCCTCGATAAAAAATGATCTAAGACATTAGGGTTACCGCTAAGGCGTCCTGCCATTGCTTTAGTGACCACATGCCCCTTCATCGAATTGACCCGAAAAACTCCAACGATGGTGCTACCTACTCCTCAATAGTGGGATAGCACTGTCTAAAGGACATTTACACAGCTTAATTTCTTTTGAGTAGGTAGAGGTTCTCAAGTACTTTCTCTTTTAAAACAAAACGATTTTTTCGCACTTACACTTTTTTCCAAACAAAGTTTTCAACAAACACTTCATACACTCTTGAGGACTGATACAAGAGTTAAATCGAAGTTTTCAAACAAAACTCTTTTCAAAACCCACAAACACCAGAAAAGAAAAACTTTTGAAAACATAGTGAGCAAGTACCTAAGAGCCCGTGGATAACCACAGATAGAAAGGGTGCTAACACCTTCCCTTTCTATAATCTACCTCCCGAACCCGAGAAACATCTCGAAAAGGAATTTTGCTGTGCTTTTGTCCTTTCCTTGTTGGAGAAAATAAAAGACGGTGGCGACTCTTGCTTACCGCGATATTTTGCGAAACGCAAACGCGAACCAGCCTTCCAAAACAGTCAGTTCTCATTCCTACCGATCACACGTACGAAGTTGTCTTGTCTATAATTGTTGAGGTTGCTGATGAAGAAGGGGTTCCTCCTACCATCTTCCATCCATACATGCCTACTGACATTGGGGCATTAAAGAGATCTTGGATGCAGCTGAGAGAAGAGCGGGATACTTATAGAGAAAAGTATCACGAGAAAGAGCGGAAGATCCAGAAGTTGACAAGGTAGCTGGAGAACAAGCAGATCCTCAACGACTATGTCCGCACCGACGGGAAACGACCATGGGAGCGCTGATGTCTTTTGATCATTTCTAGTGTTGATTTACTTTTCAGTATTTCTTTTTTGTAACGCCTTAAAGGCATTTGTTGAACAATTGAATTCAAAGTTTTATCTAATAAAAGTGTGTTTCATTTTGGTTTACGAATTTGAATCCCTAAAGTCTTTGAAATCATGTCATACACATATCATTCCCATGCACTTCATCACAGGTACCCTTACAGGTTTCTCATCTTCTTTGCTATTTATTTCAGCATCATGTCTTCTGAAACATCAACTGAACAAGCCATCAAGGCTCTGCAAGCTCAAAACGCCCAGTTCTAGGAATTGTTCATGAGTTTAGCCAAGGGTCAGCAAGATCTGAAGACCCTTATCTTGAAAGATAAGAAGAAGAAGAAGATGGTCCTACTGAACATGGGTCACAAATTCGGAAACAATTTGCGAGAAGAGGTTGATTTGACCCACTCATCTGGAGGGGGAGATAATCAGGAAGAAAGGAGGGTTCCTAGCCCTGTGGTTTCAGACAATGAGACTGACTTTGACGAAGACCAGTATCCTCCGGCTGAGGATAGATATAAGTAACTGGAAGACCGGTTGAGTGCAATGGAAGTTCAGAAAGTGCCTGGTCTGGACTTTGGAGACTTGGGTTTTTCATCTGGGGTGGTGATTCCCCACAAGTTTAAAGCACCAGTCTTTGCTAAATACGACGGGTTTTCTTGCCCAAAACTGCACCTCCGTTTGTATGTTAGAAAGATCCAGCCATACACCGCTGACAAGAATCTCTGGATCCACTTCTTTCAAGACAGTCTCTCAGGGACTCAGCTTGAATGGTTTTACCAGCTGGAAGGAGCTAGTATCCGTAATTGGGAAGACCTTGCTGCTTCTTTTTACAAGCAATACCAATACAATGTCGACCTCGCTCCTACGCGTACCCAACTTCAGGGTATGTCTATGGGCGCGGACGAAGGTTTCAAAGACTATGCTCAGAAGTGGAGGGACCTTGCTGGAAGAGTGCAACCACCCTTGGCTGATAGGGAGCTAGTGGATATGTTTCTAGGGACCTTGTCTGGTCCATATTTCAACCATCTGATTGGAAGTTCATCGTCCGGGTTTACAGAGCTGATTATGACCGGGGAAAGAATTGAGGTCGGTATCAAATCCGGTAAAATACAGAAGGGTGCTTCATCAAGCACCGAGAAGAAACCTTTTAAGAAGGAGTCAAGCGTTGTTTACAGTGCAAAGAGCCATAACAGACCTGAACGCCGCCAAGCAGTCAATGCAGTGGTTATATCAAGACCTGATGTTGCCCCTCAGCCCAACAATCAGCCAAGGGCCGAGAGGCCACAAAGACAATTCACTCTGCTCAACATGACTTTGTCTTAGATTCTGCCGCAGTTATTAAAGACCAATTTGGTGATTCCGAAGGAGGCCCCGAAGAATCCTAATACCATCACCGATGTACAATCCGAACGCCCGCTGTGCTTTTCATTCTGATAGCCCGGGGCACGATACAAATGACTGCTAGGTTTTGAAGAATAAGGTACAGGCCCTAATTGATGCTAAGGAGCTTGAGTTCGAAGCACCTGAAAGGCCTAATGTTGTGACTGCTCCTATTCCCAAGCATGGAGTGAATGCTGTAGATGAAGACTCGTTTGTGGTTTCTGTGAAAGACATTGTTACTCCATTGATGACTGTGAAGAAGAACCTTCTGTTAGCCGGTTTATTTTCGGGCTGTGGTGAAGGTTGCCATCTGTGTGCCGTCCTGCCTACTGGTTGCCATCTATTGAAGTCAGGTGTCCAACGCCTGATGGATAATAAAGAAATTCTGTTTGAGAAGACTTTTGTTCCTTTGGTTCCTACTGAAGAAGTTGCTATAATCACCATTTTCGACAGTTCTTCCAAGGCTTCCTCGAGAAAGCCTGTTAGAATTACATCCGTTCCAAGAATTGCACCGTTGATCATCACCATTCTTGGGCCTATCCCCTATACATCAAATAAAGCTGTTCCGTGGCACTACGGGGCTGACGTGTACTATCACGGGGTTAAACAAGATTTGAATGCTGATACTGACGTCAGCAATATTGTTGGATCTAGTAAAGTCACCCGCAACGAAAGACTTTTCTCCCCTGAAATCTCTCCACCAACCATTCGGAAGCCTGTTGTTATTACACATGCCAGTGTACCTGCTACTGTCCCTGTTCATATTCCAATTCTTACCCCTGTCGCCGAGTCACCTGGCACTCGGGGCAAAGAGATCACCGGTGAGCCTACCCAGACGGAGGCACCGAAGAAGATTACTATTGAAGCGTCTAGACAAGAGATGGAGGAAATTTTGAATATTATCAAAAAGAGCGACTATAATGTAGTCGAGCAGCTGCGGTAAATCCCATCCAAAATCTCTATGTTGTCTATGTTGCTATGCTCAAAAGCCCATGCCAAGGCTCTAATTGCTTTCCTAAAGACTGCGCATGTACCGGAAGAAACATCAGCTGATCAGTTTAAAGATTGCGTGGCTAGTCTGACTGCTGATAACGGGTTAGGTTTCTCCGACACCGACTTGACTGCTAAAGGGAAAAATCATAATGACGCCCTGCACGTCTCCATTGAGTGTAGGGGCACAACTCTTGCTCACGTGTTGGTAGATACTGGATCTTCGTTGAATGTGTTACCCAAGAAAGCACTAGATCGGTTAGACTGTGAAAGGTTGGAGCTGAAGCCGAGTAACATTGTAGTCAGGGCTTTTGATGGGTCCAAGAGAATGGTACACAGAGAAGTGGATATTCTAGTGAAGGTTGGTTCCCAGGTTTTCGCATCTACATTATATGTGATGGATATTCGGCCATCTTATTCTTGTTTTCCGGGTCGCCCATGGATCCATAAAGTTGGGGCAGTAACGTCTACGCTCCACCAGATGATGAAATACCCAGTGAAGGGGGAAGTTGTGACAGTACAAGGAGAAAAGGAGTACATGGTGAGCCACCTCAACTCTTTCTGATATATGGAGATGGACGGGGAGTTCATTGAGACCCCGTTTCAACATTTTGAAGAGGTTCCCCAGACGCTGGCATCAACTGAAACTGTTGCTGAAGATCCTCCAATGAAGATGGCTTCCCTCAAGGATGTCCGGGTTGTTGTTGAGAAAGGTGGGTGTGCAAATTGGGGCCAACTCCTTGATGTTGCACATAAGACTAACAAGTTTGGTTTGGGTTTCACTGCAGAAGCTCAAAGGGTTGTTCGGAGTGCACGGATCGGAAGACCTCCCCTGTTTATCAGCAATTCCAGAGTGAATTCCATTAAAGACGATGTTGAAGAGTCCGAGTTTGACAGTTGGATTTACCCGACTACTGATGGTGGACTAAGCAATTAGACAGCAAAGGACTTCGTCCCAATTTCTTTATTACCCAGTAATGAGACTTTTGTTTTGAATTTGTAACAGACAATTTTTTAAACTTTATGGCCCGATGTCTTGCCTGAGGCACCGTGGCTTTGTTTGTGAGGGCTTTATGTGTGTCATCTCCATATATCATTAATAAAAGCATTGGATGTTTCTTGCATTTCAAATTTTACGCTCCTTGTTTTTCTTTTATTATATATTGCAAAACAGCTATTTTAACACACTCACATATACAGGTCTACATCCACTCTGGATCTCACTAGTAATGACTCTGCTACCTCCAGTTATGACTTTAAAAGTACGATCAACTTAATCGAAGACGAAGGTGAAGATGATTGCGAAGTGCCTGGTGAACTTGCAAGACTGTTACTTCAGGAAGAGAGGGCTATTCAGCCGCATGAGGAGCCAATGGAAACAGTAAATCTGGGTACAGAGCAAGATAAGAAAGAGGTTAAGATCGGTGCAAATCTGGAGCTTAGTGTTAAGAAACGGTTGATTCAGATGTTGCGAGACTATGTTGAGATCTTTGCCTGGTCTTATGAAGATATGCCTGGGTTGGATACCGATATTGTGGTTCACCGCCTACCTGCCAAGGAAGACTGTCCTCCAGTGAAACAGAAAGTCCACCGAATGCGCCCAGAGATGTCTGAGAAAATCAAGGCTGAAGTTATGAAACAGTTTGATGCCGGTTTTCTAGCAGTTACTTCTTACCCACAGTGGGTGGCCAATGTGGTTCCAGTTTCGAAGAAGGATGGTAAGGTTCGAATGTGTGTTGACTACATGGATCTGAACAGGGCAAGCCCCAAGGATGATTTCCCTCTACCTCATATCGATGTTCTGGTTGACAACACTGCACAACATAAGGTCTTCTCCTTTATGGATGGTTTCTCCAGTTATAATCAGATTAAGATGGCTCCCGAGGATATGGAGAAGACAACCTTTGTTACTCAATGGGGTACCTTTTGCTACAAGGTCATGCCTTTCGGATTGAAGAATGTTGGGGCAACATATCAGCGTGCCATGGTCGCCATGTTCCATGACATGATCCATCATGAGATTGAGGTATAAGTTGACGACATGATTGCAAGGTCACAAACAGAGAAAGAACATCTTGACCACCTTCAGAAGTTATTTGACAGATTGAAGTTGTACAAGCTGAGGTTAAACCCGAACAAGTGCACCTTCGAGGTGAGATCTGGTAAGCTGCTGGGTTTCGTTGTAAGCGATAAAGGTATTTAGGTGGATCCTGCAAAGGTGAAGGCTATACAGGAAATTTCAGCTCCCCGAACAGAAAAAGAAGTCAGAGGCTTTCTGGGACGCTTGAACTATATTGCCCGATTCATCTCGCACCTGACTGCTACTTGTGAGCCAATCTTCAAGTTACTGAAGAAAGATTAAGTGGTAAGATGGAATGATGAATGTCAGGCCACTTTCGAAAGGATCAAGGAATATCTCCAACAACCACCTATTTTGATGCCTCCAGTTGAAGGGAGACCTTTGATCTTATACTTGACAGTACTCGACAACTCAATGGGGTGCGTGCTGGGGCAGCATGACGAGTCTGGCCGAAAAGAGCATGCTATTTATTACCTTAACAAAAAGTTTACCGACTGCGAGACCCGATACTCGTTGCTTGAGAAAAATTGTTGCACTTTGGCATGGGTTGCTCGTCGGCTGAGATAGTATATGTTGACTCACACTACTCTATTGATATCAAGGATGGATCCAATCAAGTATATCTTCGAAAAGCCTGCCTTTTCCGGAAGAATAGCAAGATGGCAGATGATCTTGACTGAGTATGACATCCAATACACGACCCAAAAAGCAATCAAGGGAAGTGTGTTGGCAGATCATTTGGCACATCAGGTAGTGGATGATTACCAGTCTATGAACTTCGAGTTCTCGGATGAGAACATCATGTTAGTGACCTACTGCAAAGAACCTGGACCGGATGAAGGACCTGAGGAGGGATCCCGATGGTCTATGTACTTTGATGGAGCTTCAAACGCTTTGGGTAACGGCATTGGTGCCTTGATCATATCTCCTAAAGGCTCTCATACTCCTTTTACCGCCCGACTATGTTTCAACTGCACCAACAATATGGCGGAGTATGAAGCATGCATCATGGGTCTTCGAGCAACAATTGACCTAAGGATTAAGTTCTTGAGTGTATTCAGAGATTCTGCTCTCGTGATCAGTCAGATCAAAGGCGAGTGGGATACGAAACACCCAAATCTTATTCCTTACAAGGAGTATATGTTAACATTGCTTCCGCACTTCACGGAGATAACCTTTGAACACTTCCCTAGAGAGGAGAATCAGTTGGCGGACGCGCTAGCTACGGTGTCTTCTATGTTTAAAGTCTATTGGGACAACGAGGCTCCCCGGATTACCATTGAAAGGTTGAATGGACCTACACATTGTTGTGACATTGAGACTGAAGAGACAACAGATAAACCCTGGTTTCATGAGGTGAAGAGATACCTTGAGGCTCAAGAGTACCCCGAGGGTGCATCTGTTAATGATAAGAAGTTTATGAGGAGGTTCGCGGCGAAGTTCTTCGTCAGAAATGGTATTATTTACAAGCGTAACCATGATTCAACCTTACTGCGATGTGTGGATAAGAACGAGGCAGAAAGGATCATGGCATATTTACATGAAGGCACTTTCGGGACTCATTACAGTGGACACACCATGTCAAAGAAAATCCTCCAGGCAGGATATTATTGGTCCACAATGGAAGCCGACTGTTATCAGCATTCTCGGACCTGTCACAAGTGCCAAGTCTATGCTGATAAGGTGCATGTACCTCCAGTTCCTTTGAATGTCTTAACAGCTATGTGGCCTTTTGCAATGTGGGGCATTGATATGATCGGCGAGATCAGACCTACGGCATCCAACGGACATCGTTTCATCCTGGTAGCAATTGATTACTTTACAAAGTGGGTTGAAGCAACTTCCTTTGCTACTGTAACCAAGAACGTCGTGGCACGGTTTATTTGGCACAATCTGATCTATCGATATGGTGTACCAGAGAGGATCATTACGGACAATGATACAAATCTCAACAGTAAGATGATCACTGAGCTCTGCAAGCAGTTTAAGATACAGCATCACAACTCTTCTTCTTACCGGCCGAAGATGAATGGGTCTGTTAAAGCGGCTAATAAGAACATTAAGAAGATTGTGTAGAAGATGACGGTGACATACAGAGACTGGAACGAGATGTTACCATTTGCTCTTCATGGGTACCGTACTTCAGCACAGACGTCAACAGGGGCGACCCCTTATTCCTTGGTATATGGCATGGAGGCCGTATTGCCCATTGAAGTTCAGATACCCTCTCTTCGGATTATGAAGGATGTAGGATTGAGCGAAGATGACTGGATTCAGACCCGACTTGATCAGCTGAACTTAATCAACGAAAAGAGACTCACTGATATTTGTCATGGTCAAACGTATCAAAAACGGATGATCAAGGCATTTAACAAGAAAGTTAGACGACAAGAGTATCAAGTTGGGGATCTGGTGATCAAGCGCATCATTCTACCTCAAGGTGATCCCAGGGGCAAATGGACCCCTACTTACAAAGGTCCATTTATGGTTAAGAACATTTTCTCAAAAGGAGCTATGATTCTAACCACCATGGATGGTGACGACCTTCCTCACCCCGTCAATGCAGACATAGTGAAAAAATACTACGCATAATCAAAGACCCGCTAGGTCGACTGGCCTAGGCAAAAATAAGGGCTTCCCGGCGAACCAAAAGGGTTCGGGCAAAATAAGGGATAAAAATAAAAAAAAATCTGTACACCCGGCAAGTCGAAAACCTGAAAAGGCGGCTTGGGCAAAAAAGGGTATCCCGGTAGACTGAAAACCTGAAAGGACGGTCCAGGAAAAAATTAGGGATCAAAGCGTAACACTATGTCTCATTGGATCACCTTGCAACCAGACTTCGGTATCAACTATCAAGCTCGGACGACACTAATCAATTTGATATACCTTCAACCAAGTAGCAAAGTGATGAGATGCTCGAGGACATAAAGGCAATAGCAGAGTTGGAACCCAGTGGAATTATTCACATAGCTGTTTTGTTTAGTTTTTCACAAATTGTGTAAATTCTATTATTCGGCAGCGTTCTCTTACTAGGACGTCAGCCTCTTGTACAAAAACGCCTATTTACAGGCCAAACTTCAAAATCAATACAATTCATTTTCAGAGAAATTTCAAAATGTTTTTCCTTTTTCTGTTTTGTTTTGCAAAGAACGTCCAATGTTCATTTTTAATGTATGCATTTGACATTAATTTCTGCTAATGAATATTTACGTGCGAAACAAAAGACAATTGCTTATAATAACAGAAACAGGGGCAATAAGAATTATCCAAACTGTACAGTTGCTCTATCCACCAGGTACAAAGGTAGATTCAACTGAAGAATATGGCCAAGGTTCTTTCACTCCCCGCGGAGTAAGAAAAGACAATAATGGTAGCTCTCCCCAGCTGAGACTTGCAACTGTAAATGAATCGGTAATATTCTCCCCAAGCAGAGTTTATTTACCATCAGCACTGAAAAGTCTTAATATTCCCCAGCGGAGTATAAGAATATTCCCCGGCAGAATACAAAATATCCCCAGTGGAGTTTGAAATTTTTCCCAGCGCAGTCTGAAAAAGCTTCCCCAGTGGTATTTATAGAATCATCCCCAGTAGACTTTGGAAGATTGTCCCCAGCAGAGCTCAAAGAATTATCCCCATTAGAGTCTAAAAGGTTATCTCCATTGAAGTCGCAACTGAAAGATAATCCCCAACGGAGTTCTTTCCTTTCACAAACAATAAGTCAATCCCTAACAGGATTCAGTATCACCAGCAATGGTAATTTATCCCCAGCGGAATTTATCGGTGGAATCCTCAGTAGAGCATCTCTTCCCCACAGAGTAATCTCCTCATCAGTTTATTCCCCAGCGGTGTTATCATCTACTGCATGTTTATTCTCACAATCATCTTCGTTCACTATCTCCAGCCGAAACGAAGAATTCAACTCTTTTCTCCAGCAGCTATCCGGAATTTATTTTCCCCAGCTGAAAACATCACACTTTCATACATCATGACACATGCATATACGCATCATACAACACAATCTCATTTATTTTGAGAACATCATTGCTTGATACATATCATGCATTACATACAACTGACTTTTACCTTTCAGGAAGAATGCAATTAAAATTCTCATAAAATTCAAAGCTATGAAGCTTTTACCTCATTCGAATTACTGACCAGTTCTTAAATCTCAACAGAGTTATCCTCAGTTGAATTACAGAAGAGGTCTTAAATCTCGACAAAATTCCTCCGTCGAATTACAGACGAGTTCCTAAATCTCAGCAGAGTTTTCTCAAATGAATTACGGGCAAGTTCTTAAATCTTGATGAAGATGTTTCCCAAAGTCGAATTACCAACCAATTCTTAAATCTCAACAGAATTATCCTCAGTTGAATTATAGATAAGGTCCTAAATCTCGACAAAGTTCCTCCATCGAATTACAGACGAGTTCCTAAATCTCAGCAGAGTTTTCTCAGTTGAAATATGGGCGAGTTCTTAAATCTTGATGAAGATGTTTCCCAAAGTCGAATTACCGACCAGTTCTTAAATCTCAACAGAATTATCCTCAGATGAATTACAGACAAGGTCCTAAATCTCGACAAAGTCCTCCGTCGAATTACAGACATGTTCCTAAATCTCAGCAAAGTTTTCTCAGTTGAATTACGGGCGAGTTCTTAAATCTTGATGAAGATGTTTCCCTCAGTCGAATTACTGACCAGTTCTTAAATCTCAAAAGAATTATCCTCAATTGAATTACAGATAAGGTCCTAAATCTCGACAAAAGTCCTCCGTTGAATTACAGACGAGTTCCTAAATCTCAGCAGAGTTTTCTCAGTTGAATTACAGGCGAGTTCTTAAATCTTGATGAAGATGTTTCCCAAAGTCGAACTACTGACCAGTTCTTAAATCTCAACAGAATTATCCTTAGTTGAATTACAGACAAGGTCTTAAATCTCGACAAAGTCCTCCGTCGAATTACAGACGAGTTCCTAAATCTCAGCAGAGTTTTCTCAGTTGAATTACGGGCAAGTTCTTAAATCTTGATGAAGATGTTTCCCAAAGTCGAACTACTGACCAGTTCTTATATCTCAACAGAATTATCCTCAGTTGAATTACAGACAAGGTCCTAAATCTCGACAAAGTCCTCCATCGAATTACAGACAAATTCCTAAATCTCACCAGAGTTTTCTCAGTTGAATTACGGGCAAGTTCTTAAATATCGATGAAGACGTTTCCCTCCAGTCAAACTACTGACCAGTTCTTAAATCTCAACATCCTCAGTTGAATTACAGACAAGGTCCTAAATCTCGACAAAGTCCTCCGTTGAATTACAGACGAGTTCCTAAATTTCAGCAGAGTTTTCTCAGTTGAATTACAGGCGAGTTCTTAAATCTCGATGAAGATGTTTCCCCCTCAATTGAATTACGGACAAGTTCTTAAAACTCAACAGAGATGTTCTCTCAGTTGAAATACAGGCATGTTCCTAAATCTCAAAAAAGATCAGACTTCCCCAGTAAAATCTTCCTCAAACAACAGGTATGCAAGCTCTCACTAAGGAATCTCTTATGCGATCGACACTCCTTCAGATGGCATCTTTAAGCCCATCCCCTCATCAGCCATCTCCAAATGGCATCTGTAAACCCATTCCTGAAATCATAAGGTAGATACCACTTCATGCGAGTGAAAATTTCTGGGCACTCTAGTGTTCAATCATCTTCCACCTTTGGATCACGAAAGGCACGAAAGCCAATCTACATCCTCAGGTTTAAGAAGATTGAACAGGGGCGGCTGTTGTACCCCAAAATTTTCCCTCCCATATTCCTCAAAACATTGCAAGAAAAATCTCCAAGTTGCTCAAGGTTGCTCAAGAGTTGGTCAGACAAGCTATCTCATAAGGCAGTCTAACCCAAATTAGGGTTTTGTGTTGCATCAAGATCCTTGAGTCCAAATGACCTCAAGTTCTCCCTAATGTCCTAATATGTTCTCAAGATCATCCATGTCAAATTTCAAGCCTTGCAGAGGAAGTTTGCTCAGTCAATTGCCCAAAGGTCCAAAAATCGACCGTGCTAGGGCAAAAGTCAACTGTGACCTACAAATAGTCAAACTTCAAGTTTTTTTGTCAACATTATCATTTTGAAGGATATTTTATCATTTGATCAATGGTTGATCATGATTCATCAAGGATTACTCAAAATTCATCAAGATTCAAAAGTTGCTAAATTAGGGTTTTGTAGGAAAAGTCAACTCAACTTTGACCAAGAATAACATTCTCATACTTTATGAGAAATGACCCATCCAAAGCTCATTTTGAATAGTATGCAATTACCTACAATCCATCTTCATATCCCAAGATCAAAAAATGCACTCACAAGAAGTTATGAATTTTGACATTATAAGTCATTTTGAAAAGTCAACAAAAACACCTTTTTTGTCAAAGCTTCTAACTTGAGAATGGTATATAAAAATAATATGAGACAAAAAGGGTTGATTATAGGACATCTCAAGATTTCTAGAAAGTCCAAGAAAATCTCCAAAAGTTCAAAATTGAAGAAGTTATGCATTGTTGAAGTTGGACTTTTTTGCAAAATTGCCAAAAGTCAACTATCCCCAAAACTTCAAATTTTGCCAAATGGGCCCATTCTTTTCCACTTGATTTGAGTTTGCATTATTTCCCACGTGCCCTAGCTCCAGCCATGTGTCCATATCTCATTTTTACTATTTAATTTGATTTTTATTTGAATTAATTTATTTTAAATCAAATAAAATCATATAAAATCTAAAGCTTTGATAACACATGATTTTTTTTGGCTATTTCAGGCTCCAAATACAGCTATTATTATCATCAAATTCGTATCAAATCAAATGTGTGCAAAAAAGATTGAAATCAAGCAAATTTGGGAAGTTTGTAAATGGAGATCAAATCAAATATCCAAACATCAATGTGGAGAGATTTGGACCAAGTTTTTTACCCTAATCCAATGTATAATACTTAAGCAATCTGAAGGCACGAAAATAAGGGTTGGAGAACACTTGTGGAGGCAGAGCAAAAAATGAAAAAATCACAAAAAAGTGGGAGATCGAAATCAACCCTAGAGGCATTTTCAGAGCTTGATATTGGTCCCAATCGATTCCTCGCAACATCCACAAGCTAACTCGATCCAAACCACGCATCCTCAGGCCCCCATACGCGCTGTAAGTCTCACACAACTTACCCCTGTTCTTGAAATCGATTTGAATTATTCTGGCATCATTTGAGTAAACTAATGGCATATTTGTGATCACAAGAACATTTTCAAGCTTTTGGCATTAACGAATTTCATTTATATGAGTTGTAACAAGAATCACCATAGTTAGGGTTCTTGGAGTTTTTTTGGGGTTTTCTATTTCAAGTACAATTGGTCCATAGGAAGAACATGGTTTTAATCAGGAGGCCATGGCGAATCCAACCATGTTCTTGGAATGTGTTTATATGGTCTGGAGAGAGTTTTAGGATGAACCTGCATTTTTAGCTGCGGATAGAAATCCACAGGTAAATTTACAGGGGTTTGAGGAAGGGGATGAACTCGTGTCATCCATTCATTGGATCATTCAAATATTACGCATTTTTTTTATTTTTTCTGGAATTGGAATTGTTTTCTTATATTATTATTGATACTTATTATTCTAACAAACAAAGCAGCGTGGCTTAGTGGTAACCTTGGCAATAGATATCCCTTCAGGACCTGGGTTCGAATCCCAGATCCCCCTCTTTCTCAATATTATTTATTTTCAGGTGTTCCAGTGCACGCGCCCATCTGCAATCCACCATACTCCCTCAGATCCAAGCGCCAGATGGCCAAGGAGCCAGATCTGGTGGTCCATGTTGGAAGTCCACCATAAGCCACGTCAATGCGTGCCTACTCGATCAGAGAAAGTCAAATGGATCAGTAAATGGGCCAAGCAAAAATTGCTACCAACACCCTCCAAACAAGCCCAATTCTTCTTCCTTTTTATTTCTTTTGTTTATTTAATTTAATTGTTTTATTTCATTGTGTAACCAATAACCAAATTCCTTTTTATCAAATAAAATCACAAAAAATACTTTTTTTATCCAATCAAATTTTAAACCTTTTATTTTTATTAATAAACTTATTAATTAATTAGGATATTAACTAGGAAACTCTAATTTATTTTTTGTAAATAAATAAAATTAATTAGACTTAATTAGGTTTTAACTACTAATTTAATTATTTTTTTAATTTCTTTCTTAAATAATCAAAAACTCCAAAACTAATTTATTTTTCATTTAATTAAATTAATAATTAATCTAGTATTTAATTTAGGAATTAATTTCTTTCCTTAAATAAAAACAACAAAACACAAAAAACATTTTCTTTCAAAAGGGTCAAAACCCTAATTCGCACTCGATTTAATTTCCCGGGCGCTTTACTTATTTTACCCAATTATGATTCTGCTTCCGGATTGTAATAGTTAAATAGGACATTTAATTTATTTACCGCTTTATTTTATTTTATTTTCAAAGGGTTGCTTTTGGCGATGTAAATACCCGACGCCTTGTAATTCAATTTCCGCACCTTAATTTCTGCAAATTATAACTGCTAGATGTTTGATATTAGGGTTTCCATGACAAGACTGAATGCTTAATCTTAAAATCAAATTAGATCACCCTTAACATGTGCAAAGATAAAAATAACTGAAAATGACACACTCGCACATGCGCACTCTTAGGGTACACCCCACTTGGTTGCCTTTGTACACGGTCATTGAGTATAGGTCGTTTTAGAGGTCATCCTCTTGTCTAAAAGATCATAGTCGCCTCGAAATGGTTGCTTCGAATATTGTTGCCTCAAACAAATGATCTAAGACATTAGGGTTACCGCTAACGCATCCTAACATTGCTTTAGTGACCGTATGTCCCTCATTTTAATTGACCCTCAAACTCCAACGACGGTGCTACCCACTCACTAATAGTGGGATAACCTTGTCTAAAGGACATTAGCATAGAACGGTTCCTTTTTCGAGTAGGTAGATGGTTCTTAGATACTTGCTCTTTCAAAACAAAACAAAATTTTCACACTTACACTCCTTTTTGAACAAAGTTTTCAAAACACTTCATTACACTCTTGAGGATAAAAGCAAGAGTTAAATCGAAGTTTCAAACAAAAACTCTTCTCAAACCCACAAGCACAAAGAGAGAAATTTTTGAAAACAATTGAGCAAGTACCTAAGAGCCCGTGGATAACCACAGATAGAAAGGGTGCTAACACCTTCCCTTTCTATAATCTACCCCCCGAGCCGAGAAATATCTCGAAAAAGGAATTTTTCTATGCTTTTTTCCTTTCCTTGTTGGATAAAATAAAAGTCGGTGGCGACTCTTGCTTACCGCAACATTTTGCAAAAACAAACGCAAAACGCAAACCAGCATTCCAAAAAAAACAGTTCAGTTCTTCCACCGTATCACAGTTACGAAGGACTTATAGTGCACTAGGAGGTCTAGAAACGCTTGGTTTGGATTGGGTTATGTGATCGGTGGATCTGGAACTGACTGTTTAACGCTGGTTCGCTAAATGTCGCGGAAGCAAGAGTCTCCACCGTCTTTTATTTTCTCCAATATGGAAAGGACAAAAGCACAGAAAAATTCCTTATTGAGATTAGCTCTCGGTTCGGGAGGTAGATTTATAGAAAGGGAAGGTGTTAGCACCCTTTCTATCCATGGTTATCCATGGGCTCTTAGATACTTGCTCATTGTGTTTTCAAATTGTTTGTTTGCTTTTCAACTGTGGGTTTAAAAAAGTTTCGTTTAAAATTTCAGTTCGACTCTTGTATCAGTCCTCAAGAGTGTTTGAAAAGTTGTTTTTGAAAGCTTTTTGCAAAGTGTCGGTGTGAAAAGAAGTTTTTGATTTGTTTTGAATTAGAGCAAGTATCTACGAGTCATCTACCTACCCTAAGGAATTAGTCTGTGTAAATGTCCTTAAGGTAGTGCCATCCCACCATTGAGAGGTAGGTAGCACCACCGTTGGAGGTGTTCGGGTCAATTCGAGGGTTCGGGACAGTGTGGTCACCAGAGCAATAGGAAGACACCTTAGAAGCTACCCTCATGCCATGTTCATGGACATGAGGACTTACTAAAACATCCTCTACTCGACGACCACGTTTCGAGGGGCAAGGCAACAGTGAGGCGTACCCTAAGAGTGGTGTGTGAATTATGTGTCATTTTCAGTTATTATTTGTCTTGTCATGCATTGGCGTTTTACGCTTTCATTTTTATTGTTTGGCCATTCATTCTTTCATGCAGATTATTAGCAGTTAAAAGGTGCAGGAAGATAAAAGTCCTACGCTATTACAAAGGCGCGGGTCTACATCGCCAAATTAAACCAAGACCCAATTTGAAATAAATAAAATGCGGAAAGATAAATATCCTAATTAATCTATTACAAAGCTTTGGGGCAATTACATGAAATTTAAAAAAAGGAAATAAAAGTAAATGTGCGAAAAGAAATAAAATCGAGAATGCGAGGGCGTTGGACCCTTTTAAAGAAATTAAATCGAAATCATAAATTAATTAAATTAAATAAAGGAAAGGACTTATTTTTGGAGTTTTTGTATTTATGAAATTTAATGAGAAAATTAATTATTATAGGAAACCCTAATTCTAATTGTTTTTAATTTATAAAAAAAAATGTTTAAGTTGTAACCTAATTTAACCCTAATTATTTAAATAGCATATTTATTTACAAAAATAATTAATATTTAATAATGGTAAAAAAAGGAAAGAAAGAATAAAAGTATTAAAACCCTAATTTCTAAATTTTTTAGTTTATTAAAAAAAACATTAAAATTAAACCTAAGATTAAAACTAAATTAGTTAACAAAATTTATTTACAAAAACTATTTATGAATTAAATATTAAAACATATTTTTATTTTGACTTTTCTGATTTTTTTTGTGTCTTATGAAAATTATTTTAATGGAATTAAATAAAATAATTAATCAAAAGAAAAAAAGAGAATTAAAAAAAAGAAGAAAAATGCAAACCATAGGGGGTTTTCTGGCCAACTATGGAGGTATATAGGAAGCATTTTGGCCCATGGAATGCAGGCCCATGTTGACTTTCCTGGCGCGTGTGGGAAGCAGTTGACCGGTGCCCATGATGATCTGCCAATTCTGACCTTTGGATTGGCCTTTAGAGACATGTGGCGTGCCAAGGCTTTGGGGTGTATGATGGACCACAGGATGAAAGCTGCATAGAAACACATGAAGAAAAATAATATTGGAGAAGGGGAGGGACCTGGGAATCGAACCCAGGTCCCAATGTTTAAAGGACAACACATCAACCAACCAGCCAGGCGCGTTTCTTTGTTCCTTTAGTGGGCAATAATCAATATGAGAGAGAAAGAAAGGGTTAGTGGGATAATAAAAAAGGGCGCCCGTTATTCAAACTGGCCAACCAGCATTCAACACGCCAGCGTCTTCTTCTTCCTTCTTCGCTTTTGCCTGAAAACATAGAATAGATAGCGGGGGTTTTAAACCCCCACTAAATGAAGAACACAAAAATAGCGATTAGGCCCTGGGCTCATATAAATTGAGCGCGAGGTGTGGTTTTGAATCATTGGAATGTCACGAATCCAATGGCGTTGGTCTCATGGTCTAATTTTTCCCCAGGCGAGAAACCCCAATTTCACATCTTTGAAACCCTAGGCAGCTTCCATGGTGGATTTGTGTATAGGGCTTAAAAACTCAATTAAATGATGCCAACAACTTTAGAACAACCATGTTAGTATAAATCAATGCTTAAAACGTATGGAAAAGCTGTGCAAATGCAAATACGATTATGAAAAAATTTGGGAATCGGGCCACGTGATTCTACCGTTTCTGACTGTATGAAGACTTGATTTTGATTGGGAAAGATCCCTGGCAATGTAAGCATGCTTATGGAATAGTTCTTAGGTCCTGAAACTCACCCTAGCTATGAAATCAGTTTTGGAATTTTTGGTGAAAAATGCAAAGTTTGTTTTTGATTTCGAGCGCAGCTTCTAGGTCTTGTGCATTAGGGTTGTGTTCTGGCTTATATGAGGAATGATTTAGGTTTACAAAACAAGTCCAAAACCTTTGCAATCAATGTTTCAATATTTGATTTTTCATGAATCTTTTTTCAATCTTTTTCCTTCCTTTTTGATGCCAATCATTGCCAATTCTTGCCTTTTTAGTGATGCACGAAATCTTGAAGTTATGATGAGTAGAAATGCTGCATAAAAAGATTTGAAAGGTGGCATTGAGTATTTTTTCATATTTAATTTGAATTAAATGAATTAATAGATTTAAAAATTCAATTAATAAATTAAAAATAAGAAAATAACTCCCCTTTGGGCCAATGGGTCGTGCATAGCTTTTGGATGATGATTCTTGGGAGAAATTGTGGCCCATTAGCAATTTTGAGGCATTTGAAGCAAAGTTGACTTTTCAAAAGTCCCAAAAATTTCCCAACTTCCACAAGGCATATCTTGCTCAATTTTTAAGCTTTGATCATGTTCTTGGACATTTTGGAAAGGTCTTGAAGTCCTCTAACCAATGCCTTTGGTCCCATGTCATTTTGATTTAGCAATCTCAAGTTATGGTCTTTGACTTAAAGTGCCTTTTTGTTGACTTTTGAAAATGACCTATAATGTTGAGATTGATAACTTTTTGTGAGAGCATTTCTTGGACTTGAAGTGTGAAGATGAGTTGTAGGAAATGTCATTCTCTTCAAAATGAGCTTTGGATGGAATTTTTATGATAAACCATGTGGAAGTTATGCCCTGGTCAAGTTACAGTTGACTTTTTCAGCTGTCCAAAAATAGAAACTTTTGCATCTTGAGACTTTTTGAGCCATGCCTTGAGAATCATGATCAAGAATTGATCAAATGATGTTTGTGGTTTCAAAATAAGATGTTGACCAAAATTTTTGACTTTTGACTGTCAAATGACCATTTTGCCCCTGCAGTTGACTGTTGAGCAATTAGGGTTTTTGACTGTGCAATTTTGTGTTGTAAGTCTTGAAACTTGACATGAGGATGCTTGACAATGTTTATAGGCATGTGGGACTTGATTGGACCCTTGAAAGCTTCCATTTCTTTGCCAGAACCAAAACCCTAATTTTTGACTGTTAGGAGGCAATTGGACTGTGCAACCCTTGGGAGATTTTGAAGCTTGATCTTGGCAAATCTTGAAGAATATGGGAGGGAAAATTTTGGGGTACAACAGGTTAGCTTCTGGAGATGGCCAGCAATCGATGTAGACAACTCTCAAGCCCTGAAAATGTCTCTAACTTTGATTTCGATCTCCTACTTTTTTGTGATTTTGCAAGTTTTTGTTCTGCCTCCACAAGTGATCTCTAACCCTTAATCTTGTATGCCGCGCTTGCTTATGTATTATGCATTAGATTAGGGTAACAAACTTTGTCCAAATCTCCCTCTATCAATGACTTTGATGTGGATTTGATTTGCCTTTACAAACTTTCCAAATTTGATCCAAATCACATATTCTTGTGCATAAAGACCTTGATACGAATTTAATTGCCATGCTAGCTGTAGTTGGAACCTGAAATAACCAAAAAATCATGTGTTATCAATGCTTTAGATTTTATGTGATTTTATTTGATTTAAAATGAATTAATTCAAATAAAAATCAAATTAAATAATAAAAATGTGATATGGACACATGGCCAAAGCTGGAGCACGTGGGCAATAAGTTAAACTCAAAACAAGTGAAAAAGAATGGGCCCATTTGGCAAATTTTGATGTTTTGGGGATAGTTGACTTTTGGCAATTTTGCAAAAAAAGTCCAACTTCAACAATGCATAACTTCTTCAATTTTGAACTTTTGGAGTTATTCTTGGACTTTTTAGAAATCTTGAGATGTCCTATAATCAACCCTTTTGGTCTCATCTCATTTTTATATTCCATGCTCAAGTTAGAAGCTTTGAAAAAAGGTGTTTTTGTTGACTTTCAAAAATGACCTATAATGTCAAAATTTATAACTTCTTGTGAGTACATATTTTGATCTTGGGGTATGAAGATGGATTGTAGGAAATTTCATCCTATTCAAAATGAGCTTTTGATGGTTCATTTATCATAAAGTATGAGAAAGTTATGCTTGGTCAAAGTTGAGTTGACTTTTCCCATAAAACCCTAATTTAGCAACTTTTGAATCTTGATGAATTTTAAGCAATCCTTGACGAATCATGATTAAACCTTGATCAAATGATGAAATATACTTCAAAATGAGAATTTTGACAAAAAACTTGAAGTTTGACTGTATGTAGGTCACAGTTGACTTTTGCCCTAGCACAGTCGATTTTCAGGCTTTTGAGCAATTGACTGGGCAAACTTCCTCTGCAATGCTTGAAACTTGACATGGATGGTCTTGACAACATATTAGGACATTAGGGAGCATTTGAGTTCATTTGTACTCAAGGATCTTGATGCAATGTGAAACCTAATTTGGGATAGACTACCTTATGAGATAGCTTATCTGGCCAATTCTTGAGCAACCTTGAGCAACTTGGAGATTTTCCTTGCAATGTTTTGAGGAATCTGGGAGGGAGAATTTTGGGGTACAACAGCTGCCCCTGTTGAATCTTCTTAAACCTGAGGATGTAGATTGGCTTTCGTGCCTTTCGTGATCCAAAGGTGGAAGATGATTGAACACTAGAGTGCCCAGAAATTTGCACTCGCATGAAGTGGTATCAGCCTTGTGATGTCAGGAATGGGCTTACAAATGCCATTTGGAGATTGCTGACGAGGGGATAGGTTAAAGATTCCATCTGAAGGAGGATCGATCGCATAAGAGATTCCTTAGCGAGAGCTTGTATACCTGTTGTTGTAGAAGATTCCGCTGGGGAAGTCTAATTTTTGTTGAGATTTAGGAACTTGCCTGTACTTCAACTGAGGGGGAAACATGTTCATCGAGATTTAAGAACTCGCCCGTAATTCAACTGAGAAAACTTCTCTGCTGAGATTTAGGAACTTGCTTGTACTTCAACTGAGGGGGAAACATCTTCATCGAGATTTAAGAACTCGCCCGTAATTCAACTGAGAAAACTTCTCTGCTGAGATTTAGGAACCTGTCTGTAATTCAACGGAAGAATTTTGTCGAGATTTAGGACCTTGTCTGTAATTCAACTGAGAAAAACTCTGTTGAGATTTAAGAACTTAACAGTAATTCGACTGGAGGGAAACATCTTCATCGAGATTTAAGAACTCGTCCGTAATTCAACTGAGAAAACTCTGCTGAGATTTAGGAACTCGTCTGTAATTCGACGGAGGAACTTTGTCGAGATTTAGGACCTTGTATGTAATTCAACTGAGGATAACTCTATTGAGATTTAAGAACTTGTCAGTAATTCGACTGGAGGGAAACATCTTCATCGAGATTTAAGAACTCGCCCGTAATTCAACTAAGAAAACTCTGCTGAGATTTAGGAACTCGTTTGTAATTCGACGGAGGAACATGGTCGAGATTTAGGACCTTGTCTGTAATTCAACTGAGAAAAACTCTGTTGAGATTTAAGAACTTGTCAGTAATTCGACTGGAGGGAAACATCTTCATCGAGATTTAAGAACTCTCCTGTAATTCAACTGAGAAAACTCTGCTGAGATTTAGGAACTCGTCTGTAATTCGACGGAGGAACTTGTTCGAGATTTAGGACCTTGTCTGTAATTCAACTGAGAAAAACTCTGTTGAGACTTAAGAACTTGTCAGTAATTCGACTTGAGGAAACATCTTCATCGAGATTTAAGAACTTGCCCGTAATTCAACTGAGAAAACTCTGCTGAGATTTAGGAACTTGTCTATAATTCGACGGAGGAACTTTGTCGATATTTAGGACCTTGTCTGTAATTCAACTGAGAAAAACTCTACTGAGATTTAAGAACTCATCAGTAATTCGACTTGAGGGAAACATCTTCATCGAGATTTAAGAACTCGCCCATAATTCAACTGAGAAAACTCTGCTGAGATTTAGGAACTCGTCTGTAATTCGACGGAGGAACTTGGTCGAGATTTAGGACCTTGTCTGTAATTCAACTGAGAAGACTATGTTGAGATTTAAGAACTTGTCAGTAATTTGACTTGGGATAAAAGCTTCATAGCTTTGAATTTTGTGAGAATTTAACCGCATCCTTCCTGAAAAGTAAAGGTTAGTTGTAGGTAATGCATGATATGTATCAGGAAATGATGTTCTCAAAATAAATGAGATTGTGTTGTATAATGCGTATATGCATGTGCCATGATGTATGGAAATGTAATGTTTTTAGCTGGGGAAAATAAATCCCGGATAGATGCTGGAGAAAAAGAGTTGAATTCTTCGTTTCCGCTGGGGATGGCGAACGAAGATGATTGTGAGAATAAACCTGTAAGAGAGGATAACTTGGTTGGGGGATAAACTGATGAGGAGATTACTCTATGGGGAAGATATGCTCTGTAGAGGATTCCACTGATAAATTCCGCTGGGGATGCATTACCGTTGCTGGTGATATTGAATCCTGTTGGGGATTAACTTCTTGTTTGTGAAAGGAAAGAACTCCGCTGGGGATGATCTTTCAGTTGCGACTTCACTGGGGATAACCTTTCAGACTCTAATGGGGATAATCCTTTGAGCTCTGCTGGGGACAATCTTCCAAAGTCTATTGGGGATGATTCTCCAAACTCCACTGGGGAAGCTTTTTCAGACTGCGCTGGGAAAAATTTCAAACTCCACTGGGGATATTTTGTATTCTGCCGGGGAATATTCTTATACTCCGCTGGGGAATATTAAGACTTTTCAGTGTTGATGGTAAATAAACTCTGCTTGGGGAGAATATTACTGATTCACTTACAGTTGCAAGTCTCAGCTGGGGAGAGCTATCATTACTGTCTTTTCTTACTCTGTGGAGAGTGAATGTACCTTAACCGTATTCTTCAGCTGAATCTACCTTTGTACCTGGTGGGCAGAGCAACTGTACAGTTTGGACAAACTTATTTGCCCCTGTTTCTGATATTACAATTAATCGTCTTTTGTTTCGCATGTAAATGTTCATGGGCAGCAATTAATGTCAAATGCATATATCAAAAATGAACATTGGACGTTCTTTGCAAAACAAAACAGAAAAAGGAAAAACAGTTTGAAATTTCTCTGAAAATGAATTGTATTGACTTTGAAGCTTGGCCTGTAAATAGGCATTTTTGTACAAGAGGCTGACGTCCTAGTAAGAGAATGCTGCCGAACAATAGAGTTTATACAATTTGTGAGAAACTAAACAAAACAACTATGTGAATAATCCCACTGGGTTCCAACTCTGCTATTGCTTTTATGTCCTCGAGCATCTCATCACTTTGCTACTTGGTTAAAGATGGATCAGATTGATTAGTGTCGTCCGAGCTTGATAGTTGATACCGAAGTCTGGTTGCAAGGCGATCCAATGAGACATAGTGTTATGCTTTGATCCCTAATTTTTGTTTGGACCGCCCTTTCGGGTTTTCAGTCCACCGGGATACCCTTTTTTGCCCAAGCCGCCTTTTCAGGTTTTCGACTTGCCGGGTATACAGTTTTTTTTTCATTTTCATCCCTTATTTTTACCCGAACCCTTTTGGTTTGCAGGGAAGCCCTTATTTTTGCCTAGGCCAGTCAACCTAGAGGGTCTTTGATTATGCGTAGTATTTTTTCACTATGTCTGCATTGGCGGGGTGAGGAAGGTCATCACCATCCATGGTGGTTAGAATCATAGCTCCTCCTGAGAAAATGTTCTTAACCACAATTGGCCCTTCGTAGGTAGGGGTCCATTTTCCCCTGGGATCACCTTGAGGTAGGATGTTGCGCTTGATCACTAGATCCCCAACTTGATACACTTATTGTCTAACTTTCTTGTTAAATGCCTTGATCATCCGCTTTTGATACGTTTGACCATGACAAATAGCAGTAAGTCTTTTTTCGTCGATTAGGTTCAGCTGATCAAGCCGGGTCTGAATCCAATCATCTTCGCTCAAACCTGCATCTTTCATGATCCAAAGAGAGGGTATCTGAACTTCAATGGGAAAGACTGCCTCCATACCATATACCAAGGAATAGGGTGTTGCCCATGTTGACGTCCGCGCTGAGGTGCGGTACCCATGTAGAGCAAATGGTAACATCTCGTGCCAATCTTTGCATGTCACCATCATTTTCTACACAATCTTCTTAATGTTCTTATTAACCGCTTCTACAGCCCCATTCATCTTCGGCCGGTAGGGAGAAGAGTTGTGATGCTGTATCTTGAACTACTTGCAGAGTTCGGTGATCATCTTATTGTTGAGATTTGTACCATTGTCTGTAATGATCCTCTCTGGTACACCATATCGACAAATCAGGTTGTGCCGAATAAATCGTGCCACGACGTTCTTGGTTACAGTAGCAAAGGAAGCTGCTTCAACCCACTTTGTAAAGTAATCAATTGTTACCAAGATGAAACGATGCCCGTTGGATGCCGTAGGTCTGATCTCGCCGATCATATCAATGCCCCACATTGCAAAAGGCCATGGAGCTGTTAAGACATTCAAAGGAACTGGAGGTATGTGCACCTTATCAGCATAGACTTGGCACTTGTGACAGGTCCGAGAATGCTGATAACAGTCGGCTTCCATTGTGGACCAATAATATCCTGCCCGAAGGATTTTCTTTGCCATGGTGTGTCCACTGGAATGAGTCCCGAAAGTACCTTCATGTAAATCTACCATGATCCTTTCTTCCTCGTTCTTATCCACACATCGCAGTAAGGTTAAATCATGGTTACGCTTGTAAAGAATACCATTGTTGACGAAGAACTTCTCCGCGAACCTCCTCAGAAACTTCTTATCATTAACAGATGCACCCTCGAGGTATTCCTGAGCCTCAAGATACCTCTTCACCTCATAAAACCAGGGTTTATCTGATACCTCTTCAGTCTCAATGTCACAGCAATGTGTAGGTTCGTCCAAGCTTTCAATGATAATCCGGGGAGCTTCGTTATCCCAATTGACTTTGAACATAGAAGACATCGTAGCTAGTGCGTCCGCTAACTGATTCTCCTCTCTTGGGAAGTGTTCAAAGGTTATCTCCTCGAAGTGGGGAAGCAACGTCAAAACATACTCCTTGTAAGGAATAAGATTTGGGTGTTTCGTATCCCACTCGCCTTTGATCTGACTGATCACGAGAGCGAAATCTCCGAACACACTCAAGAACTTAATCCTTAGGTCAATTGCTTCTCGAAGACCCATGATGCATGCTTCATACTCCGCCATATTATTGGTGCAGTTGAAACATAGTCGGGCGGTGAATGGAGTATGAGATCCTTTAGGAGATATGATCACAGCGCCAATGCCATTACCCAAAGCGTTCGAAGCCCCATCAAAGTACATAGACCATAGGGATACTTCCTCAGGTCCTTCATCCGATCCAGGTGTCTCACAATCAGTTACAAACATGATATTCTCATCCGGGAACTCGAAGTTCATAGACTGGTAATCATCCGCTGCTTGATGTGCCAAATGATCTGCCAACACACTTCCCTTGATTGCTTTCTGAGTCATGTATTGGATGTCATACTCAGTCAAGATCATCTGCCATCTTGCTATTCTTCCGGACAATGCAGGCTTCTCGAAGATATACTTGATTGGATCCATCTTTTATATCAATAGGGTAGTGTGAGTCAACATATACTGTCTCAGCCGGCGAGCAGCCCATTCCAAAGCGCAGCAAGTTTTCTCGAGCAACGAGTATCAGGTCTCGCATTCGGTAAACTTTTTGCTAAGGTAATAAATAGCATGCTCTTTTCGGCCAGACTCGTCATGCTTCCCCAACACACACCCCATTGAGTTGTCGAGTACTGTCAAGTATAAGATCAAAGGTTTCCCTTCAACTGGAGGCATCAGAATGGGTGGCTCTTGGAGATATTCTTTGATCCTTTCGAAAGCGACCTAACATTCATCGTTCCATCTTACCACTTGATCTTTCTTCAGTAGTTTGAAGATTGGTTCACAAGTAGCAGTCAAGTGTGAGATGAATCGGGCAATGTAGTTCAGACGTCCCAGAAAGCCTCTGACGTCTTTTTCTGTTCGGGGAGCTGGCATCTTCTGTATAGCCTTCACCTTTGCAGGATCCACTTGAATACCTTTATCACTAACAACGAAACCCAGCAGCTTACCAGATCTCACCCTGAAGGTGCACTTGTTCGGGTTTAACCTCAACTTGTACAACTTCAACCTGTCAAATAGCTTCTGAAGATGGTCAAGGTGTTCTCCTTCAGTCTGGGATCTTGCAATCATGTCATCAACGTATACCTCAATCTCATGATGGATCATGTCATGGAACAAAGCGACCATGGCGCGCTGATACGTTGCGCCAACATTCTTCAATCCAAAAGGCATGACTTTGTAGCAAAAGGTACCCCATTGAGTAACAAAGGTGGTCTTCTCCATGTCTTCGGGAGCCATTTTAATCTTATTATAACCGGAGAAACCGTCCATAAGGGAGAAGACCTTATGTTGTGCGGTGTTGTCAACCAGAACGTCAATATGAGGTAGAGGGAAATCATTCTTGGGGATTTCCCTGTTCAGATCCCTATAATCAACACACATTCGAACCTTACCATCCTTCTTCGGCACTGGAACCACTTTGGCCACCCATTGTGGGTAAGAAGTAACTGCTAGAAAACTGGCATCAAACTGTTTCATCACTTCAACCTTGATTTTCTCAGACATCTCTGGGCGCATTCGGCGAACTTTCTGTTTTACTGGAGGATAATCTTCCTTGGTAGGCAGGCGGTGAACCACAATATCGGTATCTAACCCAGGCATATCTTCATAAGACTAGGCAAAGATCTCAACATAGTCTCGCAGCATCTGCATCATCCGTTGCTTGACACTAAGCTCCAGATTTACAGCGATCTTGACCTCTTTCTTGTCCTCTTCTGTACCCAGATTTACTGTTTCCACAGGCTCCTCGTGCGGCTGTCTCGCCCTCTTTTCCTGAAGTAGAAGTCGAGCAACTTCACTAGGAACTTCGCAATCATCTTCATCTTCGTCTTCGGCTAAGTTGATCGGACTTTCGAAGTCATAACTGGCAGTAGCAGAGTCATTACCAGTGAGATCCAAAGTGGATGTAGACCTATGTATATGAGTGTGTGTAAAATAGTTGTTTTGCAATATATAATAAAAGAAAAACAAGGAGCGCAAAATTTGAAATGCAAGAAATGTCCAATGCTTTTATTAATTATATATATAGATGACACACATAAAGCCCTCACAAACAAAGCCACGGTTCCCCGGGTAAGACACCGGGCCGTAAAGTTTAAAAAATTGTCTATTACAAATTCAAAACAAAAGTCTCATTACTGGGTAATAAAATAATTTGGGACGAAGTCCTTTGCCGTCCAGTTGCTTAATCCGTCGTCGGTAGTTGGGTAAATCCAACTGTCAATGTCATACTCTTCATCATCGTTTTCAATTGCATTCACTCCTGAGTTGCTAATAAATAGGGGAGGTCTTCCAGTCCGCCCACTCCGAACAGCCCTTTGAGCTTCTGCGGTGAAACCCAAACCAAACTTGTTAGTCTTATGTGAAAAATCAAGGAGTTGCCCCAATTTGAACACCCACCTTTCTCAACAACAGCTCGGGCATCCTTGAAGGAGGCCATCTTCATTGGAGGATCTTCAACAACAGTTTCAGTTGATGCCAGCGTCTGGGGGACTTCTTCAAAATGTTGAAACAGGGTCTCAATGAACTCCCCGTCCATTTCCACATACTAGAATGAGTTGAGGTGGCTTACCATGTACTCTTCTTCTCCTCGTACCGTAACAATTTTCCCCTTCACAGGGTATTTCAACATCTGGTGGAGCGTAGAAGTTACGGTCCCAACTTTGTGGATCCATGGGCGACCCAACAAACAAGAATAAGATGGCCAGATGTCCATCACATAGAATGTAGATGCGAAAACCTAAGAACCAACCTTAATCTAAATATCCACTTCTCCGTGTACCATTCTCTTGGACCCATCAAAAGCCTTGGCGACAATGTTGCTTGGTTTCAGCTCCAACCCTTCACAGTCTAAACGGTCTAGAGCTTTCTTAGGTAAGACATTCAACGAAGACCCAGTATCCACCAACACGTAAGCCAGAGTAGTGCCCCTGCATTCAATTGAAACATGTAGAGCGTCATTGTGATTCTTCCCTTTAGCAGTTAAATCGGCGTCGGAGAAACCCAACCCATTATCAGCAGTTAAACTAGCCACGCAGTCTCTGAACTGGTCACCAGATGTTTCCTGGGGTACGTGTGCAGTTTTCAGGAAAGCAATCAGAGCCTTGGCATGGGCTTCTGAGCATAGAAACAAAGACAACATAGAGATTTTTGACGGGGTTTGCCCCAGCTGCTCGACTACATTGTAGTCGCTCTTTTTGATGATCTTTAAAATTTCCTCCATCTCTTGTCTAGAGGCTTCAACAGTAATCTTCTTCGGTGCCTCCGTCTGGGAAGGCTCACCAGTGGTCCCTTTGCCCCGAGTGTCAGATGACTCGACGACAGGGGTAATAATTGGAATATGAACAGGGGTAGTAGCAGGTGTACTGGCAGGTGTAATAACAACAGGCTTCCGAACAACTGGTGGAGAGATCTCAGGGGAGAAAAGCCTTCCGCTGCGGGTGACTTTACTAGATCCAACAATATTGCTGACGTCAGTATCAGCCTCTTCAGCATTCAAGTCTTGTTTAACCCCGTGATAATACACGTCATCCCCGTAGTGCCACAGGACAACTTTATTTGATGTATAGGGGATAGGCCCAGGAATGGTAATGATCAAGGGAGCGATTCTCAGAATAGATGTAATTTTAACAGGCTTTCTCGAGGAAGCCTTGGAAGAATTGTAGAAAATGGTGATTATAGCAACTTCTTCAGTAGGAACCAAAGGAACAAAATTCTTCTCAAACAGAATTTATTTAATATCCATCAGGCGTTGGACACCTGACTTCAAAAGATGGCAACCGGTAGGCAGGACGGAACACAGATGGCAACCTTCGCCACAGCTCGGAAATAAATCAGCTAACAGAAGGTTCTTCTTCACAGTCATCAATGGAGTAGAAATGTCTTTCACAGAAACCATAATTGAGTCTTCATCTATAACATTCACTCCATGCTTGGGCATAGGAGAAGTCATAACATTAGGCCTTTCAGGAGCTTCAAACTCAATCTCCTTAGCATTAATCAGGTCTTGCACCTTATTCTTTAAGACCCAACAATCATTTGTATCGTGCCCCGGGCTATCAGAGTGAAAAGCACAATGGGCGCTCGGATTGTACATGGGTGATGTTGTATTGGGATTCTTCGGGGCTTCCTTCGGAATCACCAAGTTGGTCTTCAATAACTGCGGCAGAATCTGAGACAGGGTCATATGAAGCTGAGTGAACTGTCTTCGCGGTCTCTCGACCCTTGGCTGATTGTTGTGCTGAGGAGCAACAGCAGGTCTTGATATAACCAACGCATTAATTGCTTGGCGGTGTTCAGGTTTATTATGGATCTTCGAGTTGTAAACAACACTCGACTCCTTCTTAAAAGGCTTCTTCTTGGTGCCTGATGAAGCACCCTTCTGTATCTTTCCAGATTTGATACCGGTCTCAATTCTTTCCCCGGTCATAATCAGCTCTGTAAACCCGGACGATGAACTTCCAATCAAATGGTTGAAATACGGACCAGACAAGGTCCCCAAAAACATATCCACTAGCTCCATATCAGCCAAGGGAGGTTGCACTCTTCCAGCAAGGTCCCACCACTTCTTAGCGTAGTCTTTGAAACCTTCACTCGCACCCATAGACATACCCTAAAGTTGGGTACGCGTGGGAGCGAGGTCGGCATTGTATTGGTACTGCTTGTAAAAAGCAGCAGCAAGGTCTTCCCAATTACGGATACTAGCTCCTTCCAGCTGGTAAAACCACTCAAGTTGAGTTCCTGAAAGACTATCTTGAAAGAAGTGGATCCAGAGGTTCTTGTCAGCGGTGTACGGCTGAATCTTTCTAACATACGAGCGGAGGTGCAGTTTTGGGCAAGAAACCCCGTCGTATTTAGAAAAGATTGGTGCTTTAAACTTGTGGGGAATTACCACCCCAGATGACAAACCCAAATCTCCAAAGTCCAGACCAGGCACTTTTTGGACCTCCATTGCGCTCAACCGGTCTTCGAGTTTCTTATATCTATCCTCAGCCGGAGGATACTGGTCTTCATCAAAGTCAGTCTCGTTGTCAGAAACCACAGGGCTAGGAGCCCTCCTTTCTTCCTGATTTTCTCCCCCTATCGTTGAGTTAGACAATCAACATCTTCCCGCAAATTGTTTCCAAATCTGCGACCCATATTCAGTAGGACCGTCTTCTTCTGCTTCTTCTTCTTCTTCTTATCCTTCAAGATAAGGGTCTTCAGATATTGCTGACCCTTGGCCAAACTCATGAACATTTCCTGGAACTGGGTGTTTTGAGCTTGCAGAGCCTTGATGGCTTGATCAATTGATGTTTCAGAAGACATGATGTGCTGAAATAAACAACGAAGAAGATGAGAAACCTGTAAGGGTACCTGTAATGAGGTGCATGGGAATGAAATGTGTATGATATGATTTCAAAAACTTTAGGGATTCAAATTCGTAAACCAAAATGAAACATGCTTTTATTAGATAAAACTTGAATTCAATGTTCAACAAATGCCTTTAAGGAGTTACAAAAAGAAATACTGAAAGCAAATCAAAACTAGAAATAACAAAAGATAATCAGCGCGCCCATGGTCGTTTCCCGTTGGTGCTGACATAGTCATTGAGGATCTGCTCGTTCTCCAGTTGCCTTGTCAACTTTAGGATCTTCCGCTCTTGCTCGTGATACTTTTCTCTGTAAGTATCTCGCTCTTCCCTTAGTTGGATCCAATACCTCTTTAATGCCCCAATGTCAGTAGGCATATAAGGGTGGAGGATGGTAGGAGGAACCCCTTCTTCATCAGCAAGTTCAACTATCACATGCAAGACAACTTCGTAGGGTATACCTAGCTTCTGAGCACGTGTACGAACCCACCAGAGATATGGCTCCATCGGAAGAGAAGTCTTCACACCTAGCTCGTGCGGATCAGACCTGTGGACCCTATCCCAAGCTCGTATGAATCTTCGGCGATGTTCATCACTATCCCCTTGGAAGTCAAAGGCAATGCTTGGAATCAGCAACTCATGAGGTCCTTCCCTCCTAGCTCGCACAAATTGTTGTAAGGCCAGACAAGGGTTATAGGTGATTCCTCCATTGATTCCTAGTAGTGGAACATTGGGGTATTCCCCACAGCGATCAATAATAGCCACGTCTTCCATGCCTTTAGTAGTCCAGATGATGTCAGTGTGAGATAGGGACATAATCCTGTAGGCCCAACCCATGCCCTCCTTGTTCTTCAAAACTGATTTGGGGAGGTGAGAAATAAACCACCTCGCCAGCAATGGTGCGCAGCACATAAGGGTTCCCCGTTTCCGAGCAGTACGGGCATAGAGGGTATGCAGAATATCACCCAAGAGAGTAGGTACTAGATTACCGGAGATGAAAATCTTCACCGCATTCACGTCGACAAAAGCATCTGAGTTGGGAAACAAAACCAGACCATAAATAAGAAGAGCCATGATGTCCTAGAACGCCTGAAAGTCTAAACTGTCCCAGAACTGATTAGCCCGACCAACCAAGAACTTAGTCAAGAAGCCTTTTGTCCCACTACGAGTTTCCCAATTAGACATTACCTCAGCCTTTGTCAGATGGAGGGCTGAAGCAATCTATTCCGGCCTAAGGACTTTCTCCCAACCTGTAAACGGGGTCTGCTCTAGAATGGAGATACCAAGCAGATCAAATAACTCTTCCAAGGTAGGGACCAACTAGTAGTCCGGAAAAGTGAAGCAGTGGTACAGTGGATCAAAGAACTGGCATAAAACACTCATCATTTGTTCATCCATCTTGGAGGTGACCAAACCAAGAAGGTGCCAATGTCTTCTGATAAAGGAGGAAGTATCTGGAACCTTTGCAACCAAATCCTTAAGCTAAGTAGGAATCTGTACAAAGTTGATCCGAATAGTGTTTCTACGCATAGATGCCACGACCTACAAAACAGAACAAAGATGAATCCCATTGGTCTTTGAAATGGTTAGTCCAATGCAATATGCATGCAATGTCATGATGCATGATGTCATGATAGAAACATATCACAAGTATTCACAGATAGCAAACATGGTAAGGGCAAACAAGTCACACAGATAGCCCTTAGATTTCAGGCTGGCAAGGAGTCTAGGTACTACCCTCTTTCAGTTCAGTTGGTTCAAACCTGTCCTAGAAATAGTAACCGGGTTCTAGAGGATCTCAATATCACTGACCACCCTCGATCGGTCATAATTCCAGTTTAGCAACCTTTTCTTGCAGCCAGAATCATCGCGAGAGTTTGGTCTCAATGAGTGTAGCATACTGCTACTGTTCTATGGCCAAGTTGGTCAATTATAGGTGCTAAGGCCAGTTGGTGCTTAATGACCCCTTAGAAGACCCATATTCTCCTCGTTGTGCCACAAAGGATATCGGTACATACTAAAGTGCCACACCAACGTAGCTACTGCTTCAACCATATCGGTCTACACTGTACAGTTCCCTCACAGTTTATTGCTACTTACCTAAAGGGTGTTCCCCAGATCCGGGTTAGGATCTATAGTAACTCCGATTCAAACCCACAAAGATAAAGCATACAAATCAAGCAATTTAAAACATTATTAACTATTCCTAAGGTACACCCCACTTATAATATTCCCCAGCAGAGTCGCCAGTTCTATGATACAGTGGGAAGAACTGACTGTTTTTTGGAATGCTGGTTTGCATTTTACGTTTGTTTTCGCAAAATGTCGCGGTAAGCAAGAGTTGCTACCGAATTTTATTTTATCCAACAAGGAAAGGAAAAAATCACAGAAAAATTCCTTTTTCGAGATGTTTCTGAGTACGAGGGTAGATTATATAAAGGGAAGGTATTAGCACCCTTTCTATCCATGGTTTTCCATGGGCTCTTAGGTACTTGCTCATTGTTTTCAAAAATTGCTTTCTTTGTGCTTGTGGGTTTGAAAAAGTTTTTGTTTTAAAACTTCGATTTAACTCTTGCTTCTGTCCTCAAGAGTGTAATGAAGTGTTTTGAAAACTTGTTTGTAAAAGGAGTGTAAGTGTGAAAAGGTTTTGTTTTGAATGAGCAAGTATCTAAGAACTATCTACCTACTCGAAAAAGGAATCGTTCTACGCTAATTTCCTTTAGACAATGCTATCCCACTATTAATGAGTAGGTAGCACCGTCGTTGGAGTTTAAGGGTCAATTCAAATGAGGGACATACGGTCACCAAAGCAATGTTAGGACGCTTTAGCGGTAACCCTAACGTCTTAGATCATTTGTTTGAGGCAACAACATCCGAGGCAACCATTTCGAGGCAACTTATGATCTTTTAGACGAGAGGACGACCTCTAAAATGACCTATACTCAATGACCGTGTACGAATGCAACCAAGTGGGGTGTACCCTAGGAGTGCGCATGTGCGAGTGTGTCATTTTCAGTTTATTTTTATCTTTGCACATGTTAAGGGTGATCTAATTTGATTTTAAGATTAAACATTTAGTCTTGTCATGCAAACCCTATTACCAAACATCTAACAGTTGTATAATTTGCAGAAATTAAAGGTGCGGAAATTAAATTACAAGGCGTCGGGTATTTACATCGCCAAAAGAAACCCTTTGAAAATAAAATAAAGCGGTAAAATAAATAAAAGGTCCTAATTATCTATTACATACCGGAAGCAGATACATCAATATGGATAAAGAAAATAAAGTGCGAGGGAAATTAAATCGAATGCGGGATTAGGGTTTTGACCCTTTTGATTAAAGAAAATGTCTCTTTTTTTATTGTTTTTATTTAAGGAAAGAAATTAAATCCTAAATTAAATAACTAAATTAATTTAATTAAATGAAAAAATAATAAATGACATGTTTTTGGAGTTTTTTTTTATTATTTTAAGAAAGAAAATAAAATAATTAAATTAGAATTAAAACCTAATGATTTCTAATTAATTTTAAATATTTGCAAAAATAAATTAAAGTTTCCTAGAATTAAAAACCTAAATTAATTAGTTAGTATTTATTAAAAAAGAATTCTAAAATTTTATTGGATAAAAATATTTTTTGTGATTTTTTTTGATAAAAAGAAAAATTAATGATTGGTTAGAAATTAATTAAATAAAAATAGAGTAATTAAATAAATAAACAAAATATAAAGAAAAGAGAGAGTGGGCCTGAGATTTTGGAGGTGTAGATAGCATTTTGTTGGCCCATTAGAAGCTAACCCAATTGACTTTTTCTGATCCAGTACACGCGTGTTGACCTAGCTCATGGTGTACCCTTGAAACTTGACCACCAGATCTGGCCATCTGGCGCTTTGATGGTGAGGGAGTATGGTGGATTGCAGACTGGAATATGCACTGGAATACCTGAAAACAAATAATATTGAGAAAGGGGGGGACGTGGGATTCGAACCCAGGTCCTGAAGGGAAAGTCCACGCTATGCTTGCCACTACGCTGTGTTGTTTTAGTTGTTAGTATAATATGAAGAAATAATAATATAATAAAACAAACTCAATGACCAGAAAAAGAAAAAAAACGCGCGTGATTTGAATAGCCCAGTGGATGAATGCCACGTATTTTCCTTGACCTCCCAACCGTGGCTAAAAAACAGAAGACCTATACCAACGGACCAAGCTCCTTCACTACAACCTTGTTCATCTCCAAAATCTCGCACAGGCCACAAAAATGGACTCTAAGACCATGGTTGGATTCGTCTCAACCTACTGATCACAACCATGGCCTTTATTGAAGCTAATTTCCCCTGAAACACAAAAGACCCAAAAACACGAACCAAACCCTAACAATGGTGGTTTTCCATACAAGTCAGATAAACAAAATCAAGTAATACAAAAAGCTTGCAAATGATGAGTGGATTCAGAATATGCAATTATTTCATTCAATGGATGCAAGAATCTGGAAATACGAAATCAAGAACATAGCTATGTTACGAAGGACTTACAGTGCACTAGGAGGTCTGGAAACGCTTGGTTTGGATTGGGTTATGTTGTACCCCAAAATTTGCCCTCCCACATTCATCAAGAATTGCCAAAGTCAAAGTCACAAAATTCCCCCCAAGGGTTGTGCAGCTCAACTGTCTCCTAGACAGTCAAAACTAGGGTTTGAGTTCTGGTCAAGCAAATGAACTTTTCAAAGGCCCAATCAAGTCTCACATGCTTAAAAAGATGGTCAAGTATCTTCATATCAAGTTTCAAGGCATTCAGCTCAAAATTGCACAGTCAAAACCCTAGATTGCACTACAGTCAACTGTAGGGGCAAAATGGTCATTTGACAGTCAAAAGTTCAAATTTTTGGTCAACATATCATTTTGAAGCCACAAACATCATTTGATCAATGCTTGATCATGATTCTCAAAATTTGGCTCAGAAATCATCAAAGATGCAAAAGTTACTATATTTGGACAGCTGAAAAAGTCAACTGAAATTGACCAGGGCATAACTTTCACATGGATTATCAGAAAAATTCCATTCAAAGCTCATTTTGAAGAGAAAGACATTTCCTACAATTCATCTTCATGTTCCAAGTCCAAGAAATGCTCTCACAAAAAGTTATCAATTTCAACATTATAGGTCATGTTCAAAAGTCAACAAAAAGTGACTTTAAGTCAAAGGCCATAACTTGAGATTGGTAAATCAAAATGACATGGGACCAAAGGCATTGGTTAAAGGACTCAAAGACCTTTCCAAAATGTCCAAGAACATGTGAAAAGCTTAAAAATTGACCAAGTTATGCCTTGTGGAAGTTGGGAAATTTTTGGAAATTTTTGAAAGTCAACATTGATGCAAAAGGGCTAAAAATGCAAATGGGCCCAATTTTCTTCCAAATTTCTTCATGCCAAGCCTATGCACGACCACTAGGCCCAAAGGGAAGTATTCTCATATTTTTTAATTATTTATTTGAATTAATATTAATTTATATTCATTTAAATGATTTTAATTCATGAAAAATATAAACCTAACATGAAAAAATCTTTTTATGCATGATCTAATCTCTATAATTCGTGCATATCTCAAATAGGCAAGCTTTGATGATAATTGATCAGATTTGGCACAAAAACACCATGAAAAAGATTGAAAAAGATTTTCAAAAATCAAATATTGAAATCCATGAATGCTTGAGATTTTGTTCAATCTTTTGACCTAAAACCATTCCATACAAATACTACATCACAACCCTAATGCAGAGGACTGGAAAAGCTGCGCATAACACACTTTGGCATATTGAAATTTTTGACAAAAAACTCAATACTGAATTCAAGGTTCTAAGGCGATTCAAGCTTGGATTTTTGTTTCAATAGCATCCTGAGACCTTCCTGAATCTTTCCCAATCAAAAACAACAACTCACACGCCTTGAACTGGTACCTGGAACCCAAACCGTATCAAGAACATATGGAAATTGCATAGCACGATTTAAGCATCCTCATGCATTTTTCTTTATAGATTATTGTTTGTCATGATGTTTCTATGCTAACCAGTATGTTTAATTGCGTTTTTGTTAACCATGTATGATTATGCCATTGCCAAAAATTAGGGTTTTCAGGAGCTCGAATTAGGGGTTTTGTGTAGAAGAAAAATTGGGACTTCTGAACACCATGGTTGGATTCAACGCACCAAGACAATGATGAATGCATACTCGCGATGAATTTATATGTCATACATCCCTATTCGCTATTTTCTCGAATCATCCCTAAGGCCATGCTACAAAAACCGTCGCCTATTCTTTTTGTTTTACAGGGTGGGGAAGAAGACAACCTCGTTGTCACCACGTGATAGGCCCTTTTTGAATTCACGCGCGCTTAGTCCATTACGCATTGATTTTACTTTTTGATATTTAATTGATGTTATATGTTAATTGTAAACACGATGGCTCAGTGGTAACGCGTTGTGTATATGGCCTCAAAGACCTGGGTTCAAGTCCCAGGTCTTGCATCTTTGCAATATTATTTTTCAATATGTCATTCTATGCAGCGTTAACATGAAAGACTACCATATTCCACTCTCATTCATTGGCCACGCGTCCCACATGATCAGATTAAAGGCTAAGATTCAAAGAACACCGTGCACAAGGTCAAAGCGCTGGCATGTGATCCAAGAAAGTCAACACGCTGCAAGCTTATTGGGCCAGGCCTATTAAATTTGAACCTCCTAAATTGGGGACAGCACCCCCACTCTGGTTTGATTGCTTTTTGTTATTTCATTTATTTTAATTGATTGTTTATTTTAATTATTTGTTTTAATTAATTATTTTTTACAAAAAAATCTAAACAAAACATTATAAAAAAAATCAGGAAAACACAAAAGATATAATCTTTATTTTATTGTAATTATTTTTCATAAATTAATATATGTCAATATTTAGTCTAATTAGATTTAAATTTTAATTCTTTTTTAATAAAAAATCCAAAACATGTAGAATTAGGTTAATTAATAGTTTTAATGTCTTTTTAATTTTGATTTCTCACAATACTATTTATTTATTATTTATTTTCCTATTTAAATTGTACATAAATTTTAGGTTAATTTAGATCTTATTTTAATTCTTTCTTAATAAATAAAAAATATTAGAATTAGGGTTTGCCGTTTAATTTAATTTTAATTAATTCTCCTTTTTTCTTTTAAATCTTAAAAAATACAAAATATCAAAAAACATTTAATTCTTTTTTTACCATTTTATTTTAATGCTCATTAACTTTTAATTATTTGCAAAAGGGTCCAACGCCCGTCATTAATCATTTAATTCGCGCATTTATTTTTTATCGTTTATATAATCATGTAATTGCCCCAAAGCGTTGTAATTTACTTTTCGCATTTTATTTCTTCGCATTATTTATTTTTTCCGCTAAATCGGGTCCGGTTTAATTTTGGCGATGTGGACCCGCGCCTTTGTAATAATCTTAGATTTATTTCCTCGCAAAATATTAACTGTTAATCAAGCATGAAAGAATGTATGGCAATAATTAAAATCAAGCGTAGAACACGACAAACATGACAAGACAAATAAACTGAAACATGACACACAATTCGCACACACCACCCCTAGGGTACGCCTCACTGTTGCCTTTCGAAAGGTGATCGTCGAGTAGAGGATGTCTTAGTAAGTCCTCATGATCCGGGAACCTGACATGAGGGTAGCTTCTAAGGTGTCTTCCCATTGCTCCGGTGATCACCATGTCCCTAAAATCGAATTGACCCGAACACCTCCAACGGTGGTGCTACCTACCTCTCAATGGTGGGATGGCACTACTTTTAAGGACATTTACACAGACGAATTTCTTAGGGTAGGTAGGTTCTCAAGGATACTTGCTCTAATCTCAAAACAAACTCAAAAGACTTTTCACACTGGCACTTTTCAAAAGCTTTCAAAGCAAATTTTTCAAACACTCTGACGTATGAGTCGATCTGAATTTTTTCAAAGAAACTTTTTAAACCCACATTGAAAAGCACGCAAAACAATTTGAAAACACATTGAGCAAGTATCTAAGAGCCCATGGATAACCATGGATAGAAAGGGTGCTAACACCTTCCCTTTCTATAACCTACCTCCCGAACCGAGAGCAATCTCTATAAGGAATTTTTCTGTGCTTTTGTCCTTTCCATTTGGAGAAAATAAAAGACGGTGGCGACTCTTGCTTCCGCGACATTTCGCGAACCAGCGTTAAACAGTCAGTTCCAGATCCACCGATCACAGAACTGGCGACTCTGCTGGGGACTAAAACTTAAAGTGAGGTGTACCTTAGGGCTAGCTTATAACTATGTTTTCAATTGTATTGCTTTGTGTGCTTTAAATTGTGGGTTGCTTGGGAGTTCTATAGATCCTACACCCGGATCTGGGGGATACCTGTCTTAGAAAGTAGCAACAAGGCTGTGAGGGAACTGTGCGGGGTATACCGACACGGTTGAAACAGTCTGCTACGTTGATGTGGCACTTTGGTGTGTACCGGTAACCCTTGAGTTCAGTCAAGGAGAGTACGGGGCCTCCGCGTGGTGTCGTGAAGCATCAACAGACCTTAGGAACCTTAATTGAACTATCTTGGCCCCTTTAGGGTAGTGAGATCACTGACTTTGGTGCAGTCCGAGGTTGGTGGATACTCGATACTACGCTCAATTGAGGGTTGCTTTCCTGGAATATTTCGGTCGCCAGTTCAGTGGCTAAATCGAAACGATGAACAATGAAAGCAATCCCGTGATATTGGGAACCTTAGAACCCAGTTACTTTGATTAGGACAGGTATGAACCCACCAACTCAAGAGGGTATTACCCAGACCCCATGCTGGCCTTAAACCTTAAGGGCTTGTCTTGTGTGCCTTGTTTGCCCTACATGTTTGTCTTTGTAAATATCTGTGGTGTGTTTAATCATAGCATCATGACATCATCCAGCATCATATGCATTGACTAACCATTTCAGGGGTTCGAATTTTCATCTTTGTTCTTGTTTTGTAGGACATGGAAACTGCTCGTAGAAAGACAATTCAGGTCAATCTTGTAAGGATCCCTCCTCAGCTTAAGGAGCTTATATCCAGGATTCCCGAGAACTCTTCATTCAGTGACAGACATGGAAGCCTCATCAGCTTGGTCAACACCAACATTGAGGAAGATATGATAAAGGTCTTGTTCCAGTTCTTTGACCCTCTGCATCACTGCTTTACCTTCTTGGACTATCAGTTGGTACCTACACTGGAGGAGTTCTCCCGGCTCCTGAAGATCCCTATCCTTGATCAGCTTCCTTTCAACGGCACAGAAAGGGAACCTAAGCTGGAAGAGATTGCTAAAGCCTTGCACCTACAGTCATCTGACCTCAAGGGACATTGGGAAGTTAGAAGTGGCGTCAAAGGGTTCTTAGCCAAGTTTCTGTTTGAGAAAGCCCTTGAATGTTGGAACTCTCTTGATTTGCAAGCTTTTGAAGAAGTGGTAGCCCTCCTTGTTTATGGTTTGGTACTATTCCCTAATCCAGATCAGCTTATTGACATCAGTGCCGTCCAGATCTTTATGTCCAGAAATCCCATACCTACATTGCTGGGGGACATCCTTCACTCATGTTACACTCGAACCATGAGAAAAAGAGGTGTCCTTATGTGTTGCACTCCTCTCCTGGGAAGGTGGTTTATTTCGCACCTTCCCCAACCAGTCCTGAAAAATGAGCGGGGTTTGAGATGGTCACAACGGTTGATGACTCTTACACATACAGATATACATTGGTGCCCTAGATCCAGAGGAGATGTCACTATCATTGATCGTTGTGGGGAGTACCCTAATGTTCCTTTACTTGGAATCAGAGGAGGTATTACTTATAGCCCATGCTTGGCTTGGAGACAGTTTGGTTATGCTCGGAGGGATGGTCCTCATGACATGTTAATTCCCGACATAGTTTTTGACTTCGACAGTGATACTCAAGGACTTCGTCAGAAATTTATCAGAGCCTGGAGGATGCCCAGTAGGATAAACAGCAAGACACTGGGGCACAGGAACTCCATCCCTTTGGAGCCCTATCTCAAATGGGTACGCGCCCGTTCTCAGAAGTTAGTGATGCCTTATCCTCACATGCTTCCAGTAATCAAAGAGCCTGTCTTGGAAGGGGAAGTGTCTCATGTTATTCAGCACCCTGATATGCCCACATCCTGGGAAGAGATGCAGAAGAGCTGGATTCAGCTTAAGGAGGAAAGGAATTCTTTGGAGACTAATCTGCATGCCAGTGAAAAGAAAGTCTTGGAGCTCACCCGTCTGCTGCACGAGGAGAGGAACCTCAACACCTACATAGCTCCGAAGAGGATGCGCAGTGTATTTTGGGATTGACTTGACTTTTGTATTTCCTTTTTGCCCACGAGGCCTTGATGTATTAAACAATGATTTCTTTAATGATAACGTGTGTTCTTTTCTTGTCTACAATGAATTTGAACTTTCGAACCCTTGAATGCATTGCATACGCATTTCATACATCATGTGCATAGCAGGTTTTTCCCTTTTTTCAGGTTGCTTACAGTTCTTCGCTGTTTATTTCAGCATCATGAATTCCGGATCTGAATCAACTGAGACTTCAATCAAGGCTCTCCAGGCGCAGAATGCGCAGTTTCAAGAAATGATCATGGGTCTAGCTAAAGGCCAAGAAGAGCTGAAGGCCATGCTCCTGAAGAAGGAGAAGAAGAAGAAAAGAAGGACTGTTCTATTCAACTCGGGCCGAAGGTTGGGTAATACTCTGCACCAAGAAGAGGTTGTTTCTTCTGTTGGCAAAAGTCCTTCTCAGGCAGAAGCAAGGGTTCCTAGTCCGGTGGTCTCCGACAACGAGACAGATTTTGATGAAGAGCAGTACCCTCCTGAAGACAACAAGTATAAACAACTGGAGGACAGGCTGAAAGCTATGGAGGTGCAACAGACACCTGGGCTGGACTTCGGAGATCTGGGTTTGTCGACTGGTATAATTATCCCGCACAAGTTCAAAGCTCCAACCTTTTCCAAGTATGACGGGGCATCCTGTCCCAAGCTGCATTTGAGGTCTTACGTGCGAAAGATTCAGCCGTACTCTGCGGACAAGAATCTATGGATCCACTTCTTCCAGGAGAGTCTTTCAGGGACTCACCTCGAATGGTTCTATCAGCTGGATGGGACCAAAATTCGTAACTGGGAGGAGCTGGCCACTGCTTTCTACAAGCAATATCAGTATAATGCCGACCTTGCCCCCACGCGCACCCAACTCCAGGGTATGTCGTTGGGCGTAAGCGAAGGTTTTAAAGAGTACGCGCAGAAGTGGAGAGATCTGGCTGGCAGGGTGCAGCCACCTTTGACTGATCGAGAGTTAGTGGATATGTTCTTGGGGACCCTATCTGGGCCATTCTTTAACCATCTCATTGGGAATTCTTCCGCTGGTTTCACCGATTTGATCTTAACTGGAGAGAGAATTGAAGCTGGGTTGAAGTCTGGGAAGATTGCAAAGGCTGCATCATCATCTGGGTCGGACAAGAAACCGTTTAAAAAGGAGTCTAGTGCTGTGTATGGCTCCAAAAAATCAGAAAGACCTGATCGCCGCCAATCTGTCAGTGCGGTCATGATTGCTACGCCTGCTGCCGCTCCCCGGCCAAATAATCCCCAAAGGGCTGATAGACCTCGGAGAGAGTTTACCCGGTTAAGCATGACCCTATCGCAAATCCTGCCACAGTTACTATCCACCAATTTGGTGACTGTCAAGGAGGCGCCAAAGTTCTCAAACACTACCTCTCCCAAGTACAACCCGAATGCCCGTTGTGCTTACCATTCAGACAGCCCGGGGCATGCCACTGATGACTGTTGGGCGTTAAAGAATAAGGTGCAAGACCTTATCGATGCTAAAGAGATACAATTCGAGGCGCCTGCAAAACCGAATGTAGTTACTGCCCCTATGCCTCAGCACGGGGTAAATGCTATTGATGAAGATGTTTATGCTGTTTCTGTGGGTGATCTAGCCACTCCTTTGAAGATCATTAAGAAGAACCTACTGCAGGCCGGTTTATTTCCGGGTTGTAGTGAGGGTTGCCTGTTCTGCATCGTGTCCCCATCCGGTTGTCCCTTGCTCAAGTTAGGCATCCAAAGCTTAATGGACAGCAAGGAGATTTTATTCAAGAAGTCTGCTGTTCGTGTGGTTCCAATGGAAGAAGTCTCTGTGGTGACTATCTTCAACAATCCGATCCCGGCTCTCCAGAAGAAGCCTGTCCAAATTCTGACCGTTGCACCTGTCACTATCACTGTTCCTGGGCCCCTGCCCTATGTATCCAACAAAGCTGTCCCTTGGCACTATGGGGCAGATGTATATATAAATGGAGTAAAACAAGAGCTCAACGCTGGCGCCAGCATCTGTGACATCACTGGCCCGGCCAAAGTTACCCGCAGTGGCAGGCTCTTCTCGCCTGACATTGCGCCACCTGCTGCTAGAAGACCACTCCTGATAATTCCTGCAAGTACACCTGCTCCCGTTGCTGATCAAGTTGTTATTCCTGCTGCTGATCCTATTGTTTCTCCTGCTGCCGAGTCATCCAATGCTCGGGGCAAGGGAATTGAAACTGAGCCTGCCCAGATGGAGGTACCCGTACCCATAGCTGCTGAGGCCTCCCCACAAGAGATGGAGGAAATTCTAAAGATTATAAAGAAGAGTGACTTTAATGTTGTGGAACAGCTGGGGCATACGCCCTCCAAGATATCCATGCTCTCTTTACTGCTGTGCTCTGAGTCCCATGCAAAGGCCCTCATCTCATTCCTCAAGAAGGCCCACGTGCCACATGAAACCTCTGCAGTCCAATTCACTGATTGCGTGGCAAGTCTAACAGCAGACAATGGCTTGGGTTTTTCAGACGCTGATTTGACCATGAAAGGGAAAGATCATAATGATGCTCTGCATGTCTCAATCGAATGCAGGGGCACCACCTTGGCACACGTGTTGGTTGATACTGGGTCATCTTTGAATGTGCTACCCAAGAAGGCTCTGGATCGTCTAGATTGTGAAGGCCTTGATTTAAAACCAAGCAACATTATCGTCAGGGCCTTTGATGGTTCAAAGAGGATGGTCCATGGGGAGGTGGACATTCCAATTCGTGTGGGTTCTCAGGTGTTCGACTCCACTTTTTATGTGATGGATATCCGTCCATCTTACTCTTGTCTGCTGGGTCGACCCTGGATACATAAGGCTGGGGCAGTGACCTCTACCTTGCATCAAAAACTGAAGTACCCCGTCAGAGGGAAGATCGTCACCGTGCAAGGTGAGGAAGAGTACATGGTGAGCCACCTAAACTCGTTCAGATACATTGAGATGGATGGGGAGTTCATTGAGACCCCCTTTCAGCATTTCGAGGAGGTGTTTCCAATCGCAGCAGAAACAGCAGAAGCAGGTGGTCCTCCGAAGATGGCTTCCCTAAAGGATGCCAGGGCTGTAGTGCAAAAGGGTGAAGATACCAACTGGGGCAGACTGCCAGACTTCACCCAGAAGACTGATAAACTTGGGCTGGGTTTCACCTCAGAAGGGCAGAGAGCTATGAGGAAAGAGAAGATCGGAAGGCCTCCGGTATTTATCAAGGGTTCAGAAGTGAATGTTGTCGGGGAAGACTTTGAAGTGGACGAAGCCGAATTCAACAGCTGGATTTATCCGACGGCCGAAGAAGGATTGAACAATTGGAGTGCAAAGGATCACACCCCTGTTACCTTTGTGACACAGTAATGAATTCCCATGTTTTGATATTTTGTAATAAACATTGATAAACTCTATGGCCCGGTGTCTTACCCGAGGCACCGTGGTTCTATTTGTGAGGGCATATAAACTGTCATTTTATACATCATGAATGAAAATCTTGGACTATTTTCGCATCGCAAATATTGTGTTCCTTTTTTATCTTTCATTTCCTTTACATAATTTTCAAAAACAGCTGTATTTACACACACACTCACTCATACAGGTTCCAATCCACTCTGGATCTCACTGATAACAGCTCTGCTAATGCCAATTATGACTTCGAAAATCCGATCAACTTAGCCGAAGACGAAGGTGAAGATGATTGCGAAGTGCCTGGCGAGCTTGCAAGACTGTTGCTTCAGGAAGAGAGGGCGATTCAACCCCATGAAGAGCCAGTGGAAACTATAAACCTAGGTACTGAGGCAGACAGGAAAGAGGTAAAGATTGGTGCTAACCTAGAGCTCAGCGTGAAGCAACGGTTAACCAAGATGCTGCATGACTATATGGAGATCTTTGCCTGGTCCTACGAAGACATGCCAGGGTTGGATACCGATATTGTTGTCCATCATTTGCCGACTAGAGAAGACTGCCCTCCAGTTAAACAAAAGGTCCGTCGGATGCGTCCAGAGATGTCCGAGAAGATTAAGGCCGAGGTGATGAAACAGTTTGATGCCGGGTTCCTTGCAGTGACTTCTTACCCTCAGTGGGTTGCTAACGTGGTGCCGGTACCTAAAAAGGACGGCAAGGTCAGAATGTGTGTTGATTACAGGGATCTGAACAGGGCCAGCCCCAAGGATGACTTCCCCTTACCTCATATTGATGTCCTTGTTGATAATACAGCTCAGCATAAGGTGTTCTCTTTCATGGATGGCTTTTCAGGTTACAATCAGATAAAGATGGCACCTGAAGACATGGAGAAGACTACATTTGTTACTCAGTGGGGCACCTTCTGTTACAAGGTCATGCCGTTCGGATTGAAGAATGCTGGGGCAACCTACCAGCGTGCCATGGTTGCCTTATTTCATGATATGATCCACCATGAGATCGAAGTGTATGTGGACGACATGATCGCTAGGTCCCAGACTGAGGAAGAGCATCTAGATCACCTGCAGAAGTTGTTTGACCGGTTGAAATTGTATAAGCTGAGATTGAACCCGAACAAGTGCACCTTCGGGGTAAGATCTGGGAAGTTGCTAGGCTTCGTGGTCAGTGATAAAGGTATTCAAGTGGACCCTGCTAAGGTCAAAGCTATTCAAGAGATGCCAGCTCCTAAGACAGAGAAGGAAGTCAGAGGCTTTTTAGGACGCCTGAATTACATTGCTCGATTCATATCTCATTTGACTGCTACCTGTGAGCCAATCTTCAAGCTGCTGAAGAAAGATCAGGTAGTACGTTGGAACGATGAATGTCAGGCTGCTTTCGACAAAATCAAAGAGTATCTCCAAGAACCACCCATCCTTATGCCACCGGTTGAAGGGAGACCTCTGATACTATATCTGACAGTGCTAGACAACTCAATGGGGTGTGTGCTGGGGCAGCATGACGAGTCTGGCCGAAAAGAGCATGCCATTTATTACCTTAGCAAAAAGTTTACCGACTGTGAGACCCGATACTCACTGCTTGAGAAAACTTGCTGCGCTTTGGTATGGGCTGCTCGCCGGCTGAGACAGTATATGCTGACTCACACTACCTTGTTGATCTCAAAAATGGATCCAATAAAGTATATATTTGAAAAACCTGCTCTGTCTGGGAGAATTGCAAGATGGCAGATGATCTTGACGGAATACGACATTCAGTATACAACCCAGAAAGCCATCAAGGGGAGTGTACTGGCAGACCACTTAGCTCATCAAGCTGTAGATGACTACCAATCAATGAACTTCGAGTTTCCGGATGAAAGCATCATGATTGTAACTGATTGTGAAGTACCTGGACCGGATGAAGGACCTGAGCCAGGATCCCGATGGTCTATGCACTTTGACGGAGCTTCCAATGCTTTGGGAAATGGTATCGGCGCCATAATCATATCCCCTCAAGGTACTCATACTCCACTCACTGCCCGGCTATGTTTCAACTGTACCAACAACATGGCGGAGTATGAGGCGTGTATCATGGGTCTTCAAGCTGCTATCGACCTACGGATCAAGTTCCTCAGTGTCTTCGGAGATTCCGCCCTAGTGATCAATCAGATCAATGGAGAGTGGGATACGAAACATCCAAACTTGATTCCTTACAGAGAATGTGTGTTGACCATGATTCCCCACTTCACAGAGATAACCTTTGAGCACTTTCCAAGAGAAGAGAATCAGTTAGCGGACGCGTTAGCTACTATGTCTTCAATGTTCAAGGTTAAATGGGATAATGAAGCTCCCCGGATCATCATCTGGAAACTGGACGAACCGGCATACTGTTGTGATCTCGAAACTGAATTGGTAACTGAGAAGCCTTGGTACCATGAAGTGAAGAGATATCTGGAAGCTCAGGAATACCCTGAAGGTGCCTCTATCAATGATAAGAAATTCCTGAGGCGGTTCGCAGCCAAGTTCTTTCTAAGCAACGGCATCTTGTACAAGAGGAATCATGATTCAACCTTACTACGTTGTGTGGACAAGATTGAAGCAGAAAGAATCATGGAAGACCTACATGAAGGGACCTTTGGTACGCATTCCAGTGGACATACTATGGCTAAAAAGATCCTACGGGCAGGATATTACTGGTCCACAATGGAAGCTGACTGTTACCAACACTCCAGGACATGCCACAAGTGCCAGATCTATGCAGACAAGGTGCATGTTCCTCCGGTTCCCCTGAATGTTCTGACTGCGCCTTGGCCGTTTGCGATGTGGGGCATAGACATGATCGGCGAGATAAAACCTACAGCATCTAATGGACATCGCTTCATCCTAGTGGCGATCGACTATTTTACAAAGTGGGTTGAAGCAGCATCCTATGCCACAGTAACCAAGACTGTTGTGGCACGGTTTATTCGGCACAATCTGATATGTCGATACGGCGTCCCTGAGCGGATAATTACAGACAACGGTACCAATCTGAACAATAAGATGATCGCTGAGCTCTGCGAACAGTTCAAAATACAGCACCACAATTCTTCTCCTTACAGACCGAAGATGAATGGGGCTGTAGAAGCAGCGAATAAGAACATCAAGAAGATCGTGCAAAAGATGACAGTAACGTACAAAGATTGGCACGAGATGTTACCGTTCGCTCTGCATGGGTACCGTACCTCAGCTAGGACATCAACCGGGGCAACTCCCTTCTCTCTGGTATATGGCATGGAGGCAGTCTTGCCGATCGAAGTGCAAATTCCCTCTCTCCGGATAATGAAGGATGCAAACCTGAACGAAGATGATTGGATCCAGACGCGACTTGATCAACTCAATCTCATTGACGAAAAGAGACTTGCTGCTATCTGCCATGGTCAGACGTATCAGAAACGGATGATCAAGGCATTTAACAAAAAGGTCAGACCACAAGAATATCAAGTTGGGGATCTGGTTATCAAGAGAATCATACTTCCTCAGAGTGATCCAAGGGGCAAATGGACCCCTACATATGAAGGGCCATTTGTGGTTAAGCATGTGTTCTCAGGAGGAGCAATGATCTTAACCAACATGGATGGTGACGACCTTCCTCACCCCGCCAATGCAGACATAGTTAAAAAATACTACGCATGAAAAAAGACCCGCTAGGCTGACATGCCTAGGCAAAAATTAGGGCTTCCCGTCGAACCAAAAGGGTTCGGGCAAAATGTAGGGATGAAAATGAAAAAATCTGTACACCCGGCAAGTCGAAAACTCGAAAGGGCGGCTTGGGCAAAAATGGGTATCCCGGTGGACTGAAAACCCGAAAGGGCGGTCCAGGCAAAAATTAGGGATAAAGCGTAAAATTATGTCTCATTGATCACTTTGCATCCAGAATCCGGTATCTGCATCAAGTTCAAACGGCATCGATCAGTCAGCTTCACCTTCAACCAAGGTCATCAAGTGATGAGACGCTCGGAGTTATAAAGGCAATAGCGGAGTTGAAACCCAGTGGATCATTCATCTTTCACACAGCTGTTTTATTTTCATTTGTACAAAACTTGTATAAATTCTTTTGATCGGCGACGTACCTCTTACTAGGACGTCAGCCTCTTGTATACAAAACGCCTACTTTAGGCCATTCAAAGATCAATAAAAATATATTTTCAGTTAAACGTGCCCAAGTGTTTTCTTTTTCTGTTTTGTTTTGCGAAGAACGTCCAAGGTTCAATTTGTGATGTATGCATTGACAATAATTTGCTAACTCATAAATATTTGCATACGAAACAAAGGAATTCATTGCAGGTGACACTAGAAACAGGGGCAATAAAAGAGTTGTCCGAGCAGTCTAATTGTTCTATCCTCCAAGGTACTAAGGTAGGTTCAGCTAAAGAACACGGCCAAGTGTATCTTAATTCCCCAGAGAGTAGTTCAGTAAGTCAATACATTCTTCTCCGAGCAAAGTCATCTAATATCAAGGAAATTGAGTATCCTCCTGTAGTTCTC